>OW028638.1:3604132-4204404 GCA_932294325.1 Allophyes oxyacanthae
GCATTATGTCATCATATACAGGGTGGGATTTTCGAAGCGTACCTGGAGGAAAAGTACTCTAAATACTGAAGACAGCTAATTTTACTCAAAGGAAACATTCCTTTATTTTTAAAAACAAACCAAACTGCATTTAAGGATTTTTGAAAATACGCTTGCCACACCCGGGAATCGAATCGACTAAAATCCGAAAAAAATGTATCCTGTACTTTTATGGCACCAAAATTCCACCCTGTGTAATGAAACTTCTCTCTTGCCCAATCTTATCTTTTGGGAATCACAGGTGTGATTCAGATATCGGACTATTCCACTTTGTCCTCATGTCCCCAAGTGAGGACAAAGTGCATGAATATTTTTGTTGTCCCCCGGTAGCAGGGGACGATGAATCTAAGACCTAAATTTGTTGTCTTTGTAGGTTGTATTACAAGAATCCCCAGAGTTCGTGTTTACGACCTACAACAGTGCATTATAGCGGTTAATATGATGCTCATATTCACTCGCAGACGTCCATAAGGTGATATAAGATCCGAGGATTTCGCCGTATCATTGCACCGTTCCACGAATCATGAATTCATGATACAATACTGCACCTAGTGTGGTACAAAACACTCAGGCAAGGAAAGGAGCTACATTTCCAGGACACTCCGATCTGTGGCAAATTTTATGGAACAGTCCAATGGAACCAACAATATATTGCGTAACAGAAGTCACGGAAACAGATCCCTACCAATTCTGCAAGACACGGTGTCAAGTCGTGTCATGCATGATTCGACAAATACGGGAGCACAATTTAGTATATTTTCGGAGGAAAGCGAGAATGTCAAATTAAAAGTGTTTGATTATATTCTAAACCACTAAAGGGGGAATTATTCCGGAATATAAATGATCCCCCTTCATGAATGCTACCCCTATTGTCGTTTGCTCGGTACTCAATTAAAGGCTAGGAGCAATTAATCTCAAGAAACTCGAGGGACTGTTCATAGTATTCATCCTACCCTACTATGTAAGTTATGTAGGCAACTAGGCATAAACGTTCATAACCTAGACGCCAGCTTTATTGTCGTAACTGTCTGTGGCATCAACTAACAATTATAATAGTCCTAAATGCCACCTTTGCTGCGTACTCTGTACCATTTTTATTATCCTTGTATAACATTATATTTCCAACCCTTTGGATTTTCAGATTCTGTTCCATGTTCGTACTTTTCTTTATTCTTGTAACTGCCACGAAGGCAAATCTTATTCCTGCGAGATCATCTCGGAATCGAGTTTGCACTTCGAGCGCTGTTTGACGTTTATAATAGTTCGAATTAGAAATGTACGTCTCGAACGATATCGAACAGTCCAAGCAATTGGATCGACTGTCTTTCGTGAAATGTCCGGTTCGACTTTTCCAAAATAGCTCAATTTAATTACTATTCGTGAAAAGTTCTAATACGAACTTTTTCTCGAATTCAAGACTTATTCCAATGTGTGTGAATTGCCCTCCCCGTCTTTGATATGGCAGTCTTTATATAACTCAAACAAAGACTCCTTGGGTATAAAATATACATAGCTGTACATAACACGAGGATACGTCTAGACGGAGCCGCGATTGGCGCTTCTTTGTAGCCGACCTTAGTTCAGACAAAAATCAACCCTGACTGAAAAGCTTTTCAAGTTTATACGGGGTCTTCACAATTAATCATATTTATAATGTAACTTTAATTTGACGCCCACTGTAGCCTCGTAAAGCCAACTTCGCAAGACTGAAATTTTTATTGAGATTTGGAACAGATTTTACCGAAGATTCTAACATCACAGCGTTCGGTCAATGTGCTTGTGATGGGGAATGGGGAAGCTGCTTCTGATTCCAAAAAGTCGAAGCCGATTGAGATATTCGTTTTCGTCACGAAAACTTTCTTTCTTCATAAATGAAGAAAGCCATCGTGACGAATTATTTATTAGATACCATAACATATTTGCTTATGAACCAAATACAATGTCCCACAAAACCGCACACACTGTTTGACTGTGGGGATCAACAAAGGAATATTAACAATATTTTACATTTTACATTGAAGTACATCTAATGTTCCACGTTACGTGACAAAGAACGCAGATCTCAGAAATCTTGAATACTTGAATACTCTCTCCGCACAGAATTGTGTACATCCATAACACTCAAAACCACATATATTATGACATTCGGATCTTGTAGTACAAATTTGCAGTTTGCGGCTTACCGCAATCATGGCGATGACAGTAAAACCGCATTTACGCGTTTAGCGAAACCCTGAAGCCGGGCTTCCACTGCGAAAGGATAATGAGCAAGTAATAGCTGAACTGAACGAACCCTAACTACCTAAAATAGGTTTTACCTTCCATTAAAAAAGTTTTGACAAATTGCCTTCCAGTGCAAAAGAGAAATGAAGAACGAGTTCGTTATTGTCAATTTTTATTCGTTTTATCCTATTCGCCACTCTTTGTTGGTGGAAGCACTTTTATGAAGTATACCTTTGCGAGTTAAACGGAGTCCATACGGAGCTCGTTCCGCTGCCAGTGGTTAGCTAAGAATCGTTCGACAAGCATTGAAGTCGCATTTTGTAATGATGTCCACTGTGGACAGAGTGATGCAGTTGCAGCGCATCCTTCAAGAATCGCGTCAGTGTTTGGATGCTTGCTCGCAGGAAACAATTCACGTCGAATGTACTTTGTGAATGTGACGCGTCACGCGATGCGCAGATAGGAAGTAGCTGTATCCGAGACAGACAACAAAGAAACACAACAAAGTTTTGTTTTCTTGTTGAGTCATTGGTCTCAAACGCGGTTACGGATATTGGGAGACAGATAAATAGAGTCTATCCAAGAGAAAGAATCTAGTGTTTGTCAGCGACTTTTTTTAGCGAGCTTTACAACCCCGACATTGTGGCAAAAGGCATTCATACAGGTGACATTCTATCTTACAAAAATATTAAAATTGTAACAGGATAGCAACACTACCATGTCAACTTTTTCTTCCATTCCTTTCATGAAATAGCCTTCAGTTACAACAACGGAAATCTTGGAAAACTCAAGGTTTTACTTGAAGCGTATGGAATGACGTCATCACGACGAGAAGTTAGATTTTATGGGCTATGAAGCCGAAGCTGTTACTGTGGTAATTGGTTTTGAGATTGAGACTAGCTTCAATTTAATTAACTTGAGTTTGATGGGGCCAGTTTGAACACTAACTATGAGAGCAGATGGGGGGACCCAGTGGTCGTGATACTTACACGAGTCGTATCGTAGGTCATGGGACCGAATCCAAGCGGGCGCGCACCGCACGGTTTAGTGCCATGGCATAGCTACTTCCTGCAGAAAGATCGAGCGTTTTCGTGTTCGTTAAATAGTCTTTTTGCAAGCAAAAGGCAGCCAACGAACGCGAAAACACGCGATTCTGCTGCAAAAAGTAACTAGTCTCCTATGGTCCTTATGGACAAAGTTATTTGAGAATTTGAAATTACCTATCAGTGGCGTAGGGTGACAGTTTTAAAAGGGGAAACCGTCCCAAAAATGCCCACTAAAAATTCCTGCAATTAATGCTGCTAGACAAAAATCCATACAGTCTCTTGTAATCTATAAATAGTCATGTCTGGAAGAGCTCCACCTATAAAATAATAATAAAAGAATAACAAGCCATATTACGTTGGCCTATGCACTAACCAATTCCCAAAGGGAAGCCGATGGAAATCGGGTTGTATGGACGCTTCGCCACTGGTACCTATGTAAAGTCCGCAAAGGATAGACAGAAGTCGTTGGGGGGCGAACATTACTCAGTTATGCAGGAACAAAGTGTTTCTTGTCATAATTGTCGTCGTAGGAGCTCGTAATCTGTATGCATACATAATCG
This sequence comes from Allophyes oxyacanthae, assembly GCA_932294325.1. Taxonomy (NCBI): domain Eukaryota; kingdom Metazoa; phylum Arthropoda; class Insecta; order Lepidoptera; family Noctuidae; genus Allophyes; species Allophyes oxyacanthae. Next base: position 3,608,001 of record OW028638.1, read on the forward strand.
CGCAGTTTACCCAAAACTCAGGAGTAGAGGCGTATAGTTTCATTAAGCGGTCTTACTAGCCTGCTTTCGCGCCAAACCAGCGTAAACCTAAATCGAGTAACTCGGTCGTGTACTCGACTCGGTGATAACAATACTGAGTAAAACCCTGTATTCGGTTACTCGGTATTTCCACACACTAGCTACTTTTTGCTTAAAATAAGTGAATTTCGAACGAGAAAACGCCCGATTCTGCTGTATAAAGTGCTATGGCCTTTATCAGCACCGTAACAGCATCGGCAAAAACATGTGAATGGGCTGGTTGATGGCGAGTCGACGAGGTGAAGCGGTGTTGATCCATTGCCAAGGGCGATACGACGTGGGCTTTAACCATTATCCTATTATAACCTTCCATGAATACTTAATAAGAGACATTTTCCTGTGTGCAGGGAGAGATAACGTTACTTATTTTTAACCCCTGACAAACAAGAGGGGTGTTATATGTTTAACGTATCTGTCTGTGGTATCGTAGCTCCCAAACGGATGAACCGATTTTCGTTTAGTTTTTTTATGTCATAGATATTTTTATCCCGAGTGTTCTTACCCATGTTTCATGAAAATCTGTTCAGCCGTTCAATAGTTACAGCTCTTTTTCTAGTTGGAGTCGGGGGTTTTTGACGGTTATTTACCGAAAAATTCTGTTACGTTATGTTGAGTTACCAATTACCGGTATAACGTTACCGAAACGTTAGTATCGCGAAGCGACGACAAGCGCAAATAAATTACACTGTGACTGAGACCGCGAGTGGAATGCTTTTTAACTAACAGTGACCACAAATAGGAAAGAGAAAGTACTATTGATAACGTTACTTATTTAACGAAATTTTTTAATGCTACTAAAAATGGTAAAATCGTTGTTATGATGTAACATAATTATAATAGTGTTATAATCGTAAAGTTAATTAAAATTAGGCTGTGTGAGGCACACCTTTTTCATGTCAATTTAGGTTACACCATGTTATGTCTCATAATAAGTATGTTATCGGTTTGTATGTAATAGCACCCTATTGCTTTATGGCGGCCATGGGAGTGGTAGCAAATAAATTTATATGCACTGTTCATTATCTTTCTTGAATAATGAGATTATTAAAGTAAGATAAATCTTATTGGTGTCATGCTTCATGGTTTAACATGCCTATGGAGGCATAGAACCGTGTTTAAGTGGCATCAATTAATATTAAATAATAATAAACAATTAATATGTCCAAAACCAATCAAAAAGCCATATTTAAAATTAAATTTCAAAATAATAATTCTGTGTTGTTTCTGTTACCCAATGTATTAGGACTAAACTAAACTACTGGCTCTTTCTATTTACTGTTATACAGTAGAATCCGGATATAACGACCCTCAAGGGGCCAGCAACACTCTGTCGTACTAACCAGACGATGCACAAAATGGCTTACCTTTGAGCTATGTACCAAACTATGAAACCTAACTTGAGTTTACATCGTCGTCGCTAAAAACGGTTAGCCATTATGAGCGAAGTTGTTATATCCCAATTCTATTGTACTTATTTCAATTTAAACCATACATTCTAGTATCACTTTTGTGGTGAAGGGTCAAGTCACAACTTTGTTTAAATGAAATATATACACTATTTTAGTAGCATCAAAAGAATCTGATTTTTATGATGGCAACTAGAGCTAACTGCCAAATTAAAAGACAAGAAGCATTATTTTGATATTGCAATGGTTGCAATGTCTTTTTTTTAAATCTGAGTTACCTATGGTTTAGAAGTTATAGACTAATTATTATATTTGTTTAACATCATCATTTAAATGCTCAGTATCTTGTGACTTCATAAGTGTGGGTTCAGTCTCCTCAATACTGAAGCAACAATATAGTCAAAATATCTATTTGATCTAAAGACATGGAGTTGTAGTCATACATAACTTGGCTCAAAGGAAATCACATTATGATTGTAGCTTAAAGGTTTCTATGGCAACATTGTTGGCTAGGGTTATGCATAATTCTGCATAGCAACAGTGTTGTGTAAACAAGCCAACTCTTTTAGATTTTCCAAAGAAAATGTAGGTAGTTTGGTTACAACACTATTCATGAGTCATGATTCATTACTGGCAGTCAATAATAGCATTACTAATTTGAAATTAGAATTGCGAAACTAATTGCATATTTGTATCATTCACCTCGACTAGATGTGGTTTGGTTTGTGTGAGCAAATTGCAATGGACAGACATCGGAATTTGACGTATGCTCGCCCGATCGCGCACGTTGCTACCAAAACATAACCCAACGCCAGTCGCTATGCAACCCCCTGCGTCACTAACAACGCATTGATAAAGGTCGAGTCGAACAGTTGTTTTCTGCGCATTCCTTGCTCGCGTGTCGGCAAGGTTATGATTCGCGCATGCATCACAGGCGCATGTGTCGAAAGTGACGCAGCCTCGTTGGCAATTCGGTCCAATCATGTGGCCAAAAACATGCCACGAAAACTACATAACCAACAAAACTTAAAATAACACTTGAATAACTTTGAAACACTCACCCTCTTGCCATTTCCAAGCTCTTGATCAGTTTTTTGATCTTCCATATTTCGACATTGCGATCCGCTGACGATTCCTCGGACATTGTGGATCGGTTTTGTTATACACCACAAAAACACAAGACGAATTTAATTAAAATAGAGTCTAAATAACACACCACTAAACTTCTAAATAAAGGTATACGAGTGGAAGGGTGCCCGAATTGCGGTCCAAACTGCTTTATTCCAGATCGAACCGGACGGTCAAGAACCTCGCGACTTCGTTCACACACTTTCTAGTTCACATTTACGTCTGTCGTAGCTCGTACTTTTCTTCTTGTGCGGGGATTCTTGCTTTTTTTCTTGATTCGGTTACCCCTAAGCATGTGGGACGCAGAAATAAGACATTACAGGGATAAAAAGATGACGTTGAACAAACGATCGAACGAACGCCTCGTCGTCCGTCGATGAAATGAAAGAAAAAATGCGTGTGTTGTTGTTGCCAGCACTAAATATTCAGATTCAAAGCATTAATCTTGCCATTTTGTTTGATTTTATACAGGTGATTTTTTTGTTACCAAAATCAATTAATAATATATGTCATCCTTCTCCTCCTTCTCTCATCATGATAATTATCGTTACCTGTATTTATATAAAATTCTAACATGATTTTGATTGAATTTATGTTTTTTTGCTATGGCTATAAAGACCAATCCGTAGTGATGCGCACGTGCAAATACCAAAAGCTTTTGGCCTACGATAATATTATTGAGAATTTTTTATTGATGCATGAAAATAAGTGTCAATAAACAACGTGTAATAGGTGTAATAGATATTAATTGGACTTATAATTCAATGTAGTTACCTAGACAGTTCAAAGCAAATTTTTTAATAGAGATATTTATTTTCATGTTTTATTCCTCAAGTTATTAAATTCAATAAAACGTTTGCACATCATTATGTTCATTTCATTCAATTTCAGTACCCTTTTTATTATTCAGTAACTAGTATCCTACAATTTTCAAGTACCTGCATCTAATTAAAAGGCCATTCTATAATATAGTTTGTTGATAGTTGACTACAAAGAGTATGTAATAGGTTGACTAAATCAATTTCAGTAACTTTTATGAGTTTATTTTTTAATAGGTATTTGTAATGCACTAGACTGACCGTCGATTGAGTCAAAGATTCTAAAGACTATCAACGACTCGATTTTAAATGCAGTAACCTTCATTATCTCAATACTAACCTCATCCATGGCCCAAGGTAGATTTTGCGTTTTCTGCTAATTTGCACATTTCCTATGCCATAAAAGATTTTGTTCTTTACACAGTAGGTATTAAGGACTTGAAATGAATAAGAACTGAAATGAGACGATAAATAAATGATGTCCAAGCCCAGCTCGACAAATCACTGTACTGGAAAAACGAGACGGGTCAACTGCAAAACTAAAATGGTAATTAATTTGAATTCTGCTGGCCTACCGCGTAACAAAATGGTAATGAACATCAGACTCTAGTAATAAGCTTCAACATGCTCGCGAGTGCCTAAACTTTGAAATACCTTGTAAAAAAAATATCGATCATGAGGTTGTGAGTCTCAACTTTATGTTCGAGCTACTTTGTAATAAAATACCGATCATGAAGTATCCAGCCCCAATTTCATAATCAGAAAAAAAATTGTCTCTATGTTAATTAAAAGTCTTTCACGACCGTAACAAAGTTTCATGTTCATTATCATTTTAGTTAAATAATTATTCCAGATAAATAGTAATGTACAGTTTTATTTTATTCGAAGCTTGATATCTAGCTTCCAGTGATTCCAGTTATATAAAACCAAACAAAGAACATCACTACTCCTCAATGTCATTGAGGCGAACCGACCGAGCCGAGAGTGAGGTTATAATTTCGCAATAGTTCTCGAGATGTTATGTAGTAAATTTAAACAGATTGTACTAACAAAATCGATTCCTAACAACAACGTGCAGTATCGCTGTTTGATAACGTCCCGTTTTGTATTAAAAAGATGGGTTTGGATCGACGGGGTGCTGGCGGGCGTAGGTAAAAACGAAACTGGGAGTATGTCTGCTCTTAGATTTATACTAAGGGATTTTCGCGTGTGGAGTGCTTGGACACGAAGTAGCTTAGTGAGTACGGTGGTAAAGAGGTGTAGACGGGACGGTAAAGTGCGGGAAGTGATACAATGCTTTAAACAGACGTTTTTCCGGCCAAGACGGACCCTTTTGATCTCCGCAACTGCTGCTTATAAGGCTAATGATGGAACAGATGACGACCCACCAGTGGGCTGTGACAAAAACATCACCGACGAGGAGTTACAGGTACTTTATTAACAAAAATATTAACAGTAATTTTTTGAAACATCTATTTAGATATCTATTACTTTACTAGCAGTTCTGTTGTCGATTTTAAATAGGTTTTTAATTAGTTATTAATCAATGTTCACTTTTACTTTGTTATAATAGGTACTTTGAACTTAACTAAAACTTGATTTTTCAAGCATTCCTATTCAGTAAAACTCTGAGAAAGTAAACTTTAGTTCTTTTTTTAAATTCAAAAATACTCATTCTTTATTTTTCTTGCTTTAGCAAAGGTAATTTTATGTTCCATTGAGTCTCTGAAAAAGTTTCCACTATTATTGGAATGTTCACATCGGACATTGCCTCACAGGATGTTTCAAGGTCAATGCAAAAATATGTGACAAATATAAACAAGAACACAAAGGAACAACACAGATATGTGTTTATGAAGTTGTTATTTTTATTTGCCTTTGTTTCTTGTTGTTTTGACATTTAAGTTTTTCTAAGAAATGTCTTTGCTTGGCCGTTTTGCTGTGATTTGTTGAGGTCTTATTACTATTGTATATCTTATCCCTATAAATTAAGCTTAATTTTAATTATATTATGAAATCTGAAAATTAATACTTATTCAGCTTATAAAGTCCAAAATCTGGCTATTTCAGCATTTATTGTTATTATAGGTATCAGCGTGTACATACTCCCAAAAATTAATTGAGTCCAATATTTTTAAGGTGAGCCTTAGAGTTATGCATAAGAGAGCTATAGAGAGCATGCATTGGCCATGGCCCGTTGTGCCGATTATGAGTAAACATTTTATAGATACTTAATTATGAGTATATAAGGTTGTACCTTTCTAGTCCATAAAAATAATAACCCTTAAAAAGGGATAATTAGGGGTTATTGTCCTCATCATAATGAACAACTGTTACTAAAGGACCAAAACTGAAATATTAATAAAAAATCTGCTGTTCCACACATTTCGGTTTAAAGACATTTATTTTCTCTAAACTTAACTAAATTAACAATAGGTTTAGTTTATATAACAACGTTCAAGCTATCTAAGAAACTGAACACCATAGTTACACAAGTTATAATATATAGAAAGTAATTATATATTGTAATGTAAGTAGGTATATGTGTATTGTATTGCTTAGGTTCTACATAAGTAGGTATATTATTATCCTCACCTAATAATAATGACTAGTGCATCTACCATGTTTTTGTCTGCATCACCCTAAGGTTGTCTGGCAGAGAATGCCTTTGGCATTAAGACCGCCTTTGTACATATTTGTTTGAAAAGCATTAAATAAATAAATAAAATATATAATAAAATAAAATAAAGTGAAATACAAAACAGTACAAACTAAGCTTAAGTGTTTAATTATAAAATAACAAAATACATATTTCTTTTGTGAAATAAGCAGTACCTTTGTACTTTGTTCTCCTATTTAATGTTTTCTGTGTGTTACATTTAGTCGATTAATATTGAATTGTTTGTATAAATCATCCAATTTTTATTTAATTTTATGCCATTGTCTTCCTTCATGTGTTCATTCTGTATGTTGTGTCCACATAAATGCTCACGAGCTACCCAAGTCTAGTTAGTAGCCAGCTTTAATCAATATGACTTGTCCTCAGGCCCTACTATCGGAGCTGGACGGCGTTGAAACACTATCTAGGTGTACATTGTTCTGCAGCAGTTGCGGTAAGAGGCTGGTTGTCGAGAAGAAGCAGCCGGGAGTGCCCTACTGCTCGTTAGTATGTTTGTATTTCATACCTTAGCATACATGCTAATTTCTATAAAGGGTCATCCATAAAGTATGTCACACTAATTTCGTGATTTTTTTACCCCTCCCCCGTCCTTGTCACAGTTGATCACATTCGAGAGACCGGGCCCTAGTGTGACGTCACATATTTTACATCTAGAAATTATTAAAATAAAACACCAGTTCCGAAATTAGTTTTAATTCCATTTAAATTATTATAAATCAATTGCAAGTCCAGAATAAAACTGTTTTCTTTCTTTCTTTCTTTAGATGCAAAGTGACGAGTGGAACAGTAGTGCCGCTGGAGTCTCCGGACGGCTGGGTGCCGTACATGGAGGCCGAAGACGTCATAATTTGGCGCAAAGAGTATAAACCTGGACTAGGCCTGTATGCATACAAAGGTATCCATTTATTTATTTTATTTTAATAGGCTCACCAACAATTGTTAACACTTAAAAAGAAAGAAAAGAAAGCAAAATTAAGGCACAAAATGCAAAAAAAAAAAAACTAAACTGTCTGATAAGAATACTGAGTAAAAGTATATTTGATTGTAATTGTTGTGTTTTAAGATATTTTTATATTTTGTTAAATTTTTTGTATTTTATATTATTGTACACCCAATGGGTATGTTACAGTGACACTTGCTATTTACTATTAAGATCTTTTTTGTATTTACCTATGACAAACAATAAATAACTATTCTATTCTATTCTAAAACACAAAAATTAAGATAATCACAATAGATATTATATTATGTAGGATATACCACAATCATGTGGGCCTTACTTCAATTATGATAGTATCATACTAGGACAGTTTAAAATGTATAGTTATCGCAAAACTTTATGAGCTCTCGGTAGTTGAACGCGACTGACTGCGCAGTACGCTTATTATAGGTGCTAGGGGTAGAGAGATATAGTTCAGAGCTCAGTCCAGAGGGCTAATTCACGTAATTTTAAGACGCGCCGAACGTATTGCAGTGATGCTCGAACTTGACGCGAGCGTATCTCACTGAAGCCCAGAGGATACCAAATGTCAGAATAGTAGACAAAGTCAAAGTCAAAGATTTTTATTTCAACTGGGCCTTTGCAGGCACTTTCAAAACGTCGTGATTCTAGGCGCACGGTTCCAAGTGGGTTGGTCCTGGAGAAGATACCGGCAAGAAACTGGCAAGACATTGGCTCAGTTGCCATAACGAAAAAAGAAGAAGATTACCAAATGTGTTGTTTTGATCAATATTTTATTGCAACTGCGCGGCAACTGCACTTCTTTAGTTACCTGAATTAGCCTACAGGGCTCATAAAGATTTGCGCGTACTATAACAGTGCAACAACTACTTAAAGGTAAACACAGCATATACAATAACAAGAATACAGAGAACTATGAGCTGACAGTAAAAAATAAAATTAGACAATGAAAAAAAAATTCTTGATTTTATCTTCCTATATACAGGGTGACTTGTTGAACAAAGGAAACATTGAAGGAGGATATTGTACTTATCAATATGAACAACTTTTAATATGGGACATATAATTCCAGTTCCATATAAATAAATTAATTGACTTCAAGTTGAGTTCCCTTCATTACGGTTGAGCTTAGTGATACTGATGCGTCATGCTCGGGAACGGGTGCCGTCTGTCGGAACACACATTACTCAGTTCAGAGTTAAACTTCTTAACTGCAGTAACTAACTACCTCACATAACCGCATAGAAATAGTAAATGATTCCGTTCTACCAAGGTCTTGTGATTTTCCTAACCGCATGACGTCAGCATCAATTACCCGTATTATCGTTTTGTATGGATTTTTATCGGTGTTATGACCGCGTAACAAAATGGTAATGAACATCAGACTCTGGTAATAAACTTCAATACGATCGCGAAATAAGCTTCGTACGGGGCCGTTTAAGTACGTAAGTTTACGTAAACAGATTTTTTCCAATTATTAACCTCCCCCCCCCCATGCTTAAGTAAACATTGGTACATGCATTTTTCAATGTGTTCTGGTTTCTTTATTGATTATAAGTCTAGAAAGTTAGGTTAGTTAGTTAGTTTAGTTATAAGTCTAGAAATAAGGAATAGGCTTGGATTAGAGGATTTTCAACGCACATAATATTTATTTAAGCAAACGTAAAAAAAAGAAAACACAAATCCACTATTTTGTAGAAAATCTGAAAACGTAAAAAAAAATACTGCTGACGTAATCACTATCCACACCCCCCCATCCCCCATGTCATCAAAAATAAGCAAAGCAAAGACCCCCCCCCCTGTAGTGCTTACGTAACACTTGTAAAAATTTACCGATCATGAAGATGGGAGTGGGAGTCCCAACTTTATGATGTGGTTACTGGTCTGGTGGAATAATAGTATCTGGTGTACATGAAATAAATTATTCTAATCTATTCTAACAAAATATGAAGGTTATGTGATTCATTATTCACATTAAATTACATATACTCGTAGTTATTTAAAAAAAAATCTAAGTAATACTTGCTTGTACTTGTACTTGTTGTTACTTGTTTGTTTTTGCTTTTTTGTTGTGCTAGTACCACTAGTAGTAGTAAGGAACCATTCATAACGTACGTCACACGTTAAGGGGGGGGGGGGAGGGGGTCGACGAAGTGTGACATTATGTGACAAGGGGTGGGAGGAATCCTAAGATTCCTGACGTCACATTTCAAAATCATATTAAAAAATAATTTAAATGGAAATGAGACTAATTTTGGAAATGTTGTTTTAATTTAATAATTTCTAGATGTAAAATTGCAAAATATGTGATGTCATACTATGGAGGGTCTCACAAATGTGATCAACTGTGACAAGGACGGGGGACGGGTAAAAAAAATACGAAATTAGTGTGACGTACTTTATGGATGACCCCTTAATTCTTTTTCTTTCTTTCTTGCTTTACTTGCTGTATAACGAACATGATTGGTGATGAAAATTGTTATATGAGCTTGTTAAATTGGCAGTTATACGTAGATTATAAGTGTATTGTGAGTGGCCTATGAGGGTGGCATGATCATGTATGATCAAACTAGACTTGAAAACTTCCAGGAAAGTTTCCTTTTCTGAGGAAAGTTTCCTGAAAACTTCCAAAACTTCCGAAACTTTGGATGTTTTCAAATTATGTTTTTCTATTTATGAAATCAACAAATTCGTTGCTTTGGGATTACTCAGAATCAGTAACGTCAAATGAAAATGATCCTTTAATTTAGTTCTATTTTCTTTTATTATTTTAATTATCTATGGTACTTAATGAAGCAAATTGATGAAATCACGTTTTTTATTCAATCGGCTTAAACCATACGAAGGCAACGGGCATAATGTAAACACCGAGCGGTGTGACGGAAGTTTTGGAAATATTCATTTTTATCATGTACCCTACCCCGCATCCCGTCCTGTGCTCGCTGTGTTCGAATATTTAAAATCTAGCTAAATGTAACATATTCTAAGTACATAGTATCACCAATTACTGATTTTATAAGTAAAAAATCATTTCTGAAAACTTAAGTTTTCGGGAATATTTCAGGTAAACTTCCGGAAAACTTCCAAAGTTTCGGAAACTTTCCGTAGTTTTAAACTCTAGATCAAACCCTCCATAAATAAATAAAGATTTAAAAAAAAAAGTACCCTCTCTCCTAATAAAATTTTTTTTTCTCCAGTTTACGGGAGGTATCCAGAGGTGCGTGCGTCGGACTTCGCGGCTGTTCAAGTGGATGGCGCGTACCGTCGCGTTTGGGACGCGGCGGTAGCTGCCCTAGCCGTGGTCGAGCGACGCGCGAACGGGCTGGCTGACCAGGCCGTGCTGCACTGGGAAGTACTTTGGCCGGTGAGTTCTATTAAAGGGATTACATAGCACAAACACAGTATTTTAAAAAAGTTTGGTGATGAATCCTCGAGTGCATTAGCCATACAAAAATCTCATGATGTTTTTCCTTCACCGTTATCGCAAGTGATAATCAAATTCTAATCGGCGGGTCTACCGCGTAACTAAAATTGTAATGAACATCGACATCGGTATTAAACTTCAATACGATCGTGAGAGCCTAAACTTTGAGCTAACTTGTAAAAAAAATACCTATCATACATAGTAGGGACTCCTATCTTCATGATCGGTAAAAAAAATACAAGTTATCTCAAAGTTTAGGCTCTCACGATCGTATTGAAGTTTAATACCGATGTCGATGTTCATTACAATTTTAGTTACGCGATAGACCCGCGGGTTTGAACTCAGAAGCTCCTGCATGGAAGGCAAGCGTTCATCCGCTAGGTTATCACTGCTTCTTTCATACTTCCTCTAATATACTCATTCCTGATTCTGTCCAATCATGTTACACCACACATCCCTCTCAAAACATTCGCATCTCCGCTGGATGCAATTTTCTTTCATCGGTCCCTTTTGTGGCCTAACATTCCGATCCATACAACAGTTAGTTATCTATATCTATACTAATATTGTAAAGAGATAAGATTTGATTGTTTGTTTGTTTGTAATGGTAAATTAATGATCTGTAACACAGGTTTTACCTATCACAGACACCAGTCTCTATTTAAATGTTATTTACTGTGACTCTGTATCTATAATGTGATGATGAGAAAATAAACATTTACTTACTTAATTCAAAAACTACTGAAGCGATTATAAAAATTGTTTCACCAGCAAAATGCTATTCAGTGATAGTAGCATTTTTATTATTATTTAATAGAAGAGGTAGGGTACTAAGGCTGACATTCAGAGACGAAAGAAACGAGTCTAAGCGTGAATTTACGCTTCCATCTGTCAAACTTACGAACAAATTTTGACAGATGGAAGCGTAAGTTCACGCTTAGACTCGTTTCTGTCGTCTCTGAATGTCAGCTTAAGCCCCTTTTGTCACTGCGACCTGCGAAGACCTATTGTGACGCCTCTCGTTTCATTACAGCACTTCCTCCAGCTGTAAGTCAATGATGAAGTTGACTATGTTCTTGGGGTGGAGGGATTTAATCTCATCTGGTGAGATAAGGTCCCAGGTGCTGGCTTCTAGTGTGGTGTACCACGTCACACTCGCATAGGATATGTATGGGCGTCTCATCCTTCTCGCGACAGAATCTGCAAAGCAGCAATCTGAGTAGCATAGGCTATAATTTATAAAGATATCACGCGGGCGAAGCCACTGGCAGAAGCGTAATTAATTTTCAGTAGTTTTTATAATTTATTATCTTTTTTTTTTCACAGAGATTATTTGCTAACAGAGATTACGTATACATAAGGAGACACAAAGAATTCGACGTCGTCACAAAGAGTCTGCCACACAAAGATGGGATATTCACTCCAGTGGTGCCGTGCGACGACCGACCCGACCCGATCTATGCCGAACGCCCGAGCGTGCACTCGAAGGCGAAACGGAAAGCTATGGAGATGTACGACAGGGAACGAGACAAAACTACTTCGGATGATAAAGTGTACGTGATCGTGTCGCGCTCGTGCGAGCACCCGGATGTGCCCGAAACGAAGCATGCGATTCGAGTGTCGGAGTATTGGAGTCATATGGTTGTGAAGACGCTGAATGGTCCTGATAAGGTGAGAAATGTAGAGAATGGCTATTGTGTAAGAACATCTCATCTCGATTGGAATTTCTCTCTTACTGTCGGTTGATATTTGACGATAGATCTAGTGGTCGAAGATAGGTCTAGTCTACATTCAACCGTATTCTAATTTCATTTTGCTAATTTAATTGTTGTCAGTATAATTTAATCAAATACAACTTTCACATCACTTCAATAATATTCTTCATTTCTTCATCTGTACTCGTACCTTTCTTTCATCCTTCTGCTTCCGCTTCGCTTAATGCTTTAAAGCTAATAATCATAATTATAGTATGGGTTCGATTCCCCGTCGGAGACGATTCCTGATTCTCGTAGAAATCGGAAACCCTGAATTCTACATTGGTCGATCTATAGACTATCGGTCGTCGACATTGGTCGATCGACGATATCGTCGTGTGGTTAAACGATAGGCGTTGGTAAAGTGTATAATTTTTGCGATTGGAGCTTTTGCATCTGACTCACTGAAATGATCCGAAACACTGATATGTTTCATTTGTATCATTTGGCTCATCGGCTCATTGGATATAAAATAGCGTGTACTCTTTACCGAACCGACTCACTGATACAGATAATTGAAATATGCAAAAAACTAATTTATTGTATTTGATATGCAAGCGCCTTAGTGGTCATTTTTAAGTGCATGGATACCGACAACGAAAATCTTTGATACACATCTCATTTGGTATCTCTATCTAACTTGTATAGATTGTAATTATGTCACCCGCTCACTCGCGACTCGCGAGTCAGTACTAAAGTAACTCAGTCACTCAGTGTCTCAGTCCCTCCCTCTCCCGCTCACTGCTCAGTCGCCTCGCTAGCGACGCGTCCCATGGAAAGATTCAGATCCGGATGATGCGTTTGAAACGTTGTTACTGAACCAATCTTTTGTATCATTTCAAAGATCCGGATCAGTGAGTCGGTTCCGTAAAGAGTTACACACGCCTATATGACGAATTGATATACGATAACTTAATAATAGAATAGCTCTCATACGCACGGCTACATATCATGCTTTTTTTTTCGCGATTTCATTGTCGGTCCCGTAGTAAAAGTTGTTCATAATGATGAGTACGCACGGCCACATATAAGCTGACCTCTTGACCTCTCATTGTACGGAAAGCCTCGGAGGTCAACTTATACTGGAAATATGTAGCCGCATGTATAATCCCCTCCCCCCCTTTCGGGTTTATGTAACCTTTCCTTCTAACTTGCCACAGTCCGGCATGGAGTTCGTGCTGACGTACTATGACGAGCCAGCAGTGGGCGGCATGCCCAGCACGGTGGCGGCGTGGGCCACGGGGCGCGCGGCGCCGGCGTACCTGCAGCGCATGCGCCGCGCCGCCAGCGACTACCGCGCCTGGAGGCACGCGCGGCTCAACCAGGTGACGACATACACTTGTACCTGCTGTTGTTCTTGTGTTTGCTTGTTGTTTGCCTAAGAGTCAACCATAAAGTACGTCACACTAATTTCGTGATTTTTTTACCCCTCCCATCCTTATCACATTTGTGACACCCCCGTATTGCGACGTCACATATTTTACATCTAGAAATTATGAAATTAAAGCAGCAATACCGAAATTAGTTTTAATTTCAATTTTTTTTTAAGTATATAATAATTATAATAAATCAATAGCCTAGAATTTTTTATAAGTTTTTCGTTAATAGTTACTATTTGGCATTTTAACACTTAAATGTATTAGATTTTGAAATGTGACGTCACGAAACTTAGGGTCCCACCCCTTGTCACATGATGTCGCACTTCGTCGACCCCCTCCTTTAAAGTGACGTACTTTATGGATGGTCCCCTACCGCTAAGTGCACTCCCGAGCGGGCAAGCGACAGTGAACTGCCGGGTCAAAGTGTCATCTTAAGAGGGCCCTTCCCGGTCCGCCTATCGACAACGCGAGCATGATCGTAAAGCTTCTTGTTTCATCCAACGCAATGTTTGAAACGGCCGTTTCATGCCTACCCCACACGACTCTCCTCCCGCGTACTTCATACTACCCGTTGGCTAAAATCAAGTGAGAAGGCGATCATTTAATGAAAATTGGCGCGCGAAGATTTCACAAAACAGGTTCCAAGAAATAGGTGTTTTTGAAAAAGCCTAACAAGTTTGGAAAAAATGTTTGTCATTTAGAATCTCCATTACACGTGCAAGGTTTCTATCGAAATGTTTTCTTAAATTTTTCAATTTATGAGTACATTATGAACGACCAAAGTTTAGATAAAATTTGTCCAAAAAACCTGATTTTCAGATGTGTTTACTGAATTTGTTTCGCTAAAAATTATTATTTGTATTACATATAAACCTAGATATAGACCACAAGATACCTGTGTATACAAAATATCTAGAGGAAAAATAGTTATAGCGCCATAATCACCTAGGAGCGTTTGTATGGGAATTATGACGGGTTGGCCGCTCTTAAGGGCGGAGTGTAAATGAAATGAAAATTATTGTTGTTCACTACCAGGATCTACCAGAGTTCGTTCCATTCGTGACGGATCCGGAACCGTGCGAAGAGCAGCTGGCTGTAGTGCCTGTCAGCGAACAGGACATGGAGGTGAGAGGTGTTTACCAGTTCACAGTACATACAACAGCAGAAGTAAGTGAATCAGCCTAGCTTTACAGGCCCTAGTATTTCTTTTCTCTCTCCCACTCCTGGGAAAAAGCCTCCCCCAAGTCCTTCCATACCCTTTCCTGTGCACAGACATATAATACCAGTAGCAGACCTAACATGAATCTATTAGATGGGAAGGATTCAACTTATATTGTTTCAACTGGAACAACTGGTATCTTGTTCTTTTACCTGTTGTCACACTGACTCACTCATAGACAAAATTTGACGCGTAGCTTGTTTATCCCGCGCCGTCATAATAATAAGACACATAAGTTCAATCGCATTTTATAGATTAAATCGCGTTTAAATGAAAAATATTACTTGTCTGGGATGTAATAGATAGTAGAATATTATAATAAAATGGTGAAGTGCTGTGCGTACCGGGGTGACAGTGCTAGCTACGACATAACACCGGGATTGACCTTTCATAAGTAAGTCCCTATGAGTGCGTAATGGCTACGTAATTTTCAGCGAATGTTTGGTCTGCTACTGGTATTATATGTCTGTGTTCCTGTGCCACCTCGAATCAGCCCCTGTTATTATCCCTGCGGTCCGAATCATGTCAAAAGCGATATTATCGCTCAAAGATGCGTTCCGAATCGGCGTGAGCACGGTAACGACAGAAGGCCTGACGTCATGAATGACGTCATTACCTGTGCCATATTGGACTTATGGAGCCTTTGCTGCTGCGTGAAATTACTGTGAAGTGTGAGCCAAACGTCAAATTGACATTTGCGCCATTTGACATTTTCTGGGATTGTGATATAAATGGAGAAAATTGCAGTTCCAATAAGCGATGAAGGAATAAACAGTTTGCGCTTTATTTGACGCCACAAGAGATTAATCGAGCGAATTCGTGGTGAATGGCTTCTGTGATGTGTGTGGTTCTGTGTGTGTGTTGTGTTGTAATAAAAAAGAGGTCCGATTGATTATCACGTTGACAGCGCTGCGAGTGCGCTTTTGTTTCGGACCAACGATTATAGATGTCAGCACCGTGAGAACTGAAATCGCGTTTCGGACCGCACCCTAAGTTGCACTCTGTATTCAAAAGAATGAGAAAAAAACTCTATTTTTAAGCAATCAAATACTTTGGCCTGTACCATAATTTAAAAAAAATATTTATTTAATATTATTGAATATTGATCTACTAACTCTTGGACAGTCGTCGCAAAGCGGTCCAGACATGGAGAACAATGACGCCGCCACGCGCGACCAGAGCACGCAGACGGAGGTCACGACCTTGACACCAGAGGACAAGATCACACAGCCCTCCAAGGTCACGCAGCCCTCCAAGGTCACGCAGCCCTCCAAGGTCACGCAACCTTCCAAGGTCACGCAGCCCTCCAAGGTCACCGATGATAAGGCCGGTGAGACCAACCTTAAGGATCGGAAAAATGTAAGATAGTAATACATTATATTCTAATTAACTGCCATGGCAATCTAATTCAAAATTTCAAAGTCCAATAATTATTATCCTATTCTTATTTTGTATTCAAAGTGAATTACATTATTCTCGCAGCTCTTACCACAACATTTTAATCTATTATTAAAAACTCAAACTCAAAATAGAAAAATAAAATAAATTTAAAAAGAAGTAAAAACTGACTTCAAAATACTTACCAAAAAGTATAAAATAATTTTCTTAAAAACTTATGAAATGTCGAGACTCTAGGTGCGCAGTTCCAAATAGTAGATCCTATGGAGAAGAACTGGCAAGAAACTCCATGATAACTTTAAAAAAAAAATAGATTACAATCTCAATCAGTACAATGTTGTGGTAAGAGCTGCGAGAATACTGTAATTTAATGTGAATAAAAATAAGCCTGGGTTGCACCATCTTACTTTAACTATAACAAACATCGAATTTTCAGTTAAAGTACCGGTTTAAGCAAAATATTTGTTGCACCATTAGACAATTATTGTTAGCTAACGCCATATTTTTACTGTAACCGTTACCCGCTTCGCTGGTTATTGTTAGTGTTAACTATCTGTAACTACTGTCAGACGCGACGAATATAACCTAATATAAAACGTCTTGTCACTTGTCAAACTTTTAACTTTAACTTTAACATTTTACATGACGGTGCAACAGTAGATAGTTAAATTCTATGGTAATTGTTAATGTTACTGTTAAAGTTAACTTTGACAGTAACAATAACGTAGCCCTTGGTGCAACCCACACTAAGACTAGGATAATACAATGACATTTTACAAATAGACGCGTTGCCCGCGCTCTATATTGGCAACATAAATGCAAGGTAAATACCCTGCACCGACTGAGAGAATGAGAATGCAGCAGCTAATGCCACGTCACTAAACGTCTATATTCATCTTTTTCTAACAACCGACATGGCGTATGGTGGCTTTCATTTTCTTTCCCTTTCTTCGCGCACTGTATAATTATATGTACTTTTATGTAGCTATAGTAAAGTTTACGCCATTTTGTAGTGCATTAATGTTGGTGTATGGCCCGTCTATTTGTAAAATGTCATTGGGATAATAATGATTTGCCTTTAAATCAGATTGCCATGGCAGTTACAAGCTGACCAGTTCCGACATCTGACAGGGTCTGATAGCTGTCTCTGATATTATGTTATATTTTCCAGGACCCTCGCCCCATCGCTCCGGAAGGTGACAACGAAAAGTTGGATGAAGAGGAACCCAAACATGGTGGGTGGTGGCGATATCTGTACCCTTTCTACTACTTTGTTTGAACTGTTATTATAAACGGCTACATATTAACCTATACATTTTCAGTATAAGCTTGTAGCGACACCTAGCGCCACAAAAATGAACTACATATAGTACGACACAAATAAGGGTGGATAGCTCCAAGGGCTACGTTATTGTTACTGTTAAAGTTAACTTTAACAGAAACATTAACAATGACCATAGAATTTAATAATCTACTTTTGCACCGTTATGTAAAAAGTTAAAGGTTTGACAGGTGATAAGACGTTTTATATAGGTTATATTCGACGCGTCTGACAGTAGTTATAGATAGTTAACATTAAAAATAACAATAACCGGCGAAGCGTGGGCGGTTAACGGTAACAATTAAAATTATGATGTTAGCTAACAATTGTCATATGGTGCAACTCATTTCTTGCTTAAACCGGTACTTTAACTGAAGATTCGATGTTATAGTTAAAGTAAGATGGTGCCACCCACCCTTGAATTTTACAACTTATTGCGTCAACATAAAGATCATTTTAACTGCAGTTACTAATAAACAATCGTGGTCTTGAAGCACTCAGTTCGGAAGCGATCGGTATCACGAAGTTAGCCGATGCGATTTCTTAGTTGTGTCGTACAATGGTCGTATACAATACGAATTCGACCAATCAGATTACGAAGCAACACTCAAGGAAAAAAAATCGTATCTAACACATATATAACTGTCCAACATAAACCGCCAGGCAATATCACCTCGCCTGGTCGGAGGATCCTCCCTTTTCAATGGAGGGACATACCGATTTCCTCCACAAGCGGACCTCTCATTGTGCGGAATGCCTATGTAATGCGAGGTCAGCTTATACTGGAAACATATACCTTGATATGTAGTCATGTTTAAATATAGGGCTGTTATAAGTGTATCAGGTTTCAGAACCAGTATAGCTATTCTGTATGAATATCGCATCTCGATTCGTATCACTTATTATATTATCGGTCGACGAAGTGTGACATTATGTGACAAGGGGTAGGAGGGGCCCTAAGTTTCGTGACGTCACATTAAAAAATAATTTTAATGGAAATGAAACTAATTCGGAACTGCTGTTTTAATTTAATAATTTCTAGATGTAAAATTGCAAAATATGTGACGTCAAACTAGGGAGGGGGGGGTCTCACAAACGTGATCAACTGTGACAAGGACGGGGGAGGAGTAAAAAAATCACGAAATTAAAGTGACGTACTTTATGGATGACCCCTTATTAGACATCACTAAAACCAACACACAATAAAATAAAATAAAAATTACTACGCCCACAAAAAGGATAAGACATAAAGAACAAAGAAGTACAATAACAATAATCGACGGTATCAGGCTACCGATAGTTTGTGCGCTGCGTGTGGCTCGGTGTGGTAATGCGTGTCTAATAGGCCTCAGCTCAGCATATTGCTGCATGTTACTGCAGCGCTGACTTTCAGCTGAAGCCTATTCGAATCGAGATGCGATATTCATAAAGAATATCTATGCATCTCCCTTCCTCTCGAAATAATTCCGACCTATTATTTATATTAGAAACGCGGGCGAGTCTCCGCTCCTCGCACGTCGATACGCATATTTTGCGTTTGAGTAGAATTAAATTTATCCTAGCCAAACCAATTCCTTGAGAAAAGCCAGCAAACATTAAAGCCGGAGTTCCACTGCGAAAGGGTAATGAGCAAGTAATAGCTGGACGGAAAGGACCCCAACTAGAAAGAGTTTTGATCGCTTTCCACTGCAAAAGAGAAATGAAGAACGAGTTCGTTATTAACTATTTTTACTCGTTCAGTCCTCTTCGCTACTCTTTGTTGGTGGAAGCACTTCTATGAAGTTTGAAGTTACGGTGCCCGCTCCGCTGCCAGTGAAAGCCCGGGTTTAATGCTGCTGGTGATCTGTCGGAGAGTACTCGGGTTACCGAAGTACTTGGCCTAGTATGTGGCGACATCAGGGGGCGTATTTATCGTCACAGATAAAAATAACAGATATTTAAAGATAACAGAAAACAATTGTTACTGCCAATGCCAATTATCTGTTATAAAAAATAACGAACACTTTCATTCACAGCAAACCTTGCTTGTAATTTTGTTAAATAACAGTTTTGCTCTCATTCTTACTTACTAGAAAGAGAGACACCTAGTATTTCATACGTAAACAGGTATAAGTACTTAGTTGGTGGGTTATTGTGTGGTGGCGGTTGTTATTTAGTAACAGATATTTCATTCTGTTATTTTTGTGTAATAATAACAGAGATAACAGGTAACACAATTCGCTGTTATAACCCATCGCTACATCTGGGCAGTTCAGTTAATACAATATTCTTCGTAAAATTTATTTTATCATCTCCTAAAACCCCGGTTTACTAAATATTATCGACATCGTCTCGGATGTTTTCGAGAACGCTAATATAACTTGCGGTAGCTGATCAGCTGGCCGGGTGCCCCCCCTACCCCCCCCCCCCTACCCCCCCCCCCCTAGCTACGCCAATGCTTCGAGCTAATCTGAGGCCACACCCACCCGATCAATCGGTCGACGCTCCAATAAATTAGTAAGCTATCGTACGGTAAGAAATATAAGTAAAAACTCCTATAAAATTGTACATTTTTTTATAGTAAAATAGAGACAAAATATACAGGGTTAGTCCAGGTGTAAAAGCTAAAACTTTATAAAATAAATCAAAATTAATAAGAAATTGAATGACGCATCACGTCTACGCTTGTGGGCACATGCCCAAACACTTTGGCTTTGGTGTTTTGGCTTTCACAGAATTTTTATCTAACCCTGTATAAGTTGCTTACACCGTATTGATAAGTTTAAATATTATAAAAGTCAACTAGGAAAGTGTAGGTTAAAAATATAGGTAAACAAAGTGTATATTTAAACCCAGGCGAACATAAACATGGTGATCGTACATATTTCCGGGTCTACCGCGTAACAAAATGGCAATGAACATCAGACTCTGATAATAAATTTCAATACGATCGTGAGAGACTAAACTTCGAAATACCTTGCAAAAATGTTCCCGATCATGCAGATGGGAGTTCCAACTTCATGGTTCTACTCCCGATTCGTTTTATTTTTATTGTACTCATCATTATGAACAACTTTTACTATGGGATCAAAGAAGAAATCGTGAAAAAAAAATCTGCTGTTTCATACATTTAGGGCCGTGTTCAACGACTGAATAACAGATGTTTAAAATGAAATCGGCCGATTACTCATATGAAAATTCATGTTTAAACGGTTGATTTTGCGTCTGTGATGTTGTCGAAGAACTTGGGCCTTAGTTGAGTAATATTAAATTATATGTATGGAACAGCAGCTTTTTTCGAATTTTACAGAATGTTCTACTGAGGTCGGAGTTAATAACCGGATATAATATCATCCTGTATAACGTTTGGGTTCAAATATAAACCTTGTAGGTAGAATAATGTTGTTGGCAATGAATTATCTAGGAATATAAAATTTTATAATTTAGGAATTTGGCAAAATTTCGGATAGTAAAAACATTAATTGGTATTAAAATATAGGTATAGAATAGAATAGAATTCTTCTTTATTCGAGTAACCAAGACTCAACAAGATTATTAGTAAAACTTATAACTATGTTAGTAAGCACAGAAACAGAACAAAAACAAGGACAAGTATAGGATCGATAAAAAAAAATTATGATAATTAAATAGTTTTAAGTTTCTTTTACTAGATGTATTCAGGATTGTCATGGATAGAAAATAGAATAGAATTGAAAAGAGCTGGACCCCAAGTCTGCTAATTTCTGCTATCTCAATCGTGTCAGAATGTTCTCGTAATTGTTTTTGGTTAGTTTTTTTTTTTTTTTTAAACTTTGCCCCTCACTCGGATTTCTCCTGTATCGAGGGTACAGTTTACAAACATACATGTCACATGCACACACAACCAGACCCGAAACTACTATCTGTAGATCATACAAATATTTGTTCCGTGCTGGGATCGAACCCGCGGCACGTAGCGCAGAAAGCTAATCGCTAAGCCACTGCGCCAACCTCGTCGTCGTCGTGTTGGTTTTTACAATGTCGTTCAACCAATTATGACTTCTATTGCGTAGGTAATAGAAGTCAAAATCTATAGAACGACACATAATAACTGACAAATAACCGACTTTTACTTCTATTACCTACGCAATAGAAGTCAAAACCGGTTGAACGACACTGCAAATCCAGAGACCATTCTGACATGATTGAAATAACAGAATTAGCACCTATGAGACCTGAAGACAATGGTTTAAATATAGCACAAATACATGAACCAAAGAAAAATAGTCTATAGTTTAAAAAATATTTACAAAAGATCGCTTGTCTTGTATTAAATGGGAATCATACCAGATTCCTAGCTTTGTTTTAAAGAATACCACACACAGTAATTTTTTTTTTAGGAAATATTTACCATTAACTATTTAACAATACTGTTAAAAAAAAATTGTACGCATGTCTAACTATCAATCTATACATTTCCAGTATAAGCTGACCTCACATTGCATATGGTTTCCGTACAATGAAAGATCAGTGTATACTGGGAATGTATAAGCTAGGTATGTAGCCTTGTGTACAGTAGAAACAAACAAATATATTAGTAATCAGCAGTGGCGAAGGGTTTTAAAAGGGGAAGCCGTCCCAAAAATGCCTTCTAAAAATTGCTGCAATTAATGCTGCAAGACAAAAATCCATAGCGTCTCTTGTAATCTATAAGTAGTCATGTCTGGAAGAGCTCGACCTAACTGAATAACAAGCCATATTACGTTGGTCTATGCACTAACCAATTCCTATAGGGAAGCCGATGGGAATCGGGTTGTATGGACTCTTCGCCACTGGTAATCAGGTATAAAAGTTTAAAATAAAAAATTATAGATGATTTTAAGAGGATTACTCCAGCTCGTCGCGCCTCGCGTTTCACTCATACAGCTATACAGTTAGCACGCACACAGCCGTCTACGCGTCTGTGTTGTTGGAGCGCGTATCATGCACCGCATGCACCGCATTGAATCAACATGATACTTTGCCAGCTTTTACTTAGTAGGGAATGTTTTAGTTTTTGCGTAAGTAGGGTTTAAATTAATTTTTAGTTGTAATAAATGAGCAATTAAATTATTATTAGGTTAGAATAAATAAAATAAAAAATGTGTAAAATAAAATTTTAATCTTTTTCGTCTCAAGTGCTTTTTTTTACCCATGACGCGACGCGACAAAGAATCTCGTGGATTGTCGTCATCGGTCTGATATCACATAAACGTGCGACCTAAGAAAATGTATGGACGGTCGCAAATGTTTACGGACCAAATCGTGCGATATGACAATATCGCTCACAGATCTGTTCGATGTCGAAGCGCATACGTCCTAATGACATGCGATATTACTTCAAATGTACATTGTACATACATGGGCGCGGGTGCGCTCGACTCTGTTTCGACTTACATGCGATTTCTTGTTAGGTATATCGATGAGCGACTTCAGTTGCGCAACTAGGTTTACAACTAGGTAGATACTTAATTCTGTGTCAGACATCCTAGTTTGTATCAATAATAATTGCTTTAATATAAAAAAATATGATCAAAATACCTTTCTAATCGCGATCCCTTTATGGGGTTATTATCATAAAGTTATTATTTAACTTTATGGTTATTATACTCATCATTGACCGCCTTCTCAATAACTGCATTCGATTTGTCTTCAACCTCCGTAAATATGATCATGTTTCTGCGTATCGAACACTTTTAAACTGGCTTCCCATTCGTCAGCGCAGAAACATGAGGGCACTGACCACTCTGTTCTCTATACTCTACTCACCAAATTCTCCTTCTTACTTATCTTCTCACTTCCAGTATGTTTGTTCCAATCACGTCAAATATCTTCGTTCTTCAAACAATCGTCTCCTTCAATGTCCCACTCATCGCTCTGACTTTATTCATTCTACCTTCTTCGTTCAATCTATTCTACTATGGAATGCACTCCCTCTTGAAACCAGGATGGCTACCAGTAAGCTCTCATTTAAAGTGCGTAAATACTTTCGTGACAAGACGGCGGCAGATTCATCTCGACTCTGATTTTTCCGAATTGTATTTTATTATTTATAATGTGTAATTAGTTTATTCAGCATATTGCATATTTATTTATATAAAATTATGTTGGTAATGTTTATGTAAGTTTATATAGTTGTTTTTAAGTATAATAGTTATATCTCTCATTTAAGTTTTTTTTTTGGTGCATCTACCTTCATTGTCTCTGCATCACCCTAAGGTTGTCTGGTAGAGAATGCCTACGGCATTATGACCGCCTTTGTACATTGTACATGAAGCATTTTAAATAAATAAATAAATCATTATGAACAACATAAAGAAATAGCTGTTCTAATTATTGGTATGGAACAGCCATGGAACCGCTGATGTTTTTTTCGCGATTTCAGTGTTGGTCTCATAGTAAAAGTTGTTCATAATGATGAGTACAATAATCCTTTAAAGGGATCGGGATCAGAAAGATAGTAGGTATAACTACACCCTACCATAATATTCACAGCGCCATGCAACTGAATTAGCATAGAACACTAGCAGCACTGTACTGCACTGTTACTAGCAGAAAAAGCAATACTGGTAAACGTACGGCTACATAGACATACCAAGCTTAAATACATTTTTAGTATAAGCTGAACTGTCATTGTACGGAAAGACTATACAATGGTAGGTCATAAATACCAAAAATGTATAGCTTGATAGATAGGCTTGTTACCAAATTTTTTTTATGTACATTATTCTACCTACCTACCTACCCTATCTACCTACATACCTATCGTACCTACCTTTTCTACCTACATACCTATCCTACCTACTTACCCCATGTACCCACCTACCAACATACCTACCTAATTACCATACCTACTTACCTACCTACCCTTACTACCTACCTAATTACCATACCTACCTACCTACCCTATTTACCTACATACCTACTGTACCTACCTTTTCTACCTACATACCTACCCTACCTACCTACTCCATGTACCTACCTACCTACATACCTGCCTACTTACCATACCTACTTACCCTCACTACCTACTTACCTACCTACCTACCTACTTTTTCTTTATTAATTTTTCCCCTATAGCGCCTTTTGTAAGCCATATCTTAAAAAAAAGTTAAATTAAAACATACATAAAGAAGTCTAATTTAATCTTCCTATGTTATTTGAACTCCATTACATTAAAATATATTATGTACTCGCCAAAGTTTTGTTTATAATAAAAAGTATCAATACGTCCCAGTCGCGCTAAAAACTCGCGAACCCACGATATTATTTTATGCGGCACGCGACGACGGGAGCGACACACATCCTACCTCTGAAAGGCCTCGGCCGGGAATGAAAGCTGACGCGGTTTCGCGCCGATTATATAGCAGTACTAAATAATTCATAGTAAAATAAACGTACAAGTTATTAAAAAAATAATTAACTATGTTTTAGAACGTAAATGTCTTCATTTAATAGGTCTAAACAAAAACAAATATACCCCAGATTTCAACCTAAAATAACACGTTTAATATCTCGAAAAGTGGCTAAAATGACAGTTTTGATTATACTTTTCTTGAATGAAAATTTACAGTAACCGAGTTTGTTTTTTAAACATTCACTAATAAATGTTATTAATTTTTATAAAGTAATATTGTTATAAGTTTGTCGTATATCGTTTTACTAATATCTCGCATCAAAGAAGACCGTGGACCGCTAGTTTAAAAAAAGGCTTGAATAAAAACTGTTCTAATAGGAAAAATATACGAATATATGGAAAAAAATAATTACCATGCAATAGATTATGAAATTCTCATTAATATGACGTCAATATCATATTTAAAAATTAAACACGTTATTGTTTTGTTGTCCGTTGAAAATCATCAATTTTGACTCTAGCGTGGTTCTAATGGATGAACGCTCTTAAATAAATTTTTAGATAAATTCACCTACTTTGTCCATTAAATAAACAATACGAGGTACTATGTCTCTAGTCCCGCGCCTTGATTGCGTAAGATAAATCTGTCAGCCACAGCGACCAACAAACAATGCATCCCTTTCACGCTTATAGACGTTTTCATAAGAGGATACGGAATAGGACGTTTATTTGCGACAGCAACTGTCATATTTATCATACGTAATCAGGCGGCCGATCCCTTTAAAGGGGATAGTACTCATTTATTATGAACAACTTTTATTACGGGCAAAACAATGATATCGCGAAAAAAAAATTGCTGTTCCATACAATTAATTCAATATTATTCGACTAGATGTATGGAACAGCAGATGTTTTTTTTTTTTTGCGGTATTCTTGAGCACAAATAAAGATAAAGATAAAAGATAAAGATAAAACTTATTCACAATTACTTATAGTAAAAAACACAATAATATAAATCATAATAATAACATAGGTATGATACTGATAGGTGCCTGTACTAGGGTAAACCTGTGCCACAGGCGGCAGAAGTGCTTACAATAATGTACTTAAGAGGAACAAAGTTTTTAACAATATTTAACATTAGCAATCTTAAAATGTAATACAAAAATAAATAAATTTCTAATAATAGACCTAATTAACCTAATTTACTTATTTGACAATGGTTAAAAAGGAAAGGATCAAGATTCAAGGAAAGGGATCGGGACTAGAAACTTACTTAGACCTTGTATATTATTTGAATACATCAGAAAGCTAATTCACGTAATTTTATGACGCGCTTGTCATATTGCAGTGACGCTCGAACTTGACGCGAGCGTATCTCACTGAAGCTATGAGAATAACCAAATGTGTTGTTTTGATCAACATTTTACTGCAACTGCGCGGCAACCGCACTTTTTTAGTTACATGAATTGACCTTGGTGACACTGTATTCCTTTGTTTGTCATGCATGACAAATCAAATTACTTTTTTTTTAAATCTACAACGCTCGTTTCGTTGAAATAGTATAAAAAATCTGCACAAATTTGTCAAGCGTGCACAAAATCTTGTTCAGTTGATGGTCAGATCGACACCCTTAAATATGACCACGCATTTCTGATACACGTTGTATATGATCAGGGCCCCAAGCCTGGGGGCCTGAAAAGGCCACATTGAGCAATTCATCTAATGATCTGGGGGGCTAAAAAGGCCGCTTTAGGTGAATCATAATATGATTCATATTACGAATGTCAAAATATCTAATTAATTGACGACTCTTAATGTCATCCGCATAAGGTTCATATTCAGTAATCATCTGCTTGACAGTTACTATGCAGATCATTAGATGAATTGCTCAATGTGGCCTTTTTAGGCCCTGCTTAGTAACTAACCTAAAGTGCGGCCGCCGAGAGAATGCGTTCCTGACACCTGTCAGTTGAACATGTTTCTTTTTTATTAAAGATTATATTTAGCGCTAAACTATTTTAGTTTATTATAGGTTAATTTTAATAGAATTTTGTATCAGTAGTGCATGTAAACGATAGATATCTACTATTATGTAATAATGTTTCGATAACAAAAAATTCTCGTTTGTTCGTAACTGACAGGTGTCAAAAACGCATTCTCTCGGCGGCCGCACTATAACCTAACACACAAATATATCATGCAAACATTTTTTAATCAAAAATTTATGACGCATGGCATGTATGATGCCATACAAATAACTCATAATACACAGTGCAATTATATTTATATAGTTTTTAATCCATAGTCTTCCGAAAGTAGCTAATTTGTTATTTATTTTTATAGAATTATTTTATCTATGGTATATTTTGTAGTAATTATAAAATATCAAACATTTTTGTCATAATGGGAATTGTAAAGGTGGTGTATTTCATAACCGCGCCATACAAAATAATAATTTTTAAATATGCTACGATTAATTTCTATTTATTGTCTGGCATCTAAATTATAAGGAAAAATTATGTTAAAAAATCAAGAATGAAAGTTGTGAAAAATGCATTAACGAATGATTTATTAAAAAATTATACCTTTTTTATAAATTACTAGCTGACCCGACGAAATTCGTTCTGCCAATAAAAGAACTGCTCACCTACCTACCCACCTTACCTACCTACCCTATCTACTATACCTAACCTACCCTACCTACCTACACCGCATTCACGCATTACATGTTGTCATTGTCATGTCACAGCCGAAACCGAAGTTCACGTTCATTCGGTCATGGTCAATTCGTCACTATAGAGTGATGAAGGCATTGACGAATTTGTTGTTGTCACTGCATGCAGGGGCCGAAACTGGTCAGTAAAGTCAGTAAAAGTCAGTATTTTGAACATTGGTCAGTATAAGTCAGTTTTTTCTAAAAATGGTCAGTAAAGTCAGTATTTAAGGCACCTACGTTCCTTTCGCTACAGATTTTCTTATACAGGCTGACCCGGAAGTCGACGCCAAGTTGGAAACTGGTGATAGGCCATGTCATAATAGTTATCAGAAAAATACAAAAATTATCTAAGTTAATGAATTTTAAAATTACAGGCATTTAAAAATCAATCGAAATCATCTATACCCTGCTGTAACTCCTGTTACTACAAATCTTTACTATTTTTAATTTTTTTATTTAATAAATAATCCTGAATAATGCTTCTGTAAATTGTTGCCTAAAATTTAAAGCCAACTAGCTCCAGATTGGAAGAAAATGTTACTTTTTGCCCAACCAAGTATTCTAAATTAATACTTTGCCTAATATTGACTGACTGTATTGAAAAAAAATTTGTTCTACGCTAGTTTGGCAAGTAACTTTAAAAGTTGGCGCATATAATAAGGATTCCAAAATGGTATGACACTTGCTAGATTATTACTTTAATTATCGACAATTATTTTTTTGTAAAGAAATCCAGTTTTGAACCAATTTCTCTTACTTACTTAAAATGATTCTAGTGTACCCAAGACTTTCGTTTTCGTCAAGGCCGTAACTTTAAGATTCTAGTTTGAGCGAAACAGAAATCCTATTTCCAAATAGTCCAAGCGCACCAGGGGCCATAGTAATGATTCGTTCTTGTTTGCTTTTAGTTAAGGAGTGGTTATCTTTTTTAGAAAAGTTTTAAATTACGCCTATATTATTGGATTCTAAGATTAATACATTTAGAACAAATGTTCAAACTGCCTTATTTCAGCCGCAATACAAGCTCGACATCTTCTTAAAAAAGATCTGGTTATCAGACAGGCGAATCTTCCGTTATTAAAAATTCAACTGCTTCCGTTATTCTTTGCCGTAGCTCAGCTAAATTTTCGATTGGCTTTGATTTAACTTTTTCTCGCACCGCTACGTCCGCTACCCAGTAAAAAAAATCTAGTAGATCAGGTGAACGAGCTGGCCACGAGATTGTACCAGACCGCCCTATCCATCTGCCTGGGTATTCCTCATCGAGATATTCTCTAACTGAGCGGGCATAGTGTGCTGGGCAGCCGTCTTGCTGGAACCACATGTATCTGTAAATGCATAGTGGCACATCTTCCAATAAATTTGATAAATGATTTTGTAAAAAATCCAAATAAACTTTGCCATTCAAGACCCCTGGCCCTAGCAGCTCATAAGATCCAATGATTCACCCATTTAAAATCGTGTCTCTCCGTCTGATAAAGTGGCATCACTATCTGTCTCGCTCACACTTCGTAAAATTATTCTCTCCGTCTCACTCAACTAGAATCATTTTAAGTAAATTCGTAAAAAAATGGGTTTCTTAAAAAAAAACCATAATTTAAGAAATAATTTCGCCCATTTTGGAATCCTTATTAAATACGCCAACTTTTAAAATTACTTGCTAAACTAGCGTGGTGATTTTTTTTTTCAGTACAGTGAATTAATAATGGTCGAAGTATTCATTTTGAATAATTTGGTAGTGACATTTTCTTCCAAGCTGGAGCAGTTGGCTTTACATTTTAGGTAACAATTTACAGCATTATTCAGGATTAGTAATAATAAAAATAAAATTGAAAAAAGTAATGATTTGTAGTAACACTAGTAACGGGAGATAAAGACCATCACAGCGTGTAGATTTCCTCGTTTTTTTATGCCTATAATTTTAAAAATGCGTATTTTACCGTGAACCACGCAAACCTGACTGATAAGCCTGTCAAAAGACATCTCACTTCCACTTACCCATTACAGTCCATTTGCGTGCAGTTTCAAAGCAGAGTATGCGCTAACACTAGAATAAGATGTATCTATTTTTTGACCAGTTTAGCTAAGAATTAGTATGTTTGTCTGCTTTTATAAAAAAAAAGACTTTAATAACTCTATTTTATTACTTGTTACATAATTTAATATGGTGGTGCAGGTTGGCTATGGGGATGGTGGAGCCAAACACAAAATAAATAAATTTTTACTTATTACCACTGTCTGAAATTTGATGAAATTATTCACACATTCAGACTTTGAAATTAAGTCAGTAATAGGTCAGTATTTTTGAGTCGTATAGTCAGTAAAATCAGTATTTTTGACCATGTAATCAGTTTCGACCCCTGTGCATGACAAAATGATTTTAAAATATTGATGATGAATACAATATACATGATATCGGACTCCACTCTAATGTATTGCAATTTAAGGAAAATTATTTTGTATGGAGCGCCAATGAAACATTTGTTATGTAATATAGAGTAGATTTTTGTATATTATGTACTATTTATGTTATTATGTATTTTGTAGATAAAAAAAATCAAATTTCTAAAAACAGCACTGATTGGTAAACTTAGTTAATATTTTAAGTTAGATGAAAAATACTAATTATGTTATAATTGTTGCAAATAGATGAATTTAAGAATTATTATTATTAAATATGTTAAAAAATGGTTTCACTACATTAACTCGTGTTCAATAAAATACTTTTCATGTAATAACCGGTTAAAATGCGAATAAAAATGGACATTTTGGTCAGAGGCCATAGTTTGAGTTTTATTAAGGGGGATCCGTCGATGTATACCGCGAAATTAAGATTTTCTTACGATTTTTGCAAATTGAATTTCAGTAATATGTCATAAGTTGAGCAAAATGTGAAACGTGACAGTAATGGTAGTATATTTACCTATAGATTAATAATATAATAATAGATATCATTAACATATTTCTCTAAGATACAATTGATGGGAAATACCCTCAAATTTTAATATAACTGAAATATTCCTGAGATGCAATTTGCAAAAATCGTAAGAAAAAATTAATTTCGCGGGCTACCTTATCGTATTCGCTTTAAAAATCTCAATTTACGCATTGATTGCTAGCTCCGTTACCGAATGACGCGCTCCAACCTCTTTAC
Organism: Allophyes oxyacanthae; assembly: GCA_932294325.1. Classification (NCBI taxonomy): domain Eukaryota; kingdom Metazoa; phylum Arthropoda; class Insecta; order Lepidoptera; family Noctuidae; genus Allophyes; species Allophyes oxyacanthae. The sequence continues at coordinate 3,638,794 of OW028638.1, forward strand.
CCATCGAAGCGCCGAACCTAATCGATGCGTAAAACTAAAATTGTTAAAAGAAATTTTCACTACGCCAAGATAACCAATTTACCTGATCTAAGGATCCTTCCTTTTCAATAAAGGAAGCATCATACTTCGTTCCAGTGTTTTTCTATAAATGCAAAAATTTTGTGACTCGACCAGTATAAACGACAGGTACAACAGTTAGTGTAGTGTAGCGACGGTGTGTTGTTTCATCTGGTTATAGTTAGTTACAAAATTTAGACACGCGCTATAGTCCGCGCGGAACTAGTTGGCCGCGCCTTAGGTATGTGAGCGGTGGGAGGGGCGGGGCGCTTTGTCATTACTCAGTACGGCGCGCCGTCAACAATCGGCAACCCGCCGCCCTCACGCGTCCCCGCCTAAGGCGCGGCCAAATAGTTCCGCGCGGACTACAATAAATACTCGAGACTTGTAAATGGGACTGTATTAGCATTTTAATCGTTAGTACGTGAAACCTTAAATATTTCTATTAAATAACAACGTTCCCGTAGCATAAATGTCCTGCCGTGGACTATAGGTAATATTAAATGATTTTATAATAAAATTATACAGAATATTTTTTTATGTAGTGAGCATAATTTGTAGAATGATCCAGTTTCTATTCCTAAATGCAACCGCAATATTAGGATTCACTTTAAAACAAAACGAAAATTCGACTTAGTATGGGGGACACGCATAATTTACTAGCGCAAGCCATACACAATCAAATTTTTATTTTGTTTTGGAGTGAATTTTAGTATTGCGCTTGCACTTGGGAAAGGACACCGAATCTCTCTGAGAATTTTGCGCACTACATAAAAAAATATATCCTGTATTCATGGGTGCCATTAAAAATCAATCATACGAACAAATATAGTTATCGCATACAAATGTCTGTATATCTAGTAAAGTAATTAACCATATTGTCCATTAAGAATACTTAGCCAAAGTTTATAGAAATAACAACAATTTAAATTAGTAGTGTCAACATTCTCCGGCCAATATTGACATTGACCGGACAATGTCGTTATTAGGGCTTTCGCAGACCATAGACAAAAGTGTAGTTAGAAAAGGAAAGGAATGAAAGCGGACCAACTAAATTGTTTTAGTCAATGGAAATTGGCTCAACACTTTTAATTAGGCCGGTCGCCGAGCAGGAAGGATTTCTTACAATGAGCAATCATTATTTATCTCTGTCGCTAGCGCACAAATATACCTACTACCGTGCGTTCTATTGAGCGAGCAGTGCGAACGCGACGGCAATATATTTGTGCGCGATTTGCCTTGATTACGTAAGAAAAATCTGACAGCCACAGCAACCAATAAACAATGCATTCCTTTCTCGCTTATAGACGTTTTCATAAGACGGTACGGAATGGGACGTTTATTTGCGACAACAACTGTCATATATTTTATCATACGTATTCAGGCGGCGGGAAATCAGTAAAAGCGTGGTGTTGAGTATAGCTGGTCTAGAGTGATAATCATGATAACTGACTCTGTAAATTAAGTAAAATGCAGTTTATTTCATAAATATTGCATTCAAAACTCTCCTGTAAAATCTTTGTTTTGGCGCTTGATGATAAAAGGTCTTACCTTTCTAATCCCGATCCCTTGAAGGGCTATTATACTCATCGTTATAAAGAACTTTTACTAAAGGCCCAATAATGAAAGCGCGAAAAAATATTGCTGTTCATTTAGTTGAATAATATTGAAATTATTTATATGGGTCAGCAGATATTTTTTCTCCATTTCGGCTATTTTCTCATAGTAAAAATTGCTTATAATTATGAGTACAGTAACCCCTTTAAAGGGATCTGGTAGGCAATTCTCGTCCCCTGCGAGATCATCGTTGAATTAAGTTTGCATTTCGAACGCTTTTTGACGTTTATAATGGTTCGAATTCGAAATTGTACGTCTGGAACGGTACCGATCAGTCGATGCAATTTGAGCGGTTTTCATTCGACAAATGACGGGCAAGACTTCTTCTGAATAGGTCAACTTAATTAACATTCGAGAAAAATTCTATTCCAGGGGTGACCAACCTGATAAGACCCAAGATCTACTGTTTACTGACGAAACCCTGTGCGATCTACCAATTACATACTTCTTGAAATTTTAAATGAATAGTATATTAAACTTATATCGTTTTTGCCTTGCCAAGTTGCCACGGTCGACTGGACTAATACCCGCGATCGACCGGTTGGCCACCCCTGTTGTATTCGAATCCGATCTTTCCGAATTCGTGACTACTGAACTACTGAATTATTTTGATCTAATGAAATAATAATTATTGTAAATTGATTATATTGGTAACGAATGAATTTCTCAATATTTATGCATTTTTTTAAATATTTATTAAAATGTAAATTGTTTTAAAATTATTAATTATCTAATGTACCTACCTATTTATTTGTTTTTAAAATTAAATTATTGTACCTAATCTCTTATTGCGCATGGACTTAAAACTGTTAGCAATAAATAAATACTTGGATTCCACTAGAATTGCCCCCTTGGATTAGAATGGAATAGTTATCGCAAAACTTTATTAGCTCTCGGAAGTTGAACGCGAGTGGCTGAGCAGTACGCTTATTATAGGTGCTAGAGGGAGAGAGGGAGAGTTCAGAGAGCTCATAAAGATTTGCGCGTACTGTAGGACCCCATATACCTCTGTGGTACAAAAATGCACTTAAATGTAACTACAGCCTTGACTGTGGTTATCGAAAGTTCTTCCTATTTAGATTACAAGCTTTACTTTAACGTAATAAACTCTGTTCTTAGGGTGAACGTTTTCTGGAAACCCATAGAAGCCAGGAAAGCAGAGAAAACGAAACCGTGTAGCCCAGACTTAAGAGTTAGTTTTGTATGTTGTTTAGTTTTGTAACATTTTTAAACTTTTTGTGCGATGCTACACTGATGCATTATTTTTATGTAAATAGTTTTATGTATAGGCTGTTACAGTTATGGATATCTGTTACATTGTTAGTAAATAATTTTTGAAAACAAAATAAGTATTTTATTTAACCTGAATTTTCCAAAAAGCCTTTTTCCATGAAAACAATCCCCCTTACTAATAAAAAATTGTAATTTTTAAACAGAGATTAAACTATACCTTTCAAATGTAAGCTATAATGCTGTGGCATTCCTCTATGGCTTTTAAGTTCTAAGTCCATTCTATAAGGTTTTTTTGAGTTGTTAGAAATAAATACTTTTCCGTGCCGTCCCTTTGGTAAGCGCCGACCATTAGGACTGGTACTCAAAAATGCGATGCGATGTCGCATCGCAGTTTTGTGTACAAGCCTTTAGTACGTAGTTAACCTACTGATCAGTTGGGTTATATACATATATTGTGCCCATGGATAGAACGGGGGTTAGCTGGTAAGTACACGACCAATAAAAATTAAAATGAAATGTAGGCGTTTTTATTATGTCAATTATAGTATGATCAGTTGATAAAGAACTCGTTGGAGCGTTGGTTCTGGTTGTGGCGCCACTTGCAGGCCCAGTTCCAGCAGGACATGCCAGCCCACGGCTCGTCTGTGTAGAACACCTGCCCGTTCTGGTACATCTGCAACATAACAAAGTTATTATCCATATTTACTTATTTATTTTGTCTTCAACTATTGGCCTTAAATAATGGTAACAAGAATAAAAAATATTATAGTTTAGAACAAACTATAGAACACGCTTTAGTCATCCAAACTGAACGTGTATGCAATTTCAGCTCAATCGGAAACCGGGAAGTGGGTCAAATTTAACTTCCAAGATTTTCTAACATAGTTACAGGTGAAGCTAATAAAAGCGTGTTAAAAATAAACATGAGAACATGACGACGCAACGCTAAAACGAAACTTTCGACGGAGTAAAGCTTATTTTTTAACCCCCAAAAAAAAAGGGGTATTATAAGTTTGTAGTGTGTATCTGTGTATTTATCTGTGGCATCATACCTCCAAAACGGATAGACCGATTTCCATCTAGTTTTTTATTATTGAAAGCTAGTTTAATCGGGTATCATCTTAGCTATGTTTCATGAAAATCTGTTCAGCCGTTCAAAAGTTACAGCTGTTTTTCTAATTGGAGTCGAGGGTTTTTGACGGTTAGGTTATTCTTAACAGTGATAGTGGTACTGGACCCGAGCGTACAAAACGTAACAGAAGGAGGGTAGACCGTTTTGTCTGCCAATCAACACCCACCCGCAAATACTTTTAGTTTATCCGTGACCTGTTACCGCTTGCAACAGTGCCGAAATATCGGGAACTCAAAACAAGATATATGAACATGGTAAATACCCAGATTTGAACTCTAATACTAATATTCTTAACTGTTATTTGTAATCCGGTTGGTCCACCCGCTGCTGGGGATTAGGACAAATAATATAATAAATACTTACAAACGACAAATCGGAGCTCTTATAAGTGACTCCATCGTATCCGAACCGGAAGACGAAGTTCATGGAGAATATGGAGAAGATACACCGCACGTCAGTCGTGGCCGGGACGAAGTAGCGGTACGGGCCGCAGTAGTACGAGATCTTTGGCTCGTACTCCACTGACTCGGGGAACTCCTCGCGGGGATTGATCCTGGAAATAAAATATTTCATACATCACACAAAGGCAACCTGAAATTGCGAAAAAATTATCAGGGTCTACAGAGTAACTAAAATGGTAATGAACATCGACTCTGGTAATAAACTTCAATACGATCATGAGACTAAGCTTCCTTGTAATTTTTTTACTGATCATGCTGTTGGGGCTCCAACTTCAATTTTGTGGGGAGTGATGTAGCGACATCTATCGCCACATAGAATAACTACCGGGTGTCGGGGTCACCAATGTGGGGAGTGATGTAGCGACATCTATCGCCACAATTTAATTTACAAGGTAGCTCGAAGTTTAGTTTCTCACGATGGTATTGAAGTTTATTACCAGAGCCGAGTCGAGTTGTCTTGTTCTGATTCAAACATTTTTGTAGGGAGATGACATTGGTAGAAGTGACGGCAGCGACGCCATGACCGGGTCAGATAAGTTTGTGGCACTATAGGTAGTCTAGTTTAGTAGTGTCACAATGGACATCAGAGATTACTTACAATATTTTACAATACAATGCACTTTAAATGCACACCAGAAATAGAATAACAATAGAGAAGAAAAGATACAATAACTAGAAAAAGAGATGTACAAAGGGCGGTCTTATCACACTTGGTGATTTCTGCTAATTTAATCTTAGGATGGACAGGTTTGCAGATGGACTTACTTATAGATACACTGCGCGTCGCTCCAGTTGTCATCGGAGTGGCAGTACAGGCCCTGACTCGGGTCTTTGGCTTGGAACTGCTCCGCGTGGGGGCCCACATACGTCGTCTCCGAGTGGCGGTGGTAGAAGCCGATGAAGGCAAACGCACCTGAAGAGAAAGACAGTTCTTTAGGTCTGTGTATCTAGCAGAGATGGGCTTGTGATTAGAAAGGTCTCTAGTGCCGCATGGGTAGTGATGGGGTAATTTAATTATCAAACAATTACACACAAATCACGTCGGGGTCACCAATTTGGTGCAGAATGGGCAGTGATGGGGTAATTTAATTATCAAACAATTAAACACAGAAATCACGTCGGGGTCACCAATTTGGTGCCGCATGGGCAGTGATGGGGTAATTTAATTATCAAACAATTACACACACAAATCAAGTCGGGGTCACCATTTTGGTGCCGCATGGGCAGTGATGGGGTAATTTAATTATCAAACAATTACACACACAATCAATAAGATATAGGTAGTACTTTTTAATGGCGTCCGAGGGGAAATCAGAGAGAGTGTCGTCGTGGCAGTGTTGCCAACACGTTCATAAGATAGGGATGGGGCGATGATATACGCCACGGTTCTAATCACAAGCGGCCAAGGCGGCTAAGCCGGCTTATGAAAGTCTATGTTTTGTCAATTGAGGGATTATTATTCTTATTGGAGGTTTATGAGGTCTTGCGTTAATTAAGTTACACATTGTGTACATTACAACTTGAATGATAATAAATAAATAATTGATATCACCTCTGAAAGTATAGCAGTGTGGTTTCCTCTCGCTGGCCAGTATCATCTGAGCGTCATCTTGATTGTGAGCCGACACTATGTAGTACGACGTGTCCAGGCATTTGAACTCTGCAGAATAAACACATATCTATTATACAATGTGCTGTCGGCATGCCAGTACCAAATGGGTTGCCAACTCAGTATTTGCTAGGCATAGGAACACCCAGCGCTGATTTTCAGTTGGCACCCTTGCAATGACACGCGGACGGAGGAAACAAATATTCATATACCTACATATAATATTATTAATATGATAAATATGAAATGAATGTTTGTTTGTTTGTTCGTCATCTATGCTTTCCCGTACCATTCATCCGATTACGATAAAACTTTGGTAAATAATTTAAAATATAACCTAACCGTCAAAAACCCCCGACTCCAACTAGAAAAAGAAGTCTAACTTTTGAACGGCTGAACAGATTTTCATGAAACATAGCCAACATAATTCCCGATTAAATTAACTTTCAATTAAAAAAACCGCATTGAAATTGGTACATTCGTTTTGGAGCTACTATGCCACAGACAGACACAGATACACACTAAAAACTTAAAACACTCCTCTTTTTTTTGGGGGTTAAAAATTTGATTGCTGCGGCGCTTGAAACGTTACTCAAAATAACGGTACTTTTACGTTACGTAACGTTATTTTAAGTAACGTTTTAAGCCCCCTGCTTTAGCATACGGGACTTGAAACGTTATTAAAAATAACGTTACGTAACGTAAAAATAACGTTACGTAACGTAAAAGTAACGTTATGTAACGTAAAAGTAACGTTACGCAACGTAAAAGTAACGTTACGTAACGTAAAAGTAACTTTATGTAACGTAAAAGTAAAGCGCGATCACCTTAAAAACCCACAAGTAAGTAATGCATTTAAGCTTTTCTGGTGAATCTTACCGGGGCTGGTGTACAAGCCAAAAGGTATTTTCGCCTGTGTAGACTTGATCTTGGACTCGGAGGTATCCATCTTCTTGTTAAGCTTCAGCAGCACCATGGACATGAGAGCCATGTCGGTCGCAAACAGCAGCCTCTTCATGTCTTTGGTGTGCGAATCGATGAACGAGTACAGCTTCTTAGAACCGATGTCCATGATTTCTCGTCGTTCTGACTGGAAGACAAGGAATATTTTGGTGAACTAATGTTTTTTTATTTATTTATACTTTATGCACTAAGTACAGAGGCGGACTTAATGCCGTAGGCATTTTCTACCAGTCAACCTAAGGGTGATGCAGAGAAAAAAGTATGGTAGGTGCACGGACAAGATAATTATACTAAAAGAAGTAAATGATGCATAGTTACATATAACTATATATACATAATTTTTATATAATATACACTACATATTATATATACACTATTACTACATAAAAAAATACATATATAATTATATATACATAAATATACTATAAATATAAGTAGTAAGAAAGCGGAGATGATTCTGCCAATTTGGTGCGAAGATGTTCACGCACTTTTTGCTTAAAGGAATAGCGGCTGGTCGCCGTCCTGATTTTTTGTGGCAAACAAGCCTTGAGTCCGACTGATGGCAAGCTGTTACGGCTCGATTATGGAAAAGCGGAAAGTCACGCGGCGCGCAAAGCCGTGTGTCGCTCTCTCGCTCGCTCTCCATGAATGGAGATACGCGTCTTTCTCCGCGTTGCGCTCCGCGCGACTTTCCGCCTCTCCATAAATGAGCCCTTACCGTAACCTGTGATGTTTGCAACACCAGAAGCATCATTCGCGCGATGCCGACTCTGCTAGATACTAATGTCGTGTTAGCAAGTCCTACTGCCAACACGACCCTTCTCCAAGGAGCACTGTCGACCGATCGGGGTTATTGTACTCATCATTATGAACAACTTTAACTATAGGAACAAAGCTAGCTAGCAAGGTAGCTCAAAGTTTAGGCTCTGACGATCATATTGAAGTTTATTACCAGAGTCGATATTCATTACCATTTTAGTTACGCGGTAGACCCGCTGGTAATAAACTTCAATACGATCGTGAGAGATTAAACGTTGAACTACCTTGTATTTTTTTTACCGATCATGAAGATGGGAGTCCCAACTACATGATAGGATTGCCTATCATGTAATGTGTTCGTTGATGTTAGGATTAGCTCGAAGTCTCTCACGATCGTATTGAAGTTCATTACCAGAGTCGATGTTCATTACCATTTTAGTTACGCAGTAGACACGCAGCTCAGCATTTGCTAGGCGCAGAGAGCTCAACGCTGATTTAGACTTTTTTGTACATAATATAGTTACCGGGTTATGGGGTTCCTTCATCCGTCCGTTCATGTAGTTGTAATAGTCCTGCAGCTTCTCAAACTTCTCGTCTGCGTAGCTGTGACGTGGATCGATTTCCTTCGTGCTTGGCATGTTATACGGTTTCTGAAGACCAAAATTATGATGAACTGATGACGCACGCAGTTTCAATCGCAGCTTAGGGAAAATACTTCATATTTGGTGTACCCGGATAAAAAGCCTAACTCTCAGGATACTTTCAATTCAATTCAAATTCATAAACCTATGATCCGCAGTAAAGATTATGAATTTGAATTGAATTGAATTGAAAGTATCCTGAGAGTTAGGCGACGATTTTTCACGACGATTTCGTACTTTTGAGGGGGTGAAGTATCAGCCTAAGCCCCGCCCATTAGGGGAGCTTTTTTTAGGGGAGTATCTTGCCGGTTCTTCTCCATAGGATCTACTATTTGGAACCGTATACCTAGAGTCTCGACATTTCTTAAGTGCCTGTATCTGGTGTACATGAAATAAAGATCTATTCTATTCTATACATTACCACTACGAATAATGCGAACTTACCGTTTCAACTGTAGGAAAAGACAGCCGAGCAAGCTGAAAATAAAATAATTGTTAATTACACAATGAAATAATTAAATCATATGAAAAATTATTATGATTTTAGATAGAATTAGATGATTATTTATATTCTTATAATTTCTTACAGGGAGATTTTACAAAGTATTTTTTAGATCTAAATTCCTACTGACTCACTCGTGGACCGTGCAGGAGGCTTTTTCCTTCTATTACACCGTTTGTTTACTGTTTTTACCACCGACAAAAAAGAGAGGTACTATAAGTTTGCAGTATGTATCTGTGTATCTGTCTGTAGCATCGTAGCTCCAAAACGGATGGACCGATTTCAATGCGGTTTTTTTAAATTGAATGCTGGTTTAATCGGGTATCATCTTAGCTGTTTCGTGAAAATCTGTTCCACCGTTCAAAAGTTACAGCCCTTTTTCTAGTTGGAGTCGGGGAGTTTTTGACGGTTAGGTTATTTAATCACGGTTAAAATACATTACCAGTTGGAATGATGATACATCGTTGCTCGCTCTTGTGACGTGCAGCGTGAAAAGTACCTGAAAATATACTTATTGTTTAGATATGTGCATTACCCTTCGGGCAATTAGGATCTTGACAAGAACACTCACTGGGCACTGCAAACTAAACAAGCATCTACAAAAAATGGCCTTAGTGACTCTACAATTTGCAGATTCTGTCGCGACAAGGATGAGACGCCCATACAAAGAAAAAAAAGAAAGAAAAATCATTTATTTGTCACAAAAACAAGACACTTGAATGATAGACATAGGTTATAAGAAAAAGAGAGAAAAATAAGAGAGAGAGGGAGGGGGGAGGGGGGGTCGATGTTCATTACCATAATTCATCATCATTGGTTCATTGTCATTGGCTTTCTGTTGATAAAAACTGCGTTATTTTAGGTTTATGTAGCTGTAAGTCTTCCATGTTTTTATAAATAAATAAATAATAGTTACGTCGTAGACCCGCTGATTCAAACATTTGGAAGTAGAAGGGAATAATAGCCTACCCGAAGACATAACAAATAGTCAAAGTCTATGTGTATTCAAAAAACGTTTAGAACTGTATGTCAGAAAATCACATTAGTTTCCTTATTAATTTACCTACTTTTAATATATATATATATTTTTTTTTGTTTGAATTTTATAAAATCATTGTATAATGTAAATCAACTTACTTGTCAATGTCACCTCCATGTCATCGAAAATGGCAAGACCCTATTGGTTGTTGTACCAATAGTAAATTATTTAATGAACTCACATATTTTAATGCATGCTTTATATACCTATCTTTATTTATACTTTTTCTCAATGTAAGTGAACTTATTGTGTTCTTTTTTGAGAAATAAATATCTTTAAACCGAATACCATACAAAAACGTTATATTAGCGTTCGTTCACACTCGATACTTAGCAGCAGAATCTCGTGTTGTCGCGTTCGTTGGCTGCCTTTTGCTTACAAAAACTGAATACCGAACGCGAAATCTCGCGAATTCTGCTGCTAAAAGTAGATATATAGTGTGGATGGGCCCTTATATCCTAGAAATACTTACAGTACATATTCTCAGAATATTTTTGCTATCCATGAAGGAAGTTCGAAACTAGACTTTACGACGGCGCCGGCGCAACTGCCTAACACCACTATCAAGTAAATTGGCTGTTATAATAAAATTTTATGATTGGGATAATTGACGCACATAGTTATTTTTTACAGTCCCAACCGCTAATGGTCTAGTGGCCGTAAGGTACGGGTTCGATTCTCAGGTAGGGTAAAAAAAAACCCAGAACAGTATGCTGAGATATGATATGAGATAAAGAGTTTGAGTTTGAGTTTTTCTTTATTTCATTATGCTGAGCTGCGGCCTTTTGGCACAATAACTCATTTTATTTTATATGTTTTGCTTTGTTATTGTTTTTTTTTGTCGTGTTAATAAACTCAATTTCTCTCTTTCTTTCTTTCATAATAGCACTTGTCCGTTAATAAATTACGCATCTTGTTTTTTGAACTGCATATTTAAATCTTTGTAAGTATGTATGGTACGGATAGTGGCAAACAGCTATAAGGCTTATAGTCATTGAGCTATTGGAATCTTAGGTCCAGCAGGGAACATCTTATGGGGATAGGGTTTCCAGATCGGAAGACTAAAATATCTGGACAAATTTTCAAAATGTCGGGACTTTGTGGTTGTTGTCTGGAGAAATAAATATTATGAATAAAAATGTAGAATAGAAAGGTTATTTTTAAAATTAATAGACTGCAAAAAACAAACAATATTGATCCAAAAATAACTTCAGTATATACTTAATTTTTAGGTTGCCACATGTATTTGGAATTATACTTTATTGAGTCCACCAATTTGGATCCTATAATGGTATTCAGAAATTACAAACAGGCAAACGCGGATCAGCGCCACCACGCCCGGCCTCTTCCGTTCCGTTCGAGTGTATGTAGAGTGAACGTGAAAGCTCGCGGCAGTTTCAAATTATTATTTTGTTAGACTTTCCGAGAAGTTATTTGTCTGGAGATTTTGAGTTTTGTCGGGAGTCATATGAAATGTCGGGAGAATCCAGACGAATCCCGACCATCTGGCAACCCTATGGGGATGATAAAGGCATTAAAACAATATGACACTGAATCATTTTATTTGCTTAGTAGAGTATGCATATGCTTGAAGTTAATCGTTTTTTTTCCCATTTTCACATTGGGGTTCAACATTCTGAGTTGCTTTTTAGTTATAATCATAGCTCTTCTGCTATTGGGCTTCCTGTCCGTGGGCGAAGCTATGCTGATCGTGAAGAGAAGCACTGGTAACAATTTGATTTATTAGTGATGTAGCGTGTGTGGTGGGCAATAAGGCTGACATTCAGAGACGACCGAAACGAGTCTAAGCGTGAACTTATGCTTCCATCTGTCAAACTTACGAACAAATTTTGACAGATGGAAGCGTAAGTTCACGCTTAGACTCGTTTCTGTCGTCTCTGAATGTCAGCCTTTGTCTGCCAGGCTTAAATGGGAGTAGACGGGCCATATTTGCAGAATGCACCCAGAAAGGTGGGCGAGGGTTGTTACGCGGTGGGTACCGAAAGGACGTTGCTACGAAGGAGGCTCAGTAAACGCTGGCGAGACGATCTGCTTTAGGATTGGCCGGAGCAGACAATGGAGAGTGAAGATCATGGAGGAGACTTTTGCCCAGGGGGCCTAAAAAGGCCACATTGAGCAATTCATCTACTGATCTGCATAGTAACTGTCAAACAGATGATTACTGAATATGAACCTTATGCGAATGATATTAAGAGTTATCAAATATGTAGATATTTTGACATTTGTAATATGAATCATATTGTGTTTGTGATTCATCTAAAGCGGCCTTTTTAGCCCTCCAGCGGTGTGAAAGCAAAGATAGAAAAAATATAACTGAGAGGCGAAGAAAAAATAACGCCATGTTTTGTACTTACACATAAGTAGACAAGATATTTGCGTGAAAAACTTCATAATCTAATAATGGTTATGTATGTAGTAAGTATATAAACTTCAACGTGAAGATAAGTACTACACTAGGGCTGAATTCACAGTGTAGGCTCAATATTTTCTTACTCTGATACAATGAAATCTGTTAAATAATTTATAAATAAATAAAATAATATACGTTTATCTACTCTCATATCGTAAAGTTCTAATTATGAATTCAAAAATAGTACTATAATGACAGATTTTATGCACATGCAACTATAATAAAATTAAAAAGTTTTATTATGATACACCCTCAAAGGATACACCTTTTCTTATCAAAACGATGAAACGATGCTATAATAGTACATTATGGTACAAGTGTGTAATGTTGGTGATTACCGCTGAGGCGCCATTGAGACCCGAGCCGTTAGGTGAGGGTCTTAAGAGAGCCGAGGACGGTAATCATCAATACACACGTGTATCATACGACGTTTTTCAACACACTTGTGAAGAAAATAACATAAGTAATAACTATAATTTCAACAGTGAAAACGAGTTGTGAAAATTTTTTCGCAATGGCGGGAAAAATTAATCAGTTTTCCTATGCGCGCGCATCTAACAGATCGGCCATAGACTAAAAGAATGAGGTTTTTTTTTTTGGCTTTTCTCGGATAGCGTTTTAGCCACGTACAAAATGGGTAATTCAAAGTTTTCTTTATCACAGAAAAAACAAAAGTTATATTTAAGTGAAAGTTGTATTTATTAAAAACGTACAAGTTGAAATTTATCTATTTAAATACGAAGTTGCATGAAACTAGCAAGCAATAGGTAGGTACATTAATTTATTTGTACTATTGAACACGATCTTTTTTGTTTCGAAACTTTTTTAAAAACAAAGCAACTCAACCAATTAAAAAAAAAAAAACCTATAACTCAAGTAAAGAAAAAGTCACAGTTTGATTACAGGTGTCATTAGTGCATAATTGCGGTGAAATTAGAGCCATTTTATGAGCAAGTGTGTTGAAAAATAACTTTTTTTCTATTATGTACACTTCGGTTCCACCAAGGAGTTTTCAATTCAATTTTTATAGATTATTATCTATGGTGGCGCGGCTAGGGTGCATGCGCGGCGCGCTAGAGCGCATGCGCGTTAACACTGCTGAGCATCGCCGCCATTTTTATTTATATGTACATTATTAATGTGTTAATTAGGTACCTACCTATTGCATGAGTGTAGATAAAGTAGTGTATGAAACTGCACATAACTAGGTATTAACACACTCGTGTTTTAATACCCCCTATTATGCAACAGTTTCATAAACTACTATCTATTATTTACCTTTATAGAATGTTTACAATGTTGGATTGCGGTTCCCACACTAGGTCTTGCCTGTATCGTGGAAAACCAGAACTACTATTACCAGTATTGGGTTAAAACTTGGGTTGGTTGGTTTTGGGAGTTTGGTAATAGTAATACATTATGAAAAACAATATTTGATGGATAAATATTTACATACAAAATATTAAAAAATATTATATAAGGAGAAATGGCCACGATGCCCGCTCTGGTTCCTTTTTAAACCCCGACAAAAAGAGGGGTGTCATAAGTTTGTAGTGTGTATCTGTCTGTCGCATCGTAACACCAAAACGGATGGACCGATATTTTTGTATGGGTATCATCTTAGCTATGTTTCATGAAAATCTGTTCGGCCGTTCAAAAGTTTCACAGCTCTTTTTCTAGTTGGAGTCGAGGGTTTCTGACGGTTAGGTTAGAGCATTATCGCTTGTATACTTTGTGGTCAAGTAAGTGGCTGCAATCGTCTTATTAGTTTAGCAATAACCCGTTTTTTTGACGAAACAAAATTGATTACAATAAACAAAAGAAATTCAAAATAGCTAATCAGATATCCCAATACAGTAATTTTTTTTCTGATAGCAATACTATGAACTTGGTGATAAAATATTGCCATAATCGGCGCTCAAACAGATTAAAGAAAAAAAGAAAGACATTCTGTTGCGCCTTCGGTGTGCATCTCGCCTAAGTGAAGTATACCAAATGACTTATCATTTTACATTAACGAATTTGTCATGCAACTGATTGAAAAATAGATTCACTTAGAATTGAGACACTACTCATGAACATACACCGGATATAACGTAATTAGAGAATGGGCAGCATCATAGTGCAGCAGTTCCAGCCCATTACTGTCCCACTGCTGGGCACGGGCCTCTTCTCAGGATAAGAAGGGTTAGTCCTTAGTTCATCACGCTGGCCTAAGGCAGGTTGGCTGACTACACACACCATCAAGAACTTTACGAGGCCATTCCGATGTGCAGGATTTCTTACGATGTTTTCCTTCAACGTTATTGCAAGTGATAAATAAATTCTAATCCGCACATGAATCTGAAGTTTGAACTCAAGCCCTCCCTGCATGGAAGGCGAGCGTCTAGGCTATCACAGCTTAAAGCAGATAATAAGAAACAGAAAAATGAAAACGAAAATGTTGGATGACAAAGTTCTTTCCATGAGACAAATTATCCCACCCACCTACTCCACCTCCCAACCCAAACCTACCTACCAAAAACCTACCTACCACCTACCTACCCACCTAGAAACCCACCGACCTAGAAATCTTCTCAACGTATCCCGCCAATTTCTTCTCCACCTGGATGTCTTCTTCATCTTCTTTCTGCCCTTCTTCCTGTCTGGTTCTTATTTTGTCCTAGCTGTTGTCTGACTAAATCAGAAATACCTGTATCAAATTCGCCGTGTCTCCTATCGTCCACTAATGATTCATCAGTACCAGAACTTGTACAAACTGCAGAGATTATTTTGGAGCATCTGAAGCTAGTTTAATCGGCTATCAACTTAGCTATGTTTCATGAAAATCTGTTCAGCCGTTCAATGGTTACAGCTCTTTTTCCAGTTGCAGTCAGGGGTTTTTGACGGTTAGGTTAGATTTGGAGGTATGGGGGGAGACGGTGCTCTATAGAAAACCGCCCCGGGAGCCAACCCGTGCTACGGCGCCGCTGATTACAAATAATTAGACGACATCACTAGAAAAACAGTAGGCTCGGCGATATTTCGTGAAACAAATACTAATTAGATAACTAATTTTAATTGCAACGTTTTTATTGTTACCGGATTAACACCCATTCGCTTCGTGCCCTCATTACAACCCATATAATTTAATTATTATTGCAATTAGAGATATTTTCTCTATATTTTCCTGATATTTGTCTGGTATAAATAGCCGTCGTATTTCACGATTTTGGTACACTTCGCCAATCACAATGATTGCTGTAACAAGTCTCTTGGTCCTTGCAAGCGCAGTAGCCATCAATGCTCTCGCCTTGAATTCTGCCTGCAACCATATTCAGATTGGTAAGCCTATTTCTTATTACTAATAGTCGTCCAGTGGTTCCATTTCGACCGTATTATATAAATTTTAGCTTTATTCGGCACTCCTCCATAATTATAAACTTCAACTACCTACCTATACCAAATCTTACACTCTTCCGTGCGCGCAATATGCGGGTACAAAGTTTTCTCTTCACGTAATAATACGTACTAGTGGTGTACTAGTGGTCGACCAGTGGTCGAAATTCGACCGTAATTTTAGCTTTCTGCACTCCTCCTTAAAAACTTTAACTACCTATACCAAATCTCGCACTCCTCCGTGCGCGCAATTTGCTTAAAAAAGTGTACAAAGTTTTCTCTTCACGTATTAATACATACTAGTGGTTGACCAGTGGTCGAAATTCGACCGTAATTTTAGCTTTCTGCACTCCTTCTCCATATAAACTTTAACTATACCAAATCTCACACCCCTCCGTGCGCGCAATATGCTTAAAAAGGGGTGCAGAGTTTTCTCTTCACGTATTAATATATAGATTAGCTTGTGCCCGTAACTTCGTCTCCGTGGTATCCATACAAACTTCATTGCCCCGTTTTAGGAAAGGGGACAATGACTTACGTATGATAAATATGCGAGTTGCTGTCGCAAATAAACGTCCTGTTCCGTATCCTCTAATGAAAACTACTATAAGTGAGAAAGGGATGCATTGTTTACTGGTTGCTGTGGCTGTCAGATTTATCTTACGTAATCAAAGCCCACATCGTATCTATTTTGTGGTTCATGACATTACCTCAAACACTTTGCTTTTATCAATTGGCAGGTGATGTCACGGGAACGCCGACGCCGCTGGAGATAACTTACCTAACTCCGAAAATAGCTGACTGGGAAGTCAGCATACCGGTAAGTCATCATCTGCCTAGCCTTAGCTGACTTCAAAAAAAGAAGGAGGTTCTCAATGTATGTATTTTTTTGTATGTATGTTACGCGATTACTCCGCAAATTGCAGACCGATTTTGATCATTCTTTTTTTGGTTGAAAGAGTATACTCTCGAGGTGATCCCATTTAAATTTGGTGAAGATGTGATGAAGACCTTTGGAGATAGACAATGGCATTCTTGAATGAATAACAGCATATCACTCGCGATTGCTGACTGCCATCTAACCTCTACCACCCAACTACTGGGAGACACTGATACCCTAAGGTTAAATCGGTTGTCGAACTTTTGAGGCTACCGACTCCCGTAACGACTGTCATAGGTATATGGGTATTTGTATGACAACTGGGACCTACTGCTTAACGTGCTATCCGAGTCTCGGTGGGGTTTCGACGTCCGAAGAAACGGTCACCCTTCCAAGGACTGACCGCGGCAAACGCTGCTTAACTTGCTGATCCACTGTTCTGCTATGTAGCTACGAGCCCCTATCATTTCGATAAGTATAAGTAAAACTTTTTATTACTCATCTACAAATCTTTACTAATCTAGGAGTTCTACGAGCTTAGTTGCCGCCGTAGTATTAGTATAAGATAGGAAAACGCTACTGAGGCACATCTCGTGACTCCTACTATGACACGGTAAATAAACCTTTTCTTTCTCTTTCAGGACGTTCCAGGATGCCCGAATGGAGCAGCGGGCGTGACGGCACTAGTCTGCGACAGCGATGTGGCTCCAACCGGTAGATTTGCTGACAAGCATTTGATATTGGTGCACCGCAACGGCCAACTTCAGGGCACTGCCTCTGTCCAAACTACGGTGTACTGTGCGAATCAGTGGCCCCCCAACAAACTTTGGCCATCTAGCAGCCAACTATCACCGCCTTTGAACCAACTTTGGCCATCCAACAACCAACTGTCGTCGGCTCTGAACCAAGTTTGGCCATCTAGCAACAAACTGTGGCCGACCACCAAACAACCTTGGTCGCCGAACAACGAACAGCTAAATTCTCCACCCCTAAATGCGTGGAATCAGCCTCAGCAGACATTGGTTGCTCGCCCACAATAATTCTTTAACTTTCATATTTGTCCACTTCTCCGTGTATAATTCTTCTTCAGCTTACGTCTTATTTTGTTAAACCACAGAGCAGATACATTTCTCTATCATAAGATTAATTGGTTTATACCTGTCTCTAGGGTTTGTACTCCTCACACACTGCAGGGCTAGTATGCCAGAAAGGGAAGAGAAAATTGGAGACAAAATCATTTGTTTACTGATTTTTCTCTAAATTTATTTTTCGTTTTGTCTTCTTTCAAGGAGACAAAGGGAGGAGAAATCGGGTTTCTCCACGGCAAAGTCTGGGACAAAATCATCTTCATACCGTTTTATCTCTAGATTTTTCGTTTCTTCTTCTCTCAAGGAGATAGAGGGTTCAGAAAAGGGGTTTGTCCACCCGCCGAGCTAGCCCTACTGGACTGTATATCACCATTTTCATAAGACGCTGGCTAAATCGTCTCTAAGTATAGACACAAAGGCCTCTCGATGCCTTAAAAAAGGAAATGACTTCATCGCAAAATTATATTTTGATCACAATTAAATTCATCCTACTTGTGTACCTATATGTAAAACCACACGATTCTATAAATAAAGTTTAATAAAAAAATGTTTTGGATATAATATGCAATATACTTTATTTATGATATATTTTGGAGTTTAATTTATCAAGAAACCATGATTATTATTATGATCTTTCTAATGCTATGAATGCAGTAAGCGAATTTCACCGAGCAACCTATTCTCCCAAACTCTACCAGTTTCCCAGCGCGTGCTCGTGCTCGTGAACACGCAGTACGCGCCGAACGATCAGTATTGTACGATTCGAAAAATTATTGGACTAGAATGTAGATTTAACCAGTGCACCAATTGTGCCTCAAAAATAATCCGTAATATTTAATCACAATAAAATTCGAAATCATAATTGATTATTATAGAATTAAAACAAAAAATTTATGCAGAATTACCGATTAGTAATGGTGTCAACCTTAGGGGCAAGCTTGTTAATTGAACCAGCGCGCAGCGTCCATAGAAATTTGCCTTCACGGAAAAAAACCATTTTAGCAGGCTCCATCCCAACCGAGTTATTCGGTTGTAAATAGCAATATCTTGTTTGTTGAACCAAAAACAAAAGTCTGTATTTGATACTCTTAGGAAACTCATAAATGATGGAACTGGAGGGATTTACTTCTTGGACACTTCCGGTGGTACAGGAAAAACTATTTTGATAGATAGATTATCGTATTTCGATTTTGTAGACTGTGTCACTGTGTTGAGGTCCCAACAACCGTCCAAGGAAACGTGTGACATAAAACAAGGTTTCCAAGCGAGTACGAAAATATATTGAACTATCAAAGTATAGGTAAATTCGCGGAAAATCTTAACACCGCCATTCAGGATGATGTACTAGGCGGTACAACGCCATCTAGGGAAGCGAACGTTAAACTTTAGACTGAACAGACTGAGATCCTTTTGGGTATTAATTCCTAACATAAGAGACAGAGATACATGCATGTGTAAGCTGCATTCTAATATGGAATTGCTCAAAAATTCTCTAAGACGACACAATATAATGAGGTTAAAAACTGAAAGCTCATCGCAGATGGCGCCACTATCGGTTGTTCCTGAGAACCGCCATATTGTTTTTTGTTGTTGTTTGGTGTCCTACTTAGAACCATATAATACTAGTAAACTGTATTCTACGTGGAGTGTAATACAATTAAAAGACGAGCTAATAAAGAGGAATGCCTCTGGCATTGCTAAAAAAGCAGCATAAATTGCACGGTAAATAGATATAATTATATAAACAAGTTTGGAGGTTATATTGTGTTCTTTTTGTAAAGCCCTATTTTTTCGTTGGAGGTTAGAGGCCTACGATCGAAATAATCTCATTGGTGTTGAAGACGTGCTTGAGGATGAGACTGTCAACATTCCGGCACTGCATAAGTTCAGGGATGTAAATGCCAGCACAAATCTCCCAACGCTGTCTTAACGCCACATTCAACAGTTTGCAGAAAGGTAAGAATGCTATTTAATTATGATTTTTTCATCTTTCCTTGTGGATTGGCTATATTTTGGATTAAATTCGACATACATGTTGTTTCAGGTGTCAAGTACCGCCCAAAGGAAGACTTCTGTACGAGTATAGAAGTTTAGTTATAAAATAATAAAAATATACACTGTAATACGTTGATAGCGGTGCCTAAAATAAAAAGGGAGCATTGAAATGATGATGAATGTTTGTTTTATAAAACTAGTGTAAGAATTTCTCCCCAAATATTCCTCAGGTTTAAAATGGATAGCACTTAACCTCTACTTATTACTAGTCTTCGAATTTTTCTTTCGAAGGGCCTTTTCCCATAGTTTTCTTCTTTTGGCTTATTTAGGGAATATTATGGATTCCCGGATTTTTGCAACCAACGGCTGCTCAAAGCGTCATTTTATTAATTATCCTTATAACAATTCAATTGTTTATAAAAATAGTATGAAAGTTGACAGCTATCTGTCAAATTTCTGGAACAACCGACAGTAGCGACATCTGAAGTGAGCAAAAGGCAGTTTTTTACCCCATTGCAGAAAACTCATCGAAGTATTGAAAGCAAAATGTTGTGATGCAAGAAATTTGATCTGTTTAAGTAGAAAGTGTAATGAGTGCAAAAATAAATCAGTACACTATAAAGAATTTAATAATAACAATATTTACTATCATGCATGGAAGAAGTCTTCAGTTGAATATGTAAAAAATGGCCATTTCGAACCGCAAAAGAAAAGATTTCTGCAACGCCAATGGAAGTTATTAAAGAGTTTTGAAAGCAATTAGATCCGTACATATCATTGTCATAATATAATTAAAATTTCACAAAATGCGCATGCATGTGAAAAAAATAAAAGAGAACTTGACGGAACAAGAGGCTATTATACATTGCGATTTTAGTGAAAATTATGGAACGAATTATAGTCAAGAGATTCAAGCTTTTCATTTTGGTAGAAGCCGTACTCAAATTACACTCCACACCGTAGTCATGTATTTTTTATTTAATGGGAAACTAGAATCTAAATATTTTTGCACCTTTAGTTAGTGCCTCCGTCATGATGCTGTGGCCATTTGGGAAACATTTGTTAGGTACCCGTATTGTCTTATAGTAAAAGTAACGCCCCAACTGTAAATTCTATTCACTTCATTTCGGATTCACCTTCCGCGCAATATAGGAATCGTAAAATGCTAAACTCCATTGGTATTTCACAAATTTAAACTTTATATCCTGGAATTACTCAGAATCTGGACATGGAAAGGGCGCCCCTGATGATGTAGGAGGGACACTGAAAAGAACAGCGGACCAGGTCGTTGCAAGAGGGTACGATATTCCTGTTGAAAAGTAATTGAACGTATGTTCATATATTTTATAATCTGCATATTGGGAATGTTTGTTTTGATACTCTATGCTACTGTCACTGTCACAAAAAAACTCTGTCTATGCTCTTGTACTGAATTGTACTGCTTGCCCGTTCAGTTTAATAGTTAATCACATTTTATATTTATGATCGCTGTATTTTTACCCAGTATTTATAAATAAATATATGGAGAGTAATCCAGTTGTTTTTAATCAATAAGGATCGTCGATCCACGCGCACCTCCCAACAGGTTATGTGCCCAGGAGAAAACACGCTGTGAGTACTGCGCAAATTTCAATAATTAAAACGATTAAAACATATTACCAAGTGATTTACAATGTCGAGCGAGGGCGCGCAAGGGCCTCATGCCGCCTACTCATTCGACAAGCTGGACGGTGTGGCGAGCTACCACAATTGGAAATTCCAAATGAAAATGGCTCTAATTATGGAAGGGCTCTGGCCATGTATTGAGAGAACTGAGGGAGAGGTAATAACTCCTGCCAAAGACCAAAAAGCGTTGGCACGAATCTGCCTATCTGTGAGAAGCAACTGCATACAGTACCTCAGGTCAGTCACCACCGCAAAACAGGCATGGGACAAGCTGAAGGACGTTTTCGAGGACAAAGGGTTGTACCGAAGGGTCCTGCTGCTCCGGAAGCTACACAGATCGAATTACAACGACTACAGTTCCATGGGAGAATATATCGACGGGGTGATGACACTTGTACAGCAGCTTGCTGACATCGGCCGTGTCATCGAAGACAAGGAAGTAGCAGAATTACTACTGAGTGGGCTGCCGCAGGAGTTTGATGTGCTTGTTTCGAGTCTGGAGACCGCAAATATCCTGGAAAATCTGACAAGCGAAGCAGTGCGAGCGCGTCTTCTACAGGAGGAGTTCCGTAAGCAGAGCGACAACGGAGTCTCCGTACCCAGCGAGTCGTCCTTCGTGGTTTGTCACTACTGCAAGAAGCCGGGCCACATAAAATCGAAGTGTTTTAAGCTTAAGCGTGATAACAAAAATAAAGGCAATAAAAAGCCAGTGCAAGCCTCCGAGCAAAGTGAAACATTTTTGGTGTGTGCCTTAGCTGAGTGTATAAATAGTGCAAACTGGCTAATTGACTCAGGTTGCACATCACATATGTGTAATAACAAGAACCTCTTTACGTCTATGGACACTAGTTTCACAAGTGAGGTTACTGTGGCTGATAATAATGCATTGCAATGCAAAGGGAAAGGTCATGTAACTGTTTCTCTTAATAAGTGTTCTAGAACCATAGAAAATGTCCTCTATGTTCCTAATCTCTCGGCCAATTTATTGTCTGTAAGCAAATTAACTGATAAAGGATATTCTGTGATATTTAACAATGATAAATGTCATATTAAGAACAAAAACAAAGTATTAGCCTCTGCATCGCATAAAGATGGTCTTTATAGGTTAGATTGTTCTGTGCCTAACTCTTCTTATTCTCAGAGTAGTTTTGCGTCCTCATGCACCCTGCCAGGAAATGAACAGGAGCAGGAGAGTGCTTTAGCAGCTGGTTCGGTGCCAGTGGATGTCTGGCACAAGCGGCTGGGACACCTGAGTCTTCGTGGTATGTGTGCACTTCGTGATAATCTTGCTGAAGGTGTAAAATTTCACAGCAATCAGCTTGGAGATTGTATTCCGTGCATTATGGGAAAGCAAACAGTGAAGACCTTTCCTAAGGGTAGTACCAAGCGAGCTCAACGACTGTTGGAGTTAGTACACTCTGACGTCTTTGGTCCCATGTCCGAGCCTAGTTGGGGAGGAGCACGTTATCTGGTGACGTTCACCGATGACTACTCGCGGAAGACATATGGTTTCTTAATGAAGAACAAAGATGAGGTAATATCCTGTTTTATCAAGTTTAAGTTTTTAGTGGAGAGACAGACTGAATGTTTGATTAAATGTTTACGGTCAGACAATGGCGGTGAATATTGCAGTGCAAAATTCACCAATTATTTATCTAGTCAAGGGATAGTCCACCAAACCACCATACCGTACAGTCCGCAGCAAAATGGTGTTGCAGAGCGATTAAATAGGACTTTAGTTGAAAAGGCAAGGACAATGCTTTCTGACTCTGGCCTAGGACCGCGCTATTGGGGTGAAGCTGTAATTACAGCGATTTATTTGAAAAATAGGTCCCCTACTGCTGCGTTGCCTGGCTCCACCCCTGAGGAAGTTTGGACTGGTTCCAAAGTGAACCTTAGTCACTTAAGGGTGTTTGGATGTCGAGTATTTTCTCTTGTACCTAAAAGTAAACGTAGTGGTAAATTTAGTGAAAAATCTAAAGAATTTATTTTTGTAGGCTATTGTGATTATTCGAAAGGCTACAGATTGGTGGACCCCTGCAATCCTAAAAGGATAATTAAATCTAGAAATGTTTATTTTATTGAATTGACAAATAATGATAATTCTAATTTAAAATATAATAATAATTTTATTAATTTGGACATGAATAATAATTCTAGTAGAAATAATGATAATATTGTTGAAATTAATCAGATTTTTTCTCAAATTTCAGACACTCCAGTGCAGGAACCCTCTGTTGGTATTGAGGCCACCAGTCAGAGTGATTCTCTTGCTGAGGAGAGAAGCGAGTCTCCAAGTGTGGGAAAGAGCCGGTCTCCAGTTGAGGAGGAAGGTCAGTCTCCTGCTGTGGAGAGAAGCCAGCTTTCTGATGAGTCTGACAGCTCGTTGGAGTTGGACAGGTGCCCCTCGTTGTGCAGTGACACAGAGGACACCGAGTTTGTTCCTGAGATGGCTGCCAGTGATCGTCCAGTGAGGACTACAAGAGGTATTCGACCAAAGAGGTATGATGACTATATTTCTGATACTTCTTTTCTCTCTCATACACCATGTTTTGATGAGCCCCAGACTTATGATGATGCAATGGCTGGTACTAATAAGACTGAATGGGAGTCCGCAATGAAAGAGGAATATAATTCTTTGATTAAGAACGGGGTTTGGACGCTTGTAGACAGACCATTGAATAGAAATGTTATAAAGTCGAAGTGGGTTTTCAAGGTCAAACAAGACGCGTCAGGAAATTTTGATAAATTTAAGGCACGTTTAGTTGCACGAGGATTTAGTCAGAAACCTGGTGTGGACTTCGATAAGACGTTTTCACCCGTAGTTCGACATTCAACTTTGCGTATTTTATTCAATTTGGCTAATGAAAAAGATATGGACATTGACCATATAGACGTCACTACCGCGTTTCTGAATGGATCCCTACAGGAGGAAATCTATATGGAGCAGCCTTCTGGATTTGAAATTGATGATAACAAAGTATGTATGCTACACAAAAGCATCTATGGTTTGAAACAAGCAGGTAGAATATGGAATGAGACTGTACACAATTTGTTAACTAATCATGGATATTCACAAACACGTTGTGAACCATGTGTTTATGTAAAAAGTAATAATACTAAGTCTACAATTTTGGCATTATATGTAGATGATTTTTATATATTTAGTAACTGTAATTTAGAAAAAGAAGCTCTCATTTCATTGTTAAAGAATAATTTTGAGATTAAAAACTTGGGATCTATCAAAAACTGTCTTGGCATCAGTGTGCATAGAGATAGAGATAGGGGTACAATTATTTTAAAACAATCAGAGTACATTAAAAGGCTCCTTGTTCGTTTTGGCATGTTAGAATGTAAAGGTGTCTCTACACCAATGTCTGTAAATGATAAATTTGAAAAACCTATTGAAAACAATGAGTGTAAATTCAATTATAGAGAACTGATTGGAGGCCTTATGTACTTAAGTGTATGCACTAGACCTGATATTACATTCAGTGTGAGTATGTTGAGCCAATTTAATAATAATTATAATCAAAGTCATTGGTTGGCTGCCAAGAGGGTCCTTCGTTATTTGAAAAATACTTTAAATTATGGTTTGATTTTTACTAAATGTAAAAATGATAATTTAGAGGTGTTTGCTGATGCTGACTGGGCGAATGATCCTATTGACAGAAGATCTTATTCAGGATTTGTAATTAAGATTGGTAACAATACTGTAAATTGGGAAAGCAGAAAACAACGTTGTGTTGCATTATCTAGCACTGAAGCCGAATACTTGGCTATTGGCGATGCATGTAAAGATGTTTTATTCATAAAAGGTTTTTGGCATGAAATAACAGGTTGTAAAATTAAATGTAAGGTGCGTAATGATAATTTAAGTGCAATTAAGCTCTTGGAGAGTAGAGAATGTCATAAGAAAACAAAACACATTGATGTTCGTTATCATTTTGTGAAGGATTTAGTGTGCAATGGTTGTATCCATGTAACTTATCTTCCTACAGACAGAATGACAGCAGATATTCTGACTAAAGCTCTACCATGTAGTAAACATAAAGGTTTTATGTATGACTTAAATGTAAGAAATGTTTGATAGAGTTGAGCATGTATCTCTGTTCTATGTAAGTGTGTTTATATTTAAATGTTTTTTGTTTTAATGATAATATGCAGCTTAAGGGGAAGTGTTGAAAAGTAATTGAACGTATGTTCATATATTTTATAATCTGCATATTGGGAATGTTTGTTTTGATACTCTATGCTACTGTCACTGTCACAAAAAAACTCTGTCTATGCTCTTGTACTGAATTGTACTGCTTGCCCGTTCAGTTTAATAGTTAATCACATTTTATATTTATGATCGCTGTATTTTTACCCAGTATTTATAAATAAATATATGGAGAGTAATCCAGTTGTTTTTAATCAATAAGGATCGTCGATCCACGCGCACCTCCCAACAATTCCAAACTTAGAGACACTAATGGATATTTTGAAACGAAATGTTAAGGGGGTAATTATTGAAGAGGTGGAAGAAAGCTGCATATTTGAAAAAGATATGTTGATTCCGCCTACTTTGCTTAAATTTCGAGGTACTATGCAAACTCATCAAGTCATTTGGGACGTAAACAGGATTGATATTTTGGCAATCCGAAAGTTAAATTGTTGTTTAGATGAATGTTCAGTATGTTCAGAATCTTCAGTAAAATGTCAACATGGGCAGCACATAGGATTTTATAATTTACAGAATCCTACTGAACAAGTTCAAAAAAAGGATACAGTCACCGACACTACCTTCAGAACATCAACGAAGCAATCAGGAGTTCAAATAATATCTGATGAGCTGATAGAGTTGCCTGTGCATGTTATTAAAAGACCTCAACCAGAAAATCAATATCACACTGCGCCTGAAAACCATTTCTGTAATGAAATAGGTGTTAATGTTCGTCCATCAGAGGACCTGAGCTGTCCGCCTGATGACAGTTTCTGGGCAAGTGTATCCAAGTGTATCACCTATCGATTCGAATTATGCACCGGCTCTTTTTAACATTGTCTTTTCGACTATCAATAATGAGGATATTATAGATGATGATGACGTTGATGACTTAAGTATTTTTTAATATATTTTTTGCCTTTCTCACTGGGATGTGTATCAAATATTTACCACACATCTCAGTGAGTCCTGTTAGAGTTTGTACTACAGGATTCCATACACTTTGGTGAAGCTACGGCACCTAACTGGTCATAATTATAGTATAAAGGAAATCTGTTAGATTCAATCTGGGTGTTCCATGTCACCGTAGGAAAATATTATTGCTACAATAAAACTATTATTTACTTTGAATTGCTTTATTAATGGTTTCCATCACCTTCAATGATAATCACGGATCTCATATACTTTCAAGGGTTAGCAGATCGATGTGTTTAGAGAGTGAATTGCACACAACCGTCAATCACGAACTTTGAAGAAGTGACACCGGGTCTTCTTAATAGTGAAAAAGTCGAGCTAGAGGTATCGCCATGGACGAAGCCACACAACTTCAAGGTTTATCAGTCAACGAACACAACTGATAACTTTGAATGATATGGCTTGTACCTACCAGGGATAACACCTTTGTATTAAAAACAAAAAGCAGCCAGCTAATGCGATGCTAGAGTGATGGAATACCTATCCTACTCGGAGATAGAGAAAAACACAGAAGTAGAATAGAATAGATCTTTATTTCATGTAAACCAGATACACGGTTCCAAATAGTACATCCTATGGAGAAGAACCGGCAAGAAACTCCATGGTAACTCTTTTCAAATAATAGATTACAATCTTTATCAGTACAATGTTGTGGTAAGAGTTTCGAGAATAATGTAATTCAATGTGAATACAAATAAGACTAGGATAATAATGATTTTTGCCTCTGAATAAGATTGCCATAGCAGTTACAAGCTGACCAGCACCCCTACCGCGTAACTAAAATTGTATGAACATCGACATCGGTATTAAACTTCAATACGATAGTGAGAGCCTAAACTTTGAGCTAACTTGTAAAAAAATTACCTATCATATAGTTGAGACACCTTCATGATCGATAAAAAAAATACAAGTTAGCTCAAAGTTTAGGCTCTCACGATCGTATTGAAGTTTAATACCGATGTCGATGTTCATACAATTTTAGTTACGCGGTAGACCCGCAGTTCCGACAGACGGCACCAATCTCTATAAACTAAGATTACAGAACAAACCATCGGATCGAATTAAAATAAACATTAATGCAGTGGATGCAACTGACATGCTACAGCTATACCACGAGAAGCTGGTCCATCAGAGTAAAGCTTATGTAAGAAAAGTCATCAAAATTGCAAATCCTAGTGACAAAACACTTTGCGAAGGATGTATTTATGGAAAAGCTCATCGTTTGAAATTCGGAACGAGAGAAGGAGCGTCAAAACCAGGCGAACGCATCTATAGCGATGTATGTGGTCCTATAACCTTGTGTCCTTTATCGAATAAATGCTTTCTATTCTATTCTTTTTGTCTACTCCGTTTCTAAATACCGTTACTTCCTGCTGCTAAAAGATGACTTCTCAAAGTTTCGCTACCTGTTCTTGATGAGAAAGAACAGTGAAGTATAGGATAAGCTCGTACAGTTCAGAGGGCCGAGCACGAATGTTTTGACGTATGATAACGTAAACGTAAGCAAATTTTGATTACGAAATACGATGAATCTACCGCATTTTTGTTCAATTTTGTGCACCAAACACACTTCTTTCATGAAAATGAAAAAATATTGCATGTATTTCCAAAAAAATATCATAGATTAAACGTGTATTTTTGGTTCTAAATTTGGTTACGTTTATGTTACTATACGTCAAAACATTCGTGCTCGGCCCACAGAGCTCAATAGACGACATACCATTTGAATTTAAACAACTGCGGCTTTCGCTATGGCCGTAAATAAATCCCAGGGGCAGTCATCTGCAGTCTGCAGGAGTGCCAACTGAAAATCAGCGCTGGGCTCTTTGCGCCCAGCAAATGCTGAGCTGGCTACCCTTTCGGCATGGGCATTGGGCATGCTTGACTATTTTACTTTAATTAAATTTTTTTATTGTTCTCAGTGTCTTTTTTTTTTACTGTTTAAAGGTTTAAGTTAATTTTTATTTTATTTCTCTCTTGTGTGTTGTCACTGTCCGTGCTGAATAAATGTATTTTCTTTCTTTTTTTCATTGAGTGTTTGCAGCATTAACCTTGAAAACCCATGGTTCTCGCATGGCCAATTGTATGTTGCCTGTTGGAGTGTTGAAAAACTAACAGCTTTGTTTGTTTACGTGCCAGGTAATCAAACAGAAAATATCGTGTAGGTACCATATTGCATTACATTACATTATTTTTTATTTTTTATTATGATTAATAAAGTACTGCAGTGTACGAAATAGAAAACTGAATTTTGTAAGTATTTTTGTTTATGATTATAAAATTAAAAATACATTTAAAAATATATATATTAACATTATGTTTAAGATATCTGTTAATAAATAAATACGATCGTGAGAGACTAAACATTGAGCTACCTTGTAAAAAAAATACCGATTATAATGTTGGGATTGGGACTCCCATCTTCACGACAACCCTAAGCCCATCGTATAGTTACCTACAATAGAACTTTACTTTAAGTAAGTTCGTTTATTTGAAAGAAACAAAAAAAGAAAAATAATTTTATGCTGTACGTATTTATGTAATAAGTATGACATGTTATACAAAACTGACCGTGAGAGCTCCTGCTCTCCTGCACGTTAAGGGGGGGGGGGGGGTCAACGAAGTGTGACATTATGTGACAATGGGTGGGAGGGGTCCTAACTTTCGTGACGTCACATTTCAAAATCATATTAAAAAATAATTTAATTGGAAATAAAACTAATTTCGGAACTACTGTTTTAATTTAATAATTTCTAGATGTAAAATTGCAAAATATGTGATGTCACACTAGGGCCCACAAATGTGACAAGGACGGGGGAGGGGTCAAAAAATCACCAAATTAGTGTGACGTACTTTAACTTTAGGTTACCAGGTAAACAACAAAATCTCCAGAATTTTTTAAAAATATAGTATATTAATAAGAAAAAATATATATAATATAGACAATAAAAGGAAACATGATTCTACAATAAAAGAACGACATTTTGCCAGTTTGGAATAAATAATTATTATTATCATTTACATTGATTTTACATATCAAAATAAATATTAGTTTTTGACAATTTTTATACAAACTGGTAGCTTAATTAATCAAAGACCATTCTGAATCTTACAATTGGAAAACCCAGAAGCGGGTGGGTGATTCTCCAAAAAACCTTTATCATTCATCTTCAATATCATGCCATCCTTTCTTTGGTTGTAATTATCACATTTATATTTGAATTGTGATTATTCTTGTCACGCAGTTCGGCTTGTCATAAAAACATTGTGTGATATTATAAACTTCTGCATTTCTGCATTGTTAACTTTGAGGTGACAGTAATGACGTACTTAATAGATTTTTTGGAGAATCACCCGGGTATTCCTGCTTTTGGACCAACAAAATATAGCTCATGGACATGAAAAACTAAAAGAAATTCCAAAATCAAGGTACTATGGAGTGGCAAAATGTTGTCGTCTTGCAAATAAAGACTTACAGAGGCCGAGCAGTTAAACTTAGGGGCTGCTGGTCATACAGCTTTGGTAAAGATGGGGCTCCATCACTTCCCGGCAGTTTGTTGTACGAAGGCTGCTGAAATTGACAGTAAATCGTGATATCAACAATGGCGACCTCTGTTAATCTGCCGTTTCGGTGCACGTAGAGTAAATCCTCAGCGACGAATTTGGCGGAAGGTGCCATATCACTGTCGCAAATGAGTGCTACCTCGCCTGTTACTCCATAAGGGCAATACTCGTACACCTGAAAAAATAATAATTATACAGTCTACTGATGCAGGTGAGAGATGAGGCGTAAGATGCAGCGGGTTCGATATTTAAAATTGATTGTAGTAAAAAGGATCCAACCCACCTTCTAGTTGCAGAGATTTTATAATATCATAATTATAAAATTAAATTAAATATTATAGTTTAAAAAAAACTAATGAAAATGCTTTTGTCATCCAAACTAAACGTGTATGCAAAATTTCAGCTCAATCGGAAACCGGGAAGTGGGTCAAATTCAACTTCCAAGATTTTTTTACATAGTTCGTTACAGATGAAGCTAATAAAAGCGTTTTAATATAAAACCAAACCTAACTACACATTTTTTTTAAATATTTTCAATATAGCAGACTTTTCGACCTCTACGATTTTTTTACAATAGAGATAAACGCGTTTACTTACTGGTATCGTAATTTTCCAGTCAGCTATATTCGGCGTCAGATAAACTCTTTTCAAATCGATCTTAGCCCCATTGAAGCTTCCTGTAAATCATAATAAACAAAAAATCTAATTAGAGGCAAAATTCGTATACAGTGCCACAAACTTATCTGACCCGGTGAACAAAATTGGAACTAACGTCACTACAGAACAAAAATGATTTCAAAATGTCATATTTGTAGGGAAATGACATTGGTAAAAGCGACGGCAGCGACGCCACGACCGGGTTAGATAAGTTTGTGGCCACTGTACAGTGTACATTGTCCGTGCAAGCAGAAAATCTACTAAGATGTATAAGCAACATAATCTTGATCCTTTTAGTACAAGTGTGTTCTCGGCTAGAAAGTGCTAAAGCCTTAACTTTTTTAAATAAATAGGAACTTAACCTAACCGTCAAAAACCCCCGACTCCAACTAGAAAAAGAGCTGTAACTTTTGAACGGCTGAACAGATTTTCCTGAAACATAGCTAAGCTGATACCCGATTAAACTAGCTTTCGATTCAAAGAAACTGCATTGAAATCGGGCCATCCATTTTGAAAGAAAGAAAACGTATTTATTTGACACAGCACAAAAACGATTTTAAAGATAATATAACAAAAATAACTACTTTAGCTACGATGCCACAGACAGATACACATATACATACTACAAACTTATAACACCCCTCTTTTTTGTCGGGGGTTAAAAATGAAACTCACCAAATTGGACATCAACGCAACTTCCACTTTGCAAGCCTTGCGCATTAATTGCGACTGCGCATGCAAGAACCAGAAGACTTATTATGGCGATCATAATGAACAGCGAAGTGTACTTATCATCGAAAAACAACAAGTATTTATACGCCACAAGATTTGTAGCAAATGTATTGATATCTTAATTACGTTTGAAATCCAGTAATTAAATTATATGGATTGTAATGAGGGTGCAGAGCAAATTGTTGGAGATGTAAAAATTGCATGTTATACTAAATTAAAATTACTGTTTTTATTTCCAAATTAGTTATACTTAATTAATTGATACCACGTGTCAATGCATATCAAAATGTTTTAATTCAATAAATAATCGATGTGTAATTTATCATTCTATGACCTCATACTACTAGCGCCGTTGTCAGTGTAACTAAGCAACTACAGCTGTTGAAACTGAACTGCCCAAAAATTTCCAGTATAAGTTGACCTTTCACTGTGTGAAAAGCCTATAGAATGCGAGGTTAGCTCATACTGGAAATTTCTGGGCAGTTCAATTTCAGCCCTGGTATAAGAGTTCGTAGTAATCGAGTTGTGTGTATCCAAATGTATCTATGGAAGGTTCCAGAACAGTCGCAGAGCGCGAGAGAAAAAGTCAGTTCTGTGTTCTCGTGAAATGTGGAATTATATACAGAGAGTTTAAATAGTTGATTTATTTTCAAGCATAACCCAACACAATGTGTGCCTTTCAATTCAAGATGCAGAAAAAAAATTGATGGCGATTACCCAACCCACCCCGACATCTATCACCTATTTACTATTAATTAATATTTTTACGTCCTATAAACAGCCCTATCTAGACCTGTGGTGGCCAACCGTTCGATCGTGGCTATTAGGCTGACATTCAGAGACGACAGAAACGAGTTTAAGCGTGAACTTACGCTTCCATCTGTCAAAATTTGTTCGTAAGTTTGACAGATGGAAGCGTAAGTTCACGCTTAGACTCGTTTCTGTCGTCTCTGAATGTCAGCCTGAGTCCAATCGATCGTGGCCAGGCAAAAACCATAAAGTGAATGAATATGTAGATATAATAAATAGGTACATATTCATTTAAAATTTCAAGCAGTGTATGTATTGGTAGAACGCACATGGTTTCGACAGTAAACTGTAGATCTTGGGTCTAATCCGCGGGTCTACCGCGTAACTAAAATTGTAATGAACATCGACATTGGTATTAAACTTCAATACGATCGTGAGAGCCTAAACTTTGAGCTAACTTGTATTTTTTTACCGATCATGAAGATAGGAGTCCCAACTATATGATAGGTAATTTTTTTACAAGTTAGCTCAAAGTTTAGGCTCTCACGATCGTATTGAAGTTTAATACCAATGTCGATGTTCATTACAATTTTAGTTACGCGGTAGACCCGCAGGTTGGCCACTCCTGATCTAGACTATTTACTCTGGGCCTTCTTACGAAAGCTAAGAATGAATTAGCCCCCGCCATAATAAAAAAACAAGACTAAATCTCTCAACACTCTACAATGAACATATCGTCAGTGGAAAGCCAAAATTACTAAAGCGCCAATTCGTTGCCAAACTAACTTAAACTTTACAGGGGCACATTTTAAGGCTTTCCACTGACGATATATACATATTACATTACCTTGTAAGATAATGAGTAATTACTGCATTATAAGGTATGAAAATATTATAAATATAGTATTATACTTAGAGTATTCATAATATGTCGTATTATAGTATAGTAGTTTTTTGAATATCGCGGGCTAATTCACACAGCTTTCGTTAGTCAAACTAAAGGTGGACGCACACCTGACCGAATCGACAGCGCCGAACGAGCCGAACGAAACGAAGTTTCTTATGGCCTCGCACACCTATCCGCGCCGAACGAATCGACCGCGCCGAAAGAAATGACGTTTCGTTGCGTGCATTTCCTTGAAGCATATCGCACACTCATTACGTTTAGTTTCATAATTTATTTTCTGAAATCACAGATTTATTAATTAACTATGGTTTTTAAAAGAAGCACAACAAAATACCTAGACTGCTGTTATATGACTATTATGGTTCTTAACCCTATACAGATTTTATACAGATTTGAAGTTAAAAATATCATTCAGATTTTATACAGATTTTATTTATTTATTTATTTTATTTAATCATTTATGTACACACAAGAAAAGACACAGCAAACATTAAAAATAGGAGAACAAAGTACAAAGGTACTTTTTTTATTTTTATTTTAGCATGTTGTATACCCCATTCTTAACTCTAATGATAATATTATTGACCATGACAGTTTAAATCTTAGATTTTAACAGTTCCTTCTTCAGATAAAAGGCTTAATGCATCTGGCAACACTGATGCAGATAACTTTTGACTCGAGCCTACTGGCAACACTGTCCGAATCGTCCGCGTCGAATCTGATGATGTCGTCCGAATTCGTCTGGGATTTGGATACCTACCGAATTCTTCCGGCGATTCGTCCGATTCGACGCGGACAGGTGTGCGAGGTTTCATAGGATTTCATATAAAGAATTCGAAAATTCGTTTCGTTCTGCTCGTTCTACTATTACATACTCTTTGGCTCGTTCGGCGCAGTCGATTCAGACAGGTGTGCGTCCACCTCAATAGTCAAAAATAAAATATTTAGTCTATGCCGTCTATGGTTCTCTTCTCTCGAACTTAACTTTTTTATTTTACTTTGAAATAATTTGAAATTTTGATTGCGTGTAATTGGCGGCAATAAAATAAAGTTTTTCCAAATCTTAATCTTCTAACAATCAAACAATAAAATGTCTGATATCTCAAAATTCAGATATACGAAGAAACGGCGCATAGATGAAATCGACGATACGTTAGAAAATTTATCACACGCGGCTAAAAACTTGGGCGATAAAGTGTTTCGATCAGAGTTTGAATGTTCATTATTGGCTGCAAAACTAAAAAGAGAAAAAGTGAGGGCTCTTTCAGCCGTCGCTAAATCACAAGTAATTCTTGCTGAGATGGAAATTGTGATAGCTGAAAGCGAACTGGTTTCCGACCTCGAGAGATTGAAGACTTATAAAAAAGCAAAATTCGGTTGTAACGAAGGTAAAGTGCTCTGATTTTTAATTATGAAGGCATTTAGACGATAAAAATAGTTCAAAAATAACCAATCAATTTTAAATAAAATATAATAATTTTTTTCGTCTACCCGCCATTGTCGTTAGGATAAAATATCATTTTTCCGTTTGCATAGAAAGTTAGCTACCTAATGTATCCTGTAAGATCCTGTTATCTGGATCTTGTTTATGTACTAAATTCCATAATCTTTTGTAGTTGAATAGGCATTTTGTGGGCTTGTATGATCCTTCCTTTTGAAAAAGCGCCAATATGTAAACTTTACAAGAGCACATTTTAAAGTTTTTTTAATGAACAAATGCATATAAATTTATCGAATGGATAATTTTCTGTAAAACGTATATTCTAATAAATCATATTATGATTTAGGTATTACAATATAAGTAATTACAAAACATAAAAATAAATCTTTAAAATGTGCCCCTGTAAAGCTTAGTTAATGGTGCTTTAGTCATTTTTCTTTTCCAGTGTCGATATGAGGATAGGTAGCAGCATCCTCGTGTGTGCTTATTATAATGTATTGAGTATTTTCAGGAAGAACATCATGAGCACCTTTTAGTTTATATACAGGGTAATTTTTAATTCACAGGCAATAATTAAAAGGTGAAAATACTCATCAAAATGTATATACACCATACAGGTTGGTGTATCGACGTTTTGAAAGTGCCTGCAAAGGCCCAGTTGAAATAAAAACTTTTGACTTTGACTTTGACTATCCTAGGATGTACATAAGGACAAGGAAAAAAACATCAATATGAACAACTTTTACTATTGGACGAGTAATGAAACAGCGAAAAAAAATAAATCTTTTCATACATTTTGATTGAGCAAGGTTGATCTTTTGTATGCAAAGATAATTTTTTTTCTTTATTTCTCATGTGGTAAACGTTGTACATATTGATGAGTTCTTTCACCCCTTAAAGGATTGCCAGTGAATTACAAATAACCCTGTATATGTATTTTTTTTAAAATAAGATCTTTTAATTTTTGAATTAATATGTAAGGCCCTACCTTTCTAGTTCTGATCCCTATAAGGGGTTAATATACTCATCATTAAAATAACTTTTATTATGTGACCAAACCAAAAATCACAAAAAAAAACTATCATTCTATTGTCGTCAAGTAATATTGAATTATTTGTATGGAACGGCAGTTTTTTTTTGCAATTTCTGTGTTGGTCCCATAATAAAAGTTGGTCATAATGATGAGTACAATAATTATAGGAATTGGGACTAGACTGTGAATAGTCTATATCTGCCCAAATCACTAAGATTGGTAGACTATCCTACGCTGACTCCTGATTTTAAACTGTACCTGCCTATTTAAATATATTGTCATTTTTGTGTTCTAGTAGTACCTAATATTGTTCTAGAAAGAATTTAGAGAATTCAAAGAAAACCTTTTTACTTTTTCGCAGTATGTATGCTTATACAGGATATTTTTTTATGTAGTGTGCATAATTTGTAGTGATTCAGTCGTCTCTGTGACTAAATGCAACCGCAGTATTTTAAAACAAACCGAAAATTCGACTTAGTATGGGGGACACGCATAATTTACTAGCGCAAGCCATACAAAATTAAAATTTAATTTTCTTTTTGAGTGAATTTTATTACTGCGGTTGCATTTGGAAACGGACACTGAAGCACTCTACAAATTATGCGCACTACATAAAAAAATTATCCTGTATAATTATGTTCTTCCTGAAAAGGCTCAATATTGTGACCAGCAATATGTCCCGTAAATAATTTAACGAACACTATAATAACAATAGTGTTGGTTAAATTATAAAACGAACACAGTAATAACATTTATAAATTTGTTTTTCAGACCAATTTCGTCAAACTACACCAATAGCTTCAATCCCAACCTCCCCGCAGAATGCTGTATCCACCACGAGATCCAAAACGAACTCTACTCAAGTCCAATCTACGCAAACTAAGAAGAAAAAGTCTTCATCAAAGAAACATAACACTGCTTTAGATGAGACAATGTTATGTCCAACTATTGAACAGGGTAAGTCTAGATCTGCAAATTCACAATTGACAAATCTATTGAACCAACCATTGGCTAAAGTCACCTCGGATTCAGAAATATCTATGACTAGTTCTATTAATGCAGAATTTAATGATTCATACCCTAAATTAACTGTAGATAATAAAAATCAAGTACATAGTAAAAAACACAAATCAGATTCTAAAATTAGTTCAAAAAGTAAATCTTCTAAAGTTAGAAAAAATGAGTCGCTAAGCATAACAGAAAAGACTGAAGCTGAAGCCAATAAAAATCTATTTCATAAAAAGTTTGTTAAGTCTATAGATTCCAGTAATTCACAGTTAGTATTTACCACTACACAGGAAAATAGACTAGTACCTAACCCAACTAAACCTGCAGTTAGTACATCATATATTCCGGTAAAACATAATTTACCGTTAATGATTTCTCAATCTAATTTGCAGAACACGTATGACTCTAGATCTAGTCCATCAGTTATGAGTCCCTGTCTTTATGTGAACGCTGCAATGACTCGAGATATGTATCAGACTCCTAGTAGGAAAACTAGTCAGAACTATAGCTATATTGATAATAAACAATAGTTTATTAATTTGTTAGCTAACAGTCCACTACTAGAAGATTTCCTTTATGGTTTGAATGCTTAAAACACTATAATATCTAAATTAAGTTTTGTACTTGGAAGTATTTATTTATAACTCGAGGTACATAATTATAAGTACTATTAACTTGACTTGTGGGATGGACAAAATGACAAGAATTAAAGTTACTTGTTATTGACATAAATAATCGTATTAATCGTATCTATTAATTGCTGTACTGTTCAATATTTTTATTAATTAATATAAAAAGCAATATCAGTAGGCTTGCCTCTTTAGTCATGTAAAACCTAATACTACGGCCTACTCTTATAGCAGAGCGGAAATTGTACTGCCCAGATATTTCCAGTATGAGCTGACCTCGCACTGTATAGACTTTTCGTACAGTGAAAGGTCAGCTTATTCTAGAAATTTCTGGGCAGTTCAAATTCAGCCCTGCTATAAGAGTTTGTAGTAAGCCCCTGGTGTCGATTCTGGTGCGCATTTTGACAGTACTAAACTAGGCTAAACGCATCTGTCTTCTTCTTTTTCTATTGATACAGAAAGAGACACAACACCCTTAGTTTAGTTCTGTAAAAGTGACTAGAATCGACCCCATTGCTCTACTGTTTAGAAATCACAGGCGTGATCCTCAACCAAATAGGTGTGATAGTTCATTTAAGTAAAAATCTGTAATTATGTTATTAAAGGCAAAAAGCAAGTGATTGATAACTTTGATATCTCAATTATTTTAATTGAATCAAATTATTTTTTTTGTAACTTGACGTTCAGTGTTGTTATAATCAGTCGCTAAGTTGTCTTTTAATTGTGCTTGTTTATCGTTAAAATTAACTGATATGCTAAAAAAATATACTTACTGAAATAAATTCTAATGAAAATACTTAATTTCATAACTTAAAATGTTACCATTAAAGTTTGAAATTACTTACAGTAGCTTCATTAGAAATTAGGAGTAGGTATTTTGTAGTTTCTGTCTACCCACTCAAAGTGTGACGTTATGTATGTATATGTTAGTTGATCAATACATCTAGGTAACTCACCTGTTTTTTAAATAGTATGACAAACATATACAGGGTGACTGATAGAACGAGGGAATCATTGAAGGAGGGTATGGTACCCATCATTATGAACAACTTTTACTATGGGGCCAAAGCGGAAATCGCGAAAAAAATCAGCTGTTCCATACATTTAGTCTATTAATATTGAATTATTTGTATGGAACAGCTGATTTTATTTTCACGATTTCAGTTTCGGTCCCATAGTAAAAGTTGTTCATGATGATGAGTAGAACACCTTACTTCAACGATTCCCTCGTTCTACCAGTCACCCTGTATAATTAGGTCCCACATGTCTTGAGCTTGATGAGTCCGTTGCAGTATTTATGACTTTGGTGACCATGTGTAAGGTCCATTTTTGCTTAATTAAACTGAAAACCATGTCATCCAAAGGGGTATGCATATCCTATACTCCTTTAAATGTGTTGAATGTATAATTCAGTTCATTGGTGTAGGGACAACTGTAATAATTAATGTTTATTTTATAGGAAAGATAAAAAATAATAGACCTTTAAAAATGTAAATCTTATTTTTTTTATTTATTGATGTTTCTTTTATTTTAGCTATTAATGAAAGATCCAGTGCCACTATAGGTTGCAAGTGAAACTAGCTAAGATTAGAATATAATAATTATATTCAAATGATTTTTTTTATTTCAAAATCTATACGAGTAACACTTGATTTCACATTATCCCGCTTTGACTTAACTTTCATTGCTAGTTCCACATTCGACCGCTAGGGGCCCGTGTGAATGATAATGTTAATATGTTGAAATCTGGAACTGTTGAAGGAGCCTATGTTCAGCTGTGGCCGCCAGGATGATCTGATGATTGACTTCCATTGACCTGTAAACAGAAAAATAATAATTATATAGGTTGCATTATGAAAATAGGCCACTGCTTGAAAGGGTTATTGTGGTCAACTTCATGAATAACTTTTATTATGGGATAAACTGAAATCGCGAAAAATTAAATCTGTTGTTCTTGTAGAGTAATATTGAATTATTTCTAAAGAACAACAGATTCTTTTTCGCTATTTCAAGATTGTTCTCATTGTAAAAGTTGTTCATAATGATGACTTCAGTAACCTCAAGCAGGTGTCCTGTATTTTATGGATTAAGCTCATTACACACACGTGTCAAGTCTGAGTCTAGTGTTAGTTGAACAAAATCATTGATCTCTAATCGATTCTCGTGTGTAGTGTGCCTTATATTTCCCCAGAAACAGAAGACCCGTTCAAGAGACCGCTTTCAAGCCTGAATTTATTCAGATTCTCTTTTGAATTTATCCTGTACTTATGGTAATGTGAAAATGTTATTAATTACGAAACTGATAAATGTATTATTGTGTAAATTTTTTTTTTGAAAAACCTACTATTGTAAAAATTGCAGT
This sequence comes from Allophyes oxyacanthae, assembly GCA_932294325.1. Taxonomy (NCBI): domain Eukaryota; kingdom Metazoa; phylum Arthropoda; class Insecta; order Lepidoptera; family Noctuidae; genus Allophyes; species Allophyes oxyacanthae. The sequence goes on from OW028638.1 coordinate 3,678,506, forward strand.
GCCCTAACAGGGTTCATGTTCTGGAAACAACATAGTATAAAACACCAATGTATACCACATGAAGCAATAAACGTTCTGATTTCTGATTTCTAATCAAAATGTTGGCTTAGTGGCTCTTGAGTATTCAGTATGGGAGAACGGTCTCTGAGGTCTTTTGTCACCAAGAAGTCCCCATCTAAGGAGACTTACCTAATAGTTAGTATTGATGAGAAGAAAATTATTTGCATTTAATATTTAGAACCTAGATACCAGACTTGTGTAGGAACTAAACTATATACCTAACTAGAGATTTCTATTTTGATTGTTGATTTTATATACCTACTACTTGTTGATTATTTTTATTTTAATTTACGACTGCAGTATGTTATTTCTTATACTTGTATAAGATTTGATACTTGTGATTTATTATCTAAGTGAAAATCATAAATTATGTGATAAAAATATACTTACATCTATACATAAACATTTTCATTTTCCTGATTTTCCAAGAGTGTGTGGAGGAACGAGGTATGGTGTTCCTCCATTGAAAAGGGAGGATCCTCTGACCAGGCGAGGTGATATTGCCTTGCGGGCCGTAACCCGAAGGTTGATGTCGGACTGTCTCTATAGGCTATAAGCTGTGCCCGCGACTCTGTCCGCAGCAATTTTTGAAAGAAATAAGGCTATTTTTAGCCCATTTCCTTGTCAAATTTCATCAAGATCGGTTCAGCCGTTATTCGTAAAAAGGTAACAAACAAACAGAGAGACAGTTACTTTTGTTTTTATAATATTATAGTAAAGAAGCGTGAATCTCAGATGAAGAACTCGCTTAGTTCTTGAACATCACATACCTACATTCATAGTGCAATGTAGGATCTTAGCTGCCGCTATAGTCTGATAGGCGGCGCTATCGTAGTCGATTGCTTTTTTTAGCTCGGTTTTTAGTACTCACTCCGAGTTGTTTAGTACAGTGCCACAAACTTATCTGACCCGGTGACCAAAATTGGAACTAACGTCGCCACCGAATAAAAATCACTTCGAAATGTATTTTTTGTATAGAGATTACATTGGTAAAATCGACGGCAGCGACGCCATTACAGGGTCAGATAAGTTTGTGGCACCGTCCCTACGCACTGTACCTAGCTATTTCGTGTCACTATGAAAATCTTTGAAATGTTGCTTTTATTATAGAAGTGTATCTTCTTATCTTATCTATCTATCCTATAATCCAAGCAATGTTGTCATTATTCTAGTGCTGAGTTAGCTCGTCAGATCTTTATCTCGTTACATAGTCTGACAAAGCTACTTTCCATTAAAATAATGACAATATCGTTATGATTATAGCCCAAGTAACACAGACATGCTGAATAAAGATTGAGTAAGAGCATCATCAAGAGCATAAGCTGAATACTAAGCTGAATAACGTCTGAGTACCGTCTATTCAGATGTTATTCAAGCAAAAAGGGCCCCAATTTTGAATGCTTAACGCTGAATAACATCTGAGCAACATCTGAGTAAGAGCTTAATAACGTTTCAGTTAGCTTAATATCTTTTGATTAACAGCTCACATTGTTTTTATTAAGCTCTTACAACTGAATTATTCAGCTTAGTCGAATTGTTTATTGCATTCAGAATTTATTAAGCATTTAAATTATTGTTTACATTTTTGCAAACAATATTCATACAAATTGTGAAAAGAATTCAACTGGATTAAATATTTTAATGTCGATGTCGAATTTACATGTTGATTTGACAATATGGTATGAACTTATAAAATGGTAAATTTTAATTTACAAGTTAGGTCTGCTATATGTTTATTTTTAGTGCGCAAGTAATTTTGTCTTGAATAGTATGTTATTTTTTCATTACTTATGACGCGCCGCGTGAATAATCAAGATAACAGATACTAAATAGTATTTTCATACATACATACTAGGTCTGACAAAAGTACTTGTAACGAAATAGCTAATACTAGCAATTTTAATCCAACAAAATAACATGAATCGAGTTGAAAATGTTGTAGTTGTAAGATTAAGCGTTTTGGTGATCTCGTAAATTCCTTGTAAGTTAGGTTACAAAGATTTTTAATGGCGATCGATTGTTTTGCTTAATAATGGTGAATAAAATTGCACACATGTCTTGTTACTAAGCTATAACTTGAAAAACAGTAGTCTCATTACACTAACTTCTGAATAACAATTATATAGTTGATCACATTTCTACATTACTCAGATTTTTAGGGTTCTCTAATCGAACGACGAAAACCTTTTATAATGTGGAGTTTTCCCGCCCGGCTTTATTTTAATTAAGCTGGTATTAAGCTATGGGCGCTATAACAATACAAATATGGTCTTTAATTTGAATAAGTTAGTTTGAAACTCTCTATTATACTGAAAAAAGCTTAATAAAAACATAAATGATATTCTTTATTCAGCAGCTTGAATAATTAGTAAAACATAGAATCTTATTCAGTTTAAAGATAAAATAAAAACAATTATTCAGTATCAAGCTATATAATAGAATTATGTAACAATATTATTCAGAAGGTGATACTTTATTCAGCAATTAGCTGTTTCAAACGCTACTAGCTTAGTACTGCTTTAATAATAGCAATACAGATTATGGTTATTCAGCTAAATGCTACCGACGGAGCTGTTTTTCAGCTTTAAGCCAGAACTCAACCTAATTCAGCATTTGGCTATTCCCAAAGCTCTTATACAAACTATATTCATCATTGAACTGTAAAATGTTCTAAATGTGCACTGTTATCTTGCTTATGTGTTACTTGGGAGTGGTTCTTTGCGGTGTTCCCATTAAAATTCTACTGCAGAGTTAGCTCGGACATGCGCATCTTCTGGCTGAACGTCTACATAGGACATGTGCGTGCACGGCGAACGTGTTATTTACGCACCGCACCGCCCAGCTGGAACAAAGTCTTACCTTAGTTTTGGACGTCTGAAGTTCTGAGCCTGATATCCGGGAAACTAGCTTTGCATTAGGATAGTCGTAACCTTGCATAGATTTAGTACTTAATTTTTTTTTGCCTATTTCAAAACAGTTAGCTTGTTAGATTCAGTAATATTATACAACCTATTGTGACCTTAGGAGCTGCCGGGCGTTTATGAGAGGCCTCCTAGAAAGGCTACCTAAGGATAGGTTATTCTATTCTATTCTACCAATGCGCTCAATCACTACGCAAGGATCGTAAACTTTTAGTAGGTAGGTACTTACCTGCAGTTCTAACTGGCGGTCGAACGGGTAACTAAAATGGTAATGAACATCGGACTCAGGTAATTAACTTCAATATGATCGTGAGACTTCGAGCTACCTTGTAAAAAAATTACCAATCATGAAGTTGGACTCCTATCGTCATCGGATGTTTTTTTACAAGGTAGCTCAAAGTTTAGCCTCTCTCGATCGTATTGAAGTTTATTACCAGTGTCGATGTTCATTACCATGTTCGTTACGCGGTAGACACGCTGGTCCATAGGTCGCGTACGAAAAATATGCGACTTCCTCTCTCGTCGGTGGTATTTAGGTGTATCTTATAGAAATTCCTCAATAAATCAGTCGGGCAGCAAGGTTCGTAACGTGGCTGACCATCCAAGGTGTGCCGAGGGCTCTTTCGCACTGGTGATGCTGGTGCCAGTCAACAGAGGAATCGTTCACACTCGATACTTTTACCAGCAGAATCCCGCGTTTCCGCGTTCGTTGGCTACCTTTTGTTTACAAAAAGTGAATAACGAACGCGAAAACTAAAATTGTAATGAACATCGACATCGGTATTAAACTTCAATACGATCGTGAGTGCCTAAACTTTGAGCTAACTTGTATTTTTTTTACCGATCATGAAGATAGGTGTCCCAACTATATGATAGGTATTTTTTTTACAAGTTAGCTCAAAGTTTAGGCTCTCACGATCGTATTGAAGTTTAATACCGATGTCGATGTTCATCACAATTTTAGTTACGTGGTAGACCCGCGGGTGTGGATAGGCCCTTATATTTAATCATTTGAAATAACATTATACATTTATAATGTTATATAATGCGCGATGAGCTGGACGTCTATCTTGGCCCCAAATTGCTATAGACCGGGAAAAGTGGAAGGAGGGAAGGGAGGCCTTTGCCCTGCAGTGGGATACTACGGGCAAATAAATTATTCTTATTCTATTAATAATAACAACAAACCCTTTTAGGGTAGCATTAAAAGCAAAAACGTATTTACAATAACTGTTTACTGTAGCTCTTAGATTAATGATGGGTTGTCGCAGAGCGGCGGCTGCGACAACCAATCAATAATCTAAGCTGCAGCTGTTATTTATCATGTTGCCAACGCAATAGAAGACATAGAAGATAAAATCGGTCAAATAAACCGTAAATGGAGTTATTTAAATTTTAATTAGAGTTTAGATTAATAAAAAGTCATATTTTTTAAAGTATTGTCTTTATTTCATTCAAAAGCGTTTTATATAAGTTGCAATTTACATAAGCTTTATATTAGAAACACGCCAGGAATATGTATGGGATTGCCGTTTATGAACTGATACGCTGTCGAATAGTACCTACCCAAATGCTGACACGCTGCTTATGTCAATACAGTACATTTAGCTGGTGTGTCTATTCTCGGCGAGTCTACACTTTTCTCTTCTAGTTAATTGGGAACTGTGATTGGGAATATAATTATAATTTTATGGTGTTTTTATTACCAAACATTTTCGCCCCTGAGGCGGCAAGTATCAGCGATCAAATACATTTACACTATGTATTTACATTAGATTAGGTACAAAAAAGGCAATTGTTTGAAGTTACAGATATTATACAGGGTGACTGGTAAATCGAGGGAATCGTTGAAGGAGGGTGTTCTACTCATCATTATAAACAACTTTTACTATGGCACCGAAACTGAAATCGCGAAAATAAAATCAGCTGTCCCATACAAATAATTCAATATTATTCGACAAAATGTATGGAACAGCTGATTTTTTTTTCGCGATTTCCGCTTTGGTCCCGTAGTAAAAGTTGTTCATAATGATGAGTACCATACCCTCTTTCAATGATTCCCTCGATTTACCAGTCACCCTGTATAGTACTAGTGGTCGCCCTGTGGTCGAAATACTACCATAATTTTAGCATTCTGCACTCCTTCTCCATATAAACTTTAACTACCTATGCCCAATATCACATTCCTCCGTGCGCGCAATATGCATAAAAAGGGATACAATTTACAGCTTTCTCTTCACTTATTAATATATAGATAATAATAATATAAGGTCTTACCTTCCTAGTCCCGAGCCCTTTATGGGATTATTGTACTCATAATTATGAACAACTTTTATTAGGGGACAAACCATGAAATCTCATAAAAAAATGATGCTGTTCCATACATTTAGTAGAGTAATATTGAATTATTGTAGGGAACAGCAGATTTTTTTCGGGATGTCAGTTTAGGTCCCGTTGTAAAGGTTGTTCATAATGATGAGTTTAATAACCTCTTTAATTACAGTAGTACATTGTATAAGTCGGTTTTTCACTAAAGTATACAATATTCAACAAAATATGCACCTAGCATTAGGTAGGTTAGTTAGTATTAGGTAACAAGAACTTAATTCTAGACTAACATAGGTACTTATATCTAGTCATTACATAATAACAAGTTCTTAGGTACATTGTAGTAGGAAAACATTTTACAAATTTTATTTAAAAAAAAATAGACTAGAAATATAGACACTTGGGCCGACTGTGAAGTCGGCTTGCGTGCGGGTGCGGGGGGGCAGGGTTGCTGTCGGGGAGACGAGCATGCCTTTTGGGGGGGGGGATGGGGTGCGCCATCAGCGGGGGAATAACTGATGGGAGGGTCTGAGTTGACCTGAGGGCCGGGAACGCTTGCTGATAGTTCAGCAAGTTGCACGGTGAGGGCCTCTGTGGTTTTAGATCGTTGGGGGGGGTGGGGTTGGACAGTGGCAGCTTGGGTTGCTGCTGCTTTGGTCCGCTCGTAACCGCTTTTCGGTTAGAGCGCGGAGCTTCCGGACACCCGCGGTAGCTCGCTGGGTGACCGGACTCGCCGCAGAGGACGCAGCTCGGGGGCTCCGTGCAAAGCGCTAATTTTTTGGGGCACGTGCAGGCAGCTGTCGCGTGGTCGCCGAGGCACTTAACGCACCTGGCTTTCGCGTAGCAGTTGCGCTGCGCGTGCCCGTAGAGTTGGTAGTTGTGGCATTGCCCGGGGGAGGAGGTCTTGTGGGGTCTTTTCAACTTTATGCCTGACAGGTTGCATATCGACTTAATGTCGCAAATGGCCTTGCCTGCGTCTGTATTTTCTAAAACGATAATTATCATGACGAATGGGGCACCGTTCCGACCGCGGTGCATGCGGTGAACCTCCAACACTGGGAAGTTCTGGGCTTTGAGGTCCTCTTCTATCTCTTTGATAGAGATTTCCTTTGCTACGCGCTTGATCACGCAGCGAAATTGGCGGTCCTCTTTGAGAGCGTAGGTGTGGAAAAACACGGCGGTCCATTGAGCCTTGTCATGACTGTATGGTGGGGGGGGGGGCATCTTGGGGGTTGCGGGGGTCGCAGCTTGAGAGGCCGTTTGGGGGGAGACAGGGCCGCTGCTTCGAGTGGAGGTCGCTGCAGAGCAGGCGGGGGCGGTGGCAGGCGTGGCAGCCTTCTTGGCTGGGGCGCCTTCGTGTACGGTGGCCTTAGGCTTGCCGGCTCTCTTCTTACCCTTTCCTACGGCTAATTAGCCGTCGAAGGAAGAAGATGCCGCTGAGCGGGAGTGCTCATCGGAGTCGTCAGCGGAGGTGGCGGAGCAATGGCCCGTCATCTCAGTGTCGACGGGGGGATGAGGGGCGGGTGTGCTCATCATCACTGTGATAATTGATGATGATCACCGGAGGCCTTGGTGGGCTAGTGGGGAGCTCGGGGCTAGCGGGGCTGTAGTTGACTGCTTGAGTCGGGGTTGGCTGCAGGTTAATAGCGGCCAGCTTAGCCTTAACTTTGTCGTTAAGGTGGGGTGTTTCCAGGAGGAGGTCTTTTATAATGTCGATGAGGATCGACGTAAGTTCCGTCATTATGACGTATTATGTGTATTAGAAGAAGTGTATTGTATTAGAAGATGACAGTGACACCCACGACAGCGTGGCTGACTTCAAGTGTTATGCCGGGTCCACACCAGCCAAGCGAGCGCGAACGAAGGCATCTCTCTTCAACTCAAACGGAAGCATATCTTTCGCTCCCTTTTGAGAGATATAGCTTCGCTCGCGCTAGCTCGGCCGGTGAGGATCCGGCATTAGGCGCCACTGGACGATGGCGCAACCGTGTCCCTGATAGACCTTAAGTGGGACAGAACCTGCAGGAGCAAGGGGGGCAAGAGCTTGTTAGCACGGCACGCGGACACGAAGTGCCGGTCTCTAAGATGTAAATGGTGTTATTCATTTTCATAAGTATGTTGATATCAGGAGTCAATTCTCGTTTCCTGCGTGATCATCTCGAAATCATCGAGATTCAAGTAAACAATTGCAATTTGCGAGATTTTATAGTAGAAAAAGCGCTCGAAGTAAAAAACTCGATTTCGAGATGATCTCGAAGGAAGCGTGAATTGGCCCCCAGGTTCGACACGAGCCGAGCTGACACAACTTGATGGGGGATGTACTATGCCCATTTCATGGAGAACGAGGGGTAACCGGTCATACCTAGCCGCCAGATGGAAACATCTATATGCGACACTGGGGGTCATGGAGCTTTTATGAGGGTGCCACTTCCTTGTCTACCAGTCCTGTCGATACGAAATACACGGCAGTTGGACTTTAGTGTACTCGTAGCGATGGTTTTAGGAATGTCTCTTATAAAAGGAAAATGTGTAGGTAGGGAAGCTGGCCGAAAGGTGATCATGCCTGCTGGTGGGGGAATGGGATGTGCAATCAGCGGGGGGATAAATACTGGTGGCGGCTTTGTAGGGAGGGGGGCTGGTCTGATGCAGCTTGGGGCGCTTCTGTGGCTCGTCGCTCTTGGCCGCTTTTCGGTTTGAACTTTGGGACACCCGCGGTAACTCACGGGTATCCGGACTCGCCGCATAGTACGCAGCTGGGAGGTTCGGTGCACAGCGCCAAGTCTTTAGGGCGCGTGCAGGCAACTGTCGCATGATCGCCTACGCACTTGACGCACCTGGCTTTTGCGTAACAGTTACGCCTTGTGTTACGGACGGCGTAGCTTATAATATGTAGAATTAAGATTGATTAATGTGTTTACAAATGTATTTGCATTAATTTACGTCGAATTACGACATCTGTTTAGTAATAAGTCAATAAAACACCATTTTACCGATAGATTCATGTCAACAAACAGGTTAGGTGAGTTTTAATACCCCAAAACATAAAAAGGGCAAGTCTAAACCTGTTAGACTGACTCAGAGCGTCATTTAGTGGAAAATCGGACAGGTCCAGACATGTCGGCACGAGGCAGAAGGTTCAGGACGAGTTCAAGGACAAACTCGTGGGAATTCTGAAATATCGCGACATGGTTGGACCAACTAAACTACGACGCTCTGTGTCCGTCACTACTTGCGATAGGGAAAAAGTGTATATAACAGGAGGCTTACCGTTGGGAATTTGTAGTATTTCGACCGAAGAACTCTCAACAGTAAGCCAGCCTGAAACCTGAAGTAGTCCTGAAGCTTTATAATTGTGAAACCTGAAGTAGTCTTGAAAATCTGATCCTATAACTAGTTTTTGTAAAGTGTAAATGTAAGGTATACCCTGAATGCGATCATGTGCGGCGGGTTCGATCCGGTCAGTCTGACTGGTCGGACAGTGACCTCGGTCACCGTCGGGCAACCCGTAAGCCTCACTGAGAGGAACGGGGGCCCTGTTTACAGGGCCGCGAGGAAGCAAACCTCTATAAAAAACCACTGTTGGAGGGCGGTTTCTGGACCGCTAGTCGCTGGTTGGTTGGGTGGATGGTTCGCTCGCTTCTGGTCATAACCTTGAGCGAGCGAACCAGCGACGAAAGGAAGGGGATTTAGGAGAGGCGTTCTTCGACTGTGCCGTCCGTAGATCGCATTGTTTGCGATTAGCGGAGGACACAGTGGACGAACGGGACGGTGTCGGTGTACATTAACAATGTCACCGACATCCGTCGAGGGAAAGGGCCTTGGCTTGGTCGCCCGGGCTCTGAGGAAGAAAACCTCAATAAAAAATCACCCCGAATCCCAAGCTAGCGCGCGGCGAGGGGATGAATGGCTGACGGGTAGTGTGGGCTTAAAAACCCACGCATCAGTCGTTAGCGCGCCCCTCTAGAGGACCGGCGGAACCTCTGGAGTAATACGCTTACCCGGGTACAGGGGGCACTGCCCGGGTGGACCGTTTATATCCCCCATACTCGTGGGAATTGTATGGATACTTTAAAAAAACAAACCAAAACCAAAGATGTAGAGATGGTGCCGGTTTCCGGCTCCATTTCTGGAGGAGAGGAGAAAGGAGGAGACGTCGGTGTGGTGGCGGTTCTTGGCCCCATGCCGAAGACGCCAGTAGTGGTTTTAATCAGATGCTCTGGCTCGGAATCTGGCCTGGGGTCGAATTCCGGCCCCAAGCCGAATGTGGAGGTTGGCGCGAGGACGGAACCCGATCCCGCGCCGTGTTTAGACGGAAGTGGGCCTCCGACTCCCGTTCTTTGCCGGGGAAGTCGGCGGTGAGCATGGCGGTGGCGGGATCGGAGTCCGACTCCGCGTCCAGCCTAATGAGTGTGGCGAGCTGCGCGAGTGCCAAAGGGCTTAAGTTCTGGCGGAAACGGTCGCGGTCGGACCGCAAAGAATCGGCCTCAGATGAGGAAGAGGTGCCGGCCCCAAAAGTTGCCGCTTCCAAAAGAGGCAGAGGCCGAGCCGCAACAAGCGGCAAGTACGTGGGTTTGGCGAAGGCCCAGAGAGAGTTGAAGGCAGCTCAAAAAGCAGCCGAGAAGGAGGACAAGCTGGCAGCGGAAGAGCGGCGGATCAGTGCGCTGGCCATAAAGGTCACGCGACTGTCGGAGTCCTCCACGACTGCCGAAGAACAGGTTGACGAGCTGCCAGCAAAAAGGCTCACCACTAAAGTGGAGGACGCGGTGGCCGTCATCAGGGGGGTCGCCAAAATATCAAAGGGTCTGAAGGGCACCAGCCAGAAGGCTTTAAAGACGGCGGCCACATCCATAGCCGAGGCGTCAGAGGTGCTTTTACAGCGCACCTCGACGGAGGAGGTGACCAAACTAAGAGCAGAAAATGCCAGGTTGGTGTCACGAGTTGGCGACCTCCAAAAGGAGCTGGAGGAGCTCCGGGCTGACCTTGCGAAAGATCGCCAAGAGCGCCGCCGGACGGAGCAGCCACCCGAGTCGATCCACAGCGGTGGTGCTAACGCTGCAACCGGGGGCACAGGAAAAAGGCATCACCTATGGCGAGGTCCTGGTCAAGGCCAAGGCTCATATTAAATTAAATGAGCTTGGCATCACAGGCATCCGCTGTAAGCCCACAGCAACGGGCGCCCGTCTCCTCGAAATATCCGGTGCCACCAGTGGCGACAAGGCGGACGCCCTTGCGGAGAAACTCAGAGCTGTACTGGGGTTGGAGGAGGTAGGCTCACCCCACGCGAAGAACAGTTTGGGTTCCGCGCCGAGCATAGCACGACGCTCCAACTGTCGAGGGTACTGCACCTGCTCACAGCGGCAGTGAACAGACGCGAGTACGCCGCAGCAGTATTCCTCGACATGGAGAAGGCGTTTGATAGAGTCTGGCACACCGGTCTGCTCTACAAACTGACGACGTCACCGACGCCCCGCCGCTTGATACAGGTGGTCTCATCCTTCCTGGAAAACAGGACTTACCGAGTCGCAGTGGAAGACGCGCTCTCCCCTGCCCACCCCATCGCCGCAGGAGTTCCACAGGGGAGCTGAGTCTCGCCTGTGTTATACGCCCGCTATACCGACGACATTCCCGCCACGCACTCATCGACGCTCGCGCTGTACGCTGATGACGCCGCGTACATCACCACCTCGCTGAACGGTGAGCACGCGGCCATCAAGATGCAGCGGACACTGGACGACCTCCCCGACTGGCTCAGCAACTAGCGCCTGTCGGTTAACGTGGGGAAGACACAGGCGATGACGATCACCACACGCGTCCAACACAACCCACCGAAACTGCGACTCCTAGGCGCCGACGTCGAGTAGGCCAAGACGGCCAAGTACCTTGGCGTCACAATCGACCGTCGGCTCACCATGGCCCAGCACGTCAGCAACACGGTCGCGTGGGTGCAAGGCACTCGCCATCTCCTCCGACCCGTGTTCTCCTCGCGCCTCCCTCTCAGAGTCAAGCTGGGCGTGTACAAAGCGTACATCCGTCCCCAGCTCACCTACGCTTCCCCAGCATGGCTCGCCCTCACGAGCGAGACCCAGCGCAAGCGTCTCCGTGTGCAGCAGAATCAGCTGCTGCGCACCATAATTAACGCTCCTCGCTACGTGAGGAATTCTGTGCTCCACAGGGATCTGCGCGTCGAGAACATCGAAGAATTCACCGCCACCATGGCCAAGAAGATGTTCGCGCATGCCGACGCCTCCGCTTGGCCACATGTCAAGCACTTGGCGCACTGGCACGCGCGCCCCCCTGACGCAAGACGCTTCCCGCGCGACCTCATAGCTGACGTTGCTTCCGCCCCCCCACCGGACTGACCGTGAGTAGGCGGCCCCACTCTACACGCCGCCAACTCAAACAAGGACAACTTAAAACCTAACCCAGTACATACGCTTACTATAATGCGCTACGACTAAGTTCACATAGCCGTAGCATTTATAGTACAGACACGCACCACTGCACACTCGCCATGACTCACACGTCGACTACGCCTCACGGGCGGGTGAACGTACGAAACGTATACATTGAACGATGACTCACAATAACAAACCGTTCAATACGCACATATCGTCCTGTCTTTTGCAACGCAACCGGCTAACTCTGGGTACGTTGTAAACGCAGGTCAACTCACCTCTCTGTAGGGGGCACCACCCGAACTCGCCACCACTGTGTGTCGGCAGACACCGCCGGGCCTCCCCCAGGTAACTGGGGGTCTCACCTAACGGGATACAGACCGCCTGGGTGGCGTGAAAAACTTAGGGTGTCCCTAGAGAATCACTCGCAGAAATACCATAAGTTAGCACAGTTGCAACAAAACCAACGCCCGGCCCATCTTTACATGGGCCTCGTCCGATCCCTCCAGCTAGGAACCATAAATTCCGAACAGGATTCCTCGTAGATGTACTTGTACATGGTTAATTTCCTTACTTAATTTTTACTTGTGTTTTACACGTCGTGCTGTTTACCTGATTACTGATTGATTGTTATTTGAGTTATTTCTGATTATTTACTGTTGTGTTGCTGATTGTACGTGTACCTAGTAAATAAGAAGATTATGTTGAAGATGGGAAAGGAATAAACGAAAAAGTTTTCTACAGACTTGCAGACACAGAGAAAAACGTTGGGTGGCCCTCTTCACCTGTATGACGATAAGAGCAGTACATCTGGAAGTGGACGCTTCCTTGAGCGCGGACTCAGCAATAGCCGCGCTCAGGAGGTTCATCGCAAGAAGAGGACTCCCGACTGAACTATGGTCGGATAACGCCACGTGCTTCAAAGCTGCAAACAACGAACTGAAGGAGGCGGCACAAGAAATGTTACAGGCGACGCAAGAAGAAGCTAACTCGCGCCACATCAGCTGGCACTTCATTCCCCCCGCCTCACCCTTCATGAGCGGTGCATGGGAAAGGCTAGTGCGCAGTGTTAAAGAAGCCCTGAGTGTGACGCTGCGTGAGAAGTACCCGAGCGACGAAACTCTACACACGTTGCTCGCCGAGGCAGAAAATACTATCAACTCGCGTCCGCTGACACACGTCGCAGTGACGCCATAAGATCCGGAGGCGCTGACCCCGAACCACATCCTGCTGGGGCCAAACAGCCACGTCCCAGCCCCGGGCAGTTTCACCGAGGAAGATTGCACCGCGCGAACAATGGCGGCGCGCGCAGCAGCTGGCGGACGAGTTTTGGAGACGCTGGGTGAAGGAGTATCTCCCAGTACTCCAACACCGGCGGGAGCCTCGCACTACAGGAGAATCACCGAAGGTCGGCGACGTAGTAATCATCTGCGACCCGAATTTACCACGAAACATGGCCGAGAGGACGAGTCACCAAGGTCTACCCAGGGAAAGACAACGAAGTGCGCATCGTGGACATCACTACGAGCAACGGGCACATCCTTCGGAGACCAGTCAAAAAAATCGTCGTGCTCCCAGTTTGAATCGCAGGCTGCGACGGCGGGAGAAATGTGCACGACGGCCACGTAACAAATAAAGTTCAAGAGTGATTATGTACATTAGTTACACTAAAAATCGGTTCCAAATAGTCGATTTTTCTACTTTTGTATCGATTCTATATTAAATTGCGGCAACCCAGAAAGTTTTTTGCGCTTGCAATTTTGACAGCTGTCAAGATATTGTCATATAACGCGGGACATGGTCAATTGTGTTTCTAGTGATCTCCAAAATCTTTTGGTCTTTTTACGAAAATTCTAATTGAAGGTAAGTAATAAACATTGAATTGTTTATATTACATTCTTATAATGCTTTAAATTGAATAATCAATCCATTCTTACTAATACACACATCAAAAAAGTCTAAGCAACACGCATCATGTTAAGAAAACTAAAAGTTTTATTAATTAATATTATATTTTTCTCTTTTATTTCAAATATTTATTTATTGCGAATATAGGTAGATATAGAAACTAAGAACTAAGGTATTTACATACATAGACTAAATATTTACAAATAAATTATTTTTCTCTTATGAAATGCAGGTTGGTATGTACGTTCTTTTTCCAGGAAACATACTGGCTAATTTTGAAAACAAAAACTTCTCGCTTTTGTTATTTTTTTTCACAAAAATTGAACCGATTTCATTTGATCGAATTTCCAAGTGTTTTCTTCGCTAAATAGAATGTGGTAATTAATCGTAAATTTTATCATTTTAACATTTTGTATAAAGATTTTTTAATTGTATAACATTTTTTACGTTATTGAGCGACATATTTGACCGCTGATGAAATGCAAAGAGTTGTAGGGATGTTACAACCGGTAAGAAATCAATTCCAGGTATCTCGGCATTATGGTGTCCCTAGAAGCGTAATTTGTCGTCTTTGGCAGCATTCCACCAACATAGGAGATCCTGCTGAGCAGCACCCAGGCCGAGGGAGGAGTACAACCGCCCGGTAGGACCGATACATACAACTAACTGCAAGACGTCGGCCGATGTTAACCACCCGGGAGATAGGTTTAAAGCTACAATTTTCAAGCGGTGTTGTTGTTAGCCCCCAAACCGCGCCAAATCGGCTGCACGAGTACAGCCTACGTGCACGACACCCAATCAGGTGCCCACCTATACGCCACAGGAATCGCGCCCATCGAAACGAATGGTGTAGGGAACTCGTAACATGGACCCAGGAGCAATGCGATAACATTTTATTTTGCGATAAGTCCTGATTCTGATTTAGGCCTGATACAAGAAGGGTAAGAGTGTATCGTCGTCCCGGAAATGCTGAACGGCTGAGGTGCGTCCAGGAAGAGCACCCTTGCATCGGCTCTACAGTAATGGTTTGGGCAAGTATTATGAAAAACTGACGAACTAAGCTCGTTTTTATAAATGGCAACATGGACGCTGAAAGTTATGTTGAAGACGTCCTGAGGCCTTATGTCCATCCATTTGCACAAAGTCCTGGCTCAGATTTCACACTGATGCATGACAATTTGTGTTCGCACACAGCTCGGAGAACCAGTGAGTGCTTCGCAATAGAAAACATCTGGGTATTGTCCGGGCCTGCACAATCGCCAGACCTCAATTCCATCGAGCACGCATGGGACATGCTCCAGGGACGTGTTCTAGAGGACTTGAACGGAGTGACAACAACCCAACAACTGAAGGATTTGTAAAAATTTCATTGGGAGCGATTGCCGCAGGATGACATAAACAAACTCATCGATTCTATGAAAAATCGTTGCCGACAAGTTTTAAACAACAGAGGAGACCACACTTTGTATTAAATTATCCAATATTATTAAAATAAATTATCGTAATTTAATTTTGTCTAACAGAAAAAGTTTGCTTACTTTGTTACTTTAATTTGTACTACGTATGATGCAGTTATATATTGATAATTATTGTTATTAAAAGAACAATTTAAAAAAATTGTTGTTAGTTTTACATCAAAAAGATACTACAGTTATTATTTATAAAACAAATTCAAACATTATAATGTTAAAAACCATTCCAAAGTTCAAATTAGTACATGTTGTTTAGACTTTTTTGATGTGTGTAGTTCTTGAGGTATAACTAGCGGTAATGTTGTTTAAGGTTAGGTAAAGTTACCGCACTTAGCTTGCTGGCAACTTTCCCTACAGCTAGGGCCGTCAGTGCTGTCACATCTTTTTAACCGACTTCAAAAAAGAAGGTGGTTTTATATTCGTCTGTATGCATGTATTATTTTTATCTACTAATTTTCATGGGTATCGATCTGAGTTATTAAAAAGATTAAGATTGTTCCCAAGCTTTGCATACCTATGTACGTCTTTGTGCCTTTTAAGTTTAACAAATATTTGAATAATATTGCTTACTTTTGGTGACGGAACTAACTCATTGTTTCAGAATGATATTAGGTACCGACCGATATGGCAACACAAAGTAATATAAATAAGAGAAACAGGAGACGATTGGGAGCTCGATCGTATAAAAATTATTCAGAGGAGATGCTGCAGTTGGCTGTCGATCTGGTAAAAAACAAAAAATCTACTTCATATGATGCTGAAAAGCACTTCGGCATACCAAGGAGAACGATCGAGAAACGATTGAAGAATCTCCACTCCCACAAACCTGGTCCGCGTTTTCGTTTATCTCACGAAGAAGAAACTAAATTCATTAAAGTACTCATAGCGGCAGGTGATTTCGGATGTCCACTTTCTATGCTTGATTTAAAATTGAGGGTATGGGAATATTAAAAAAAAAAAAACTTTTATATTCAATGATAAACTTCCTGGTGACTGGTGGGTCAAAAATTTTATATATATATATATAAGGACACACTCACGTTACGGTCAACCCAAAATATCACAAGGGCGCGTGCGGAAAAAACGCTAGAAGAATTCGAAGATTATTTCAAAAATTTAGAAATCACTCTCCAAAACCTGCCGCCCTCACATATAGTTAATTACGATGAAAAAACGTTTCCGATGATCCGGGATCGACTAAATCTATTTTTCGCCGGGGAATAAAATACCCCGAACGAATTATTAATCATTCCGAAGGGTGTATTTCATTAATTTTTGCAGCTACAGCTGCTGGAGATTTGCTACCACCATATGTGGATTATAAAGCCGAACATTTATGGTCAGAATGGTGTAAGAATGGACCCGAAGGTGCCTGTTATAATCGACCGAAAAGTGGTTGGTTTGATTCAGTTGTGTTTTTAGACTGGTTTAAAAATATAATTATTCCATGGGCTAGTCGACTTGAAGGAGAAAAACTCGTTATTGAGGATAATTTATCAAGCCATCTAAATACTGAAGTGATCGAATTATGCGAAACGTATCAAATCCGATTTAGCTTTCTCCCTTCTAGGTCAACGCAACTGACACAGCCATTGGATGTAGCCTTTTTTGCTCCATTAAAGAAAGCCTGGAGAAATATTCTTTTAAAATATAAAACAGAAAATCCAAAACAAGTATGTTTAAATAAAAGTCACTTTCCGCTTTTATTAAAACAATTAATTGAAATTGCTAATTTAAAAAGGCAAAATATTTTAAATGGCTTTAAAGCAACAGGAATATATCCATACAACCCTTACGAAGTGTACAAAAGATTGCCTGAATATGAACATGAGATTAAATATGATGTTGATGAAACAGTGCTCAATTACTTAAAAGAGAATAAACATCCAAATCCTATTGGTATAAGAAAAAAGAACACAAAATTAAATGTAGCACCTGGTAAATCAGTAAAAAGTTCGGACATTGCATTACTATGTTCGAAAAAGAATACCATGATAAAAAAATCCACTATAAACAAAAATAAGACAGCAAACCTAACATGTGAAAATACTACAATTGAGCAACAAAACGAACAGATCTTGTCGGGCGAAGCTTCTAAAAACCTAAAAACCTCTACCAATACGTTGACTAAGATATCACGTAGAAAAAAGCCACTCATAAAAAAAATTGTGACGATAGTTCTGATTCCAATTCAAATTGTACCATGTCAGCGTATGACACATCAGAATATGATCCTAAGGATGATGAAGATTGTATCACAGACACAGAAGAAGAGATGAATAAGCAAATGTCGGATAGCACACATTCTGAGAAACCTTTACATCTGGAGTTAAAACATCAGAGAGGACCCATAAACCAGACGATTGCACCTAGGAACGTGGAAATCACCGACGACATAACTTTTGAGGGAGTTTCAGAAAATATAACGCTAGGTGGAATACAAAGACAAGTTTCAGAATGCCTGCAAATTAAAGAAATAAAGAAAACCTTTTTTAAAGGAAAAGGAAAGGGAAAAGGAGTTAAGGTAACAATTTTATCAGAAATTAAAAACACTCCAGAAAATAGTGCATATTTTGATTTGACGAAATACGGTCCATTAGCTCTCAAACCTATAAATAAAGACATGAATGTGATATGCTCTAAATCAAAACCATTGCGAGGCAATGACCCAATTATTATGGAAACATCAAAGTCTGAAAATATCGAACCTGTAGCAAGTTGTAGTCATGACCCTGAGGAAATAAATTCAATATCTTACAATATTAATGACCACATATTAGCAAGATACATTTTAAAAAAGAGAGTTCAGTATTTTGTTGGAAAATTTTTTGCTTAAGACTTGGGCAATAAATATAAAATACCTTTTTACAAACGTTGTGGGAAAAACGATAATATAAAATTTTTAAAACCAAAAAAGGAGGACATTGATATTATTGACGATCAAATGATAGTGAAATCAGTGCAATTGATGAGCATAAATCAAGAAGAGACTGAATTTATTTTCTATGATGATGATGATTTTGTATATTTTGACTAAATCATCATCATCATAGAAAAAGAAATTCAGTCTCTTCTTGATTTATGCTACGCTACGCTAATTGGAGAACGTCTATTTGTCAATTATAATTCAAACAGAAAAAGTGTCTACCTTAAATAAAACACAAGTGGCGCTTCCATCTGCACTGACGTGCTCCAGTTAGTGGTAAATTAAAATTTGGAAAAGATTTATAAAAAAAGTGTTTTGTATAAGATTTATAAAATTTCTAATAAGGAATACATTTAATATTTTTTTAAAGATTTAATTCGATTGATTATTTTTCTTTAAACCAATTAAGAAGACGTAAATATTTGTATCGTGCCTATGCTTAAGAAATAATTACTTATTGTTCTAAGAATTAAAAAGTTTGATTACTGTAGTGCAATATTTCATTTTATTAATTGGTCTAGTGACAACCCTGACAAAATTTCCATATATATGTGAAAACTTTAATAATCCTTGGCCATCTTTACCGGATATTAATGTTTTTAGTTCTAGCAAAAATGTAAGCTCTTAAACTGGCAAAACTGTCTTTTCAGAGTAAGACTACATATTCTTAATACAAAAACTATGTCACCTTTACCTTTCATGCACATTGTTATGATTTTTTTACTAAGATAAAATTTTAGGTCATGTTGCCAAAAAAGTGCCAATTTTACCTGGGATATATTTTTGAATGTTAAATGAAATATATAAGCTAATCATACAATTCTCATCGTTTAAAATATAGGGGCGCGTCAGTTCTATAGATTATGTAAGAATAGCATAGATATCTCGTGTTATGTTTGAATAGTTTCAATAAATGTAAAAAAATATGGTATAGTTGCCACAGTTGACGGTACTCGGTGAGTACTTCAAATTGGAAGCAAAATAACTGATGACATACTTACAAGTTTAAATAATACATTTACAAAAATTTATCTCGAATTTATGTCTTACGTGCTAAATCTGTTCAATGACTTTAATAGACTATTTCAATCTGAGAAACCATTGCTACATCAAATATAACCAGAAGTACACAAATTAATTAAAACAATAGTGTGCGGGACAACCAATAGCAGTGAAGCACCGCGGACCCTACAAACGAATTAACCAATAGGAGCTCTTGTGTATATAGATAATTTAGCTAGTTTGTAAGATAGTTTTAGTTTTGTTGTTTTTTATAGTTTTAGTATTTTACTCGTATAGTTAATAAGTTTTTATATATTAAGTATTCAAATCGGTGTGTTTTAATCACAGAACATAGAATAGAGGTTAGAAAGGCTATGTAGGCGGGGCAGGCGCGCCACAAGCCTGAGCAAATGCTCAGGTGTCGAAAAAACGGGCGATCGCGCTGTTTAGTCGCTCACGGACGGCCACGAAGTGAGTATTGTAGAAAGCGGCTTAAAATACTTGAAAATGCCATCTTGCGCAATAATTACTTGCCGAGCAAGAAGTCAAGTGAAAAGTGTAGCCAAAGAAGGAATTTCTTTTCATAGGTAAGTCTTAAAATCCTTCTTAATAATTATATTTTAGACAAAAACTGTTAAAACATGATCGTAATGATAATTTATAAAACTAAATTCTAAAAAATATTCATTGCTGGCAATGTACGCTCGCAAATTTTGATCTGACGATATGAGCGCGAAATGTATAGTGCTGCACACTACAAGTCGCGATCGCGAAGTGTCCACTTATTCTAGTGATGTGTTCACCTAATGACGTAAATTGTACTTTATCGATAAATTATTTCTTGGAAATGTTTTGTAGTAATAATGAAATGTAACTGAATAAGTTTTTTAATTGTAAGACAGTTTAAAGTCAAAGTCAAAATCTTTATTTGTAGAACATAGGTATAAATGGATGTTAAAAATATAAAATATAGGAATCGCTATGTCTAGCCTTTAGTGGCGTACAAATTTAAATTAATAGTAATTAGGTACTATATTAAATAAAACTATAAAAGATCACACAACTCAGACAGACCAAAACCAATTAATTATTGCACATCAGATTATTCTTATCAGATAGGTAATCATTTACAGAGTAATATGATTTTTGAAGCAGAAATTTTTGAAATGAATTTTTAAAATCATTTAAATCATTTTTTTCTCTTATTGTTTTAGGAATATTGTTAAAGATTCTTGGTGCCATGCCTAGAAAGCTTTTAGTGTAAAGTGTTGTATTATGTGGAATGGCACAAATTTCATTATTGCGTCGTTTAGATTTATGTGCTTCAAAAAGATTTATGTTTGTTTTCACAAATATTGCAGTCTCATAAATGTACAAACAGGGCATTGTAAGAACTTTAAATTTTTTGAAAAATGCGACACAGCTCTCTGTTGGCTTTAATCTAAACACAGCACGTAAACATTTCTTCTGGGCTTTAAAAGCAATTTGTTTATCAGTAGAGTTTCCCCAAAAAATTATACCAAAACGTAATGTTGATGTTACATAAGCATTGTAAGATACCATTACAACGGATTCGTTTACTATTTTTGACAAGTTATAGAGAGCGTATGAAAATTGATTTAATTTTTTACAAATAGTGTCTATATGGGTTTTCCATGTAAGATGACTGTCTAAGCGTAATCCTAGGAATCTAGCACCACTTATTTCAGCTATTCTTTCGTTTGCATACATTATATTGAGATTCAATTTGTTTGTCCGTTGATAAAATGTCATAATTTTTGTTTTTTCCAAGTTTATTTTTAAATTATTCACTATTAACCAATTAATTATACATTGTATGGAATTATTAATGTCATCTTCATATGTAAGTATATTTTTACATGGAATAATTAGTGTACTGTCATCAGCAAATAAAACAGTTTGATGTTCAGTACATTTTGGTAAATCATTGATGTAAATCAAGAATAGCAACGGTCCAAGTACACTGCCTTGGGGTACCCCACATCTTATATTTCTCATTGTTGACATATAAGATACTTTAAAGAAATAATATTATTTTTATACTCGTAGGTATTTAATTTTGTTATTTCTTAATATGTTCTAGTTTCCTAAGGCGCCTAATATACGCATTAAATGGATTGATGCAACTGGTAGAGAAAATTGGATTCCTACCAAATCAAGTACCATTTGCTCAAGGCATTTTAATGAAAATGATTATACTATAAAAAAATCTGGAAGGAAATATTTAAAAGACGGTGCAATACCATGTGAAAACGTAGTGTTCTTATATTCTTTTGTATGTAACTATTTATATACAAAAATTCTCAAAAAAAAAACTGGCTCATTATTTTATCAAAATGTTTGTATGTTTTTAGACAAATGAGGCGTCAAGTTCTTCTCCGTCAACAATTGGAAGATTTGATACCATACGATATAAGTCACGAAAACGTAAACTAAGTGACACACTTAACACGGAAGATACAATTACGCAAGTTAATATACAGGTAAAATATGTACCTAGTGATATACAATTATTTTATACTCAATAGAGCATAAGCAGAGCGCATTGTTTATTTTTAATTTTTTTTAGCAACGCACTCTCCATATGCCGTCGACATCTTCTACAACACCTATAAAAGAAAATGCCAGAAAAATGTTACAGGTAAAAATAATCTACGGATGGTACACACCAAGAAATAGTATTCTCATTGCTATATTATCAGAATAAAATAATGTTGCCACCTAAACTATTCATTAAAATATTTTTGTACCTGCTTTATAATTAATATTCCTTTTTAGTTCAATGTGTAAAAATAATTAAGAAAGATGTCTTGGTGACGAAGATTATGAGAAATTTCGTCGGAACTACTTTATTTGATGACATATCATTCCATCAAATAAATGAATTCCCTGGATCGAATCATATCACTGATTTGATCAAATCAGTTATTGAAAAGTATATTAATATTAGAATTCACTATTTACTGAAAAATGCTGTGCCAAAGGACACGAAACGATAACTCCTTAACAAATATATTTTGTTTCAAGGTCAATAAATAAATATTATGTAGTTTGGCAAAAAAAGTTATTTTACATATACTCCCTTCCTATTTATTACAGCACCTATAACATTTTATTAATGTGATTCCATAAAATTATTTATTAGTAGGATTAAATAATACCAAAACCAGTTTAATTTTAATCTTTCTTTTGCATTTTGAATTTTGTTTAAATGATAAAATATCAAATACTTATCGATAATGTTTTTCATCGTTGAAATCACTAGCGTAAATGTAAAATAAATTGCTTTTGCACAGTACATAGGCAATGCAATCTCTGTCTGTGAGAGTGACCTCTAGGATCGACCAATTAGCTTAGTCTGTTGCCTCGTAAGGCCCTCCCACGGTCATCGGGAGGCGGGAAGAGAATAATATCGACCAATTATGGTCACCCGGTGGTCTGCGGCATGCGGGAGGGGGAGAAATTGACCAATAAGCTAGTCTGTTTCGGGCGGCCCTGTGTCCCACCAGCCATCGAGAGGGCGGCGCTTATAGGAGTCCGACCAATTATAATACTGTGTATGACGTTGCATGTGTTTGTCTAATCTTGTGCGTATAACTGCATGTGTGGTAGTAGTAAAAGGTGGGGTCGCGTATGGCGACATCGGTTCCCGTACAATCATCGAATGATCGCCTTTCTAACCTCTATTCTATGTTCTGTGGTTTTAATCAACATAAATAGGTTAAAATCAATAAAAATGTGTAGTGGCTTTCGTTACGGTAAAGCTTGCTAGTAGTTAAGGTCTATTGTTAAAATTCACATATAATATGATTGGCTAAAATGTAAGCCGTATGATTGGTCAGCCAATAGGAGGCACGGAATTAAATTGTATAAAAGTAGGCGCATTTTGGTCGACCGACACACGTGTGTCAGTCATTTGACTGCATCGAGCTCGCCCCGAACGGTCGCATCGCTGTTGCGCTCTGACCGTCAGCCGAGTTTTCGCCGCTATCCTGCCTGCTCTCTTTATTGAGATTCGCCATCCGGTGCTATTCTGTGTACCAATACGGAATCAGCCCGAACCCCGAAGCCTGTGCCTGTGCCCTGAACAAATAGACGTTTAAAGTGACTTATTATAGTGAAGTATTAAATAAATTCAGTGACTTTGCTTCAAGTGTTAGTGTGCGCGACGAAGAAACCCGAGCATACGTCGTGCATCGGTTAGGTAGTTTTTCTCCATAGCGCAAGTAGTGACGGACTTGTGCCACACGAATCAGTGACTCGCGAGTGACGATGTTAGTGTGTGTCCAGTGTAAATAAGTATTTTGTATAGTAAATAGGTAAATAAGTGATTATTTGATTAGAACTCTATGTAAAATAACGTTTTTAGTAAAATTGTGCCCAATTAAAATGTAGGAATAAGATAACTAACTAGTATATAAGAAATATTATGTTTTAGGTGTTATGTACTTTTGTATCGTGTCTAATTTTATAGTATTAGTGTTTTTACGCCTAGAATAAGTCCTAAAATCTAGAAAATAGGTCTTAACGGTGGTCGTATGAATAATGTAACTAGGATTACGTAATTATGATTGTTAGTTTGACATGTTCGAAAATACAACTTAGGTCATAAGTTAGGTATATAGGGCTTAGGGAATGCTTAATAAATAAGATTACCGTTGCTTGTTTCATTATACCTCCCTCTGCGACGGCTCCAGAGTAAATGAAAGGCGCGCGCCAATCAGGGCGCATTATATAGTGGTGAGGCGGGGAACGGGGAAATATAAAATGGTCGCTCACGTTTTTCCGCGCCAGACGCCAGGCGGAGCGTCGCAGAGTCAAGTCGACAGATAAAGTACATAGGAAATAGTAAGAATTAGCAATTTGTAAATAGACCCTAAGCTCAACATGTCTTTATTAATAAATAAATGGTTTACGGGGGTGAGGAATTGGTCCGCTGGCCAGTCATAAAAATCATATAAAAGAAGCGCCGATTTAATCGGCAGACACAGGAAAGCTATCGTGGCACTCAGTTACGGTCGCTCGTTTTCTTACTTTCGCGCGTAAAATAACGGTCTTTTCAATGACGTAAGAAGCCTCTCTTAGAAGGACATGGCATGACTACAAAACAACGTGAATACTATGTAGTCTGTGGTGTAAAACAAAAGCTATCGAGACATCTAAATGGCGGCTTAGTGTAGTGATGCACCCGTATGCCATTCGATATGTTTGTCGATATGCTGTCAGAAATGTTATTATAGGTCGCTCTCAAAGGACAATCTAAGGCAACGTCCAACCAAATAATATCTTACCCCAACAGGCAGTGGAACAACATAAAGGCTTAAAATAAGAATTATCCCAACATAGGTTCCAATTTAGAAAGCTCTCGTAACGTTTTTTTATATATATTAATAATTTTATGTGCGCGAACGGGCGCGAACTTTCTCACACCACGCCGCTTTTTGCTCAAGGTGTTTGCCGGTCTCTATACAGTGAAGTTTATCAGTATAAGTGTATAATCTATGGTGAAGTTATTCCATAATATTTTTTTTTTTGTTTAACAACAAAAAAAATAATCGATTGCAAAGTTAGTGTTAGTGTAGTGTAGTGTAGTGTTAGTGTTAGTTACTTAATACCTATATTATTTAAACAGTTCGTTTAAATGAACTGACAGAACTGTTTAAATAATATAGGTACTAAGTAATATTCAAGGAAAGGGATAGGGGTAGGACAGGATGTAAAAGTAGATACTTCCGAAGGCTATACAACTATTTCTTCCTTGCGGAAATTGAACCCATACGAGACTAATATTAGGCATCACGTAACAAGGCAAATGAAACAAGCTAATAATATTAATCCTTTTTTTATTAATTTATAAACCATACAATTTTACATTTTTAAATATTATTTACTAGAGGATAAAGTAGTGTCTTACGGCACGGGCGCTATGTTATGCGCATTCAGAATTCTAGTCTAAACTCTCTCGCTGCGCTCCAGATTCATGCTCGCCCAAGACGTGAACACCTTTATCCCCGAGGGGAATACTTTACTTTTCATACCTGCGAGACAATAAAAAACAATAATATTAGAAACGAAGTATTAATATCTCCTTTATTCATTATTAAAACAGACAAATTTGGATACAATTATAATTATTAATTTATTATTATCTGCTTAATTATTAATATATAATAATATAATTATTTTATAATTTTTGATAAAGGTTTTCTTTTCATCTTGTTTCCATCTTTTTAGTTCGTATTTTTGTTTTTTTTTATTAGAGTTATAACAATTAAATTACCATTCCATTTATTCAACTTCATAACATACTTTTATATATTTTCAAAAAAAAATACATTGTTTTTTTTTTATTATTAACATCAATAAATAATATAAAAGAGTTGTTTCCATTTTTAGGAAACCTAAATAGCAAAAAAATACCATCCAATATAAGCAACTATGATAAAAAAAAGTAGAGTATCGACAATAAAAAATGCATGAGCGAACAACACTACCTCCATATCAATAACAAATAATTTTCACGAAATATACTGAAAAACGTGATGAAATCATAGGCAAAATGTTAAATTCATGTAGCTATATTGCTAAGCTTTCTCAATTATGCATAAACTTATTAGAATTGTGTCTATTGGGACATATTTTCATAATAATAAAGTACATACCGGTGCAATGTTATGTTTGGTCGATTTCCGCTTCTTTTAATGCCGCACCCAATAATACCACAGTTCGGCATTATGTTTATGAAGTCAGTTCTTGTTTTGATTTAATAAACACACAATATCACTATAGATTAAGGAAATATGATTAATTATCGTACAAAAATAAAGCGCGTTGACAGCTGATGTACCTGACATAGTGACTGACAGGTGAGAAATCATAATGGCGGACCGCCAGCTTCTTTTCCGTCCTTTTCCTATAGATAATGATAAACATTACAAGTCCTTTGGTTTCCTAGCGTCACTGGGTCTTTTTAAGGCAAAACTTCTACCCGCATCAAGAAAAAAAAAAAAAAACAAAGTGTACCTATAACTCCGCACGGACCGCATCTCTCCACCTGCGTGTACGCCAGGGCTTGGCAACAGGCTTTGACGTACACACAGAGGGACCGCCGAACCCCTGCCGCCCGATGTGCGCAAGCACATTGAAGCGGTCGCGGTAAGGCCACGTCCCCGAGATGTCGTCTCAGGGTACCCGCGGTCCCCTCGGGGGCCCGGGCCCCGACCCAAAAGGCCCTTCTCAGGGCCACCGACGCCAGCAGCAGCAAGTTCGCGGCCGAACCAACTCGCTCCCGGAGTCCCGGGACCTAGCCCTGGCAGCACGTCACCCGGCAAGTGACGGTGCGCCCCTCCGACCGCGCGCTTCCGAAGCCGCGCCCGCGTCCGCGCCCGCGTCCGCGCCCTGCGCCGCCCCGCAGGCTGCGTCCACCGATTCGCCAAAAACAAGCGCACCGCCGACGTCGCGAACGCCCGCAGCGGCGGTCCGACCGCCTGCTTTCCGTCCGGTGCCCATGGAGCTCGCCGCTCCACCGCCGCGCCGCCCGGCCGCGCGCCCGCCCGCGCCCGCTTCCCGCGCCGACCCCCGCGGAGCTCCACCGTCGCGCACGCCGGTGTCGAGCGCGCCACCCAGTGCCGCCGCGAGAACACGCGCACAGACCGGAACACCGACTCGGCCTGTTGTGCACAGACAGGCCGAGCTCGCGTCCCCGCCAGCCCCCCGTGGCTCGGCGCCCTCATCACCGGCATCACGATCGCTATACTCGTCTCTGGCGGGCTCGAACTCCTCGATCGCCTCCTCAGTGTCCAGCACCGGCAGCGCCAGCGCCGAAAGAACCGCGCTGCCGAGAACAAGGAAGCCAGCCAGACCACCCACGACGGGATCCCTGCCCGACCTGCCACAGCTACAGCTGTCGCCTATGGAGTACGAGGTAAGTCAAGTGCCATCAATACCAAGTTTTGACCTAGGCTTTGACTTCGGCCTAACCCAAAGGGCCGCCCAGAGGCGGCAGCGTAGCCCCGACGACGACGCCACCGACACCGCGAAACGCCCATGCGTAGACTCTCCGCGCTCCCCCGCAAGCGAACACACAGACGACGGCGTCGCGTCGACGTCGTTCGCAAAAATAGTCGCATCACCCCCACCAAAGAAGAGGACCCCCTCCGGCTCCGCAGCCCCCGCACGCGCTGTCAACACCTCCGGCAGCCGTGTTAACGCGGGTAGCAAGCCACACGAGGAGAAGAAAGAGAAGAAGCTTCGCTACCCCCCGCTGGTAGTAGAGAAGATGCCAACCTGGGCGCGCCATTTTAAGGCCCTGAAGGCGAAGCTAGGTCGCGCCCCCAATGCCCGCGCTTACGGGAATGGGGTACGCTTTACCCCACAATCAGACGACGAGGTGCAGTCTGATCACCAGCCCGTCCTCGTCGTCCTAGAAGCCGATACCACCCGACTCGCTCATTCAGCACCGCGTCCCCGTACGGACTGGAAGAAGTTCCAGGAAAGGATGGAGACCACCACGCCTACTCGGCCTGTCACAACGGCGGCCGAAGTCGATCAGCTGGCAGAGGAGCTCACCACGAGCATAAAGAGCGCCTTAGAGTCGGCGACAACAGCGGCTCCCGCGCCCAGGGGACGTTACCCCGCGCTCCCCGCACACATCATGCGCATGATCGCCGACAAGAGGCGCCTACGCAAACAGTGGCAGCACACTCGCTGCCCTGTCATGAAAAATCAGCTGAATCGACTCACGGACAAGGTGAAGGCCGAGCTCCAGGCTCACACCACCGAGAGCTGGGAGAACTATATAGACTCCGCGGACAGTGACTGGCCGTCGATACACAAGCTGTGTCGGCGCCTAAAGACTACCCCAGCCCCGGTGCGCCCGCTCGTGAACAGCGACGGGGCGTTGAGATACACTGCCACAGACCGGGCAGAGATCTTCGCCTCTCACTTGGAGCGTCAATTTACGCCGAACCCGACTGATGCAACGGAGCACGTCACAGCAGTCGAGCAACACCTTAGAGAGTTCTTTTCCACGCCGATAGCTCCCGAGGAAGACCCAGTTTTCTTCTCCCCGGGCCAAGTACTGCGGCAAATTAGAAGAACTAAAGTGAAGAAGGCCCCCGGTGCGGACGGAATCACCAACAAGGCGCTGCGCCACCTACCACCGCGCACAGTGGCAGCACTTGCGCGGCTCTTCACAGGCGTACTCCGCACCGGAACGTTCCCCTCTGCGTGGAAGGAAGGGCGTGTAATTATGCTGCCCAAGCCCCACAAAAACGTCCAGAAGCCGGAGAGCTATCGGCCGATCACTCTCCTGCCCACCACCTCTAAGGTGTTCGAGTCGCTCCTGCTGCGCCATCTTACACCATTCCTCACCCCACGCGAAGAACAGTTCGGGTTCCGCGCCGAGCACAGCACGACGCTCCAACTGTCGAGGGTACTGCACCTGCTCACAGCGGCAGTGAACAGACGCGAGTACGCCGCAGCAGTTTTCCTCGACATGGAGAAGGCGTTTGATAGAGTCTGGCACACCGGTCTGCTCTACAAACTGACGACGTCACCGACGCCCCGCCGCTTGATACAGGTGGTCTCATCATTCCTAGAAAACAGGACTTACCGAGTCGCAGTGGAAGACGCGCTCTCCCCTGCCCACCCCATCGCCGCAGGAGTTCCACAGGGGAGCTGCCTCTCGCCTGTGTTATACGCCCGCTATACCGACGACATTCCCGCCACGCACTCATCGACGCTCGCGCTGTACGCTGATGACGCCGCGTACATCACCACCTCGCTGAACGGCGAGCACGCGGCCATCAAGATGCAGCGCACACTGGACGACCTCCCCGACTGGCTCAGCAAGTGGAGATTGTCGGTAAACGTAGGTAAGACACAGGCGACGATCATCACCACACGCGCCCACCACTACCCTCCGAAGCTGCGACTCATGGGAGCCGACGTCGAGTGGTCCAAGACTGCCAACCTTGGCGTCACCATCGACCGCCGGCTCACCATGGCCAAGCACGTCCGCAACACGGTCGCGCGGGTCAAAGCATCCCGCCACATGCTCCGCCCCGTGCTCTCCTCGCGCCTCCCTCTTCGAGTCAAGCTGGGCGTGTACAAGACGTACATACGCCCCCAGCTCACATACGCCTCCCCAGCCTGGCTCGCCCTCACGAGCGAGACCAACCGCAAGCGCCTCCAAGCGCAGCAAAATATCACGCTGCGCTTAATTACTAACGCCCCTCGCTTCGTGAGGAATTCTGTTATTAGCAGGGACCTGCGAGTCGAGAGCATCGTGGACTTCACCACGGCGATGGCGAAGAAGATGTTCGCGCGCGCCGACGCCTCTGCTTGGCCCCACGTCAAGCACCTGGCGCCCTGGCACGCGCGCCCTCCCGACACCAAACACTTCCCGCGCGACCTCACAGCGGACGCTGCTCCGCCCCCCCCCCCCCCCACCGGACTGACCCTGAGTGGGCGGCCCCACTCTACACGCCGCCCACCCAAACAAAGACAACATAAAACCAAACCCAATACATACGCCTACAATAATTCGCTGCGGCTAAGTTCACATAGTCGTAGCAGTTATAGTACAGACACGCACCACTGCACACGCGCTATGACTCACACGTTGACTGCGCCTCACGGGCGGGTGAACGTACGAAACGTAAACATTGAACGGTGACACACAATAACAAACCGTTCAATACGCTCATTTCGTCTTGTGTTTGCAACGTAATCGGCTAGCTCTGAATGCTTTGTAAACACAGGTCAATCACCTCTCTGTAGGAGGGCGCCACCTGAAGTCGTCACCAAGTGCGTCGGCAGACCCAGCCGGGCCTCCCCCAGGTAACTGGGGGTCTCACCTAGCGGGGTACGGACCGCCTGGGTGACGTGAAACTCTTAGGGCGCCCCTACAGACACACTCGCAGATATTCGACTGTTAGTATCCTTCAGTCAGCCAACGTACTTGTGACGTCACCGCTATGACGTCACAAGTACGGATAAAAATCCAAATAGCCAATGACCGGCCCATACTTCTATGGGCCGCGTAAGATCCTTCGGGAAGTGTGGCTCGCGCCCAGACCCCGATTCCTCACCCCCCCGCCCCCCGCGGGGAGGTGTAGAAGGTAATGGTATGGCGTCGGCAGACACAGTTCAGTTCCAGATACAGTTCAGTTCAAGTCGTCACTAGGAAGAAAAAGGGCTCCAGATCCTCACCGCTGTTTGCCTCCAGAATATAAACCAAGCTGCGTTATTATTTCTGTCACGGCGAGCGGGCGATCCCGTTCAGTTAGACTCTTCTTCTGGGATTGTGTGTTGTGTAAGTGAGGACTATTAAACCGTGAGTACAGAGACATTTCCTGCCATCCCATGTGTACCGCTCTACTACCACTACGCACCACAATCTAATCTACTGACGTACCGACCTCCACGCACTCACCTCCCTGCCATCATAGGCAGGGAGGGTATACAATACCCTCTCACCCCCGGGCCCTCCAGCCTAGGGACTAGAAAATTATTTCTTAATCAACTAGCTCTACGGCATTTTGTAAGTCAAAAAAATGGCCGCAAAATTCACCCCCAGCTCCTTCTTCAAGGATATTCTAATGCAGGATCCGTATATCCAGCAAAAATATAAAGCCGAGCTCAAAACGCTCAAACTCGAACATCTGTTCCGACCCCAACCTACTTTACATAAGGCACATTCGATGCCGACAGTTTTCGCCGAAAGCCCGGCTAGCTCATCGGACAATGCGCCATTGTCACCTTCCGGGAAAAAACATGGCTCCGCAGGAAAACCTGCAAGCCCGCCCAACTATGCGCCTTTGTTATCTGCTGATAACAATAGCATTGTTCGTGCACCTGCGCGTGACGCATCGCGTTCCAAAGCGCCTCCCCGCCCCCCGACCCCCGCTGACATCGAGATGACCGAGTCCAACTCGCATAACTCGTCAGCGTACGAATCAGATGACAACTCATCTGATCCCTCACCCTCCTCCTCGTCCACCGACGGTTACACTACCGTCGGTAAAGGAAAAAAGCGAGCCCGCAAAGCCAAATCCACGGCTAACGGCTCAAACCCCCCAAAAAAGTTGGCCACCCCAGCAACAGCTCCCGTCCCGGCCCCCTCTCTGTCGCAGAGAACTCGCCCCCCCTCCCCCGTGCCCGACTCCCAACCCGCAGCCCCCAAACTGCCATCCGAACGCACTCCGCCTCCCATGTACATACATGACAAAGGCAAGTGGACGGAAATATCCAAAGCGTGCGCTGAAATGCGCATTAACTACACCCAAGCCCGCACCA
Source organism: Allophyes oxyacanthae (assembly GCA_932294325.1). Lineage (NCBI taxonomy): Eukaryota > Metazoa > Arthropoda > Insecta > Lepidoptera > Noctuidae > Allophyes > Allophyes oxyacanthae. Next base: position 3,709,839 of record OW028638.1, read on the forward strand.
CCGCTGTAGGCATCAGGGTTCAAGTCCCCACCTCCCGCGACTATCGCAGCCTCTCCGACCTCCTTCGCAAACGCAATGTGTTTTTCAACACCTACGCATTGAAGGAGGATCGCCAACACAGGGTTGTTATTAAAAACATCCCTAAAGAAATTGACTCTCCGACCATATTAAGCGACCTTAAGTCGCAAAACATCCCCGCCCTCGAAGTGCATCGCATGCACCGTGGCCGCCACGGTGCCCCATACGACATGGTTATGGTCGTATGCGAAAGCTCCGACGCCGGCAAGGCGATTCACAACATTAAAACAATATGCCATCTGTCCGGCATATCGATCAAAAAACCCAACAAAAATAGGCAGTTAGGGCAATGCCACAAGTGCCAGTTGTATGGACACTCGCAGCGCAACTGTTTTACGAAAGCCAGGTGCGTTAAGTGCCTCGGCGATCACGCAACAGAACACTGCGAGCGCCCAAAAGACTTGTCCCTATGCACTGAGCCACCGAGTTGTGTTCTGTGCGGTGAGGTTGGTCACCCTGCGAACTATCGCGGGTGCCCAAAAGCCCCGCGTGCAAACCGCACGGTGGCAAAGCGCGAAGAGACAGTCAAGCAATTTGCAAGGCTCCCCTCGGCTGACCTACCCATCAACCTAAGGCCCCAGAGGACCTCCCCCTGAAACAAGCTGAATCATCAGCAATCGTTCCCAGCCCTCAGGCCGTCTCAACCCTCCCCGAACACGGCCACCGCCACCCCCACTCCACCCCCGCTGATGGCTATTCCCATCCCCGCCCCCGCCCGCGTGCCCGCACCTCTTCCGGCGCCCGTAGCGCTATCTCACGCCAAAGCTACGCGCCCACAGCGCACAGTAAACACGTTTGGAACACTCCAAACTTACCTTAACCCAGCCCTCCTGGCCCGCTGCCATGAACTGGCAGCAAAGCTGGCGGAGGTCGAGGGTAATCCGCCCGCGATCATGGGTTTAATGGCCGAATTCTCCGACCTCCACGACCTTTACACCAACACCCGTACCTCCTATTATGAATAACGCCACAATTAATAGCAGAATCAAGCCCAGAGCCCTAAAAATAGGCTTCTTCAACGCCTGCGGCGTTAACAAACAGAGAGATGAGATCACAACCTTCCTCCGCGATCATCAACTCGACGTCTTTCTCGTTCAAGAGACCCTCCTCAAACCCTCCAATAGAGATCCAAAAATTGCGAACTATTGCTTAGTACGCAACGACCGGACTCGCGCTCACGGAGGAGGCACCCTCATTTATTACAAAAAGTCCCTTCACTGCATCCCTATAGACACACCTCCCCTCAATAATTCTATTATCGAGGCATCCATCTGCCGGCTAGGCATGACAGGTCACGAGCCGATAACCATCATATCGACTTATATTCCACCCTCCGACAACCCGACTAGTATAGAACCTGACATTAGCACTCTTATGGGTCTAAGTTACTCTGTCCTCCTAGCGGGAGATCTTAATGCCAAAAATCCCTCCTGGAACTGTCGATGCTACAACCCAAGAGGACGAAAACTCGAATTCCTAAGCCACAAATATAACTTTGACATCATAGCCCCTCTGACCCACACTCATTATCCCCACAATGTCAATCATCGTTCTGACATTCTAGACATCGCGTTACTTAAAAACATAAACTTACGTTTGCGCTCTATAGTGACGCACGAAGAACTAGACTCAGACCACAGACCCGTGATCCTAGAACTAGGCCCCCGTTCAGGTCCCCTCGATCCCGGTCAGCCCTCTCCCACAGTGACTATAACGGACTGGAAAAAACTTCAGATCTCTCTCAAATCCATCTCCTCCGCCCACCTCGACAAAATCCCCGATAATATCACATCGGTCGCCGACACGATTGACGCTATCGACTCCCTCACCAGCCACGTACAAACGGTCGTGAACGATTGTTCACGGCAGGTCCCAGCGATGGAAGACCATCGCTGGAAACTGCCACCTGATGTACGCTCGCTGTTGACCGAGAAGAACGCAGCTATCCGTGCGTATGACGCCTTTCCCAGTGAACTCAATCGCGCCTTTATGCGCCATTTACAACGTGCTGTAAAGAAACGCATAAAGGAAATGCGGGGTGAAAGCTGGGATAAGCTCATGACCACCATCGGACCCTCACACACAGCTTTCTGGCAATTAGCCAAAAAACTCAAGTCAGACGTGCAAACATCCATGGCCCCCGCTCAAACGTCCCGATCAAAGCCTCGCTTTCGAGGACGATGAGAAGGCCGAATGCCTAGCCGACAGTCTGGAAGCACAATGCTCACCCAGTACACAACCCGTCGACGCGGACCACCTCAACGAGGTGGAAACCGAAGTCGCACGAAGGTCCGCCCTCCCCCCCTACGAAGACCCAAATCACCCCCTCCCCCCGGTCACTCCAGACGAAGTCCTAGGACTCGTACGGAACCTCAAACCCAGGAAAGCCCCTGGCGCAGACGGGATCACCAATAAGGTGGTCAAACTTTTTTCAGCCCCCCTCATCATGTTAATGACCACCATTTTTAACGCTGCACTAAGCAATAATCTCTTCCCTCAATCCTGGAAAGACGCTACAGTTATCGGTTTTCATAAACCCAAAAAGCCACAAGCTGAACCGTCCAGCTACCGCCCCATAAGCCTCCTCAGCACCCTTGGGAAGATCTATGAACGGCTCATTTATAAAAGATTAATGGATTATGCCGAATCCAATAAACTCATCCCCGACGAGCAGTTCGGCTTTCGAGCTAAACACTGCTGCGTCCGTCAAGTACACCGAATAGTCGAACACATAAGTGCTGGCTTCCAAGTTCACAAACACTCAAAAACGGGAGTTCTCTTCTTTGACGTAGCGAAAGCGTTCGACAAAGTCTGGCACGACGGCTTACTATATATATATAAGCTGTATCAACTCAAAGTGCCAGACCGTCTCGTACACATCCTACGAGACTTTTTGTCGAATCGCACCTTTCGCTATCGCGTCGAAGGAAGAACACTCTCCTCCCCCCACCCCATCAGAGCCGGCGTCCCTCAAGGTTCCGTACTATCACCGCTCCTTTTCACACTATATACCAGTGATATCCCTAAAGCAGGTATGTGTCGACTAGCGGTTTTCGCAGACGACACGGCTATCTATTACACAGGCCGAACAACTAAAGTCATAGCCCGCCGCCTCCAAATCGCGACCAACGCCCTAGGGCAATGGTTTAAGAAATGGAGGATGGAAGTGAATCCGTCAAAGAGCGCAGCCGTCCTTTTCTCTAAGCGCGGCGACGACCACACCCGCATACCTCCCATAAACATGTCAGGCCAAAAGATCCCCTGGGAACTCAAAGCCAAGTACCTGGGCGTCACTCTCGATCACCGACTCACCTTCAACGACCATCTGAAGGAAGTCCGCCACCGTGCCTCCTTCGCCCTGAGCCGCCTCCACTCACTTCTCAATGCACGCAGCAAACTCCCCCTTAAATCTAAGGTGCGAATTTACACTACGTGCATACGTCCCATCATGACTTACGCCAGCGTAGTGTTCTCACACGTGAAGCCATATCGACTCAAAAGGTTGCAAACCCTACAAAACCGATTCATGCGAAAGGCTACGGGTGCCCCCTGGTACCTCCGCAATGATCAGCTCCATTTAGACCTCAATCTGCCGACCATCTGGCACTTTATGAAAAAGGCGTCCAAGAAATTCTTCGACGCCTCCCCCTCCCACCCGAACCCTCTCGTGGCAGCGGCCGCAGATTACATCCCCTCCCAGATATCCAAAATTCGCCGTCCTAAGCACACACTCACGTATGCGGACGACGAAATCACTCTCCGTCAGGAGAAAATCAGATTAGCTCGGAAAGCTTTCAACACTACACACAACAGACCGTCATACCGTCCTCGCCGACGAGGCCCGTCGCGTCGTTCCGCTCCATATGCTCCCCGACCCTCGCTCGCGCCAGCCCGTGCTGAGACGATAGATTTAAATTCCCCTAATAATAATTTCACAACACAGACACAGCAAGCCCTCTCTTGTTGCCCCATCAGCGTCGCCCTAAGCCGAGGCCCGTGTCCCACTAGGGGACGCCCTTAGCTGCGTCACGCTTAAAATCACCTAATTTTAAATAGGTCGGAGACCCTTCAGGTCTCACCAAAAGCCCGGTTAAACAGCAGAAGCTCAATGAGCTACCTGTGAGAGACAATACAAAAAAAAAAAAAAAAAAAAAAGTCGACCGACACAGTTCGGCGGCAGTACTCAAGGAAGAAAAATAAAAGAAGACTCAAGAAAACAAGCATTTCATTTCTCTTCACCAACCCAGCGCAAAAATATACCAGAAGTGTATAAATAGCCAGTAATTATATGGATTTCAATTATTGTAAGACTACTGATGCCTACAAAATAGAGTATGCCAATCCAAGATTCTATTTGCCACTTGAGAAGATATATTTAGGTGTGGCAGCACAGGCATCAATTGATGAATTTTCGAGAGAAATACCTCCAACACAAATTGCCGATTTCCGAAAAACATGTTTATCTTTTTATATCGAAGCTTTAGCACAAATAAGAAAACGCTTAAGTTTTGAACATCCTCTTTTTGATTTATTAGAAAATGTTTTACATCCAATCAAAGCGCTAAAATTTGAAGTGAATGACTTATCATGCGTAATAAAAAGATTTCCAAATATTGTTACTGATACAGAAAATTTACATAAAGAATGGAAGAAACACGCTTTTCTCGACTTCAGCGAATTAAACATGTCGCCTGACTTGCCGGTCGAAGAGTACTGGAATAAAATCCTAAAAATGACAGATGGGACAGGAGAACCCATGTTCCCAAATTTGAAGGAAGTAATAATGGTTTTGCTCGTTTTGCCATTTTCCAATGCATGTGTGGAACGAGTTTTCAGCCAATTAAAACTGATAAAATCGGACCACAGAAACAGACTAAATACGAACACGCATCTTTGATGGCTACCAAAACGGCTGTAAAAAATGCCACAACATTTGAGCCATCAAAAGCATTATTGCATGCTAGAATAAAATACAGCAAGGATAGTGATGATGATGGTGAAGGCCGGTACTTATTGCTTTTTCTTATGTTTTCACACATCAGCATTTTTTTTTCCAAGAGAATATTTTCGAAATCTTTATTTGAAAACGCAGAAAAATCTCTCTAGCAACACGACAACATCAAAAAAATCAAAGCAGAAAAATCTCTCTAACAACAAGAAAAATCTCTTTAGCCACAAAACTTTTAGAAAAAAACACTTTTTGTACCCTCTATGGCTAAACAGAGCCGGAAAATTGCTGCAATTAATGCTCCAAGACAAAAATCCATACCGTCTCTTGTAATCTATATGTAGTCATGTCTGGAACTGTACTTAGAATATTTGAGCATAGGATAGTACATAACAACAATAATAGTACATAGATGTGCCTCCTGCGCCACTCGGGCGAGTAATGGTAGCTCTGCGGGAAAACGCGTGGTTATATTTATAACCTCGGCACGAGGTAGATAAGGAACAATGCCGTTACCACGCGTTATCCCGCAGTGACCGAGCGATGCAGGGGGACAATCTGCACATGACACAACCTTTAATATCTGCAATATTAGGTCATGTGCAGATATAAAGCCATTATTAGGGAAAAGTGGCTCTGAAAGGGCTGGACCAATCCTTAGCATGTACGCGAGTTTGCTTTGGACCGCTGGCCTTTCAGAGTGCATATTTCCATAGAAAATTTTCCTAAAATTATTTAGTAATACGTTTATAACATGCAGTAAGCCCTTTATTTTCTAAATAATATATCATTTTAAATAATTATGTGTAAGATAAAAAAATATTGTGTTCGTGAAAATGTGAAAATTAAACCGTTTGGCATAGGTTGTGTGTACAAAATCTATCGATATGTCGATATTTCCAAATTAATTTTTCGTACTACCTAGCTTCGTCCATTGCATAACTTGAGAGTTATTGTTAATCCTTGCTTATTTGTATATTGAAAGGTTGATTTAGTCCGGCCCCGCACATTGTCAGAAAATCATAGTCGGAATATTTCTGACGCACCGGAGGGCACTCGACACTATTCACACCATGTTTGTACTATTACAACATTTTAATAGTACGTACATAGCCCATACCCGCATTTTGTACTAGCCCCACAGATGACAGAATTTTCCGAATCGTACGTCCGCTTCTACAAGAAGCAAACTTACGATTCCGAAGATTCTGATTCTGTCGCACATTAAAATGCATAAAATAGCGCTATTTCCAGACAAAGAGTAGCCTGGTGAAAAAAATAACTTCATTATATTGACTGGCTAACTTCATAACTTCCAGGTTTCCGGACCACATTTCTCGGCCTGTGTCAGTGTACAAATACAGGGACCTATCACCAGAACCTTCAACATCAAAACCGAAACGTCAAGAAATAATGAATATGATAATGAATGATTACATAATGTTTACAATAAATTTTCTTTTTACTTACTTATTCGTCACTTTCGTGACGTTAATAATTTTGCCATCCTAATATAAACCTCTATTACGTAACTTTTAATATTTTAAAATGACAGATTAAATATGTCAAATATGGTATTTTAGTATAAAGAACATTTGAAAGATTTAATTGGTAATTTTAAAAGATTATAAGTTAGGTACATAATTTAGCCTAGCAGATTCTAAATGATATTCCACTCCTTATTAGTATAGCCAATTTTGATATCGATATTGCAGGGATATTGTCAATTCGGTGATATTATAATTTCACAATAACACGGCCATATCGATAATGCGGAGACGTCAAAGTCACATCCCTAAACTTCACACACATGTCAAATGCGCTAACATACGTATTTCTTTTTTGGTCTCGCGATAATGAATAAGAATAAGAATAAGAATAAGAATAAGAATAATTTATTTTGCATGATAATGAGTACATTAAGTTGGTAGGTATAATAGCATAGTATTTTGTCCGTCATGATCAACCAGAATGTAGACAGAACGTGCGTGTGTGTGTGAAGACAGTGTTCCTCTATTACCACTAGTAATAATAACTTTATGGTTGGGACTGCTATAGTGGCCCATAGTTACGGTCGGTCTGCTTTACGTTTTCGCGCGCAAAGTCAACGGTCATTCGTAAGGAAAAACTTCTACCCACAACGCGAAAAAAAAAAAAAAAAAAAAAAACTAAAAACCGCAACACCGCACGGACCGCATCTCTCCACCTGCGTGTACGCCAGGGCTTGGTAACAGGCTTTGACGTACACACATGACCACCGAACCTCTGCCACCCAATGTGCGCGAGCACACTGAAGCGGTCGCGGTAAGGCCACGTCCCCCGGGATGCCGTCTCAGGGCACCCGTGGTCCCCTCGGGGACCCGGGCCCCGACCCAAAAGGCCCTTCTCAGGGCCAACAACAACAACGACGCCAGCAGCAGCAGCAGCAGCAAGTTCGCGGCCGGACTAACTCGCTCCCGGAGTCCCGGGACCTCGTTCTGGCAGCACGTCACTCGGCAAGTGACGGTGCGCCCCTCCGACCGCGCGCTCCCGTAGCTGCGCCCGCGCCCGCTCCCAGCGCGCCGCCCCGCTGGTTGCGCCCTCCGCGTTCCTGCCCGTGAGCACCCCACCGACGTCGAGAACGCCCGCAGCGGCGGTCCGACCGCCTGCGTTCCGTCCGGTGCCCATGGAGCTCGCCGCTCCACCGCCGCGCCGCCCGGCCGCGCGCCCGCCCGCGCCCGCTTCCCGCGCCGACCCCCGCGGAGCTCCACCGTCGCGCACGCCGGTGTCGAGCGCGCCGCCCAGTGCCGCCGCGAGAACACGCGCACAACACAGAACACCGACTCGGCCTGCTGTGCCCAGACAGGCCGAGCTCGCGTCCCCGCCAGCCCCCCGTGGCTCAGCGCCTTCATCACCGGCTTCGCGGTCGATGTACTCCTCATTGGCTGGCTCAAACTCATCGATCGCCTCATCGATCTCCAGCACCGGCAGCGCCTCGAGGACCGCGCTGCCGAGAACCAGACCATCAGCCGGACCACCCACGACGGGATCACTGCCCAACCTGCCACGACTACAGCTGTCGCCGATGGAAACACAGGTGCCAAGTCCTAACATTTGATCTCGGTTTTGATTTCGGCCTCACTCAAGAGAGCCGCCCAAAGGCGACAGCGTAGTCCCGACGACGAGGCCGATGACGTCGCGAAACAACCTTGCGTCGACTCACCGCGGTCACCCCTGTCCGAGTGCACAGACGACGTCACGCCGGCGACCTTCGCTAAGGTCACCGCATCGCCGCCCGCGAAGAAAAAGACGCCCCCCGGCCCCGCAGCCCCCGAAACCGCCAATGCCAGCTCGTCCGGCAACCGCGCGAACAACAACAAACAGAACATCAGAAAACTCCGCTACCCACCGCTACCCAGCGTGGAACTCCAATGTGGAGAACACATCAGGACGAGCACTCTTCGCCGACGCAGAGGCCCGCGGATACGAGGTGTCCGGCCCAGAGACGCCTACCCATTACCCGGAGAACACCAACTACATGCCCGACGTGCTGGACATCACCGTGCACAGCGGCCTACGCTGCCAGTTAGTGCAGCAAGTGCTAGACGACGAGATGCAGTCTGACCATCAGCCCATCCTCGTCGTCCTAGAAGCCGACGCCACCCGACTAGCTCGTCCAGCGCCACGTCCCATAACGGACTGGAAAACATTTACCGCAAGGATGGAGACCACCACGCCCACTCGGCCTATCACTACGACGGCCGATGTCGAAGAGCTGGCCAACGAACTCACTGCTTGCATTAAGAGCGCCTTAGAGTCGGCGACCACAGCGACATCCGCTCCACAGGGCCGCATCCCCGGAATACCCGCACACATCAAGCGTATGATCGCCGACAAAAGGCGTCTACGCAAGCAGTGGCAGCAGACGCGTTGCCCAACTATGAAAAACCAACTCAACCGGCTCGCAGACAAAGTGAAGGCCGAGCTGAAGGCTCACTCCACCGAGAGCTGGGAGAACTTTATCGACTCTGCGGACAGCGACTGGCCGTCGATACACAAGTTGTGTCGGCGCCTCAAGAATACCCCAGCTCCCGTACGCCCACTAGTGAACAGCGACGGGGCGTTGAGATACACCGCCTCAGACCGGGCAGAGATCTTCGCCTCTCACCTGGAGCGTCAATTCTCACCGAACCCAACGGATGCCACGGACCATGTCGCAGCGGTAGAGCAACACCTTAGGGAGTTCTTCACCACGCCGATAGCCTCCGATGAAGACCCGGCATTCATCTCACCGGGCCAAGTACGACGCGCCATATTAAAAACAAAACTAAGAAAGGCGCCCGGTGCGGACGGCATTACGAACACGACGCTGCGCCACCTGCCACCGCGCACGGTGGCCGCAATAGCGCGCCTATTCACTGGCGTCCTCCGCACCGGAACGTTCCCCTCCGCGTGGAAAGGGGGGCGCGTCATAATGATCCCAAAGCCCGGGAAGAATACGCTGAAGCCGGAGAGCTATCGACCGATCACCCTCCTGCCCACCATCTCTAAGGTGTTCGAAACGCTCCTGCTGCGACACTTAACGCCCCACCTAACACCGCGCGAAGAACAGTTCGGCTTCCGAGCCGAACATAGCACGACGCTCCAGCTGTCGAGGGTGCTGCACCTGCTCACGGCGGCCGTGAACAAGCGGGAATACGCCGCTGCAGTATTCCTCGACATGGAGAAGGCGTTTGATAGAATCTGGCACACCGGTCTGCTCTACAAGCTATCGACGTCACCGACGCCCCGTCGCCTGATACAGGTGGTCTCTTCCTTCCTCACAGACAGGAGTTTCAGAGTCGCAGTGGAAGACGCGCTCTCCGCCGCCCACCCTGTCGCCGCCGGAGTACCACAAGGGAGCTGCCTCTCGCCTGTGTTGTACTCGCGTTATACTGACGACATCCCCGCCACGCACACATCGACGCTCGCGCTGTACGCTGACGACGCCGCGTATATCACCACCTCGCTTAACGGCGAACACGCGGCCTCCAAGATGCAGCGCGCCCTGGACGACCTCCCCGACTGGCTCAGCAAGTGGAGACTGTCGGTTAACGTGGGAAAGACACAGGCGATGATAGTATCAACACGCGCCAACCACAACCCTCCGAAACTGCGACTCCTAGGGGTCGACGTCGAATGGGCCAAGACGGCCAAGTACCTTGGCGTCACACTCGACCGGTGGCTCACCATGGCACAACACGTAAAAACCACGGTCGCGCGGGTGCGAGCTACCCGTCATCTGCTCCACCCTGCGCTCTCGCACCTCCCCCTCCGAGTTAAGCTGGGTGTGTACAAAGCGTACATCCGCCCCCAGCTCACCTACGCCTCCCCAGCATGGCTCGCCCTCACGAACGAGACTCACCGCAGGCGCCTCCGTGTGCAGCAGAACAAAACGCTGCGCACTATAACTAAAGCCCCTCGCTTCGTGAGGAACTCTGTGATTCACAGGGACCTGCGAGTCGAGAGCATCGAGGAGTTCACCGCAGCGATGGCGAAGAGGATGTTCGCGCGTGCCGACGCCTCTGCTTGGCCCCATGTCAAGCACCTGGCGCCCTGGCACGCGCGCCTTCCCGACTCCAGACGCTACCCGCGCGACCTCACCGTGGCGGACGCTGTTGCCGCCCCCCCCCCACCGGACTGACCCTGAGTGAGTGGCCCCACTCTACACGCCACCCACTCAAACAAAGACAACATGAAACCTAACCTAGTACATACGCTCACTATAATCCGCTGCGGCTAAGTTCACATAGCCGCAGCATTTATAGTACAGACACGCACCACTGCACACGCGCTATGACCCACACGTTGACTGCGCCTCACGGGCGGGTGAACGTACGAAACGTATACATTGAACGATGACACACAAATAACAAACCGTTCAATACGCACATCACGTCTTGTGTTTGCAACGTAATCAGCTAGCTCTGAATGCGTTGTAAACACAGGTCAATCACCTCTCTGTAGGAGGGCGCCACCTAAAGTCGTCACCATGTGCGTCGGCAGACCCCGCCGGGCCTCCCCCAGGTAACTGGGGGTCTCACCTAGCGGGGTACGAACCGCCTGGGTGACGTGAAACTCTTGGGGCGCCCCTACAGATACACTCGCAGACACTCGACTGTTAGCTATCCTTCAGTCAGCCAACGTACTTGTGACGTCACCACTATGACGTCACATGTACATTGAAAAATCCATATAGCCAATGACCGGCCCATACTTCATATGGGCCGCGTATGATCCCTCGGGAAATGCGGCTCGCGCCCAGACCCCGAGCCCCCCCCCGCGGGGCGGTGTAGAAGACTATGGTACACTGTTATTATTCAGTGTCTTCTTGTTCGCAATACAATAACGTAGTGTCTTATTGACCGAAAAGTATCTTCTTTTAATTAATAGTTTGATTGTTTACCTGTGTATCTATTTTAATCTCTGTGTGATTAATAACATGTGTCAAGAGAAATAAATCGGTGTGATAAAAAGTCCGTGTCGTTTTAACTTATCCTGGGTTCCCAAAGAACCGTTACGTCTCCGAGTGGAGAACCAGCTCTGCTGAACATCTCCAACAATACTTATTGTACAGGAACTCTAAGAAAAATGAGGCAAGGCAATAGTAGCGGTACTGCTAGTAGCAAGAGTGTACTGCATGAAAGAAAAAAAATGCAGAGGAGTGATCAAAGTCAGAGTTAGTACCTACCATTGAACTGTTTTTTTTTCTATAATACATACACACACACACATATACATTTAGTACCGACCTAATATAAACCACATCAATTTTTTTACCTAGTTATTATTATATTAATAACATTAATGGCGTGATGTGGGGGAGGACTTTGTTTAGAATAGGGTGTCTTCCGACTGTTGATGAAGATATAACGAGTTTATCAAAATAATAATTTGTTACAGGGTGACAACATAGTTGAATCAAAACCCCACCAATGGCCACCAAATTTTGCGAAGAACGAATTACAAAAAAGAATACAAGAATGTAAACATATATTAGCCTCATCGAATGTACAATCTGTTACACAAACTTACAACAAAATGGTCACTGAACTTAAAGATTCTGGCATGGATTTGATTGAGAAATTACCTGCATTAAAAGACAAAGTCATCACTATATAGATGGAGAAATAAATCGGCGGGTGTATCTAAAATGCGGCTCAAAAATGTGGAAGAAATTAAACTGCCTGAAAAGTTCAAACAATTTTTTTTAGCGGACTATATGCATGTCGGAAATCGCATAAAAGAAGCTAGAGAAATTATCCCTCGAATTCAAGATTTTTTTAGCGATGGCACATTTAAAAGTTGCCCAAAGCCGTTCAATCAAATTTACAAAGTGCATGGTGATTTCAAGAGCACTCAAAATGAAGTAAATATTATTCCGCTCATTTATGCGTTCATCACAAGGCTTTGCATGTTCTTCATGAAGATACATCCTTTAATGTAGTACGAAGATTGCAAGTGGAAGCAAACAAAGAAAATTCGAAAAAAAAAAATACAAGAAACTCAAATGGAACTGTTGCATAATGAAATTACTACGGGTCAGTTTTTGGAACTGATGCGACATTAAACTGACGTGCTTTTGGTTACGAAATAATACTATTAATGGTTACGTGATAATCTTTTTTTTTCTTTTGTTACTAGATTTTTTTAGACATAATACTTATCGTTGTTATTGTTATGTAATCGTAATTAGTTATTAGAGTACCTATCGTGATTTGAGCTGTGATTATACCTAAATATTTTAAATTATTGTACAAATACCAGATGATTTTTAGACATATCGATGCCTCCTACGCATAAAGTCGGAACTCATTTTTTGAGAAAAATGATATTTTTGTCCCATTTGTACCATATTATACCATTATACAATATTCCTGATTCAGAATATTAATATCTTCTATGAATAATGAGTTTTGGAATTGAACATAGTCTTAACATTTGATCGCTCCCGCGCATACAGTCGCGCCGCTAGTTTCGACGATATGCACCGATCTATTGGACCGCGCACGATCAAACAGCGCCCAGTTCCGACGTCGTATGACACGATTGCAATCACAATTTTAAATATTGAACAAAAGTTTCATGTGGTGTTGTTGGTTTTTACTTTTAATTATTATGACCGATAGATATATAAACTAGATAAATGAGTAACGTACGTTCGTCAAAGACTTTGAAATTTGTGTTAAATTATCCAAACCCAAACAGCGAAGTAATAACGGCCGGTGAATTTCTTGGAAATGGTAAGTTTTATTGTATTTTCGTGTATTATTATGAAATGTACTTGTTTATCTATGACATAATATTATACGGATAAAAAATATTAATATGTGATAGTGTTCAATTGTCAACGACAAAAAAATATATAATTCCAACGCATAACGTCGGTATGTCTATGTTACGACTGTATGCGCCGTTAAAAATCACTAGAATTGGTCAGTTAAGACTTTATACTACGCATAAATTTTAGTCTAGGAGTCGTAACTTATACTTACGACAATATGCGTGGTTGCAACTTAAAATTATGTAAACGTATAAAGACGTATCATAGACATAAGACTTTATGCTTTGTTACAATATAAAGATACAATTCTTTGCTTTTCAATAATAGCTATAAATATCATTAAAATTGGATTTTTAAGTTATTTATAACTGTAATTGTGTTTTGTGTTATGTATTTTATTAATAGGAAGTTTTTGTTTTCGGTATCTCCGGTGTCACTTGAGTCGGAACACCAGTGGAATTTGTACTAGACGATGTTCGGCCAATCTTTTAATAATAGTAGCAGAAGTATTGGCAGTAGTTATATAGCAAGTATTGACGAGATAACAACTATCAATTCAAATAGTATTCGTTCAGCTGCAATTTTAACCTCAACTTCGACTTCTACGCCAAATAAAAACCCTGTTAGATGTACGAGTATGGATTTAGAGCCGTATGCTAAATAAATTTCACACGAAACAGATAATTTTATAGGGCCTGAATATGTTGTGGCCACCTCGATTCCGCTATTTAGGAATTTATTTATTTCTGATGCCGATAATTATTCTTCTAGTAGCTTTAGTAGAGTCAATACTGGCAGCTTAGTAACGCTTCGAGTAAGGATTCTTGTGTTTGTTTTTCTAACGAAAGTACACCGTCAGGCAGAAGAAAACGACAGCGACAACGCTATGATGGGTGGAAAGTTGGAAAAAGAAAATATTTTAAAAAAATAGGGTAAGCTTATTTGAGTAGAAAATATGAAATTCATAGGGATGCGAAGGGAGAGATTTTAAAACAATTATGTCCAATTACTTGCCGCCTTAAATGCTTTAGAAAGTTTAATGCACATGAACGGGAACGTATATTTTCTTCTTTTGGCAAATTGCAACATCACTGTATACAGTGGGATGACATCGTCAATAATACCGAAGTAGGCAACACTAAGTATCCTCCTACTTCAAATGCTGTGTCTAGGCGTATGAAATCGGTTAAGTATTGCTTACCTCTTATTAAATCCAAATCTGATGTACCTAATAAGGTGTTCGTCTTCAAAACTATGTTCCTGAACACATTTTCTATAGGTTAGAGAACAGTTTAAACAGTGTTGGCAAAATGTCACTTAGGTGGTGGGTCTGCTTTCCCTGATCGGCATGGTGGTACCAGGACTATTGTCATAGACGATGAAATAAAACAGGGAGTTTTAAGGCATGTTAAAACGTTCCAGCCAGTTGAATCTCATGTGCACAAAGATTCCACTAAGCTTTGCCTAGACAACAATGTCAGATTTACAAAAATGATTTCTTTGTACAAAGACGGTAAGACAGTATCGTGATATCATAAATTGAATATTTCATTTCATAAACCGGAAAATAATCTTTTTAACGAGTGCCATAATATAGAATACAAACAAAAATACAATGAATGAAAAAGAAAAGCAAACACAACAATACCATACTTACCACAACGTTTATCAACACTGTTGGAAAACCGAACTAGTGATTCATCTGATTAATCTTTTATTACATTATGCTATCATTCTGTTATTATATTATCATAAATATAACTTACAAATAAACTAATTATTTCATTTTACCTAAGTCGTTTTTATTGAAGTGGTTATTATATTTTTAATTTATATCAGAAATTGATTATAACTATTAGTTACCTATGTTTTGTAATAAGTTACAAGGTTAAGATTTTCCTTTTTAAATTTATTTTTATCAATAAACCCTAATAACCAATCATAGTCTGAAAGAGTGAACATGACTGTTCATATAATTTTTATTATTTTAAATGCCATGAGCCAGTGCCTTTAATTTGGTTTATATTTTGAGAATTTCTATTTAAGTTTTTTTTTATAAGTTTACGTATGTCTTTATTATAATGATCATAGTAATGCAAGAACACTGCATTATTAAAGTTAATTTAATGAATTTGATTTAAGCTAAAATTTGTTGTGATTTTTGTTTATCATGTACCTTGATACGACCCTTTTTTGAGAGATTATGACAGTTTACACGGAGCATAAAGTCGTAATTTAAACATACGACTTTATTCGTGTCCTCGATATCAGTCTGATTAAAAGCATAAAGTCGTAACAATAAGATACGACGTTTTTGTAACGAGTATAAGGTCGTAAGTAACTAAAATGGGCAATTTTCATGTAAATATGATTTTTTATTACATCCAGGGCCCAGTATAATGTTCTTTAACTAATTATTAATCGAATAGTGTAAAAACATCCGTTGAAAATGTTTCACAAATCAACTATTACAATAATGTTCACAAAAATGGCTCTCCTGAAAAAATACATTTTTTGCCTTACGACCTAATGCGTGGGAGGCGTCGATATAGTACTTACCTACCTATAGTTTTAATGTTAATCAATATTAGTTTTATAGTATCGTGATTTGAGCTGTGATTGTAATATTTAAATTATTGTACAAATACTAGATGATTTTTTAGGCAAAGAGTACCTATAGTTTTAATGTCAATCAATATTAGTATCGTGATTTTTAGCTGTGATCTTAATGAAAAGTTTAAATTTTCATTATTGTAATTATTATTTTCAAACAAGCTTGATAAAAATGCTTAAAGAATTTCGTTTGTTATTTGATTAAAGCTATGATAATAAAGGAGATTTTAAAATATTTATTTTGGCATTTTGATTTGTAACACGGTCCACCTACAATTCGAGCTCGATTGGTCTGACTGTAACTGCCACCAATGGCAGTTGACACAATAAATAATATTAATCCTAACGACCCCCAGTGGTGGCAATTTAGTGGTGGCCGTTGAGGCAAATATTATTTGGAATGTTCCAACGTCCGCCACTGATGGCCGTTGGGACAAAAAATAATGTACTGATCTAACGGCCACTACTGGTGCCTGATTTAGTGGTGGCCGTTGGGAGTATACCGATAAATCTGTACTTAATAGACACAGTGTCAAAACTATGAAAAAACAAGGAGGGCAAACTATTTTAACAGACGAGACTGAAGAGTGCATGATAAAGTATAATATATCAATATATGTACAGTCTCGGTCATTAATGCAGTAGCAGTCTCACAAAGCAATAGATTAACACTAATGAGTTGACTTACGACCTTCTTTACGAGTTTCTATACTCGATATCGTGTTCATACTATAGAAACTCACACACACGCACTGTTGTCTGCAACCGATTGTATTACATAATTTCAATCTACTTAGAATATGGCATGCTAGCGTAGCGGGTAAGGTCCTGTGGTAGGTGTGTTTAAACAAAGGTATGCGGTGTGTTCGAATCTCACGTGCGGTTATAGTTTTTGTAAAGTTTTATAAAATATGGTTCGATAATAATAACAAGCCTATCGCGTTGTCTTGTTCAATTATAAATTGTAAAGTAAGTAGGTAGACAACAAAAAATTTAATAAATTATTTCGATTTCTGTAAGGTAGACAGATGCAGTTACGACTCAGTCATTTAGATCGGATAGAACTTTGTTGTTGGTTAGTGATTTGTGTTAAATCTATTATAGTGGTGTTGTGGATAAAGTTTTCAAAATACAGGCAATAGTATTATTATCTAAGCGAGAGCGAATACCTATTATTGCTCTGCCTAAAAGTGGACGTTATAAATAAAACACAAATATCGAATGAAATCGGACTGACTGTGAGTAATTTATATATTTTATTAAACATAAAACTAAATCAAAGATTGATGATCCTTTAATTATTTTTCAAATGTTTATTATAGATCATGATGTTCAAATAAAACAAAAGAAAAAGATAAATCATTTATAAGTTTATTTATTTAGATTATTGAATGATGAATAATAATTCTAATAACTTTATTCTTATTATTGTTTTGTTTCTTTAATTATTAGATATATAAGTATAATTATATATTTTTATTATATATTAATATATAATATATACTTATATATAACCTATTTCTTCACAAGTTTTAAAATCCCAGTGTATTATCCCGACCCCGGCGCCCTAGACCCTCAGGGAAAAGGCAGTTAGGTTATATAAGTATTTAATGTTATTTTGTTTCTAAATTATTAGATATAATATAATAATTTAGAAACTAAATAATATTTAATATATAGTATATATAAAAATAATCAGTTTTAGTATTTTGCTTATAGATGTTTAATAGTATTTCTTTTTATTGTTCTAGAAAAATACTATGAGTCGATGGGTTAAGAGATACCTATGAGGAAGAAAGTAGCCTTGGTAGTCGAGAGCGAAGTGGAAGGCCGGGCAGCGACGACACATGATGAACGAATATGAAACATCAAACAAGTGGTTTTATACCAACTAAATATTTTGCAGAAGTATTCGACACGTCATTACTAACTGTTCGCCATGCACTCCACGCTGAAGGTGTGCATCACCGAAGACCAGCTCCCTTTTTGACAGAAAATCAAGAACGTTTCGCAAGAGAATATTTATACTTACTTCAACTGAGACACTTAATTAACTACTATATTTTCAGATGAAAAAAATATTCTATCTAGCCAAAAGGGAAAACTTCATTTATGGTGTAAGGATAACACACGCTATAGTGAATAATACATAGTTATGTGGAAGTATTATATGATGTCGTATTGCATGCAGTGTCTGTTTTATTTTTATTTTTTACTGTTTAAAGGTTAAGTTAATTTTTATTTTATTTCTCTCTCGTGTGTTGTCACTGTCCGTGCTGAATAAATGTGTTTTCTTTCTTTCTTTTCTTTAGATATGAGAAAATATAAGAGGAACGTAAATATGTTTTAATCTTGTGCTCAATGTGTCGACACTTACTTGACTGTATCGAGAACAATGGAGATCATACTAAATGTTGAAAATTTGCAAGTGCTTTACCCCCTTATTAAACACTTCATTTTTATTCACTCATTGTCATTTTCATATCAAAGAAAAGAGATAACAATAAACTTAACCATAAGTTTATTAGTAAACGATGGAGGGGTAAAAGATTTAAGTTGTAATTGCTGGCCATATTAAAGTTAGTCGGTAGATAAAGAATTAAAAGATTGAGGTTTAGTTTCAATCTTCTTTTCGTCAAGAAAACGAATACTTTAAGCTTACCTCAATAACTAATAAGTGTTACTGTAAGGATTATTATTGTAATTAAAACAAATAAACGTATTTTGTTATAATTCTTTTTATTTTTCTTAATTTTGCATTAATGACCTAGAAAATAATCACTTACTTTATAGTATTAAATCAATAAGCGAATCCATCAATTAATAAAAATGAAAAAAAGAAATACAATGTTTTGTCAAGGATTCGAACCCACACGCCTCGTAAATCGGAATCCTACGCATAACGCATACAGCTGTAGTTGCTTATTGCAATTTCTTGAATTATAGAATTACAACAGTGGAATGGACCGTCCAAGGTCATCCATACTGACAAGCGAAACAGACGTATTCTTTCTTTCGTTTTATTTAACTTCTGAGTGTGTGTGGTGACGTCTCATTACGTTGTGTGCGTTGAGTCATCACTCACACAAACAGCGCGTACGCCCCGTAGCACGCGATTATGGACTCTAACATGCCACTGGACTTTTGTCCCCTTACTGTATGTGCGGAATGGGGATGCCCTTTAGATGCATTAGATTTGAGGTATATTGTTAAGGGCACATCTATGTACTATTGCAGCTCTATTATTGTTATGTACTATCCTATGTACATAGTCTAAGTACATTTACTCACATAGGTATACATAAAAGGTTAACAAAGGTGAAAAACAGTTCAAACACAATCATACAATATTGTTATTACTAAAGGATAATATAATCAGACTTAAATAACAACATTAACACATTTATATACTACTTAAACATTGATATATATTAACTTAGCTATATAATCACATTGGTTGGGCTCACTTGTGTCCCGTGTTTGATTGTCTGTCGTGCACACAAACTGCTCAAAAGAACCAGACGTATTGAACTCGCACCAAACCACATCAAACTCGCAGAGTTATTGCTTGTAAGAAGAAGCCAATACAACTCATTTGCCGAAGATATCACGACCATAGAGGCTGGGCGGCGACCACCGAAGAAGTCGCCATTCTACAAACTCTCCGTGAAAATCGACCGCAACGGCATCCTGTGTTTAGACAGCCGAATTAAAGATGAGCAAAACCTGCCAGTCATACATGCCAAAGAAGGCTTCACACGACTGTTGGTACATCACACGCACGCAACCTTCAATCATGGCAACCATCAAACTGTCATGAACGAATTACGACAACGATACTACATAATAAGATAATAAGGCCACGTCTCTCACGCCCTCCTCCATGATTATGACTCTGCGAAGAATGATAGCACGCCGCGGCACGCCGACCATAATGTACAGTGATAACGGAACAAATTTCGTGGGCGTAGAAAGAGAGATCCATGAAGCTATGCAAAACAACGACCAAACTTTACGAACCTATGCATGTGAAAAACTGATCACCTGGAAGAAAATACCGCCAGGCACCCCAAGCATGGGTGGCGCCTGGGAACGCGACGTCAGATCAGTGAAAACAGCCCTAAAAAATCACTCTGAAAGAAAAGTTCCCCCATGACGAAATTTTACACACGTTATTATTAGAAGCCGAACACATAGTCAACTCAAGGCCATTGACCCCGGTGAACCCCAATCTAAATGAAGAAGCGTTGACCCCTAATCACTTTCATATGGGGCGCTCGAGTGGAATGTCACCGCTTGGCCCGTTTAAAGACAAGCAATTGAATTCACACTCATGGAAGACAACTCAGGCATTGGCTGATGCATCCTGGGCACGCTGGTCGGCAGAATAATTATAAGCCTCTCTTGATGCCCGACCCGGCTCCAACCCTCAACACCAAAACATGAAAATCGGTGACATCGTCATAATAGCCGATAACACAATGCCTAGAGGAATATGGCGCCGCCGAAATTGGAGTATACCCGGGCCCAGATGGTCGTGTACGTGTGAGTGAAATCAGAACAGCAGCTGGATTAATTCGCCGTCCAGCTTCCCGCCTCATCGCGATTACAGCAACGGAATAAACAATATGTTTGGTGCTTGCGCACGAGGGGGAGATTGTAAATAACAGCTTAGAATAAGTACTTAGATAGTTTAGTTATTTATATGATTTGACTTTTATGTGATTTGACTTATATTATACTGATTGTAACTTAATAATAGTGTAAACCTGTAAATTATTTATGTAACTGATTATAATATTGTAAACTGTATGTAAATACAATAAATAATGACGCTGCATACACATACACAATAACTCGCCTCTGATTGGCTCTCCAGTTACACGGGTCCCGCCCGCCCAACACTAGCGACGCGGGTGGTGGGAGAGAATAAAGGGCGCCTGCCCGCTAACATCGTTCACTGCACTGGACAGCTATCGTGGCCCCTGGTTACGGTCGCTCTGTTTTCTACTTTCGCGCGCAAATTAACGGCCTCTTTAAGGAAAAATTTCTACCCGCAAAGTGAAAAAGTGATTTCGTAATCTCCGCACGGACCGCATCACTCCTCCTGCGTGTACGCCAGGGCTTGGTAACAGGCTTTGACGTACACACAGAGGGACCGCCGAACCCCTGCCGCCCGATGTGCGCAAGCACGTTGAAGTGGTCGCGGTAAGGCCACGTCCCAGTGATGTCGTCACAGGTTCTCGCGGTCCCCACGGGGGCCCGGGCCCCGACCCAAAAGGCCCTTCTCAGGGCCTCCGACGCGGGGGTTCAGTAAAGCGCCATATTTGGTCAGGCGCTTTCCGCCGTCGATTGGGACCTCTGCGCCCGCACCCCTCCCGGCGCGGTGTATATAGTGACCTGCAGCACTCCAGAACAGTCAGTCTTCTGCAGTCTTCTAGTATCTGGGTCATTTTCACAAAAACTGTACATTCGTGTTTCGGGTGTGTCCCACAAGTTTTGTATTTTTTTTAAAGAACAATTTATACTTTTTGGAAAAACAAGATTAAAAATTAAGATCTGTGATAAGTTCCTAATAATATTCTATAATGTTGCTGCTTATAAACATAATCATAATACCTTAATTTTCAAAAATGTTGGTAGAAGGTATCTCTTTTAGCGCTGTCCCACTACCAATTTCAGTAAAACAACGTAACTTTAATGTATTTTGTTGACATAAATATACTGATGTGTTTGATATTTCGGAAAGTATAGTTAAGTACGGTTTGTTTCACAATTACAGAAATGGTGTCATGTCGACCAAAATATTTAAATAATTTTATCTTTGTGGGGGACATATTTGGTTATAGTGGAAAATTCCCTTCCGAAACCACAATTTCTACGAGATGCTAGCAATAAAACTACTACTATCAATTTTATTACTGATGAGCAATATTTTTAATACCGTCAAACGGATTCCGTAGTTTGATTTGTCTATTTTGACGGCGACCGGCGAACTACCAACGCGCACCTCAGTAACGGTCTGTTTTTGACTTTCCGCAACCGCAACCAATTTCGAAGTAAGTTTATAAGTTTATTTCTTGCAAATTATTTTGATATCTCTATTAGCTTCCCGTGAACCCAATTTGATACTAAACTTGTTGATGTGATGTGTTAGTTTAAAATAATAAAAACAAAATAGTACAAAGGTAGGCTTCCGTTACTTCTGTTCCGTTACCAAAACACAGGTAACGTAGAATTGGAACTAAAAAGTTTCGGAATGGAATTCTTAGGAAGGTTATACATTATACCTATTTGTGCGATCTAAAAAATATTAAATTTATGTGAATTCTTATCGTGTACAAGTGTCTTTTTGTTTATAATGAATTCAGTTTTGAGTTTGTGCGAAATTGTTATTAACAATTAAATTTCATATTTTTTGATAAATTTTAAATATCTTTTACATTAGTCAGTATTGTTCCCGTCGTATTGGTATACTGAATCATACAATATTTCAATATACTTTTTTACCTTCAAAGATGCCACTGACGCCAGCCGAGAAGAGGAAAAGATTTCGGGGAAATCTAAAAGAAGACCCCAAGAGATATGAAGAGTATAAGTAAAATTATTTGAATAGAATGAAATGAAATAAAAAAAACCGAATTATCAGAAAAAGAGAAAGTAGACCAAAGGAAAAAAAATGGAGAGCTAATTGCAAAATTTATATTGATTTAATTGTCTTTATATTCTTGTGAATTTTTTTTTGTAGTAACTTTATCTCATTTTCTTGTCAATGTGTAATATTCTTAAGAATTCTATTCCGTTATAGGCACAGTCCATTCCGTGACTGTCCCATTTTATATTTTGTTCGAAATATTTTTTTTAGAGCGAAATATTATATGATTGTTAATAGTTTTTGATAATTTGGAGTATAATCGTTTGATTAATAGAAATAAAAATAGAGTTCCTATTTTGTATCGTAATTGAGAATAATACCAAAAAGTATTTAACCAAGTTGGCCCAAAGAGTAACGTAATGGAAATTAAAATGTTGAATATATTTTTTGCTATTGTTGATTTAATTTTTTATCTAATTTATATTGAAGTACAAAACATCTTGAACTAATTATACTATTTGATAAAATCCAGACGTGTTTTGTTTTATTTCCATAACCGAAAACTATCAGTAACGGAATGGAACAGATTTTGTTCCCCAGGGGTAATAAATGAGTTATATTTCAGTAAATAATCCAGAATAAGACGTTTTATTTGTATTTTCCTATGATGAAAAGATTACCAATTGTAAATTTAAGGCAAAAAACGATTAAGAATAAAAAAATAAAAATCCAGCATATTTTGAATAGTGTACACTTTTTCTGAAAATGACCCATCTTCGCGTGTCCTAGTAAGGACTCTGTCCGTCCGCGCCCGGTATATTATTTAGGAAGTAATTTAGGGCAGTTATAAAGAGTTTTATTGTGTCTTAGACGGTTTAAGTATATTTCCTATTATACCGTAACGTGCATTGTGTATCTGAATAATAAATAACCCTTATCGTTCGAGTGAATTAAGTGATAAATTGTGAAATTCAAAGTTGCTATGTACATTTGTAGATACTGTTTATTGCAAATAGAGGCGTGTTTTTGTGCATAAACATTTGACTCATTTCATATACCCCTTCATCCCAAATAACCCGACTTGGTACTTACTCTGCCCTTCCGAGAAGTGAACTCAGTGAGGAGCCTAGGCAATTGGGAAAAAACCTAGGCAGAAATCCTATGACACGCCGCGTTAGGCCGAAGAGCCTAACACTACATATATACAGTCCACACAAGGGGGTGAAACTGCGGCGACTAAACCGTCAGGCGCTATATCGTAATCCGCCGATATTGTGTGAAAGAGTCGCCCCTGACACTTGGGGTAGTTATTGCATCCCCGTATATACGACGCTACGTGTCTCCAGCGTCTCTTTACCCTACATTCTGTTCCTTCGAGCCGGATCTGATTCACTAGGTGTGAGTAAGAACCAAGCGGGTGAAATGAGTCAAAATAGCAACATTATCACTCGAAACCGAGCCAGGAAAATGGCTGAACAAGTGGCGGCGGACGTCACACTTACCGACTCAGGATTACAGTCAGCAAGGATGCCGGGATCACCATCGATAGTGCCAACAGTGTCGTCTACGCCGGCGCCGGTCATTCCGCTGGCGGGTGGTCGATTAATCGACCACACGAAAACGAGTACGCCAGTGGCAGCAAGGACTGCGTCGGAGAATATAGGACGGCAACAGGCTGTCGCACCCAGCAGAGCGTCGACAGGAAACAGTCACAGAAGCGCTGAATTCCTACGCAAAAGAGCTGAGTATGCAGCTAAAAAGGAGCTGGTGTGATTGGAACAGAGCATGGTAAAGAAGAAATTGGAAGTTGACCTAGCCGAGATCGCGGCAACAGAAGATACAGAAGACTCGGAACACTCAGACGCCGGCACGACGCCGGCACGTCATGTTGAGGAGTGGGTTGATACAACTCCTATGGTTACAGAGGACCCCTCCGAATGGTAGGGAAACCATGCGAACGAGAAATGCGGGACAACCGTAAGTAGAGTGTTGAATGAAAACCGTGAAACTAGTGCGTCACATATAGTCGGTATGAACGTGTCTGGCATGTTTATGGGTACTTCGTTCGCGCCACGTGCTCCAGCAACAGGGTGTAACATTTGTCCGTCGGGTGAATACATGAGGGAGGCTCCTTCAGTCGCTGAGTTAAGACACCAAGGAGGAGGCGCCCCCCTAGGGAAGGTACGCGCATCACCACGAGGGCAAGCTGAGTGTAATGTTAACCAGCTGGCGGACGCGATACGAGGAATGTCACGACAGCGACCGATTCCGAGGCAGGCGTACGAGTTGCCACAGTTCAACGGAGATCCCGCAGAGTGGATATCCTATAGGAATATGTACGTGGATACCACAAAATTATACAAGTTCCACCCCCATGAAAACATAGCGAGATTGAAGACTTCACTTCAGGGCGAAGCCAAGGTCGCCGTGGAGGATTTATTGCGTACATCCACCGACCCGGCCGAGATCATATCTGCGTTAGAAGAAGAATATGGTTACCCCACACTCGTATTACAATGTGCGCTAAAGAAGATAAGAGAATTACCTAAAGTCAGTGAGAGCGGTCGCGAGTTTCGTTAATTCTCTACGACCGTTCGTAATTGTGTATCACTACTGAATAATATACACGCAGAGGGTTACGTGAATAATCCACAACTCGTAAATGAATTACTACAGAAGCTTACACGCACGCAGCGGGCGCAATACGGCGAGTACGCGATGCGACTAGACCAAACGCGGGACATTGACCTCCGAGTGTCACCGAACTTGCAAATGTTATCAGAGTTCCTAACGCATCAAGCGCGTGTGGCGGCGTATCACGTACAATTAGATACGTCAACTCCTGTGGTATCAGCGGTTAATACGAGAAGTGCGCGAAGTTCGAAGTACGTACCTCCGACGACGCAGCAGTCACGTAACATCAAGGCCGTTCCGACTACGCGACCGGCGACGACTCAGCGTGTGCACGTGCATCAAGAAAGTAAGCTCGCGAAGAAAAGTGATAACGGTAAACGTACGAGAAGTGCGCGAAGTTCGAAGTACGTACCTCCGACGACGCAGCAGTCACGTAACATCAAGGCCGTTCCGACTACGCGACCGGCGACGACTCAGCGTGTGCACGTGCATCAAGAAAGTAAGCTCGCGAAGAAAAGTGATAACGGTAAACGTACGGTACGAACGTACGGTGTACGGATAAGTGGTTGATAAGGATGACAAGTGTATAATATGTCAAGGAAAACATTCGATTATCAAGTGCGACAAGTTTTTGAGTGAAAAAGTGGACAAGCGATGGGAACTTGTAAAAAATAATGCATTATGTTTCAAGCACTAGTAATAATAACTTTATGGTTTCAAGTGCATTCGTAGCAGACGCGCTAAGAAGTTCTGCAAGGCGCCGCGTTGCGACAAGTGCAACTACGCGCATCATGCGTTGCTACACGCGGAAAAAACAGGAAAAAGTAGCAACGCGGAACGCGTGACTAACATCGGTTATGAGCGGTCATCGGCATTGCTCAAAGTGTTACCAGTGACGATCAGTGCGGACAAAGTGGCTGACGTCAAGTGTTACGCGTTATTGGATGATGGGGCGACGGTGTCCCTCATAGATAACAAGGTGGCCCACAAGTTGAAGGGCCCCCAGGAGCCCCTCGTGCTACGTACAGCGCGCGGGCATGAAGTGTCCGACCCGACTTCAAGAGTGGTATCGGTAACGGTAACGGGGCCCAGTGGTGTGGCCCACACGTTAAAATGCCACACAATTAATAATTTAAATCTGCCTCCACAGACTGTCGGCGCATCGGTCGTCCGGGACAACGTGCACCTGCGGGACCTGGGATGCGCAGAGATGAAGGGTGCGAGGCCGCTACTCCTGCTGGGCCAGGACAACTGGGAGCTGCTTGTGAGCCGGGAGATTCGCCGAGGACGATCCGGTAAGCCAGTTGCCTCTAACACTAGTCTAGGGTGGGTCATTCATGGCCCACAAAGTAGGTTTTCTGATAAACAAATAGATAGTGTTAACAGCATGGCGATCTCCCTACCGGACTTGCACGGGTTGGTAAAGTCGCAGTTCGAGCTTGAGGCTATAGGTATATCACAGCAGCCGCGCGAACACCCGGAGGTGAAACGCGCACTGTCCATCCTCGATACCACTAGTCGGCGTACAATATATTGAGATCAAAATCTCCAAAAATCTACCCGTCTTATAAAATCGTACAGGCTGCAAAAAAACAATGTTACCCGGAGCCTAATCAAATCAGTGTTAGCGAAACTTCTGTACACGTGGATTTACAGATAATGCTTGACCTTACCACTAAACGTTTGGCTTTGGTACAGAGAGAAGTGTTGCATACCCTGAATAGTGAAGAATTAGAAAATATGTGTTTATTTTCAAAATGGGGATTTGATGGCAGTAGCGGCCATAGCTCTTATAAACAAGCTTTTTATGGTTCTGAAGCCAGTGATGCAGCTGTTTTTATAACATGTTATGTACCCCTACGTTTGACATCTGGGTCGAAGGTTATTTGGCAAAACCCTAGAGCCAGTTCGACGAGGTATTGCATACCTTTAAAAATAGAATTTGTCAAAGAAAGCGCCGCAGTTTCAGTGGAAGAAAAAAAAAGGATAGACGATCAAATAAGAAATCTTGAACCCAGTATCGTACAACTAGCTGAACACAATATGAACGTTAATCATACCTTTATTTTTGCGATGATTGATGGGAAAGTCTGCAATGCGGTCACGAACACAACTTCAACACAGAAGTGCTACATATGTGGAGCTACAACCAAAGACTTCAATGATATAGCTAAAGTGCTTTCTAGACCTATCAAAACAGAAAATTTGGAATTCGGCATTTCAGTTTTACACGGATGGATACGTTTCTTTGAATGTCTCTTGCATCTGGCATACAGACATCCTATTAAAAAAAAACAGGCTCGGAAAAACAAGAAAAATGTAGCAGGGGTTTCAGATAAAGAAAAGGTTGAAGAAACCAAGAGAAAAATTCAGACTCAGTTCAAAGAAAGGTTGGGCTTGATAGTGGACAAGCCCAAACCAGGATTTGGAAATTCGAATGATGGGAAAACAGCGAGACGCTTTTTTAAAAATGCCGCTGTGTCTGCGGAAATTACAAACCTGGATTTACAATTAATACAGAAAATGCACAATACATCTGGCTATGAGATTGATGTGGAAAAATTCCGCACGTATGCAACTGACACTGCCAAATACTTTGTGCAAAAGTACCCGTGGTTTGATATGCCGCCCACTGTTCACAAGTTTTTTATTCACGGGCCAGAAATAATAAAGAATGCGCTTTTGCCGATAGGCCAATTAACGGAAGAGGCCCAAGAAGCCCGGAACAAGGACTTTAAAAAATTCAGGGAACATCATTCTAGAAAATGCAGTCGCGAGAAATCTAACGCTGATATTTTCAACCTCTTGCTGTTGTCATCAGACCCTGTGATAACAAGTAAAAGGAAACTGCCAAAAAAAGTTAACTTCACTTCCCCAAGAAGTTCTAAATCTTCTGATACCTCCATCAATACAGCCAAGTGAAGAATCTACGGATGATGACACTCTAATTCTGAGTATGATGAGGATACTGATTGTAGCGATGAAAGTGATTAGGGTAGTTATAATTTAAGATGTAATAGACTTAAAAATATCATATTGTTTATACTTATATAATATTATGTAAATAAAGTTGATAACATACTTATACCTACCTTTTTTTGCTAAACCTATCTCGTCATATTGAAATGTCCACTCTAAAATATTTTTAAAAATCTTGCCCCACTGTGCGGCGTACAGGCGATCCTGCACACTCTGTTATGAGAAGCTGAACATTGTAAATTCAAGACCTCTTTTCACCGTCCGTACGGAGCAAGAAGAAGCTTTAACACCTCACCATTTTTTTTTTTTATCGGCAGATCTTCGCAGGGAAGGCTAAAGTGGCGCCGATGAAGGCCCAAAGCATCCCACGCATGGAGCTACAGGCGTGCCTGATAGGCGCACGTTTAGCCGCGGAAATATTACGAGAGCATACGTGGGAAGCGACAGCTATGTTCTGGAGCGACTCGAAGACCGCTCTACACTGGATACGAAACGACTCGGCCAAATATACGCCATACGTGGCTCACCGACTGAGCGAAATAGCGGAGCTAACGCGTCCTGAACAATGGCGCTGGGTACCGACAGCGCACAACGTAGCAGACGACACTACGCGTTACGGTAAAACAGAAATCAACTCTACGGACCGATGGCTCAGCGGGCCGAGGTTCTTACGTGAACCCGAAGCGCACTGGCCTCAGGAGCAAACTCAAGAGCCAGAACGTGACGAAGAATGCGTCGCGCACGTAGCCGCAATCCAGCAGATAATAGATGTCACGCGATACTCGTCGTACAATCGCCTGCTACGCGCAATGGCTACGGCGCTGTTATTCGTAGACAAATGTCGCAAGCGCACCGACAAGCTCGAGTTACGCCATCTAGAAAAGGCTGAACACATCTTAATATGGCTCTCACAAAAAGATAGCTTTCCAAGGGAAGATTAAAAGATTCGTAGCACGAATAAGGTGGACAGAACAAGCCGGCTGAATCGACTAGACCCGACCATCGATCAGGCCAGCGGCCTCATCGTCCTGAACGGGAGAATAGGTGCAGCGGACGTATCTGACCGAACCAAGCGGCCGCCTATCCTAGACGGGAAACATACACTCGCGCGTCTTATCATAAAGCACGAACACGAGACCCACGGGTACTAGGTTTACGATCGACCGTTCGAAAGATAATACGCGAATGCCTTATTTGTAGGACGAAACGGGCAGCGGCGCCCGTACCGGTGAAAGGTAACCTCCCGTCAGAGAGACTAGATGCGTTTTCTCGCCCCTTTACGCGATGCGGAGTCGACTGTTTCGGGCCTATGACCGTGACAATAGGCCGTAGGCGAGAGAAGCGATGGGGCATGTTATTCACCTGCCTGGTGACGCGCGCTATACACATCGAGATAATCGCGAGATTTAGTACTGACTCCGCGATATTGGCGTTACGCCGTATGGCCACTAGGCGGGGATGGCCAGCGACCATGCTGTCTGACAAAGGAACAAATTTTAGAGGTGCCGACGTAAAATTAATTACACGAGCAGATTACGCGTTAACGAGAAGAATGGAATGGAGGTTCATTGACCCCGGCGCCCCGAACCAAGGCGGCGCTTGGGAGAGGTTGATCAAAAGCGTAAAAGCAGCGTTGGCAATGATATTGAAAGAGCGGGCTCCTAAGGAAGAGGTGCTCGCTACTCTGCTAACCGAGGCAGAGCATACCGTGAACTCGCGCCCTTTAACCCACGTGTCGACCGAGCATACGGAACCAGAAGCATTGACTCCAAACCATCTGTTGATAGGCAGCGCCACAGGCCTACTGTACGGGCAAGCCGTACATTTTGTAACATCATCAATATTTGTAACGCGTGTAACCTACATTTTATTATTTATAATTTTGATGACTGTGCGCTCTTTACATGCGCTACAGTAATTGTAAATCATTTTAACATTATAACATTTAAGTCTAATAAACTCACTCAACCAGCACGGTTGTTTTATTAACAGCGGCAGCAGCCGCAACAACATTAACAGTCATGATGGTCGGACAACAGTATCCGCACCTATCATGGCATAACATAGCAAACACTCCGATGTTTTAACAGCAAGAGTTAAAACTCCGAGTTGACATTTACATATTATCATTTCGCTGTTGGGCTTTACAACCCCAACAGAAACATTAACATATCATAACATTTCACTGTTGGGCGTTACAACCCCAACACCTACCGATCGTAGGACCAACCGACGTAGCCGACAAGCATACGTGGAAGGCCGCGCAGGCGTTAGCGGATAACTTTTGGCGTAGATGGTTACACGAGTACCTACCTACACTAACACCGCGCGGCGATATTCGTAGAGACGGCCAGCAGATTGAGAAATGTGACGTAGTAATAATAGCGGACGGATTGTTACCTCGTAACTTATGGCCCAAAGGCCAAGTAGAGCGGGTCATGCCGGGACCCGACGGAGTAGTGCGTAGCGCGGACGTACGGACTAAAGGTGGTATCTTCCGTCGCCCAGTAAGACGGCTTATTGTCCTCACAAAGGAGGAGTAAGGCTGCGTGGCTCTTCGCCGGGGGGAGAATGTGGCGGACAAAACGCCTAATATTTGTAGATATATTTTGTAATGTATAGAATATTGTGAATTCTATTAAACTGATCT
Source organism: Allophyes oxyacanthae (assembly GCA_932294325.1). NCBI lineage: Eukaryota > Metazoa > Arthropoda > Insecta > Lepidoptera > Noctuidae > Allophyes > Allophyes oxyacanthae. The sequence goes on from OW028638.1 coordinate 3,740,638, forward strand.
GTGATTAGCTACTGGCGGGCGAGACGCCCCCAAAATGATAAAGGAAAGAATTTAGAGACATTTGATATAAGGAAATTTTTGTGAGTCAGGGCAGGCACACTACTTGTGCCCCCCAAAAATTGTACATAAGAAGTGAAAATTTGCCATTTGATGTCGATTCCGCAACTGGCTGTCGCCCGAAGCAGTCGCTAGCACGCTGCCCAAGCGCCGTCCAACTGGAACCCCACCCAAAAGGATTCAACAACGCCGAGTGCCGCCGACGAAGCCACGCCCCTCCCCGAGAGAGCGCCGCTCAGCCTGCCACTACACGTTGCCGTCCCATCGTTTACTCGTGGCCGACCACGCATCGCCGCGAAATAATAGTTGTTACTAGCCCGGTTAACAAAAGAGCGCACGTTACCGGTACGTGCCCGCGCAATAATAAATATTACCAGTTCGCGATAATCAATTCAGTGAAAAGACATTGTTCATGAACATTGTGTTATCGAGTGCCAAAAACTGACTTAAGTAAGCAGAGACGCTGCGTTTATAATAATAAGTGATTGTGCTTCTCCCGGGATTTTTCTTCTGGGACTGAGTAGACGTGAGTACAGAGTTTATTACTCATACAAGTGTACCCGATCCATAACCCTTAGGGTTACTCAATACTCCCAATTACTGACTTACGTACGACCACACACCCGCCTCCCTGTCGCATAGGCAGGGAGGGTAGTCCTACCCTCTCACCCCCGGGCCCTCTGCCCAGGGGATTATTCTTTTTCAACAAAAACGCACACGAACTCCACCAACATGGCGAACTTAACTCGCCATCAGTTGATGGAGATCATCAGGGACATCGTTCGCGAGGTCCCTCAACTCCGCGAACGTATAGTAAATAAGATGACTGCACTAAACCCGCAGTCAGCACCCGCCCCCCCCACCGCCCCTACCGCCCCCACCGCTTTTAGCCCCGCTAGCCCCGAGCTACCCACTAGCCCACCAAGATCCCCGGCTATCGTAGTCACTCTACCCAGTGACGACGAGCACTCCCGCCCCCCTACCCCCGTCGACACAGAGATGACGGGCTACAGCTCTGCCGACTCTGTCGAGCACTCCCGCTCAGCGGCCTCCTCTTCCTCAGACGACTACATCACCGTAGGGAAGGGCAAAAAGAGAAGCCGCAAGCCCAAATCCACCGACACCGTTGGCGCCCCAGCCAAGAAGGCTGCTACCGCCCCCGCCACCCCCGCAGCGGGCGCTGCCCTGAGCAGTCGCCCATCCTCCCCCCAACCGACCTCCCAAACTGCGACCCCCGCAGCCCCCAAGATGCCCACACCCCCCCCGCTTTACATTCACGATAAGGCCCAATGGACCGCTGTGTCTAAGGCCTGCGCCGTCGAGCGCATCAACTACACCCACGCCCGCACTACGGCAGTGGGTATTAAAGTTCAAGTAGTGGCGACAGCGGACTTCCGTTCGCTGACAAAACTACTCAAAGAGCGCAAGGTGGCTTTCCACACGTACGCTCTAAAAGAGGACCGACAATTTCGCTGCGTAATTAAGCACGTGGCAAAGGAAATCGCAGTCGATGAGATTGCAGAGGACCTTAAATCCCAGGGCTTCCCAGTCCTCGAAGTGCATCGCATGCACCGAGGACGCAATGGCGCCCCTTTCGATATGATTATTGTCATCCTCGAAAACACCGTCGCCGGTAAGGCCATATGCGACATAAAGTCGGTATGTAGCCTCTCAGGCATAAAGGTCGAAAGACCGCACAAGACCTCCTCCCCCGGGCAATGTCATAATTGCCAACTCTACGGGCACGCGCAGCGCAACTGTTACGCGAAAGCCAGGTGCGTTAAGTGCCTCGGCGATCACGCGACAGCTGCCTGCACGCGACCCAAAGAAGTGGCGCTTTGCACAGAGCCCCCGAGCTGCGTTCTCTGCGGCGAGTCCGGTCACCCAGCGAGCTATCGCGGGTGTCCGAAAGCCCCGCGCTCCAACCGCAAAGCGGCTACGAGCCAACCAAAGCGGCTACGAGCCAACCAAAGCGGCTACGAGCCAACCAAAGCGGCTACGAGCCAACCAAAGCGGCAGCACTCAAAGCTGCCCCTTGTCAACCCCACTCCCCCCATGGGCTACGAGCCAACCAAAGCGGCAGCACTCAAAGCTGCCCCTTGTCAACCCCACTCCCCCCATGGACCTCACAGACCACAGAGGCCCTCACCGTGGAACGTGCTGAACCATCAGCAAGCGTTCCCGGCCCTCAGGCCAACACAGACTACCCCAGCCACTATCCCTCCGTTGATGGCGCTCCCCATCCCCCCCCCCGACAGGCAAGATCGTCACCTCGACGCCATCTTTGCCCCGCCCCCCCCGCACCTGCACGCAAGCCGACCTCCCTCCTAGTCAGCTCAGGTGCCCCGCACCCCCCATCCTGTGCATACACCTCATCCGGAGGCTCCCTACGACCCTGCCACCATAATATATTTCCGTCACTTCTTAAAAAGCTTATGAAAGAAATAGAATGCAACGTCCATAAAAATATCATAGCTGGGTTTGAAAAGTGCGGCATAAGTCCGATGAATAGAAATAAGGTTTTAGATAGACTGCCAAGTACAAATCCAGAAGCTAGAAATGAAAACTTTAAAAGTGCAATTGATCAAACGGTTCTTTCTATGCTCAAAGAAATGAGGTATGGCACAGGTAGTCATAAAGCATCAAACAAAAAAAAGAAAATCAATGTTATTCTAGGAAGAAGCGTAGAAAATATAATGTCGACAGAAGAATCAGAAGATCTTGACGAAACAAATGAATTAAGTGATTATTATGTAATACGGAAGAAATTCAGGATAATAATTCAAACAGTTTTAATTTAAACATATTGGAAGAACCTGGACCCAGCAAAAGCAAAAAAGCTGATAATAAGTTTACGAAGATAAAACAAAATAAAATTACACAGAAAGTATATAGAGACCAAAAGGAAAAAACTTATTTTAGAAATAATGATGGCACAGTGTGCACGACAGACCATCAAACCCGGGACACGATTGAGCCCAACCAATGTGATTATAGAGCTAAGTAATATATTAATGTGTTAATGTTGTTGTTTAAGTCTGATTAACAATCTTTTAGTAATGCCAATGATGTATGATTGTGTTTAAACTTTTGTGAAAACAACACCTTTGTTAACCTGTGAGTAAATGTACTTAGACTATGTACATGGATAGTACATAACAATAATAGAGCTGCAATAGTACATAGATGTGCCTCTTGCGCCGCTCGGGCGAGTAATAGTAGCTCTGCGGGAAAACGAGTGGTTATATTTATAACCTCGGTACGAGGCAGATAAGGAACAATGCCGTTACCACGCGTTATCCCGCAGTGACCGAGCGATGCAGGGGGACAATCTGCACATGATACAACCTTTAATATCTGCTAAATTAGATCATGTGCAGGTGTAGAGCCATTATTAGGCAAAAGTGGCTCGGTAAGGGCTGCACCAATCCTGAGCATGTACGCGAGTTTGCTTTGGACCGCTGGCCAGCTCTTTCCGAGCCGACTATAAATATAGGTACAATTAAATTTAATATTCAGTGTCTTCTTGTTCGCAATACAATAACGTAATGTGTTATTGACCGAAAAGTATCTTCTTATAATAATTAATAGTTTGATTGTTTACCTGTGTACCTACTTAATCTCTGTGTGATTAAATAATGTGTCAAGAGAAATAAATCGGTGTGATAAAAAGTCCGTGTCGTTTTCACTTATCCTGAGTTCCCGATAGAACCGTTACGTCTCCGAGTGGAGAACCAGCTCTGCTGAGTATCTCTAACATTGGTCCTTCGCGAGCCGAATCATGGTGGTAACACGGAGCCGTAGCGGAGACTCAGGACAGGAACAGACCCAGCAAAATCCTTCGGTGGCCGTCAGACCGGGGTCTAGCGAACCAGCCCCGACGTCTGGCAGGAGTCAGGCCACTGAATCGGATACGGTTAGCGGGTCAGAAGGAACGACCGGCACCGGTACAACTCAGACTACGAGTGACACCACAGAGAGAGACCATGCCGAGGCTACCAGCTCGCATAAAACGCTGAAGCCCGGCAGCATCCGGTCACGCCGCACCACAGCCTCTAAGAAGAAGCTTCTTACTGAGCTCGAAGCTAGAGAGCGGCTAGCCGAGATGAAGGTGAAACAGGCACAGGCAGAACAAGAGCTACAAGAGCTCCGCCTGCAACGAATAAGAGCAGAAGCGAACTCCAGTGAAGAAGATGACCAAGAAGACCTCACCTCCGTACGAATAGGGACGTGGCTGGGGCGAACGGCGCCGCCACCGGAGGGCGAAGCCCCACCGCCTCCCCAGGACGCTGGCGGCGGGAGGCCTACGGCTGAGTCAACGAAAACTAACGCCGTCGAAAGTGTATATCCAGTGAATACGTTGAATACAGTGAATATGGTGCATACGGAAAATGGAAAAGCAGTAAATAACAAAATGATCGATGTGAGTACGCTCGCTGCGGCGCTGGCGCAGGCCACGCGCGGCACGCACGAGCCGCCTAAGTATATACAGCAGCTGCCATTCTTCGATGGAAAGCCCGGTTAGTGGATATCTTATAAGGCCGCGTATCGTGACTCACACATTTATTTTTCTAAGATAGAAAATGTTGCTAGGATTAGGATGAGTGTAAAAGGTGCTGCCAAAGAGGCCGCCGGCTGCCTGCTTTTCAGTGAGCCTGATCCCGAAGTCGTCTTAAACGCATTAGAGAGACGTTTTGGTAGACCTGAATCCCTAATACTAGCAGAGTTAGATAAAATAAAATTGTTACCTAGATTAAATGATAATCCTAGGGATTATGTATATTCGCGAGTCGTATAGCGAACACGGTGGGTACGGTAGAAGCGTTAAAACGTGTGCTTTATCTACATAGCCCCGAGATGTCAAGAGTTATAGTAGAAAAGTTAACGCCTATACTTAAAAATAAATGGTATGATTACGCCGCGAATAAAAAGGGTGAAGATATACCCGAACTGAAACGACTGTCTACCTTTTTGAACGATGAGGCGGACAAGTGCGGCGCGTACGCGCAGCCAGAGCGCAATTACGACGATCCCAGCGGGGTACGGCAGCGACGAAAGACAGAGCGCACGTTTAATGTGCACAGGGAAGCGGCGACACAAAGCGAGCGTTGTCCGGCGTGCAAACAATATGGGCACAAGCTACCCGACTGTGCTAAATTTAAACAGATGTCAGTAGAGTCTCGCTGGGAAATTGCTAAAAGTAGTAACTTGTGTTTTAAATGTTTAAAAAATAAACATAGGCGATATTTATGTAAGGCGCCCACATGTAATGTAAATGAATGCAATATGAATCACCACAAGTTGCTACATCCGGAGCGTAAAATACAGGAGCCACTCAACGTCGCGACGTCTGTATCGACACATGAATCTGTGACGTCAGCGAGAGAGATAGTGACGGCGACCACCCCCCTCCAACGCCGCGCATATCTGAAAATAGTGCCAGTAACACTTAGCGGACCGCATGCGACTATAGATACGTACGCTCTATTAGACGACGGTAGCACGGTTACACTATTAGATGCATCGATAGCCGACGTTCTAGGTGCAGACGGCCCAACCCAGGCTATGTGGATACAGGGCATCGGCGCAGAAGTCAAACACGACCGCAGCCGAATGGTGAACTTATATGTGCGAGGCAAACATCAGTCCGACATATTTAAAATAGAAGCGGCGCGCACAGTGGACAGACTCGAGATCACGTCGCAAACAGTAACTTACCGAGAACATAGAAAGCTGCTAACATCTGAAAGACATAAGAAATGTGCTGATATATGAACACACGCGGCCTATGATTCTGATCGGTCAGGATAACTGGCATTTGTTAATGTCTCAAGACACACGCGTCGGACAGCGAGATCAACCTGTAGCATCGTACACTAAACTAGGCAGCCTAGTCTAGGCTGAGTAGCAGCACTCCAGAACAGTCAGTCTTCTGCAGTCTTCCTCAGTCAGCAGCCAGCTGCAGGCTGCAGTCAGCCTGATAGGGATCACCATCGATAGTGCCAACAGTGTCGTCTACGCCGGCGCCGGTCATTCCGTTGGCGGGTGGTCGATTAATCGACCACACGAAAACGAGTACGCCAGTGGCAGCAAGGACTGCGTCGGAGAATATAGGACGGCAACAGGCTGTCGCACCCAGCAGAGCGTCGACAGGAAACAGTCACAGAAGCGCTGAATTCCTACGCAAAAGAGCTGAGTATGCAGCTAAAAAGGAGCTGGTGTGATTGGAACAGAGCATGGTAAAGAAGAAATTGGAAGTTGACCTAGCCGAGATCGCGGCAACAGAAGATACAGAAGACTCAGAACACTCAGACGCCAGCACGACGCCGCACAGTGGGCCCATACTGAAAATTAGTGGACTTAGGCAACAAAGTTACCATATCGATGCGATTTTTTTTTTATATGACGTGTTATAATATTCCTGACAACTTTTATTCTTATAAAATTTCTTCTAAACTTGATAGTTTGCCTTGAAAAAAATTTATTAGATTTTTTTGTATGGAGCGAATCACATTTAATTTTTTTTCTTCAATTGTACTAATATGGTGGGTGTGTGGCGTGAGTATATGATAGCTAGGGTCATTCTCTATCCACGAAAAAAAAATCAGCGCCGGCCATCTGCGGCAGCGCGAGTAATCATTCGGTAAAAAAATAATAATTTGGAAGAATTTTTTTTTCATTTAAAATAAATTCAAAGCATATTTTTTGTCTCATTTGGCTGTTTTCACCTTCTTTTTAGTTAAATAAATAGTTTTAATAGCGCATACGTACTTATAACTAGTAATTCTGGTAGAGATTTAGTTATTATTGCATGTTATCGGTAGCACCTGCATTGTGATTGATGACTCATTTGTTTGTGCACTCGGCTAAGCGCACAACTAATGAGTCATCGAAAAATGCTCGTCTCTGATTGGCTGAATAATTTTCACTCATTGTTATGTCCACTACTTGAGTAATTAACACTAACTATAAATATAAAGACATTCATTAAGTCCATCTAGATTCCACTTCTGGCAGCCGCCTGTTGCAGTCACACGCACGTCCTTGCGAGAAAACCCCGCCCGACAAAGAAGCCACTTACAACCACCGATAGCAGAACACGAAGCCACGCCCAGTCCTCCGTCATTTGTTACCGTCCCCTTCGCACGCACGTGGCCTCCCACGATCGTCGCGTAATAATACTATATACTAACCCGGTTAATTAAAAGAGCGCGCGTAACCGGTTCGCGCCCGCGTAATAATAAATTTTTATCAGTGCGCGCTTAAATAAACAAGTGTTGAACATTGTGCAGTGACATTGATAGTGATATTGTGTTTATAGTGTAAATTCTGACTTACGTAAGCAGAGACGCTACGTCAATTAATAATAAGTGATTGTGCTATTCTCCCGGGATTGTTCTTCTGGGACTGAGTAGACGTGAGTACAAGGTTCAAATACTCAACCAAGTGTACCCGATCCAGAACCCTTAGGGTTACTCAAGTCCCTCAAACACTGACCTACGTTAGACCACACACCCGCCTCCCTGTCTCATAGGCAGGGAGGGTAGTCCTACCCTCTCACCCCGGGCCCTCTGCCCAGGGAATCGAATATTGTTTCTATTCAAACGTACACACCCTCCGTCAATATGACGGAACTAACGTCGATCTTGATCGACATCATCAAAGATCTCCTTAAGGAGATGCCCCATCTGAATGACCGCGTTAAGGCGAAGCTGGCAGCCATCGACCTGCAGCCACAACCCACCAATGCCGATCAATTCAGCCCCGCATTCAGCCCCGCTAGCCCTGATGTCCCCAATAGCCCACCAAGACCCCCGGCGGTCATCATTAACTATCATAGTGATGGTGAACACACCTGCCCCTCCTCCCCGGTAGACGCTGAGATGACGGGCTACTGCTCCGCCAACTCAATTGACTACTCAGATGAGCAAACTCGCTCAGAGACCTCTTCTTCATCCGACGGCTACATAGCTGTAGGAAAGGGAAAGAAGAGAGCCCGAAAACCCAAGGCCGCCGCACAAGAAGGCGCCCCAGCCAAGAAGGCTGCCACAGCCCCCGCCCGCTCCTCAGCGACCTCCGCCCAAAACAGCCGCTCTGTCTCCCCCCCAACCGGCCTCCCAAACTGCGACCTCCGCAGCCCCCAAGATGCCCCCCCCCCCCCCACTATACATCCATGACAAGGATCAATGGACCGCTGTGTCCAAGGCCTGCGCCGTCGAGCGCATAAACTACACCCACGCCCGCACCACGGCCGTGGGAATCAAGGTTCAAGTGGTCGCGACAGCGGACTTCCGTTCGCTGACTAGACTGCTCAAAGAGCGTAAGGTGGCTTTCCACACCTACGCTCTTAAAGAGGACCGCCAGTTTCGCTGCGTTATCAAGCGCGTGGCTAAGGAAATCGCTATCAAAGAGACAGAAGAGGACCTCAAAGCCCAGAACTTCCCAGTACTGGAAGTTCACCGCATGCACCGCGGTCGGAACGGTGCACCTTTCGACATGATTATTGTCGTCTTAGAAAACACCGAAGCCGGCAAAGCTATATGCGACATCAAGTCGATATGCAATCTGTCAGGGATAAAGGTCGAACGACCTCACAAAACCTCCTCCCCCGGGCAATGTCATAATTGCCAATTATATGGACATGCGCAGCGCAACTGCTACGCTAAACCCAGGTGCGTAAAGTGCCTAGGGGAACACGCGACAGCGGAATGCACGCGCCCAAAAGACTTGGCGCTCTGCACCGAGCCCCCGAGCTGCGTACTTTGTGGTTAGACAGGACACCCAGCGAGTTATCGCGGGTGCCCCGAAAGCTCCGCGCTCAACCGCAAAGCGGCCGCGAGCGAACCCAAACAGCAGCCCCTTGCTAACCCCTCCCCCCTCAAGGAGCTCAGACCACAGAGGCCCTCTCCATGGAACATGCTGAACCATCAGCAAGCGTTCCCGGCCCTCAGGCCAACACAGACCCCCTCATCAGTAATTCCCCCGCTGATGGCGCGCCCCATTCCCCCCCCAACAGGCATGCTCGTCCCCCCGACAGCAACCCTGCCCCGCATGCCCGCACCCGCACGCAAGCCGACCCTACAGTCGGCCCAAGTGAACCGCGCCCCTCAACCTGCTCAGCCGGCGGCCCCTTACGACCCCGTCACCTTTGAGGCCCTAGCTAGGTTCTTTGACCCCAACATCATTGCCCGTAGCAATGAACTACACGCTAAACTGTTGGCTTCCAAGGGAAACCTGCAAGCCAACATGGCACTGATGTCGGAATATTCCGACCTGTCCTCCTTCTACATTAACTACACACCATAATGTATACACGAAACAGTAGCAGAATTAAACCCAGATCCCTAAAATTAGGCTTCTTTAATGCCAACAGCATTTCAGGTCAACGAGATGAAATCGCGACTTTCCTACGCGACCATCAACTTGACATCTTCCTGATACAAGAAACGTTCTTAAAACCATCACTACGTGCACCTTAAGTCGCTTATTATAAAAATTCCCTCCATTGCATGCCTTTAGACCCCCCCTCCACTGTCACAAGTAAGAGGCCTCCATCTACCGGCTGGGTATGACCGGCCACCCCTCCATCACCATCATATCGGCATATATCTCTCCTGTCAAATGTGTCAGTTCGACTCTTATCGAACCTGACATCACCTCAATCCGTCCGCCAAAGGAGCCCTACATCGCCGACCAATCGAAGCCACGCCTTCCCAGGAAAGAGCACCGCCCAGTCTGCCGCCATTGGTTCCCGTCCCCTTTGTACGTACGTGGCCTCCGACCGACGCGTAAGAATATTTGATACTAGCCCGGTTAATTAAAAGAGCGCGCCCGCGCAATAATATTTTTTTCCAGTGCGCGATCAATTAAATCAGTGTAGTGACATTGCTCAGTGACATTGTAAGTGACATAGTGCTATCTGGTGTAAATTTCTGACTTAAGCAGAGACGCTGCGTGATAAAAATAAGTGACTGTGTTAATTCTCCCGGGATTGCTTCTGCTTCTGGGATTGAGAAGACGTGAGTACAGGGTTTATTAGGGGAGACTGAGGGGAATTGAAACAAATTTGACATTTTGTTACATACGCCAAGTACTATAGACAGAAATCGTATTATATTAGTACCTACCAATCGATAGGTCATTCTCTACCCTTGCGAATGACTAACATAAAGAAATTGTAAGCGTTAAATATTTATTTTATTTATTTATTTAATGCTTTATGCACAGCTAAAAGAACACTGCACAAAGGCGGACTTAATGCCATAGGCAAATATTGTGGTGAAAAATCGACTTAACCGTAGTAACAAGTCAACTTGTTTCAATTCCAAGTATTAAAATGAAACAGGGGTCGAGGAGAGTTGAAACATATGATTTTTGAGAAGTATTAAGGGCTGTAAAATAAAAATGATGATATAATTTAAAGTACCTATTTATTAAAATAAAACTTTTTAAGTACTAAACAACTTGTTTTATTTGAAATCTGACTGTACTGTTTAAAGTGCAAATATAGTCGTGTTTTGTGCATAAACATTGACTCATTTCATAAAACCTTCATCCCAGAATCCCGACTTAGTTCTTCTCTGCCCTTCCGAGAAGTGAACTCAGCGAGGAGCCTAGGCAATTGGGGTAAACCTAGATTTCTGCCCTGTTGGGGTAAACCTGGCAGAAATCCTATGACACGCCGCGTTAGGCCGAAGAGCCTACTAACATCACACATATACAGTCCACACAAGGGGGTGAAACAGCGGCGACTAAACCGTCAGGCGCTATATCGTAATCCGCCGATATTGTGTGAAGGAGTCGCCCCTGACACTTGGGATAGTTACTGCACCCCCGTATATACGTCGCTACGTGTCTCCAGCGTCTCTCTACCCTACAATAATGTTATAAATGGGAATGATACAATTATTTATCAAAGATGGATAACTAAAAATGTTACAGAAATCATTAGAGGCCATACAAAACAATGCAAAAAAACGAATAAAGAAACCGTAAAAACTTACTTCCCCCAATTTTTGCAACATCTTGCAAACATATGCACAGTGGCGTAGCTACCTAGGGGCTAGGCGGGGCAGCGCCCCGGGGCCCTCGAATCCTTACCAGAAAATTTCGATCGAACTGAACTTTTGAAAATTTCTCCCATTTTCAAAATAAATATGACAGGTTGCACCCCGACTTTAATCATGGCAACTCAGTTGGGAGAAATTCGAAAGTTATACCTAGGGAATTCCCCTAAATTCTTTCTGTGGGTTGGCAGTGTTGTCAATTTGATGGATAGCGATATGTGCGTTTTATTATTCATCGATGTGCGTTTTATTATTCATCGATGTGCGTTTTATTTTTCATCTATGTGCGTTTTATTACTCATCTATGTGCGTTTTATTGTGAATTCGAGTCAAGATTTTTTTTTCGAGAACGGTTATAAAATTAATGCTGTATCAGGAGTAAGTAAGCTAATGTCAATAAACTTTTTAGTACTGGTCAATATAGTGGTTCAATTTTATTTGATTTTAGTACCACTCATATTGATGTTCGTTACGTCAATAAATCATGTTAAATCTATAATTTCGGCTACTCATTGTATAACGCGAAATATCGTGAAAAAAATGCAGGTCACCTACAGTAGGTGCATTAATTCAGGCCCGCGCGCGAGAATATCGTTCTTGGTCTCCTCCATTAAATGTGGTTACACTAGCGGCGATAAAATGTTTGCCGGGGATTCCCCAATGACGCGACGTCTTAAAGCGTATCATTACGTTTCTCCTTCCTTTTACTTTTAACGTCGTCAGTGAACAGTGAGTACCTACTCGAGCACAATCTGATATAAATATTGCATAAATAAATTAGTAAACTAAAATTATGGACAAAAAGAAGAAACCCAGTTGTGCATTTAAACGCAAACAACGCCAAGAAAGAGATTGTAAACAAAAATTGCCCAAAATTTACAAGTTTTTTTAGTCAGCCTTCTGCAAGTACTTCTGGACAAAATATTTCTATTGATAGTGACTCAAATAATGTGGTAACTGCAGTGTTGGTTGAGAAGCCTACTGAAGAAGATTCGACAATTATTGCAGTTGGAGACGCCTCCGCCGCCGATCATGTGAACGTGGATGATGTTTGCATGGCACACATAAGAGCGGAGGATTTGGAGGAACCACAGACCTCTACATTTTTCGAAAATGTGTACGATAAATCTTCTTATGACTTGAGAAACTTCACGAACAATATTAAGTGATAACGAAAAACGTCAAATTCTTGATATGGGGCCTTTACAGCATTCAGGACCTTTTCCAACAGACATCAAACAGAACAATAGGGGATTTTCAAAATCGTACTACGTTTCAAGTTCTAAATATAGACCAGTTAATCGTTTTTGGTTGTGTTATTCCAAAATACTAGACGCTGCCTATTGTCAACCCTGCTGGTTATTTGCTTCACAAAGAAATAATGTTTGGTGTTTGGGAATTCGGGATTGGAAGCATTTACACAGAAAAAAATAAATAACCAAACCATTCCGGTTATTACAGAAAATAGATGAGGTACCCCATGGTCTATTTGCTGATTAATACATATTTTGCCTCATTGACATGTCTGTATTACTATGACGCGCTAAGGTGCACTCAAAGTTTTTACATTGCATCCGTCCTGATATCGTCCATTTTGATATTAACAAAACATTAGTTATGAGTAGCTGGGTCAATAAAAGTTTGTTCTTTTTATAAATTTTCTTATATGTATAATTTTTTTTACAGATGATGATGAGGTACTTGACTTGGTCGGTTTCATGGTGCTCCCATTTTTAATGACCACATCTCAAGTCAAGAAAAATACATCAAATTCGAAAAAAGGTGGCGTCCTTCTAATCTCGAAGCTTTACAAGGTTTTATATTTCATGTGAAAACTGCAGCAGAAATCGAGGAAACCATCACACGTCGAAAAGCTAAGCTGCAGGAATTGGGGTTGACTTTGCAGCCATTTATAATCGTGGTGGTCCCTCAATAAAAGAAATTTCTGCAAGGTATATACTGAACAAGGTGCGTTATGAAATGCAAAACATCAAGTCAATATTCGTTTTGAATGCTGAAGGTTGGAGAACTTTTTACAAAGGCGTACAACAAAATAGCTAGCATAAGCAAGGCTGTCAGTGGATTTAGAGCCGCTGGAATTCACCCTATTGATCCTGATAAATTTAAAGACAGCTTTGAATATAGGGCATTTGATCAATCCCACACCAGTCAGACTCAAAAATGCGATGTTCGTGAAGCTACAGCTGACCAAAGTTTGAATGAGTCCGTAAACACTGTCAATCAGGATCAAACACCAAAACAGGATGCCATTTCCATTCCTGAAAAGAACAACGATTTGAGAGTTACCTTTAATACTCTTGGACTTGATTGACTACTGAAACCAGAATCAATCCACATGATTCAAATGAGCCGATCCAGGTAACATACAATTATTATTATCCTCCCATTTAAAAACGTGTACGTAATTATTAAATTTAATTACTTACATTTATTTATACAGGCATTTTTTCATTTCACTTGGTTGACAAGCCTTTCAATGTTCATAAAAAAACACGCATTTCTTGGGTCTATTTAAAAAATATATATTATAGTTAGTACAAAATCTACCCATCCCTCAGTTAACTACCGATGACCTGGCTAATGACGTCACAAGCTGGTCATTTAGAACATTATTTATAATAGTTTTATTTTTCAGGACTGGGATCCACAATTAGATCAAGACTTTGAAATATTTGGGACATTTGATTTTAAATCACTGGGGAAGGAGGACGGTAAAAGAAAGTCTTCGCCGGCTGTTGTCATCGGTGACTATAGGAAAATTGCTACAAGCAAAAGCTGATAACGGGGAGGAGCTCAATACACGAGACCGTGCCTTTATTGTAAAACTTATAGTAGAAACAGAGCTACGGGTACTAAATAATATTTCAACCTGTATCAGGAAAAACGTTTGGCAGGAATGGGCCAATGAAGTGGCGTCCCTATTCAAGGGCGAATCAAAACAGATTTATTATGTGCCTTACAATGTTATCGGTGACAAAGTAATACAAGCCAGTGGTCTGTTCCACAACCGTTTAATTACACATAGAAGAATACTTTTAACAGATGCCAGAAAAAGAAAGAGTAGCAGTGAAAACAGCGATAGCAGTGTTGGTTATTCTAAAAGCAGTTCTAAACGTGTGAGACTTCTTCCAGAAAGTTTTAATGTTATATCCCCAGAGCATGACTTACCAGAATCTAACTTATCTGCAAAACACTGCTTTGAATGGTAGCGAGCTTCTTCATCACCCCAAGATTTAGTTGCAGCAAAGTGGCTCGTCACTTTTGAACTAAGAAACAACAAATTATCTGAGGGTCTCTCTTACAAAGAATATTTTAGCTGGTTTCCTGCCCTCACTTTGCCTAATGGACATGAACTGGTAAGTTGTATACATTACGTTAATTTCACTGCCTTGGCATTTTAAGTGTTAAAGCCTGTCTCACTGTCTGTGGCATAGCTCCTTAACAGATGGACCAATTTCAATGAGGTGTTTTTATGTTTGGGAGCTGATTTGATGATGGTTCTCAACTATGTTTGATAGAATTCAGTTTAGGCATTACATTACATCACATCAAGGGTTTTTATTATTTTTTGGTTTAATTTACATGCTAGCCTATAAGTTTAAAAATGTAATTGGTAATATTTTTTCAGTTATCCCTGGACTTCGAGACAGTGTATCCAAATACAAATTTAATGTAGTATTTGAAGAGAGATTTCCACTTATAAAAACACGATTGCTGGTTGCAGCTCTGGTGGAAGAAGTTGTTCTTGCAGAAAAAGGAGGCTCTGCTAGACCTGATCAAACTTTCCTTGATCTTTTGGATTTAGCTACTGGCAGGTTTACTAGTATTACGGACGGCGTATAGAATAGAAGTGTGCGTCAGGATTGCTCCGCCAAGTTATCAAATCAGAAAATGGTTTCAGCCAAAAATTTGTCGATATTTGTCAAAATCGAAAGAAACAAACCCCGTATTTGTCAAAGCAGAAATAAAGAAGTTATAAGCGTTTTAAGTTGGCCGCGCAATCCTGACGTCAAGGACTGCGCGGCCACGGAGATCTCAGCAACTACTTGGGATAGAGAAATAATTCCTTTTGTCAACTCAAGTCTGTATTTGTCAAGATTTGTCGAAAAATGAATCAAAGCTCTATATCAATATTATAATTAAATATTCGCCTTGAAAGTCATGGCCGCGCAGTCCTTGATTTGCTATTTTGTTTTTAGTATTTTTTTTATTAAAATTGAAGACTTCATATAGTATAGGAGTTAAAAGGAGAAAGGTCTTAATTTGTCGAAACTGACAAAAGCTTTAAAATACGACTAAAGTGTAATTAAACATGTACGTTTGCCCAGCACGGCCCCTCAGAATTTGCATTTATGGTGTACACCATTGCAATGTACTCGCCTCTAGCAGTATATGTACCGATTTCTTTTTCAATGTACCTCTATACTTTTGAAGAAATATGCAAAAAAAGGTGGCCGTGCCAGCCAAACGCTTTCAGCACGGCCCCCCATGTAACTTGAATAATACATACCGTATTAACAAATGTCTATAACTCAAGAAATGTACTCTATTAATACGTTATATGTGCCGCAACAGTTATTGTGAATTCATAATAACAAATAATATATAGATGTGGATAAGGGGCCGTGCTGGAAAAAATCATTTTAAGAAATATCTAAAAAAGACAAAACATACTTAGCCAAAAACTATTAAAAAATAATTGAAGTTTAGCAAGTAACATATGTACCGCATTGATTTCTCATACAACTTGTTATATTGTGAAAAATAAATCTATTTTAGTTCATTCAGCACGGCCCTCTATAGTTGCCTATATCTTTTTAAATAAGCCGTGTATGTTTACAAAATTCGACTTCCTGAATAATATATAGGAGTACATTCCTTTCAACTAAATTGCAATTCTGCTGTATCAATACTTTAGAAGATAAATTCAATCTAAAATATACATACATTAAAACTGATGGGGTGACCATGATTTCATATATTTGGTAGGTAGGTACATAAATGTTCTATATTTATGTACTTATATTAATTAAATTATGTGACTACATTGAAATAAACATTCTTTTTACCCGACTGTACCAGAAGGACGGTAAGGTTTTTCGAGTGAATGAATGTAGATATGTAGCAACCTTCATTTCTTTGGCACGCTTTGTAGTCTAAACGGCTTTATTAATTTCAACTTGAGAGATGTCGTTATATTCGTCTTAATTGTGAGAATGACACAGGGTAGGTATAGGTACCCATCAAAAACATTAAAAATAAAAATAACTGATTCTTGGCGTCAAGTAATTAATCGTTTTCTTTTCCTCAAAGCCTATCTAGTGGGATAATATATTAAATAAACGAATTTCTAAGTGGACTAGCTTTAACTTACGGTTCGGCTCGCGTGGTAGAAATAAAAAATATATAAAGCGTGCTTATAACCTTCCCCTAGAAAAAACACAACTTATAATATGTTTAAATAAATGTTATTCAGAATGAGAAATGCTAAAAAAAACAAAATATTCAATGTTTCTCAAAGTTTAAAATTTGTCCGCTATTGGGTAATTTATTTAAATAATTATGTGTTTATTCATTACATCTTAAAAAATAATCATTAAGTATAATAATATATTATCAGTTAATTTTGTCGTGTGCGATCGCTATTAGTTCACTGACGCTACCGTAATTTTTAATGTGGCGCTGGTGTCGCGGTTACTTCATGTTGCGCTTGAGTGTTTATTGACAGTCACATCTCTACGCGCATAACAGACAGTAGTAAATATAAATACTGCTCAAATAATATGAATATTCATGGGTCGTGTGTTTGTGCAGTGAATTCTATTTCAAGGACGAAAATGGATTGTTAAAATAAACGGGTAAGTAAGTTTTAAGTTATAATATAATTTATTTGTATTTAAAAAATAGATTTGATGTAAGTATATCTAGGTAAGTGCATGTAGGAATTGAACTTGACCCTAAAGAAGATTGCGTAAATATTAAAGTTACACGTTGTATGCACATAAGATAATGCAAAGCACATTAAATCAGTATGCTAGATTTATTTAACCTACCATCTTTTAAAATTTTAAGGAACTCTTCAATATAGTGGAAATATACCTACTTTACCCACTATACATATATAGAGTAGGTAAATGTGACACGCAAAAGTTGAGATATACAATTTTCGGACGCTATTTTAAACTTAAAGCGGCCCGTTGGCAGCATCGTTCATTCATTCAGCATTTTTCACTTAAGAATTGGTGTAATCATACTGAGCAGTAATTATAAAAAATGTTGAATAATTAGGGTATCAAAAATAATTATCACTTTATATTAACCGTTATTTATTAATATATTTAGTAAATAAATAGGTAGCAAAATTATATATAAATCTAAAAAGAAGTTACGTAATTCACTATAAATATTTGTACAGATTTTTTTTTCTTCAGATTGATACAATTAATGGTGAGGATGGGCAAGAAAAGTGATGTAGCATTAGATGTACAGAAACAACTATTTATGAAAAATCGACATCAGCTCAAAGGACCGAAATATGATAGAAATGTGTACCAGAAACTAGCTGAAGAGCTTAATTATGCTACGTCTCCGAAAGCATTGTACCTAAGTTATAAAATAAATTTTCTGGGCACTAATGACCTCACACCGGAGCCAACAAAAATTGATGACAAACTAGGAAACATTAGTGTTGGAACGACACCTTTGAATTCGTCTAAGAAATCGACACCTTTGCCTGAATCATCCGAACATAATAAAAACGAAGATAGAAATAGAGTTATTTTTAAATTTCCTGTGGATATTCACGAGTGGAAAAAAATACAGCCAATACGCAGCACTTTTCGACGAAACGATAAAAAGAAGCCATACCTGAGATATGAAACATACAAAACCATTCCTAAGTATAAATGGTCCTGCCTTTTGAGGCAAAAGCTTTGGAAACATTTTAAATTGCCATGTACAATATCTTTTAAAAATTATAACATTAATAGCAATGGAATTACCTTCCACGGAAAATGTACTCAGTGCAACGCAAAAGTGCGTATTCATGACACCGAGAAGACAGACAAGGTCGTCGAATTTCTTTGTGAAATTATCAACTTAGATAATAACTTTAAGCATGACCCACGAAAGAAAGTTCGTTGTACTCCGTACTTGAGACGAAAATTATCAGATAATTTAAAAGAAAAGCCAGCAGCCGTTGTTCATAAAGATCTGGCACGTCGCACAATGACATTCGGAGATACAGAACCACCTACATTGCCATCTCTTGGAGCACTCAGGATAATCCGTTATGAATCTAATAGTCAACATTGGTATCACAAAAATGAATTAATGTCTTTGATAATTTTAGCTGAGAGCGTCGAGTTCTCTAATATAATTCAAGAAATACTTATAAAACCAACATTTCATGTACACTATTGGTTAGAAGAACAACTCAATTATTATAGACACTATTCTAAAGTAGTTGACAGAATAACTATTTCCCTAGATGCTACTGGTTCTATTTATAAAACTAACAACCTAACCAAGAAATTATTTTTATACGTAGTAATGTTAACTGCTAATAATAGCTTGAAATCTGTACCCGTCGCCCAAATGGTTAGCAATTCCCATACCAAAGAAACTATTGCGGATTGGTTATCTAAATGGGCAAAGAATATCACTTCGCCCGCAGAAGTTATAACTGACGACTCATCGGCTTTGATTGCGGCTGTAATTAATTGTTTTACAAAATTTAACTCAACCAAGGATTATTTAGAGGCTTCTTTTAAAGCATTAGAAGGCAACTTCATTGTACCTAATTTATATATGAGAATTGATACGAGCCATTTTATTAAATCTATTCGTAAAATTTCTTTAGAAAACGCACCAAAAAAAGTGAATTACTTATTTGTTCAGTGTATTCTTTACATTAAAAAAGCAGAAAATATTAATGTCATCAAAAACATCATCGATAAACTGCTAGCTATAATCCTGTCTAAATATCATTCCAAGCATTGTACTGAAGCCCAATATTACCTGAGTGTACTTCAAAATGTAAATATTAAGGAAATACATGATAATATAACTGAAGATGACTCTTTATCAAGTGATGACCGTTACTGTTTACATGATGACGTTCATGTTGATACAACGTTTAATGAGCTGAATTTCGCGAAGTGGTTTGAGAAAACTGTTACACATCATAAAGAAGAAGTTTGTGTAACTGGCCCTCTAAATGATTTTTATTATCCGCCCTTATTAACGACAATAAAACGACTACTGCGAAAATTGCCCCTGTGGTCGAATGTCATGATGCCATTATATAAATCAGATAATAAAAATCCTTCGTCGAGTGCATCAGAGGATCATTTTAAAACTTTAAAACACTTGCTGCTGAAATCTAAAATAACAAAACATAGAATTGACGTTTTCCTGCAAAGACATATTAATTATTTAAAAGGAGAGTTAAATATTGCAGCGAGTAAATTTCATATAGAACCTAACACTGTAAAACAGATTCTGATAGATAGAAACAAATGTGGGGCCGCTCCTGCGGCCCCACATTTGTTGTGTAGTACCTAAGCTTGATTTATGAAAAGAGTATCCATGGAGTTTCTTGCCGGTATCTTCTCCAGGACCAACCCACTTGGAACCGTGCGCCTAGAATCACGACGTTTTGAAAGTGCCTGCAAAGGCCCAGTTGAAATAAAAATCTTTGACTTTGACTTTGACTTTGACTTTGAAAAAAAACAAATCGCAGGACGACAAAACCCATAAGTAAAAAACAACAAAAACCGAAACGACAATTTGTTCAAGACTCAATATTTAGCGATCAACCAACATTTGTAGAAAATTGGGGAGGTCAAGCAGACAAGGCCGTTAATGTAAAGCCACATACCGGTATAAAATTTATAAAAAATGGTAACATGATTAAAAATTCAACAGTCGTTAACACATGCGGTTTTGATGCAATAATGTTTTTGATTGCATTTGGCTTTCAGTCGTTTTCTAATTTCAAAATGGAAATTGAGTCAAAAGATAATAAACTTCGAGACTATATAAATCTCATCTTAAATGAAAATGTTGACAAAGGTACTGTGTATGAAATGAGAAATTACGTTTGTCATGAATATTTTGACCGGCCAGCGCATGTAAAGATAATAACAGATTGTGAATGCAATGTCGCTAATTTGTATGAGCAAATGTTTACCAATTTATTTTACAGTGCTCAGTTTATAAAAGTTTGCACAAAAGAAGAATGTCAATATTATGTAGAAATCATAAGACCTTTTATAGCTTTGAATATTAACATAATTAACACGTTTGGTATTTTGGCATTAGAAGAATCACTTGCTATCGAAACTACTTCTCAAATTTGTAAAAATAATTGCGGTGGAACTGTCATTTCAAGTTATAAATTACAAAGGATTATAACCTTTGATTTAAATGGAACAGATGCAATAGTTTTGTGTAATATCCCGGTCACTATTAATATTCAAAATCAAATTTATGGTGTCGTTGGTGCCATTGAATATGTAGGGAATTCAGAGGGAACTCTGGGCCATTATAAGTGCCATACGCTTAGCCATGATCTGTGGCTATGTTATGATGATTTGGCCTTGAAAATTAACAACAGTACAGTGGAGTCGATATTTTTACACACTCTTACTTACGTTTTAGTGAGTGATATGTGATATTTAATACAACTAAAAATAATAACTTTTACGAATATTCCGCTTTCACGTCGGAGCGGAGCTCAGGGTTTGCTGAATATGATCCTATGAGTGACGGCTCTGGTAATTACAGTGAAACCAGAATATGTTTTTGAGCCATGGTTTTTAAATACATGTATTTTGTAATAATTTAAAGTTAATTTTACACTATTTAAGAATCTGGTAAAGACTAGTTGCTAAAAATATGCATATGAAACTGTGAACTGTTTAATAAGAAGTCAATACTGTTGTAATGTCATCTGTGATTACTTTTAATAAGTTAATTTATGTACTAGTTTTTCTATGATTATTCCATAGGTAACATAATATTAGTAACATAAACGAACAATATTCTAATTGTTATAGTCGTTGAAAAACATCTGTGATTACGTGGATTTAATTAATTGCCTGTGATTATACCAAATAATTAAAGCGATTCATGCAAATTAATATTAGTGTAATGTAAGGTTCAATCAATATGATTTATTGAACGCGTATCTGTGATTTTTTAAGATTTTTAAGCTCTGTAGTGTTATTGAGACATAGGTTGTTATTCCATGTAAACGAACTAATTTGTGAAATGTAATGAATCTGTGATTTTATTGTAATGTATGATTTTTAAGACTTTGAGCTATGTAGTCTCAGCGACACTAACTTGACACTTGTACGATTATCGACCTATTATGTATAAGTACCTAGTTATCGTTTATATAGTTTACCATATTGTTGATTTGTTTATTTTAATAAAGATTTACTCAATTTAAGCAGTATTTTTTATCCTATTTTCATGTAGAATCATGGTCACCCCATCAGTTTTAATGTATGTATATTTTAGATTGAATTTATCTTCTAAAGTATTGATACAGCAGAATTGCAATTTAGTTGAAAGGAATGTACTCCTATATATTATTCAGGAAGTCGAATTTTGTAAACATACACGGCTTATTTAAAAAGATATAGGCAACTATAGAGGGCCGTGCTGAATGAACTAAAATAGATTTATTTTTCACAATATAACAAGTTGTATGAGAAATCAATGCGGTACATATGTTACTTGCTAAACTTCAATTATTTTTTAATAGTTTTTGGCTAAGTATGTTTTGTCTTTTTTAGATATTTCTTAAAATGATTTTTTCCAGCACGGCCCCTTATCCACATCTATATATTATTTGTTATTATGAATTCACAATAACTGTTGCGGCACATATAACGTATTAATAGAGTACATTTCTTGAGTTATAGACATTTGTTAATACGGTATGTATTATTCAAGTTACTTGGGGGGCCGTGCTGAAAGCGTTTGGCTGGCACGGCCACCTTTTTTTGCATATTTCTTCAAAAGTATAGAGGTACATTGAAAAAGAAATCGGTACATATACTGCTAGAGGCGAGTACATTGCAATGGTGTACACCATAAATGCAAATTCTGAGGGGCCGTGCTGGGCAAACGTACATAATTAAACAGACGAAATCAATTTAAAACACAAAACTCGTGGCCGCGCAGTCCTGACGTTACTTTAAACCATGATATCTCAATAACTATAGTAGCTAGGATTTTGCTGTAGACGTCCATATAATCCTCATATTAACCCTATTAAAATGACATATCCTTTTACCCTCAACACTGTTTGGGACGCGAGTAATCTCAAGAATTATGTTACCCCATACAATGTTCTAGTAGAGTGACCATAATTTCAAGACCATAAGTTCAAGACAATACAGTCTAAGCGCATTTCTGTTCTGGTTTCTATTGTTAACTGATAAAAAACTTTTTTAATATTTAGATATTCTTATACATTATAAACAAAATGTACAGAATTATATTAATAGAATCTTGCAAGTTACTGCTCGTGGAAATGTTAATTATATCTAAAATAACGTTATAAATAGATATACACTATTTTAACAATTACTTACAGTAGAAGCACTAAAAAAAAATATCATTTAAGACGTGCTCAAGAATAAATGCAGCGTTACATTCACAATTATAATGATATATTTTAAAATATATCGAAGCAATTCTTATTCTTAATCTGTTTGATTCTTCACTGTTAATATAACGCTGTTATATCGTTATTTCTGTGATTATTGTCAAATAAATTGAGTATACATAAATACTCTTTATTCCCAGGGTCAGTAAAAAAAAACACTGAATCAAATGCACGAGTAAATTTAATATTTTTTACAGATAAATCAGTAAAATTACTATTTTAACATTATTCTAAGTTGGTCTCTTCGGCCGCACTACAGGAGCATCGACGCGAGTTTGCCTATTGCGCTCTCTTTCTAATATTGCTTTTCATTCGCACAACTGCTGGTCAGCGGACCACCGCGCTCGCGTCGAATCGTCACGATACCAGTATTATATCTCAACGGACTGTTACTGCTGTACGTTGTGGATCCGACAGTGATATTCCGATAAAAAGGACATAAGTGTGTATTCAGTGAGAGACTTAGTGTATATTTAAACGTGATATAAATAATTACGTGATATTAATCAATATGGTGAGTTATTTATTTTTGAATTAAATTTGTTAACGATATTTATTTTGTGTTATCTACCACCATACCATGTTAAAACTTTTACCAGTTTTGCTGTAGTCAGTACTTTTACATAGGTACCTAGTTAAAAAGTAGATCGGAATAAAGTCCTAACAAATTAGGCCTTAATGAACAAGGATGGAATTTATTGTGTTTTATATAATTAATAATAATAAATAAAGCCTGGGTAAGGTAAACCTTTCCCAGGCTCTCTATTTAAAAACTAAATAGAGCGTTTAAGGTTTTGCCTAAACCAGACGCAACTTTTAACTCCTGGTAATCTCAAATTATTAAAAAGCAGTTATAAATAAATAGATATTTAAAAATATACTTTTTAATTTAATTTTCAGATAAAAGCGGGTCGCAAAGGAAAAGTCAATAGTGAAAAATTAAAAAAAATATTTCTTAAGTACGGAGATGTATGCAGAAATCGCAGTATTAAATATAATGATCCAGTATTTAAAACAATATCTAATGAGTTAGATAATACGATAGCTCCTTATGCAATCTACAAAGCATTGAAAAGGCACTACGACGAGTATTTTCAAAATGATGAAGATGATAACCTTTATTCACCCCGAGTTCAGAGTAGTTCATCTTCTTCACCGTCGCGTCATAGTGTGGTTTCATTATCGCTGACATATCAAGACAAGGTGAAAACATTTAGTTTTACAATGGACGAGCATGAATGGAAAAAAATTCAACCCGTGATGGTACATTATGCTAGAAGAGATATAAGGACCTCATCGACACACCAAAAATACAGGAGTCTGCCAAAGTTTAAGTGGGCGACTTTTTTGAGAGAAAAGCTCTGGGAGTTATCTAAGCTACCATGTACTTGGAACTTTAAAAATAAGAAAGTTGACGGTGAAAATAACATTTCGTTATTTGGAAAGTGCTCACAATGTCAAAGAGAAACAATAATAAAAACCGAAGCAATTTCTGAAAAAACTGTAAGATTTACATGCGATATACTTACTTGTAAGGAAGAGAATGTACCACACAATCCTAAAAAAAAATCAAAATTAACTCCATACAAAAGAGGTAAATTAGCAAAAATTCTACAGTATAAGCCTGCCGTAGTCGTACAAAAAGAACTTGCGGCCAAATTAATTAAAGACCCAAATCAAGTTTGCCCACCAGTGCTGCCAAGTTTAGCAGCTCTCCGCCAGATCAAGTATGAGAAACGACAAAGCAAGAGACTTCATGCTCACCCAATTTTAAGTATACTCATGATGACTCAAGAGGTACAGAACTTTATCCGTGAAGTGACATTGATACCGTGTTTTCATTTATATTATTGGTCTGATCAGCAAATAGAGTACTATACTAACTATTGTAATAGTTTTTCTTAAGTGACCATTACTGTAGATGCAACTGGATCTTTTTTTCAGGCTATAAAGCTTCCCGATGGAACTACACTAACAAAACGACTATTTGTATATATTGGCATGATTGCTTCGGATTCAATTAAATCTACTCCAATTTTTCAAATGGTTACCGATTCTCACAATAAAGATTCAATTGCAGCGTGGTTAAAAAAATGGTTAATTCAAGTAAGGAGCCCGCCACATGAAATTATTACCGATGACTCATCAGCATTAATTGCAGCTAATGTTTCAGCATTTACTACGTTTAGCAGTATAAAAGATTATGTTAAACGATCTGTTTTAGTCTTAAGTGGCCGCAATTATGCATTACCTGAAGTATTTATTAGGCTAGATACAAGTCATTTTATCAAAACAATTTATAATTTACGTTGCTTTGAAAATAGGGATATAAATGTTAAAATGTTATACGTTCGTTGCATTTTGTATATGAAAGAATGTGAATCGTTTCAGCAAATTAAAACTCTCATTACTGATGTTGTAAGACTATGTCTAACCGAATACGATAACCCAGAAAACCCTGTTTCTGTTTATATTCAGAAAATAAGTTGCACCTTAGGTAATACCACATATACGGAACCTAATGAAGACACCGATGAGAAGGAAAATATTCACGAAAACATAATCCTCGACGATGATGACGGTTTGCTCTCATGGTTTGATGAAATTGTTGAGAGGGAAAAAAGCCTAGATAAAACAAAAAGTTCGTCAGAATCACAAAACTCTTTCTACATGCCTCATTTAATAACAACGCTCAAACGGTTACTCCTAAAGTTACCCCTCTGGAGTAATATTATGTGCCCATTATATAAATCACAAAACAAAGTACCAACATCTTCAGCTATAGAGAGCTATTTTAAAACTATGAAAAATTTGTTATTCACAACAAGGTCGAAGAAATATAACATTGATGAATATTTAAATATGCACTATGATTATTTATTAGGTGAAATAAAAATTGCTTTAAATTGTTTAAATAATTTCGCCGACATTGTAGACAAAAAGGAGAAAAACATTAAAAGAAAACGAGGTAAGACTAGGAAGCGAAAAATGTTACCATTTGAAAACAAATGCTGCAAAAAAGAAAAACCTAGTGTAACCAAAACGTTTTTAAATGATTCGGTATTCTCAGTAATTCCTACGTATGTTGAAAACTGGAGAGGCGAAGGTGTTCCTAAAGATGATTCTGCAAATAAACCTGTAAATATAATGTTTTTAAAAAATAGTAATTTTACTGTACAAGATATATCTGAAAAAAATATTAAATTAACAAACACTTGTGCATTTGATTCCGTATTTTTTTTATTGGCCCACGGATTTAAAGAGTATTCATGCATACGCGATTTATTTGACAATAATTGCAGAAATAGGGATATAACAGCGTTTTTACAAATCCTCTGTAACTCTGATAATAACAGTGAAGAAGCAAACAAATTAAGAATAAGAATTGCTTCGATACATTTCAAAAACAATCATTATGATTGTGAATGTAACGCTGCATTTATTTATGAGCACGTCTTAAATGATATTATTTTTAGTGCTTCTTCTGTAAGTAACTGTTCAAATAGTGCATGCATAAATTCTACCCCATCAAGAAGAAAACATGTGTTTATACCGTTAAATTTAGATATAATTAATATTTTCACCATCAGTAACTTGGAAGATTCTATTATTATTCATGATTGGGAAAACAAGCAATGCAGAAAATGCAATGAAGTAGTTCTATTTCATTATACCTTGTCAAAAATTGTTACATTCGATTTAAATGGCACGCAAATGGTGTTTTTACATGAGGTACCTAAAAGTATAATAATTAAACAAAACATTTATAAATTATTAGGTGCCGTAGAATATGTTCCTCCAATACTTGGAACAATAGGGCATTATAAGTGTCATATTATAAGAAATAGCGGAATGCTTTGTTACGACGATAACAAGAGTAAATTAGAAGAGAGTACAAACGATTCTGTATATATCCATTTTTTAACTTATGTTTTAGTAGAGGTGTAAGAGCCGATGAAAAACATTTAAAGTTGAAGAATAATGATTTTGTTGATTTTTGAAATCTTTATATTTGTGCAATGAATAAAAATATTCAAATATTAAACAAGTTTTTTATTTCGTCTTATTTAGTATTTTATTTAAGTTTTTGACTAACAGAACAGAATGCCCTTGAACTGTGCTGTCATAGCCAGTTTGACAAAGATTAAAAACAAATCGAAATTATGGTCACTCTACTAGAACATTGTATGGGGTAACATAATTCTTGAGATTACTCGCGTCCCAAACAGTGTTGAGGGTAAAAGGATATGTCATTTTAATGGGGTTAATATGAGGATTATATGGACGTCTACAGCAAAATCCTAGCTACTATAGTTATTGAGATATCATGGTTTAAAGTAACGTCAGGACTGCGCGGCCACGAGTTTTGTGTTTTAAATTGATTTCGTCTGTTTAATTACACTTTAGTCGTATTTTAAAGCTTTTGTCAGTTTCGACAAATTAAGACCTTTCTCCTTTTAACTCCTATACTATATGAAGTCTTCAATTTTAATAAAAAAAATACTAAAAACAAAATAGCAAATCAAGGACTGCGCGGCCATGACTTTCAAGGCGAATATTTAATTATAATATTGATATAGAGCTTTGATTCATTTTTCGACAAATCTTGACAAATACAGACTTGAGTTGACAAAAGGAATTATTTCTCTATCCCAAGTAGTTGCTGAGATCTCCGTGGCCGCGCAGTCCTTGACGTCAGGATTGCGCGGCCAACTTAAAACGCTTATAACTTCTTTATTTCTGCTTTGACAAATACGGGGTTTGTTTCTTTCGATTTTGACAAATATCGACAAATTTTTGGCTGAAACCATTTTCTGATTTGATAACTTGGCGGAGCAATCCTGACGCACACGAATAGAATAGATCTTTATTTCATGTAAACCAGATACAGGCACTTATGAAATGCCGAGACTCTAGGTGCACGGTTCCAAATAGTAGATCCTATGGAGAAGTAGCTTATAATATGTAGAATTAAGATTGATTATTGTGTTTACAAATGTATTTGCATTAATTTACGTCGAATTACGACATCTGTTTAGTAATAAGTCAATAAAACACCATTTTAACGATAGATTCATGTCAACAAACAGGTTAGGTGAGTTTTAATACCCCAAAACAAAAAGGGCAAGTCTAAACCTGTTAGACTGACTCAGAGCGTCATTTAGCGGAAAATCGGACAGGTCCAGACATGTCGGCACGAGGCAGAAGGTTCAGGACGAGTTCAAGGACAAATTCGTGGGAATTCTGAAATATCGCGACATGGTTCGACCAACTAAACTACGACGCTCTGTGTCCGTCACTACTTGCGATAGGGAAAAAGTGTATATAACAGGAGGCTTACCGCTGAATGACCGCGTTAAGGCGAAGCTGGCAGCCATCGACCTGCAGCCACAACCCACCAATGCCGATCAATTCAGCCCCGCATTCAGCCCCGCTAGCCCTGATGTCCCCAATAGCCCACCAAGGCCCCCGGCGGTCATCATTAACTATCATAGTGATGGTGAACACACCCGCCCCTCCTCCCCCGTAGACGCTGAGATGACGGGCTACTGCTCCGCCAACTCAATTGACTACTCAGATGAGCAAACTCGCTCAGAGACCTCTTCTTCATCCGACGGCTACATAGCTGTAGGAAAGGGAAAGAAGAGAGCCCGAAAACCCAAGGCCGCCGCACAAGAAGGCGCCCCAGCCAAGAAGGCTGCCACAGCCCCCGCCCGCTCCTCAGCGACCTCCGCCCAAAACAGCCGCTCTGTCTCCCCCCAACCGGCCTCCCAAACTGCGACCTCCGCAGCCCCCAAGATGCCCCCCCCCCCCCCCCCCCCCACTATACATCCATGACAAGGCTCAATGGACCGCCGTGTCCAAGGCCTGAGCCGTCGAGGGCATAAACTACACCCACGCCCGCACCACGGCCGTGGGAATCAAGGTTCAAGTGGTCGCGACAGCGGACTTCCGTTCGCTGACTAGACTGCTCAAAGAGCGTAAGGTGGCTTTCCACACCTACGCTCTTAAAGAGGACCGCCAGTTTCGCTGCGTAATCAAGCGCGTGGCAAAGGAAATCGCTATCAAAGAGATAGAAGAGGACCTCAAAGCCCAGAACTTCCCAGTACTGGAAGTTCACCGCATGCACCGCGGTCGGAACGGTGCACCTTTCGACATGATTATTGTCGTCTTAGAAAACACCGAAGCCGGCAAAGCTATATGCGACATTAAGTCGATATGCAATCTGTCAGGGATAAAGGTCGAACGACCTCACAAAACCTCCTCCCCCGGGCAATGTCATAATTGCCAATTATATGGACATGCGCAGCGCAACTGCTACGCTAAACCCAGGTGCGTAAAGTGCCTAGGGGAACACGCGACAGCGGAATGCACGCGTCCAAAAGACTTAGCGCTCTGCACCGAGCCCCCGAGCTGCGTACTTTGTGGTGAGACAGGACACCCAGCGAGTTATCGCGGGTGCCCGAAAGCTCCGCGCTCCAACCGCAAAGCGGCCGCGAGCAAACCCAAACAGCAGCCCCTTGCAAACCCCTCCCCCCCTCAAGGAGCTCAGACCACAGAGGCCCTCTCCATGGAACATGCTGAACCATCAGCAAGCGTTCCCGGCCCTCAGGCCAACACAGACCCCCTCATCAGTAATTTCCCCGCTGATGGCGCGCCCCATTCCCCCTCCAACAGGCATGCTCGTCCCCCCGACAGCAACCCTGCCCCGCACGCCCGCACCCGCACGCAAGCCGACCCTACAGTCGGCCCAAGTGAACCGCGCCCCTCAACCTGCTCAGCCGGCGGCCCCTTACGACCCCGTCACCTTTGAGGCCCTAGCTAGGTTCTTTGACCCCAACATCATTGCCCGTAGCAATGAACTACACGCTAAATTGTTGGCTTCCAAGGGAAACCTGCAAGCCAACATGGCACTGATGTCGGAATATTCCGACCTGTCCTCCTTCTACATTAACTACACACCATAATGTATACACGAAACAGTAGCAGAATTAAACCCAGATCCCTAAAATTAGGCTTCTTTAATGCCAACAGCATTTCAAGTCAACGAGATGAGATCGCGACTTTCCTACGCGACCATCAACTTGACATCTTCCTGATACAAGAAACGTTCCTAAAACCATCACTACGTGCACCTAAAGTTGCCAACTACCGGCTAGTTCGCAACGATAGGGCACGTAATAAAGGGGGTGGCACCCTCATCTATTATAAAAATTCCCTCCACTGCATGCCCTTAGACCCCCGTCCACTATCACATGTCGAGGCCTCCATATGTCGGCTGGGCATGACCGGCCACCCCTCCATCACCATCATATCGGCATACATCCCTCCTAATAATAGTGTCAGTCCGACTCTCATCGAACCTGATATCACCTCACTTATGAATATGGACAGCTCAGTCATTCTGGCGGGCGACCTAAATGCGAAACATCCAGTCTGGAACTCTCGCATCCCCAACCCAAGAGGAAACGCACTATTGCGTTTATCCTCTAAACTTAACTTTGACATCATCGCACCGATGTCACCCACACACTACCCTAACATCATTGATCACCACCCCGACATCCTTGACATAGCGTTACTAAAAAACATAAACCTAAGTTTACATTCAATAGTGACGCTACAAGAACTAGATTCCGACCACAGACCAGTGATCTTAGATTTATTCTCTCGTTCAACCTCCCCAGATCCTGGCCAGCCTACTTTACTTAACTAATTACAGATTGGAATCAAGTTGAACGGCGCCTTAAATCCACCACGTCAGTTCACCTAGATAAAATCCCCGATAAAGTAGAGTCAGCCGCTGACGCCCTAGGCGCACTCGACCTCCTCACCAGTCACGTGCCAACACGGCGGTGACCGAAGGTTCACGGCAAGTTCCAGTGGTGGAAGACCATCACTGGAAACTGCCAGCCGATGTGCGCGCACTGATGACTAGGAAGAATGCAGCCATCCGTGCCTATGACGCCTTCCCAGACGCCACCAACCGCGCTCGAATGCGAGGCTTACAGCGTGCTGTAAAGTCACGCATCAAAGAGATGCGGGAGGAGCGCTGGGACAGGTTCTTGAGCACCATAGAGCCCTCCCATCAAGCTTTCTGGCAACTCACCAAAAAGCTCAAGTCCGATACACAAACCGACCTCCCTCCCCCCCCTGAACCGTCCAAATCAAAGCTTAGCCTTTGAAGACGAAGACAAGGCCGAGTGCCTGGCCGATAGCCTGGAGGCCCAATGCTCGCCAAGCCTACTGCCAGTAGACCAGATCCACCTTGACAAAGTGGAAGCAGAGGTCGAACGCAGGTCCACCCTCCCCCCCCCACGAGGACCCTGATGAACCCCTCCCCCCGGTAACTCCTGACGAAGTACTCTCCATAGTGAGACAACTCAAACCCAGGAAAGCCCCTGGCGCAGACGGGATCACCAACAGAGTGATCAAACTTTTCCCCGCCCAACTCATAGTACTAATGTCAGCCATCTTCAATGCGGCATTAAGTAACAACCTCTTTCCACAAGCTTGGAAAGACGCCACAGTCATCGGCTTTCACAAGCCAGGCAAGCTCCCTGCTGAACCGTCCAGCTACCGACCCATAAGCCTTCTCAGTTCCATGGGAAAGATTTATGAACGCCTCATTTTTAAATGATTAATGGATTTTGCAGAATCCAGTAAAATCATTCCCGATGAACAGTTTGGCTTCAGGTCCAAACACTACTGCGTGCAGCAGGTTCATCGCATAGTAGAGCACATAAGTGTAGGTTTCCAACGAGGACTCATGACCGGTGCGCTATTCTTCGACGTGGCGAAGGCATTCGATAAGGTATGGCACGACGGCTTAATTTATAAGCTGTACTCACTCAATGTGCCTGATCGTCTCGTGCTCATCATACGGGACTACCTGTCGAATCGCACATTCCGCTATCGCATCGGAAACGCCCTCTTTTCTCCTCACCCCATACGGGCCGGAGTCCCACAGGGCTCCGTACTCTCCCCACTATTATTTTCACTATACACGAGCGACATCCCCAGACATAACAAGTGCCAGCTAGCCCTATTCGCTGACGACACTGCCATATTTTACTCAGGCTCCCGCTCTGAGACAATAGCTCGACACCTCCAATCAGCAGCTGACGCGCTCGAGCATTGGTTTAAGAAATGGAGGATCGAAGTTAATCCCACCAAAAGCGCAGCAGTTCTTTTTGTCAAAAGAGGCCAAAACTGCAACGCTCACACACGCACCCGACCCATCACCATGTTAGACCAACCGATCCCCTGGGACACCAAGGCCAAATACCTTGGAGTGACCCTAGACAACAGACTCAAATTCACTGAGCACATAAGAACTGTACGCAACCGTGCAGCCTTTGCGCTCGGTCGCCTCCACGCCCTCCTCAACGCACGCAGTAAACTAGCCCTCAAGTCCAAGGTGCGAATCTATACTGCGTGCATACGCCCTATCATGACATATGCTAGCGTAGTGTTCGCACACGTTGAGCCGTCTCGCCTAGCAAGGATGCAAACACTCCAAAATCGATTCATGCGCCGTGCCACGGGCTCCCCCTGGTACGTACGCAATGAACAATTGGACCGATTTATGCAAAAACGATCCAACCCACAACCTCGACAATTTCGAGTTTTTGTGACCTATGTACTCCAAATAAGGTATATTTTAGCATATCAAAGACTCATAACTCTATGTTGATAATTGACGAAAATCAGTATGATCCAACCCACAGTTGTCATGTCAAAGACCATTTTTTAAAATGCATAAGTGTTTCAAGCTATTAGAATCATTTTTGCATTTTCTTGGTTGTCCTTGACATGTGTACTACTTGGAACAATTATGCTTTTTGTACAATATGGAAAATATTACAAAAATCATTCTGTTTAAATGTTCCAATATCCTTGAATCATTTTAACTCAATTCCAAATAACATTCGACTATAGAATTACACTGATTTAGGCCACATGAATATCTGTTTATATAGAGAAATACGAAAAATTTAATTCTTAATAAATGGATTCACGGTTTAATATAAAATTATCATAAATATCTCGGCGATAAACAGAATATTATATTAATACCGAAAACTTTAAATAAGTAGGCATTTAGTGCCATTTTTTGTACCTACAATAAAATTGTATGTTTTGCATGAAAATTTATTCAATTTCTTTAGGATAATATGTATGTATGTAGACATTGTGTTATGTATGTCTCAAATTCTAGAAAGAAAATAAATAATAGCAAAACATTTAATGTTAAGAGTAAAGTGAACTGGCTCAAAACAAAAGAAATATTAATCATAAAAAAGACTCCACATTCTTATTATTCTCATTTTCAATCAATTATATTTTCGGGAGCACATTGACAACGTCACAAAGAAGGCAGGCCGTTTGGCAGGCTTTGTATGACGGCAAAGTAAAGAAAAGAAAACCAAGTACCTATCCTTTATCAAAAATTATAACATGCAGTCGGAGGCATGTTTTATGGCGTTCGTTACATCTTAAATGTCTCCGACTGCATGTTATAATTTTTGATTAAGGATACTTGGTTTTCTTTTCATCTTGTTTCCATCTTTTTAGGTTGTATTTTTGCAGTCGGGTTTTATGCAATGTTTTTGTTAATTTGCTTTATTTAATTTTTTTTAGGTTTATTAATGTCGAGTTATTCTAGTGTAGGTATTAAGATATATGTATATATTTATGAAATCGTCTCTTCAAGCCTCAGACCAATAAAGTTATTGGTCTAACCACCAATAACACCGTAACCGTAACCGTAACCGTTATTGGGTTGGTTGGTTGGTATTGGTGGTTGGTTGGTTTGGGTTATTGGTATTTGGTGGTTTGGATTAGCCTTTAATTTTGAAACCACACATGACAAGGACAAGATTTTTTTTTATAAAAGAAACCTAAAAATGATTTTCAAACCTATTCAATTATACCCCACTTATCTTAATTCGTCACTTTTATTTATTTTTCACAATATGGCGTCTGGTTGTGGCCATATTGAGTTTTGATTACTGTCATGTCTTTAGTGACACGCGCCAGATTAAGATAAATCGATTGACATAAGATTCATCAAAATCGGCCCACGTCTTTGGTCTCTAGAATGCCACAAAGGAACAAACATCCATACATACATGCATACATAGGCTGATAAACACAATACCCTCCTTTGCGTCGCGCAGTCAAGTAAAAATGAAGTTAAAAGATTTGAAATCGTTATTCCATCTTATACCAAATTATTGCATTGATTACTATAAAAAACTGAAAGGAGCCGATGCAATAATAGACGATATATATAGATGGTTATTGTTGTGAACGACTTTGATTTAGATGAGGAGCAGGGTAACTTTTGTATTTTTTTAATTAAAACAATAATAATAAACATTTTTGAGATACTATTTTTGTCATACTTTGGAACATTTTTGCATTTTTATTTCTACAGCCTACACAGCTAATTCCATACAAAATTTATTTTGTAAAAATGATCCAGGCGCAAGTTTGCTTGAATATCTACTAAATTATTACAATTTATTCACTAAATACATGCATGTAAATTAGTTTAGTACACTTAGAATTACATAAAATTAAAAACACAACATTTAGCATTACAAAGCCAGAGAAATACCGCAATAAGCTTTAAAGTCAATTATCTCGAAATGAGGTTTGTGTGGATTGGATCATTTTTGCATAAATCGATCCAATTACATGTCGACCTAAACATGCCGACCATCAGGCATTTCATGAAAAAAGCTTCAAAACGCTTCTTCCATTTTGCTACTACGCACACAAACCCGCTAGTCGCAGCAGCCGCACGATACACACCCTCACTAATCTCACGCACACGACGCCCACGACACGTGCTCATCGACAAGGACGATAACATCACTCTCCACCAAGAGAGCGTAAAGATAGCCGCAAAAACTAGCAACACTACACAAGACAGACGCCCATCATTCCGTACTCGACGGCGAGTACCACCGCGACCTAAAGTAGCACACCCACCCCCCCGACCCTTGACCCCGCCAGCCCGCGCTGTGCAAGTAGATCAAAACATGTCCCTCAATAATAATAATAACACACAGATTCAGCAAGTCCCTTCTTGTATTGTACCCAGTAGCGCCCTAAGCCTAGGTCCTAGCCCCACTATGGGGTGCCCTTAGCTGTGCTACGTAATATTTATTTGTTACGGTGAGAGACCCTTCTGGTCCCACCAAAGCCCGGTTACGCAGTCAAAACTCCCGGAGTTAACTGCAAAAGGCCAATTAAAAAAAAAATTAAAAAAAATGGGAATTTGTAGTATTTCGACCGAAGAAGTCTCAACAGTAAGCCAGCCTGAAACCTGAAGTAGTCCTGAAGCTTTATAATTGTGAAACCTGAAGTAGTCTTGAAAATCTAATCCTATAACTAGTTTTTGTAAAGTGTAAATATAAGGTATACCCTGAACCAGTGACAATAAAAGTAATTCTGAAGAAGTAAAAGTTTGAGTAACGCCTATAAGATATAAGTTTGTTTAATACAGTCCACACCCGACAACTAGCATTATTCGTTATGTCCTATACTATACTATCTCCATGGTGAGAACTTACATTTAGGTATAATTTATTATATTATCGTTTCTTAACAGACAATAATGCAGCCAGTCCCCAGCCTGGTAAAAGTATGAAGGACAGTTCATTGATGATGATATATGTATATAATATACCAAGCCAGAGGCAAACAGATCAGTCAATTACTCAACTTGAGAAGGAAATATAAAAAACAGGGTGTACTTGATATTAAACCGAAGAAACTACGAACTACTGATGAAGCAGTCAAAGTATCACCACGACCACTTTCGCTAACAGTTAATACTATAAATTCTAGCAACGAAGATGACGATATGGCATGGGTCAAGAGCAGCTCAGATCTTTGGACATTAGTTCTAGCAAAATGGAAAGGGACTTTATAGAAACGTTTCAAAGCGTTAAGAGTCTGACTATTCGGTTAAACAATGTTTTAAAGATTATCCTGCCTTACAAAAACCCCAGGGTTGTAAATTGGTAGATAACCTACTACTAACCTACTATCTTCCCTCCCTGTATCAGAGCGCCCGTCGCCAAGTGGGAGACTGTTCCAGGTGTGGTCGGCCTAACCCCCACTACCGAAACAACCGCAATATTTATATTCGCCCGGGTTAGTAAATAGAATCGTAGACAAACTAAACATCATTTTAATATATAAATGGTACGAGTTGAAATCGGAACATACCGGGGCGCCCGAGTTAGAGTTGTTATCTAGGTTTCTCAACGACACGCACGAGACGATCGCAAATCAAAATCAAAAAACACCTGCATTAAACACGACACGTGACAAAGAGAGAAGCCACATCCCTTTGTACGACGAAGATAACCATAGTTCGTGACAATCGGAAACCGATAACAAGCCACAGCTCAAAACGGTAGCATCGATAAACAAATCAGCCAAAAACACGACATCGAAAACACCCACAAAGTGGTGTGACAAAGTCACACCCACTGCAACCGTCGGTAGAACCGACACAGTCGGATAAAAGTAATTGCGTTATATGCGGAGGCAATCACAGCGCCATAGAGTGCGCGGATTTTACAAAACTAAGCGTAAGCGACAGGTGGGATGCGGCTAAACGATAAAGCTGTGTTTCCGATGTTTGTGCGATTCACACAGGCGTCTAGTTAGATGTAAATACGTATCGTGCGGAGTGAGCGGGTCCAAAGCATCGCACCATAAATTATTACACCGCAGCGATAAAAAAGACGATAAGCAAGCGACACACACATCTCTGCACACCCGCGGCAACGTAAGCTCTGTTAATCATTTGTACAAGTCTAACATGTAGTGATTTAATTATTTATTATAATTATTAATTAAATAAATAAAAAAAAAATAAAAAAACACCTATCCAAAAATAGTGCTGGTTGAAATGAGCGGTCCAATAGGTACAATCGCCACCCACGCAGGGGCGTATTTACCATAGGGCCAAGGGGGCCATGGCCCGGGGCGGCCGGCTGCTTTTTTTAATATTTTGATATCTTTTAATTGACATTTAAATTAAAAACAAACGAACGCTTCGAACCCAAACAATCGTTTACAATACCGTCAGTGCCAGAGTCACGTTTTATGGCCATAAAAGGTGACTCTGGCAACTGTTACGGACAACAAACTATTATCTCAAGTTTTTTTATTATATAGTTCATAAACAATAGTCTTTTTACTAATCTGTGCATATTATTATCTATGTCAAGTGGCAACACTATTTCTGTGACGCATTCCAATCTATTCATTCTGTTCTGTCTATGCATTCAATAAAGATTTCCAAAGTTTTATACATTTTTAATTACATCTACAATAATTCATACAATCCATACAGTTAAACTAACATTGGTGCCGAAAACTTTCATTTTAATCAGTTCTTTCAAGCTATTTCATAATAATATATTGCAAAGTTATCTCTTCGTCATTTTGTGTATTGCGTCGAAAATACAAGTTTGTGCGCCCCACGTGCGTCCCATCATGGCTGAATTAGAACTTAAAAAGTTAATTGCCACAAAAGGACAATGTAAAGCGAGTCTGACACGCTTGGAAAAGTATTTGGCGAAAGATATACAATTCGAAATAGAAGATCTAAAAGTACGTAAAACCACGTTGTCAAACATTTATAATCAGTTCAAAGAAATTGCATTGAACTTGATAATGTTGGGGGAAACGAACACCGAAGAGGATGAAACCGAAGATCGGTATTTACAACTACTGGCGACTTTAGAGCGTCATATTAAGTCGCAAAGCCCTCTCGGCGATCCACCTAAACAGGATTCACATTCCAACAGAGCAAAGCTGCCATCGCTTGAAATACCAATATTCGACGGAAAATTCATTTCAGCATATAAACCATTCATGGAAATGTTTGAGGCGGTGGTACATAACGACATTAGAATCACAAATAAAAAAACTTGAGATAATAGTTTGTTGTTCGTAACAGCAACCAAACCGCTTTGGTCAGATATGAAGCTGCAGGGTTGATTGAACAGTTGAATTCCCTGGAAACGGCCATCTTGTCAGAATTTTAGGGACTGGGGAGCTATTTCGAAGCAATTAAATATAGCTTCAAAAGTTCTGCTAGCGGTTGACTCGGACCTCGAGGTCGTTTCTTAACTTTTATGTCTCTTTAATTAATTTCATTCAAAATAAAAGATAATGTTTTGACGATTTCGAAGAGGCGGGTAAAACGAAATCACCCGAAGAATACAAGCACAACCAAAAAAGAGTTGCCAAAAGAAAGAAACGTGATGATGAGAGTCACGAACAGTGGCGGCTGTACCTTAAGTGCACTCGTGCACTGCACTACCAGATTTTAATACCTTTAAACAATTAAAAAATGCCTATCTAATACATAATTAAGTATATACTATAATCATTGCTGAACAGTAGTTTTCACATTAGTTCAGAGGAAGAAGTAGAGCAAATAGCGCCTACTAGGCAAAAACGACGTGTCATTTTCGGATAACATTGCATTCAATTTGTAAAATACATGTATTATACCTTGGTGAAAACGAGGGGTTATAAGACAAGTGTCTGAATTTCGATTGCCATGTAAAATTCATAATGTTAGTTCCCATATCTGCCACGATTCTTCTCTTTTCGCACAGACTCTAGTCATTTGCAACACTCGCGCGCTGCCGACATAGCAGAACGAGATATTGTGCAGGCACTAAAAGAGACAAGCTATTCTAGTTCTCGCTCAACAACCCAATAACCTCTGTGGTAGCGATCCGGACCTTTCTCACCAGTGGAAATAACATACCGTACATTTATTGTATTCTTTTTTTCAGCTAATGAATGATTTCAGTCGTCTGTATCCGGGAAAGGAATACAAATTATTTTCCTCCATCACCCTCAAAAAAGAAATTATAAAATATGCTTCATTAAAATTACGAAAAATTAGAGACCAAGACACGAGAACAAAAATAACAAATATACTTGCACTGATTGAGGGTAAGAAGTTTTGCTCAAATATTAGTTCTTATTATTAACCTTTAACTATGGAGTGGAGTCTCAGAGGCCCCGCCCATTCTAGACATCGCACAGATTTGTGATTTGTTTGTGACTTCCCCCTTCCCCTCAGCACCGAGCCGCTCAGTTAGTGTATTGAAAAACCGGCCAAGTGCGAGTCGGACTCGCGGACGAAGGGTTCCGTACTATCATCTATAATAGAATAGAGTAATATGATGTTTTATCCTATTATCCATCCATCCATAATTTTTAGTATTTGTTGTTAAAGCGGCAACGGAAATACATCATTTGTGAAAATTTCAGCTTTCTAGCTATCACGGTTTATGAGATACAGCCTGGAGACAGACAGACAGCAACTTTGACAACACAACTCCAACTCCAACTCCAACCCAACTCCAACTCCAACTCTTGTTTGGCAGAACAACTTTGATTATAGATACTCAAAGCAAATGACCAAAGAAGCCTTAACGTCACTGCACAAAGCCAATGACCAAAGAAGCCTCTCAGAACGATGAATTTTTTTTTTGTATTAATTAAGCTTAGATATTTTTATGTTTTGTGCGTCATACTGGGCGTAGAAATAAAAACTTTTTCTTTCTTTCTTTCTTTCTTTAGACAGACAGACAGCGGAGGCTTAGTAATAGGGTCCCGTTTTACCCTTTGGGTACGGAACCCTAAAAATGACGACCATAGTGTTTTTATTTTATTTTAGTTGAAGGTTAAACCTTCATAAAATTAAGTCTCAAAAATTAACCGAATCTTTTTTTTTTATTGAATACAGAAGATGAACCAGAGACATCTAGCAATGTTGCTGGCTTATGTCATCAACATTTCACCTGCACGGAAAATGAAAGGAAAGCCAGCGTGGAAGCCATCCAGAGCAGAGGTATGCGACGGCTATATATCGCAAGCTGCTTCTGAAGCCGACGTTACCAACAAGATCATTCAAAAAAAGGAGAACCTGCAGAGGCTAGGCCGCACAGTTCAACCCTACGTAATTTTTGTTGGCCCTACCGTTACTGAGGTAAAAGTAGCATGTGGTAATAAATGACACATTGTATAGTTTCAACAAAGTAGTAACAGCTGTAGACTGTGCATTTAAAGTATTTCAATCGATAGGAGCTCGTTACCCGGAGAAAGCTGGAGACATATGGCTTTTTATTCAATTGGGTTTCTACGATATTAAAACTAAATTTGACAGGCCCACACAGGCTGTGAATAGTCTTTTAACTGATCTAGAGTGTTAATACTTTAAAAATGTTTCCTGTTACTATTGCAAAAAAGCCAGTGTCTCCGAGTTTACTTATAACTCATGTGCGAACTTTCTGTAAATTAACGGTAGGATTTTCCGGATTTCGGTGTGGTGAACAAGGGTGTTATCGTCATTATATTTCCTTTGCATCTTTCAAAAAGCACTTAGTTAGAGACCACCAGTCATCATTGTCAGTCTTGCCTCATCCAAATAGTAACAAACCGATTGATACAGATACAGAAGCCAATATCTCAAATTTACCTTCAACGTCAAGCAAAGAAACTTACGAAACAGCAAATACAATGGAATCTCTACCAACTCAAAGAGACGAAAACTCTCTTGGTCACCATTAGGGCTTCTAAATCTTGTGATCTCTGCTCTTATAAAAAAGGCGTATGACAAAGTCCTTATGCTCAAAATGCAACACTGCAATTTGTGATGAACATAAAGTTGATTTCTTCGTACAAAGTGCTTCAAAAAAGTAGTTTTGTTTTTATTTCCTAAATAATATGAGTGTTATATAATTAAGTTTTGCCAAAGAGAAAAAGGCAATTTTTGTTGTTTTTTCTTATATAAATTTTTATAACTATGTGGTCTCATTATGATCTCAAGAAAGAAGTTCTCTATAAAAAATAGCTTATAAGAAAGTATCCGGCAATAAAATACATACAGTCCATATTGCTCCACCGCAGAATGACTATTAAAATCTTCCAAAAATCTCAAAAATTGAAGTGACTATGATAGTCGAACAATGTGAACAAGAATACAACAAAAAACATGTATTTTGTGTGTACATAAATAAATAAAGAACCAACAAAGAGAACTGTGTTTAGACAGTCACAACACAATCTCGTTTTCCCCTTAATCATACCCACAAAAAACGATCAAAAGCTTCAGCACCTATTTCAGAACAGCAATTTACTTCCATGATTTGTTAGAGCGAGCCACGGATATCTATGGAGCGAGCAATATCCAAGCTAGTTAAGCATTAGAATGAATTACGAGTGACAACGAAGGAAAAGTATTTTGTAAAACACATTATGATATAAGGCCGCCCATTGTACTTTGATATTGTAATCTCCTTTACTTACAAAATTGTTATATATAATAATAAATAAATAAATACGATCTTTTAACTCGTTTTTCTTTTTCAATACCTCATTCTTATATTGCTCAAGATAGGTCATTAAATAACTTGCATTGGAACTAAGAGTGTCAACGTAGGAAGAATTTTGTTAAAGACGGCAAGATCATTTTCCTTTGTTTTTTCAATACCACCTACTTGTATTCTTAGAATAAAAAGCATTTATTAGATACAGGTCACACATTGTCAGCGCATAAAAAATAAAAATTGAAACAAAGAGATCACAGAAACAAAAATAACAAACACGACCAAAAAGAAATAAACAGAGATTTTACTGCCCACATCGAAAGGGTGTTACCAGGTCAGCATTCGCTGGGTGTGGAACACTCAGCGCCGGTTTTCAGTTGGCATTTGCAGTGAGTCACGGACGGAGGTAAATAAAATAATACATAAATAAAACAATAATAATATAAAAATAAAACAACAAATAATAATAATATAAAAATACAACAATAAATAAATCCAGGGAACCGAAACCTAACTTCACGGACGCAAAGATCCGTGATTTGGAACTTCTGGTACCAAGCTGTCATTCTAGTGGACGCCATTTCGCACGATCCAGTTTATTTTTTTACCACGAGCCAGTCACCCTAGCTGTCCTAAACATCCATAGTGTAATATAGATTTTTCGCTATAAAACACAGAGATCGTATTATTATATTAATTAAAAAATAAATTAAATCTTCGAGACAGGCCATTAAACTTGCATTGGAAGTATGAGTAACAACGACGGCTTTTTTTTTAGCAACTATCGTATTCCTTTTTTTTTTAATAGCACATTCTTGTATTCTTCGAGACAGACCATTATAACATAACTGTCAAAAACCCCAGACTCCAACTAGAAAAAGAGCTGTAACTTTTGAACGGCTGAACAGATTTTCATGAAACATAGCTAAAATAAAACCCGATAATAATAGCTATCGATTAAAAAAAATTGCATGGAAATGGATCCATAAATTTTGGAGCTATGATACCACGGACAGATACACATATACACACTACTAACTTATAATACCCCTCTTTTTTGTCGGGGGTTAATAAAATTACTTGCATCGGAAATATTGAGCGACAACGACGGAAAAGAACTTTTTAAGACATGATAATTTTTTATTTTTTGTTCATTCTTGTATTCTTCGAGACAGGCCATTAAAATGACTTCCATCTGAGGCGAACAACGACGTAAAATATTTTTTCAAGACAACAAAATCATTTTCTTTTCTTTTTTCAATACCACAAGTTTTATTGACTACGAACAAAGATTTTTTTTTCAAGACAACAAAATCAATTTCTTTTCTTTTTTCAATACCACAAATTTTATTGACTACGACCAAAGATTTTTTTTTCAAGACAACAAAATCAATTTCTTTTCTTTTTTCAATACCACAAGTTTTATTGACTACGACGAAAAATACTTTTTTAAGACAACAAAATACCACAAGTTTTATTGACTACGACCAAAGATTTTTTTTCAAGACAACAAAATTATTTTCTTTTTTTTCAATACCACAAGTTTTAGTGACATAGACGGTAAGATTTTTTTTAAAACGATCATTATTTTTTAGTTTTTCAATACCACAAATTTGTGACAACAACGGAAAAGATTTTTTTTAAAACAACTATCATTTACCTTTTTTTTAAATACCACTTTTCCACCACGTCAAATTCTCAACACTGTGTGATATAGCCACATTAGCAAAGTTGCTGCTCGTCTATAATAAATAGATAAATAAATAAAATGACAACGAAGTAAAAGCCGTTTTTTTGAACAAGACAAGATCTTTTTTATTTTTAATACCAGAATGGTATTCCTCGAGACAACTCGACACTTGCATTGCAGGTTTGACAGACAATAACCTAACCATCAAAAACCCTCGACTCCAAGTAGAAAAAGAGCTGTAAATTTTGAACGAAAGTACAGATTTTCATGAAATATAGCTAAGATGATACCCAATTAAACTAATTTTCAATAAAAAAACAGCATTGAAATCGGTCCATCCATTTTGGTACTACAATGCCACAGACAGACACACAATATATATATACAAACGATATACGATACAAACATACACGATACACGATATAGAAATACAAACTACAAACTTACAACAATGTTCCTTTTTCTAATCTTTGTATTTTTTTCAATGTCACAGATGAAATATAAAGACACTGTACCCTCAGACACTAATAAAGGAACAAATCAAATTTCTGAAACCATAGGTACAAATATTTGATCTAATTTCATGTCAGAACAATCTTGATAACCTCAATTTTATAAGTAGACTATTATTGCGGAAAACAAATTATTCGACCGCAAGATGGAACACAACCGAGGCCTTCTGGTTTAGTACACCAGTCGCTCTATCCCCTGAGCGATAGCGATCTCTGCTCGCAGTATCGAATCTAACATCCAGAATTTTAAAATCCAACTGATTATGCCAGCATCAACGGATGCATTTCTCATAATCTGGTTAACTACCAAAGTATGACATGATTCTAGTGATCTTCTATACTTCTTGTTTCATAATATGTATTTATTTAAATATCAACAGTTCTTTTGTTTTGATGTTCTAGTCTTGGCAGAAATAATTTGAGCCCAAGAACTTGCCTCCACGACTGCAGAATCTTCATGTTTTTAATGGTGTGGTGCATAAAGAAACTTCCCCGCAATACACCCTGGAACCAGGCAGACGTGGAACCTTTTCACTCAAAATGCTCTTTCAAGAAGATCTTCCATAGCGTTGAGTCCGATATCATGTCATATGTATAAATCATCAATATTTTAAAATCTTTTCTTCATGCAGTGTCAACAACAAAACCATCAATCCTTAAATCATCACTTGATAATGATAATGACCATGACTGAATGAGCGTGAAGTTCGGCGTCGACGTGACAGTGGCAAGATGACAACATGCAATGCATAAATCTGAGTCAGATAAAAATCAATATTGTCATTGTTCCCATCACCAAATTTTTTTTGTCATTGTCATAAAGTTATTGATATTGAAGAATCATCACTCGGTCCATCTCTCAGCTTCCATAGTAGGAGGTGTGTTATTCAACCATCCGGAGTTACATCTTCCAGTTTCATGTTGAAGTCACTATCTTCACATATCATCCTGAAACATAATACGAAAATTTTATGAATTTTATATATAGGTAGGTAATTAGGTATATACAAGGTGTGCTGGTTTAAATAAATTGCCACTTGTAGTTAGCAGTT
The DNA here is from genome assembly GCA_932294325.1 of Allophyes oxyacanthae. NCBI lineage: Eukaryota > Metazoa > Arthropoda > Insecta > Lepidoptera > Noctuidae > Allophyes > Allophyes oxyacanthae. Next base: position 3,785,111 of record OW028638.1, read on the forward strand.
TCCCAAAAGAATAGGCCAATATCCTCTTAGCTTATCATTGTTGCACACTATATGCATTTATACGACATAAATTCAGGCTGTTATAATTCTAAAGGTTGGCTTGTTGGTTCCGGCATAGGGCTTCCCTTCACTACCCTTGCTAATAATAATAAATGAATCCAACCCAATACTGTCCCACTGCTGAACACAGCCTGTGAGGCCTGTTCTTTCACCTTCATTCAGTCTATTGCAGGTTACCTTGTACCTCTTACTAAGGCCTTAACCCTTGTTCACCAACAACATAACAGATGTTTAAAATGAAAATTAATTTAAACAGGTGATTTTGCTGTAAACGTCTGTTGCATTCTTGTTCTATAGGTAACACACCTACCACACACACACAACACTTTGAGCATCATTATTTCAACACAGCATCCTCTTTCAATTGTTTAACAGCTCACCGAGATCACCAATCCGTTCCATGTGGTAATAACTGATTGATAGTAGTTATAGAATATTATTATTAACATTATTAGAGGAAATGCAACTGCAACCTTTCCTAACCTCAACTTGATTAATTTCTTTGCTGTTGTGTGCAACACACGGGTCAGTCTTTCCTTTAACCAAAACCACAAGACTGGCCAGAATGACCTGTGATTACATTACATTAGATTAGTAAAATACGATGAAGATTAAATGACAGCATTCATTGTATTGAGCAGATGTCCAAGTATGGCCCTGGCCATCTAATTTTTAACTATAATTGGATAGCATGTTTACTCAGCTAGATATCAAACTATACATTTTTAGTATAGCTAACCTCTCATTGTACAGAAAGCCTATAGGTCAGCTAATTAAGGAAGGGTAATATCGCTTTTACTCTGTAGTGAATAGAACTTTATTTCATGTAAACCAGATACAGGCACTTATGAGCCTCTAGGTGCGCAGTTCTAAATAATAGGTCCTATGGACAAGAACCGGAGAGAAACTCCATGGAAACTCTTTTTAAATAAATTATTACAATCTTGATCAGTAGGTACCTACATTGTTGTGGTAAGAGCTGCGAGAATTATGTAATTTAATGTGATTAAAAAATAAGAATAGGAAAATAATGATTTGCCTCTGAATAAGATTGCAATGGCAGATACAGGCTGACTAGCTCCGTTCACGAGCATGACGCATGCGTCAGCATCACAAAGCTGAACCATAATGAAGAGAACTCAATAACCGGACACACAACGCCACCATATCATATTATTATTATTATCATGACGTATTTGTTTAGAATATCTAATACTGCATCTATATTTCAGTATTATATAGGTAGGTACATTAGTTCAAGTCTGTGGTATTCTGAAATGAAAGTGGTACTGTCATACTATGATTTTTTACCATTTGGTTTTGTTGAATATAGGCACTGTATTTTTAAATCAGTCAATGAATAGCAGTGGCGTGCATTCGATAGAGACAGTAAAATAAACTTAAAAAACAAGTAAATACCAACTTCAAAAATCTAAAAAGTATAAAATATGTTTCATAAAAAACTTAACAGCTTCTGAAGTCAGTGCAACTGCCAAGCTAGGTGCATTGAAGAGTTATAGGCCCTGACTTCAGAAGGTGTTAAGTTTTTAGGTTTCAGAAGTATGTTTTTACTTTTTTTAAAGTTTATTTTAATTATCAATTTTGAATGGCATAAACAATACATAAACATGCGATTACAGAAATCCCAAGTGATGTGCAGTTATTCATTCAAGAGTTCCATTGTATATCTCCAAATGTCTTCATCAGATCTTCACCAAATTTAAATGGGACCACCTCGGAAGTAACCCTTTCGAACAAAAAAATTATCTTGCAAATCCATCAATATAATAATATGATGGAGTTATGCCAGAACATACATAAAAAAAAATATAAACATCCAAATTGAGAACCACCTCCTTTTTTGAAGTCGGTTAAAAGGACACTGCTTATGTGCCTACCTTAATAAATGAAGTACTTATCAAGTAATACAAACGTTATTATAATATGTGTAATATCAGTTAATTTAAGGATATCTGGGTCAGTGTGTTGTCTTAAGAGTGAGGTGGCCAATCCCAAACATCAGGATAACTTGACAATACAACACTGAGTTGTATTTGCCTGCCCTATACAACATGCCTGTGCATGCCACAGATAAATAGTCATAATGAATAGAGTATCATAGGTATTAGATAAAATATGATATTATTGTGTGTTGTTCTGTGACACAATACCAATATTACTAACTGGTTTTTGTGTCAATATATCTATATGGTTTATACTGCTCATGCCTTAAGCTAATACTGGAAATGTATAGCTCTATATGTAGCCGTGTGTACATGTAATAAAAATATTTTGTAACATACTGAAACTTACAGCTCTGAAGTATGTTCCGCTAGCTCACAGTCCATGTTCACCAACAGATGTTGGTCAGCCCATGGCAGGTTACCTAAAAAGACAAGTTAAATGAACAAGAGTTATTATGGTTTACTAAACTCCAGCATTTGATGGTCTATCACTATACACGACACTAGCGAAATTGTCGTCATTCCTCCACCAAAGCCACTAACCAAGAGTTGAAGCTGATACACATAATGTACTTTACAAGAAACAGCCACCGCTGAACATGAGGCTTGTAGACCATTCAAATGAACAGTACCTACTGAAGGAAATATTGCATAAACCTCAGCACAGTTATTAGAAATTTATGGAGGATCCTTAGATCAGCCTTTAAATGACCACTGCTGATCTTGGGCATCCTTTTTACTGCTAAAATGTAACAGTTTTAGGACAGGCTGTATCACTATCATCTTTAGGGGCATAACACCCAACCTACATGGGTCCAACCAAGGTGGAAGGAAGCCTCCACGAGAGACGACACCCGAGATCGTCTGACGCATCCTGGACAATCAGCCTCATTACCATCACTGCTGACAGATGAATCTTTCGACTATGGCATGAGCAATCTAGCTTGTGCCGAGCTGCCGACACGACGTAAAGGGCCCATCAACAAACTGCAGCCTACGACTAAAGGGAGCATCAGCAAACTGCAGCCTACCATCTAGAAATAGTTGAAACACCCAGGGAAACGATATGAACATTTTTTTACCTACCCGCTGTACCTACCTACCTTTTTCTAAGAAAAACACAATATGACGTGCAAAAGCATGCAGCTGTTAATAACTCATCTTAGAGATGATCATTTAATTAAATCGGTAGAAAATATTTAACGTAGGTACCTAATGATGGGAACAAAAAGTTCGGAATTTCAAATTACCTACTTTCCGCCATTTTATACGGTTGAACAAATTTCTAATTCGATAAATTAAGATCGAATTAGACGCCATACTATAACATACTAATATTATAATTACAATATACATATAAGTCCGAATGAGTTTGCAAGTTAATAAAAAGTAGGTAGGTACATAAAACTCATGATATAAAGAAAATGGAACCTTGTTAGAATCTAGGAAAGTGCGAAACAAGAAATGTTTACAACGAATCCAATTTTAAATTAAGATTAGTTCTTACCTAGCCCGGAACTGCAAACCGCCGTTTGTAGTGGAAACTCTGCACCGTGCCGCAGGGGCGCAGGCGCAGCAGACTGCATGCAGGCAGGCAGAATCGACATTCAATCAGGGTTGCCAGATGGCGAAATATTTTTCTCGTACCGAGCAGCCAAATATCTCGTAATTTCAGTACTTAATCTCGTAAAAGTATAAATTTTAAAAGTCTCTTATAGTCCATAATTTAAACTATGTATTAGCCAGGGGAATAATGCCACAAACTTATCTGACCCGGTCATGGCGTCGCTACTGTCGCTTGTACCAATGTCATGTCCCTACAAAAATTACATTTTGAAGTCATTTTTGTTCCGTAGCGATGTTAGTTCGAATTTTGGTCACCGGGTGAGATAAGTTTGTGGCACTGTAAATATATTCCATAACTTTGTAGCCGTCAAACGAAAAAAAAAACATTACTTTGATTCATATTTTTTAAATTATTTTACTTAAATCTTTAAAAATAATACAAAAATACATCTCAGCGGGGATTCCCCGGTCAACAACTTTATATACATTTACAAGAGGTAATGAATCTAGCTAAGTGATATGCTGAATCGATCGTTTTTCCTTTTTTTTATAATGTTTTCGGTTTGTATACTGACGCAGGCAAACATTGTTAAAATCTCGTAAAAAAGTGTACGAGATTTTTATGTTTCTCGTATCTCGTACAAAGCTGCCAAATCTCGTAAAGTTACGAGATTTCTCGTACGTCTGGCAACGCTGCATTCAATGAGAAATTCTAGAAAAATAATGTTCTCAACTTCCCAAAGACACAGATAAAATACAACAGACAATCAGTGTTACCAGCAGATGAATAAAAAAATGGCCGAAACCTGTGCTGCAAACGGCCGATTTTTGGTAGCAAAGGCATAGAAAAATTAACTTGTTACACTATGTGCACTCTAAACTGTCCCCTAGGCCAAGCAAAAGAAATCGTTATTATACTTTGACTCACGAAACTTGACAGGGGACTTGTTGATGAACGCACATTACTTATTTTATTTATTGTATCAATACATAGATACATAAACATATTGTATATACATTTCAAATTGCGTACATTAACTTTAACTTACTGTGCTTCAAAGGCTTCGGCCCGCCAGGCAATATCACCTCGCCTGGTCGGAAGATCCTCTCTTTTCAATGGAGGAACACCATACCTCGTACATCCATAGATTTTATAATAATCAACTTTGTAGATTGCTGCCGCTACCAGTAAATGTAGCTGTTAATTTATTTTTTTGTAACGTGGCATTTGTGGTTTCAAAATGAAGAGCTCAAAGAGATGATTACATAAATATATATCGTATTACACTAGAATAACACAAGATTAATATAACTAATAAAAAAAAACTAAAATCCCGACTACAAAAAAACGAAAAAGAAAATCGAGTATTATAAATTATAACATGCTGTCGGAGGCATCTAGAATGTGACGAATGCCATAAAACAGTACTATATGTATAGCAGACAAAAACCTGGCTTCATACGGGACATTTCCGAGTTAGGTAGTTTATTTTCACTTTGGAAACAGCACAAAATCTACATTTATATTAGAGCTTACTAAAAACTTTAGAGCTTATCTATCGAGGCTTTTCAATAGTATGTAGATCTACTGTTAAAATTGTAGGCTGGCAACACTTATTATAATTTTTGTCTATAATGTTGGTCACTGTTATGGAATTGAGTAATTGTCTTTTGAGTTTAAAATAAATTCATATTTTGTTTGCAAATAAAAATATAAAAAAATTGTTATCGATTTAACAAAGAAAACAAGGCAGAGTATTTCTCTTAGGAAATTACACAGGTCCGCCTCGATAGATACCAATTTTGACTAAATAGTGGGGCGCACAAGAATGCAGCCGTAGTCAACCCGCCCGCGCCCTCTTTAATAATATTTTACACGGTTACGGATCTATGAAAACTATAAATAAATAATGTGTTACACTAACTAGTATTAATATGGAACTAAGCTGTACGTGTCACTGGTTCTCGAAATAAAGCTTTTATTTATTAGCGCCATCTATTGTGGAATATATGGATTTATGTTTCACATGTATTTTTCTAATTATTTTTTGTTTCTTATAGGATATAATAGAATCTGTACAAGTCCTGATCCTAAGTTTCTACATAAAACAATCAAAACAATGTTGATTGATGATTTGTCGATAGATTGTTTGCAATGCTTCCTTCATCATGATATCAACACCATCTCTTGATGAGTAGTAGAACTTCTAAATATGATATTTTGATAATTATTTTACTGTTACCTTTCCTTGCGTAATAATTACCCACATATTATGGTTCACGGCAATTGTTTAACTATTTTCTGCTTCGCGGACAATGAAAAAGTTAATTTATATTGAAACTGACTGTGCCCGTGTCTCAGACCTCAGTCCGCGTAGAAATGGGAGGTTGCGATATTTAAAAAAAAAACTTAATACTTGGTTCGGATAAAACCTGCAAAGTCGATTTTTCCGTGCACTTTTAAATGTACCTCATAAAATATTTCGTGTTGGAATGGGCTCTGAGAAACCCTCCCTAACTGTGCCTTTACGTAGATCATAATATTAATTTTTATCTAGGTATGTGAAATGTGTAGGATGTGAGGTTGTTTTATAAGCGTTATTTATAACACTTATAAAACAAAACAAAACAAAAAATACCATCCACCATCGTCATTAGGGTGTGTTGTTTGCCTTAATTCCCTGCAATACTAATGGAATTTTAACATAACTTTTGAAGTTTTGACATGGAATAGTATTGGTTTCATTATAGGATATAATATAGTAGATCCTGAAACACAATGGTGTGAATTCTGTCGCGCATTTTAACAGTAATAAACTAGACTAAACGCATCTGTCACTTCTTTTTCTATTGAATAGAATCAATAACAATAATTTGGCAACCCTGTATTGCACTATATTTTCATAAATAATCTTTCTTTATTTCTTTATAACTTTTGACATGGATTAATATTGGCCAGATTCTGATGCTGAAACTTCGAATGCTAGCGCTCGAGGAGCGCTCATACAGTTTCGGTCCTTGGTCAGGTATTCGGTATTCTCTATTCTTGTTTCGGACGCGCGCGTGAGTGTGTCAGTCTAGTGCTGCCTTCGTGGTGTGAGGTCGAGGCATACTTCTCCTGAGTATACAAGTTTTGTATACTTAGTACTATCGGTGTGTAACTGTGTAATTTTTTTTTAAATAAGTTTTTATAAAATTTACCGCTTTGTGCATGAATGAATGTGATGTGAAACTAAGTATACAAGTTCTAATGTGATGTGATGTGAAACTAAGTAAGTATATATAAGTTAATACAAGTTGTAAATTTTTATATTAATTATTTCATTGTGATTATAGTTTAAAAAGACAATTGAGTGCTTCGGTTTATATTAACCATTAAACGCTTTGTTTTTGGCATATTTTGTGTTACAATATTGTGAATTAAAGTGTATTACGTGTTTGAGTGTAAGGTTGTTTTGAACCGTAAAGTGTTTGGCTTGAAGTGGTTGGCTGTTATTTTAAATAAGTGAGTGAAGCAGTAACCTGACAAGCTGTGAAATAGTAAGTAATATTATAATAAGACTTCTTTTCTAGTAAAGCGTTGATTTATTTGAATAAAATACAGATATATTGTTAAACTTCAATACTATCGTAAGAGAGAGCCTAAACTTCGAGCTACCTTGTAAAAAAATTACCATTCATGAAGTTAGAACTCTATTTTCATGATCGGTAATTTTTTTACAAGTTTTACAAGTTTAGTCTCTCACGATCGTATTGCGGTTTATTACCACTTTACTTACACGGTAGGCCCGCTGAATGGGTAATGTCGTTTGTGACCGTCTCCGAAAAACGTCAAGCACATTCTGCCCGGCGACAGCTTGCTCTTGTAATCTCGCATTTATTCACGATCAAAAATCGCATAATATTATAAATGCGAAAGGAACTATCTTTCTTTATGTTTGTTGCCTTTTCACGATTGTACTGCCGAGCTGTTTTCGACGAAATTTTACATAGAAATAGTGCATCATAAGGAAGGCTATTTTTATTTTCTAAAATCGCACTATCCGAAGTCCTCGCGGAAGGAGAGCGACAGAGTTTATTTCAGATTAATTATATAGTATGTATGTCTTTCCTCATGATACACACTCTTTCCGACTTCCACTGTCACCGGGAACATACACACATACATACCGGTCAAACATATAACCCTCTCTGTAGTCGGGTAAAAAGATCAATATTTCCATTCACTATAAGTAGGTTAATTTTTTGCATAATAAAGTTACGCATGATAATATTATCTTTGTTAAAAAAACCACTAGGAATATAAACAAAAGATTCAGAATCCTTTATTGCAGTCATTTAAAAATTCGATGTAATTTCATTTGTTATTTTATTTGCAAAACTAACACAAAGGCAAGTTGTAAAACCCTTATCTGTTTGTTATTTAAATACAATATTTTTGGAATCATATCGTAGGAAAGTTTTTACAATAACAACGTTTGGCGGCGGCGCGCGGCGGTATTACACCTTTTAACGTGCATTTGTTTCTGTTTGTTACTTTATTTGCAAAACGAAAACAATAGCAAGTAGTAAAACCATTATCTGTTTTATGATTGTTTTAGATATTATTGTAATATTAGTGTGAGAAAGTTTTTAACGTGATAACATAGGCAAGTTTACAACCATAGGTAGAACTATTATGTACTAAAAACCATGATATACAGGTACTACTGAAAAAAAGCATAAATCATAAAATTATATACACAACATAAATAATTATCCCTACCTATTGAGTGTAGCGTAGGCTGGAGGCCCCTCAGCCCTCGTCATACACATGTGAAACAGAACCAGCTCCGTGAGATAACTGTGAGAAGCCATTATAAAAAAATGGGAGTAGCGTAAACTAAAACACTAATGCTGACATTCAGAGACGACAGAAACGAGTCTAAGCGTGAACTTACGCTTCCATCTGTCAAACTTACGAACAAATTTTGACAGATGGAAGCGTAAGTTCACGCTTAGACTCGTTTCTGTCGTCTCTGAATGTCAGCCTAAGTAGTTCTAGGTTAGGTTGTTTGGTAGAGAATGCCTACGGCATTAAGACCGCTTAAAAGCCTCGCGATATATTTTGAGTCTGGGTCCGTGTCAGAAAAGGCGCAAGTAGGCGCAATTTTTTTTTTACCTTAGGCAAAGTAATGTCCCGAGATCCCAATGCAATAAACTTTCGCGTAATGTGGCATTGAATTGTAGTAAAATAATTCCGTCGAAATCATGCTATCGGAAATGAGTTAGGTTTGATACCAATTTATACATATGTTTGGCAAATAAAGTAAAATAAAAATATCTTTTAAAAAAATGTCATGTATTGTAGTAGGCTATATAAATTTATTATTTTTATCCTGTTACATTGACTTTCGAGTGAAACAGTTTTGAGACGGCTTTATATGGGGCTATTCCATAGTGCGACGCGCGCGTGAGTGTGTCGTGTCAGTCTAGTGCTACCTTCGTGGTGTGAGGTTGACCGCTCTCCGGTGTACACAAGATTTGTACTTTCGTACTAATTGTGCAGTTTTCTTTTAATAAGTACATAGTTTGAAAATAAGATTTTTTTTAAATATACCGCTTTGAGTATTCATTAATGTGGAGTGAAACTAAGTAGTGGTTAAACGTTATATTATATTTATATTTACTAGGTATTTATTTGCTTGTTAATAAAGTTTAAAAAGACAATTTAGTGCTTCGGTTTAGATATCAAACGCTTTGTGTAAAATTGACATATTTTGTGCTACAATATTGTGAATATAAAAAAATGATATATTGATTTTATCATAATTGTGAGTGTGTGTTGTGTGTGTAATTATTTAATTATCAGGAAAAAATATATTTTTTTGCTATATATTCATGGTAAAGCTGTTATTTTAAATAAGTGAGTGAATCAGTGTATATTTCGAATACACACTGGGTCTAATTATAGTCCAATTACAAAATAAAAGGATTTATTCAATGTTGTGCGTACAATAAGAAGGTCGTTGGTAGAATGAAAATGACACATTATTTTATCTTGAAGAAAATATTGTAGGAAATGCCTGATGGAATTGATGTAGCAATCACATAGTTGCTTCTTGATTTGCTATAAGTTTCTTGTGAGGCGTTACGCCGCAACAAGCAGTAACCTGCCAGGCTGTGAAATGGTAAGTAATAATATAATAAGACTTATTTAGCCTTTAGCTATAATCAGTTGACATAGCTAGACTTGTAAATTACTTAAAAAATATTTTAAACATTATTGTTGCTATTTTGGAGCATTATTTAGGTTTTCTTGTCAGGTAGAATATTGGATAAGAAATCTTGTTCTGTCAAATTTTACCAATGCTCGCTGTTCAGTAATTAACAATAATTTTCTATTCTTTTTAGACACTTCACATAATTACCTATACCTGGATATTTAAAAACAGATTATATGGTTCGTGTTATCAAGATGAAACGCAAATTCAAGGTACATTATTTTGTTTTATTCAATGTACTTTGGCTAATACCTCGACTCGTTCTTCTTGTAATCTACCTACCTACATCTTTTTTTTTTTAATTTTATACAAATTAAAATCTTACACCCCCGTCACATAAAATAATATTAAAATGTGTAAATATAAAACATTAAAATCGATTCAAGCTGATGAAAAACCGGCCAAGTGCGAGTCGGACTCCCGCATGAAGGTTTCCGTACCATTATCTATAAAAACGGCAAAAAATTCACGTTTGTTGTATGGGAGCCCCCTTAAATATTTATTTTATTCTGTTTTTTAGTATTTGTTGTTATAGCGGTAACAGAAATAAGTACATCATCTGTGAAAATTTCAACTGTTTAACTATCACGGTTCATGAGATACAGCTTGGTGACCGACGGACAGCGGAGTCTTAGTAATAGGGTCCCGTTTTACCCTTTGGGTACGGAACCTTAAAAGTTATGCATGACGCTCTTTAACACAAAATGGCGGACCTGCCAAAAAGGGCGCGAAATTTGTGGAAGCGAGGTTAGCTAATAAATATTATGATTATTTTTTATATATTCATGGTATTTTGTAATGACCTAACACTTCCAATGACGCCGACGCACCAGGTGCATTCATTTCAAACTAAATACAAAAAACAATGGCAAAAAATTAACGATAATCTTATGATAATAAATAAATATAGGTACCAAAAATAACAAACTTGGACATTTCTCCGCGCACGTGTTTTATGGCCCTCGTAATAAGCCGTGCTATTGTTTAACGGGATTTACAGATGTTCCGGCTATACAGGGTGTAAGTGACATCGTAACGAAAACTCATACCATGGGTTCAGTACATGATACTGGATCATTCAGCGTTAGAATTTTGCGTAGGTCTTTTCAAAATTTTTACGATTTTGTTCGCAATTTTTATACCAAACAAAAAAATCGGCGAACAAAATCGTTAAATTTTTGATAAGACCGACACAAAATTCTAACGCTGAATGATCCAGTATCATGTACTGAACCCATGGTATGAGTTTTCGTTACGATGTCACTTACACCCTGTATAATATAATAATGATACATAGTCAATGGTCTTATATTTATTGCACTCGCAAGTGATGCGAGCTTTGATTACATTGTATGGACTGCGCCATTCGTATGAATCAAACTAGATATATTTTAACCTAATCGCCAAAAACCCCCGAGACTAACTAGGAAAAGAGCTGTAACTTTTGAACGGCTGAATAGACTTTCATGAAACACAGCTAAGATAATATCACTTTCGCGTCCTTATTATTATAGTTTCGGTTTCGGTTTCGGCCGAAACTGAGAGCAAGGCCGAAAGTTCGGTTTCGGTTTTGGCTGAAAAACCTGTTTCGGTCGGACACTAATTTAAAGCATATTACCCTAACCAGAGTCAAGACAGTTACGTTGGTTTCTCGTTCGCATTTTTCGCGTTCGTTTTTTATAATCCATCAATTAGTTACTAAATTAAAGTACCTAGTTACCACAAGTACATACAAATAGATGTTATAAATTTCGACTAGCAGCGCCATCTAGTGACGAATAGGAATCAATAAAACCGCGAAACATCAAAAATATAATATATTTTGTTTTAAAATATAGCAAAGTACTTATAATTATTATTTGATTGTTTGTATAGATTCCTTGAGTACCTTTACCTCAAAAACCTTTCACTAAACACTGTAGTTTATTATTTAATTTGACGTTTCGAAATGTCAGTGTCAAAATCGCGTACAATCACAGTTCAACTCTTAGATTATAGTTCAACTGCTCACATAATAATAATTCACAGGAACGGTTAAATCCTAAATAAATACCGAAAGCATCTGTTAATCTACTAAATAATTATTGTCTATAATAATACCATCTAGCGGGAAATAGAGTGTACTAGTTGATAAAATAAAAAATTACGAAATTATGAAACTGAGGTTGCTGTTCTAAATACGCTTACTTACTTAAATTGGAATATTTTCCGATAACTCTAGGTTAAAAGATAGCCCGCTATGACTAATAGTGCCAGGAGCATCAATCATCAAGCATCAGAAATCAAACTTTGATTTTCGTAATATCATTATTGAGCTTTCGGCTATAAGTTCCACTACTTCCTCAAACTTAACACCTTATGCACTTGTACTGTTTTACTCATGTTTTACAAAATAAATATATCTTTATCTTATCTTTATCTTTATCTACTCTCCGCTAGAGGGACATTCGTGAATATTTAAATTTAAATAAAACTATGTCAGATCTTAATATTTGAGTTCCAAAACTCCATGAAAAAAGTTTTATTGATAGCGTTCAAATAAATTAATATTTTGATGTGGTTATGAGTAATAGTAAGCCTAAAATAGTGAATAGACATACTACGAACTCTGCTGACATTCAGAGACATGACCTTAAGACGGGCGAAGACCGCTCTAAGCAAAGTCGTCGCTAAGCGCATCTTCAAAATTCGTATTCAGAGTCGCAGTGTAAGCTTAGCTAAGACTCTCTTCTCTATGGCCATTTTTAATAGCAAAATGTTTATCGGTAAGTTACGGTTTTTATGAAAATGTGTAAGCAGGCGTATATAAAAATTAAAACAGGATAGCAATATATACAAAATGCAACCTATTTAACCTATTTATTTAAGTTATGAAGTTAGTCAGACTTGAAAATTGAAAATCTCAAATTGTCGAAATTAACTCCACCTTAGCCCACTTGGCAGCGCTAGTGTCGTCTTAAGTAGTCAATATTCACTACTTGGCTTATCTTAGTTTACGTTATGTTTAAGTCGTGTTCCGAACGTCTCTGAATACAAATATGAGCGCAAGCTGTTGATTTTGACAGATGGAAGCGTAAGTTCACGCTTAGACTCGTTTCTGTCGTCTCTGAATGTAAGCCTTATAGCCGAACTGAAATTGAACTACCCAGACATTTCCAGCATGAGCTGACCTCGCACTGTATAGCCTTTTCGTACAGTGAAAGGTCAGCTTATTCTGGAAAATTCTGGGCAGTTTAATTTCAGTCCTGCTATAAGAGTTCGTAGTATGTCTATTCACTATTCTAGGCTTACTATTACTCTTATCCAATTCTTCTTCTTCTGTCGAGTCAGCACGAGCATAACATAACATAGGAATCGCTCCTGCCATACGCTCGAGTCTGACTGCCCAGGGTGCGCCAGACGATCTCAGGTCAGGCGCGGATACAGAGCGGGGGCAATAGGTGCACTTGCCCCCTGACGGCCCTGACCAAACACATTAATAAGACACTTCAAAATTGTGCTTATTTTTTCTCCATACAAACAACAAATAATGGAACGTTATTCGTAATTAGTCGAATACAAGAATTTTCTGGAACATGCTTAAGTAAAATCAAACAAAAATTGCTCCCCCCCCCCCCCCCCAAACGAAATCCTGTATCCTGCAGCCTGTCTCATGTTTCGTCACTCGTGGAGCACACGGATATTGATTTGGCTCACCTTTCTTAATCCTTCCCTGCCAAGTGTCCTGTTCATCTCTACTTGATACTAATATAGATGTTTAGTAAATTCATCACCTGTGACATACTGAAGCAGACTTTTAGTTAGACATTTTGCTCTTATTATTTTTCAAGGCGCTTTTGAACTAACAATAAAATCGTGTTTTTTATTTTATTATTAAAGTATTTTAAATATAAACACTATTCTTTAATGCTTTACTCATTAATTTACTTTTATTTTGTGTATCATTTCAATATAACGTTCCTTATTCAAATAAGGCATATTTTTTGAAATCAGATAAAGGCATCCGAAACATTTGTTGCCGCGATCTGTAAATAATAATTATGCTATTATAAGCTTTAAAGATACTAGTATTAAGATCTGAAATACTCATTTTGTATACTATTGATCCCCTTTCCGTGATTTGCCATGGACTTATTGTACTTAGTGTTCCTTCATCAATTATCTCAGACATTTGTAATCCAAACAACTTTGTGCTATGACATTTTTACCAGGCGTTATGTTAGGCGACACCAATACTTTTCTAATTGCTCAATCACTCAATGCTCTTGATTTTTGCCAATTATTTTGCTTCGGCATACTTGCATGACCTTTTTTAGGATAGTCTGTTGCCTGTTGCTAATCGACGGCGATCGTTCCATAGCTCGTTGGCGAACCCCGAGTGCGGACTTCTGACGGAGCGTAAGTGAGGGTGGGGAGAATGCACATGTCCATGAGTTTTCTTTTAAGTGAAAGAGGTAGAGGTCCTTTCAGTAGTTCTTTCATCGACCAATAGCTCTTCCATTTTCGGTGCGTCGAGCAACTTCTATTTACGAGACAATTTGGCCGAGGCATATGTATTCATGGACATATTCAATCCCCACACCCCCAATTTCTATGTTGCGTTCTGTGCTGTTCGTCATTAATTTGGTCTTAGACATGTTCATCGTGAGTCCGACCTCGAGGCTGGCGTGGCTCAGCTGTTCGAGCATTAGGCCTAGTTCAGCTGCCGAAGAAGAAAAAAGTACAATGTCATCGGCGAAACGAAGATTGGTCCATCTTTTTTCTCCGACGACAATGCCCTTATCCCACTAGTGAGTGTTTAAGTTTTGGAAGACATCTTCAAGCGTGGCTGTGAAGAGCTTCTCTAAGCCTCTCGACTCCTTTCTGGATTGGAAAGGATGGCCCAGTAGCATGTATGCGTATGGCTGCTGTGCTATTGTGGTATATTTTTTGTAATATCTACGGTATTTTATATTTATTTTAGACCCGCGGGTTTTAAAAGTAAATGGTACAGTCAGCAACTCAGTGGCGGTACCTTCATACAAGCCCAAAATCCCGGTTTGCCTTATTATGAAACGAACATATTCATTCGCGTGATAAAATTGTACATTGTACATGAGCCATTTTAATTAATTAAATAAATAATTATGATCTAATTCAGCGTGTCAACTGCGCGGAATTCTTTGATTGGCCGAAAGCAGCGCGGCGCGCCCCCACTACTTGTAATATCCCGCGGAGGCTATAAAGAGGGGATCCTATTTTACTCTTATATTATTATTAACGTCGGAGTCGGAGTCGGGAGTCGGGCAGTCGGGGCGGATTAGGTACCTAGCCTACAGCTACAGCAGGCAGACTATGTTATATATATAGTACCTACCTATATAATTATCATAATAATGTATTGTACGTTCCGTAACGCTATGTTTTATAGAAACGAATATTAGGTATTAATATTCATGACAGTATTGTTAGCCCTGAAAAGGGCATTTTGGTGTGCGCTCGGTGAGCGCCGCGAGTGAGCGAGTAGCGCTAGCACGCGCGCCAGCATCATCTCGATGCCGCCGTTTCTTCAGTTCAGTTGCTTGCTGGTGGTGTGGCCGTGGCCGTGGCCGTGTTGAAACTTGAAGAGCCGGCGAGACAAACGATAGAGGCGTCGTAGAGCGCGCGCGCCGCGCCCCCCCTTCTCTCCCCCGAGGACGATAGGAAGCGTACGAGCGGGCTTGCGTGGCGTGGTTGCGAGGTGTTGTGTGTGTAGTTAACGCACGCACACACGACAATAATATCACGTACACACGCAACTACGCACCATCTTCACTTCACTTCACAACACAACACAACACAGCAACAGCAACAGCAGCGGCCGGTGATGGTGATGGTGATGGTGATGGTGGGTGACAGACGCCGTCGCCGCCCGGTGTTTAACGCGAACGCGACCGTTGCTTACTTCTTAGCTGCGGACGCTTTCTTGGCGGCCGGCTTGGATTTCGGCGTGGAAGCTGCCTTCTTCGGTTTGGGAGCTTTAGGCTTCTTTGTAGGCGGCTTCGCAGTCTTCTTAGCCTTGGGAGCGGCTCCTCCCTTCGCCTTGGCGGGAGCGGCGGCTTTCTTGGCTGCCGGCTTCTTCTTGGCGGCGGCCGCCTTCTTGTCCTTTGCAGCTGCGCCAGCGGAGGACTTTGACTTCGATGGTGAAGCGGCCGATGCGGACGCGGCAGCGGCGGCGGCCTTCTTGCTCTTTGCGCCGGCTGCAGAGGCGGTCGCCTTCTTAGTCTTGGCAGCTGCGGAAGCGGATGCGCCACCCTTGCCGCCCGCCTTGCCGGCGCCGCCGGCTGGTTTCTTGGCCGCGGCAGATTTCGACTCGAGCTTGAACGAACCGGACGCTCCCTTTCCCTTTGTCTGGATCAGGGCGCCAGATTCGACGGCGCTCTTCAGATATTTCCTGATGAAAGGCGCCAGCTTCTCGGCGTCGACCTTGTACTGCGCGGCGATGTATTTCTTGATCGCCTGCAGAGAGGATCCGCTGCGCTCCTTCATCTCCTTGATAGCGTTGTTGACCATCTCGGATGTTTTAGGATGGGTCGGCTTCGCCTTCGGTTTCTTCGCGCCACCGGCGCCTCCCGCTTGTCTCGCTTGCTTCTTCGCCGGTGTAGCGGGTGCCGGAGCCTCGGTTGCCACTGCTGTGTCTGCCATTATTTATTTATTTGTATATTATGTTGATACGAAATAACGATAGCTGCTGTAGGTACTACGTACGTACGTACGTACACGTAGTAAGTAATAAAGTAGGTAACTAAGTTAACGTAAGACGTATATATTTAATTATAGACTTAGATGTCGCCACTTGGGTTTTTCAAACTTGGAACACGCAACGCTCAAGTCCAACGAAACTTTACCGTAACGAGCGCCGTGATGTCGCGGGACGTTTTCTCGTATGAACGCTTGAAACTTTTCACTAACACGTATCTAATAAAATAAAATTTAATAACGTTTATTAGTGTATATCAGGTGCAGTGTATACAGTTTCGGATTCGTCATGAACGCGAGGACGCGATGATATGAAATTTTTGAGAGTGTGCCGTAATACCGACCGGCTGCGGTATTTTATTTTGGCGACTGTCTGCGATGCATCACTCGGGTCCCGTTCAAAATGTATTTTTCTCTATAAAATAGATGGTTATTGTAGATCGAGGTCGACGCGTCAACAAGGAAGATATCGAACTTGATTGGTAACAGGATTTCGTATATATTCCTTAGTCTTGCGAACTAATTATCGACCTAAAATTGAACCGTCGTAAAACACGCGTCGCGCCGAACCGCTAAGGACGGACGACTCCGTCCAGGACGTACAACGTTTAATATACTAATATTAAAATACAAATTGTCTCCTTCGATAACCTCACAGTGTACAGGTGGCGATTTAAAAACCTTAAAGTTAATAAAACCAAGCTGAAAAAAAAGGAATAAAAAAAATGAATGTATTAGCGCATCTCGTAAATACATGATACGCGACGGCGTTCGCGTTGTAGGTACGTACGCCGCTTTCGCGGCGAAAGAAAGACAGACAGAGACAGTTATTTAGATAGATAGATAGATAGATAGGTAGGTAGGTAGGTAGGTAGGTACCTATCTATTATTCGTATATTATGTTAATTAAATATTAAGAATATTCAACTCGATGAACCGACCGTTAGATAAAACAATAATAATTATGGTAGGTACCTACCTATTACATAATATTATTAAAACAACACAAACAACCAACAATATCAGGTAACCTACCTCTACCTATCTATTTCCCTATTAATTTAGTAAGTACCTACCTATTTAGTAGTATATTTTACCTACCTACTGTGTATTAATTACTTAGTTGTTGCTTCTTTTCTTTTTCAGGTGGTAAGTGCTACAGCTGTACGTATACAATTATAATAATTATTATATAGGTAGGTACCTACCTATGTGATACAGCTACCGACAACGAACACTGCACAGCCGGCTATGTTAAATTGCATTGTGAGTATTGGTCAGTTTATCAATGTTACAATTATTATGTTCAATGTAGGTATAATAATTATATAGGTTGGTAGATATTTATAATAAAAAATAAAAACTATATCACGACCGTGCCCGTAGGTAGGTACGTACGCGTTTTAGACAACTCTTCTCAAGAAACATATCATTCACAAATAATATATAGAATCATGTGCGGCCCTGAAAAGGGCCTTTTTATTTGGCAATGCGCGCGTCTATATACTTATGGTTATCACCATAGTATGTAGAACATGTTGCGTAGGCAGCCACACGCGTCCGTAGTTCAGTTTAACCGCCGAAACCGTACAGGGTACGGCCCTGACGCTTCAGAGCGTAGACGACGTCCATGGCGGTGACGGTCTTCCTCTTGGCGTGCTCGGTGTATGTGACAGCGTCGCGGATCACGTTCTCTAGGAACACCTTCAACACCCCGCGAGTCTCTTCGTATATCAGACCGGAGATACGTTTCACGCCACCTCTGCGAGCCAGACGACGGATGGCGGGCTTCGTGATACCCTGGATGTTATCACGAAGTACTTTCCTGTGACGCTTGGCTCCTCCTTTTCCAAGACCTTTGCCTCCCTTACCGCGGCCGGTCATGTTGCTGCTTGTTTATTTACACACAAGAAACTTGTACACGTTCACGCTGGGCGAACGAGAACGACTGACTGTATAAAAATTTTCCTCGGCACTCGCTTATATTTATACCCAAGCGGCGGCGGGGTCGAAACTGGAGGTGAGGGGGGTGAGGGGGGGGGGGGGGGAATGCTCGTTGTTGGTTGGCTAGCTGTTAGCTGGTTACGATATTACGATTGATAGGAAATAATAAATTGCGCGCGCGCGTTAGAAGTAAGTAGGTAAACAATAAAAATAAAAATAATTTATCATTAGGTACAATCTTATTAATATCATAATTATTAAATTACTGTAAAAATATATGTAGGAGGTATACGTCATAATATTTAGGTAACCTATGTAAAACAATTTATCATCTCATTCCATTAAAGCAAGCAAGCAAGCAGTGCATGTACTATTTATTTCTTTATTATTTGTACGTACGTACGTCGTAAGTACAAGATAATAGAATAGTATTATATGTATTTTGCAAGTTCTTTATCGACTTCAGACTTCAAAGAAATGATTTCAAATTCAGAAAAATATGTGGCCCTGAAAAGGGCCTTTTATGTGAACAACAAATCACACACACGCTACACCACACGGTCAACGGCGGTCGCGATGTGAGAGCTGTTGTTGCATCGTATCGGTGTACACGTCTAAGCGCGTTCGCCTCTGATTCTGCGCGCCAACTGTATGTCCTTGGGCATAATGGTGACGCGTTTAGCATGAATAGCGCACAGGTTGGTGTCTTCGAAAAGGCCGACGAGGTAAGCCTCGCTGGCCTCCTGGAGCGCCATAACAGCGGAGCTCTGGAAACGGAGATCGGTCTTGAAGTCTTGGGCGATCTCGCGCACGAGACGCTGGAACGGGAGCTTGCGGATCAACAGCTCTGTACTCTTCTGGTACCGACGAATTTCACGAAGAGCCACTGTGCCGGGCCTGTAGCGATGAGGCTTCTTGACGCCGCCGGTCGCCGGTGCACTTTTACGCGCCGCCTTTGTGGCTAGCTGTTTTCTCGGCGCCTTACCACCGGTGGATTTACGAGCGGTCTGCTTCGTACGCGCCATTATAAACAACAAGCGGGAAGACTTTTATGAAACAAAATAATTATAATATAGACACAGTACGTACGCACTTCACGAACGAACGAGTGAGAATGAAAATCAACTAGCGGTGGTCGGTCCTATTTATATACAGTATAGTCAGCGTAGCGGCGCTGCGCGCGCCCTCTCGCGTCATAAACGCGCCTACTAGAAGTTCAACATTAAAACAAAAAATAAATAATAATAATATAAACATAGGTAGGTACCTACCTACCTAAGTATGTACCTACATAATACTACTATAATTAGGTAACTTACTTATAATAATATAAATTAAATTTCATCTAAACGGAGCGTATTATTATTAGGTAGGTAGGTAAGTACCTATTATAATATTAGGAGATTCCGCTCTCTGCTGCGGCGTGTGTGTGTAGAGGTGTAACTAGGTGAATAGGTAAATAAAAAGGATTATGAAGGTAAGTAATATAGCACCAGGCAGCGTAACATATATTTATCTTTGGTTTGTTCGTTGTTGTAGTATTTGTACTAACTTTATTATAATTTATAAGTAGGTACCTAGGTATTATATACAATTTTTTTTTGACGTTTTGACGCAATCGAACCAAAGAAACGTGAATCATAAGATTTATGATCTACACATGAAAATATTTGTGGCCCTGAAAAGGGCCTTTTGTTTATTATCCTTCAGTCAGCCAAGTTCGTGTAGACACAGATGTTGATGCGGCGTGTGCTTGCGTGTGCGTGCGTGCGTGCATGAATAGTGCGATCGGTAGGATACACCACAATGAACACGCAGTATAGCAACGCGACAAACAACACAACCGACGAACAAACACTGGTTACACACTAAACGAGGCGGCGTCGGATGGAGCGTCGGCTCTTGCTAGCTACCGACCGCTCACTTGGAGCTGGTGTACTTGGTGACGGCCTTGGTGCCTTCACTGACGGCGTGCTTGGCGAGCTCGCCGGGCAACAGGAGCCTGACGGACGTCTGCACCTCCCTGGACGTGATCGTAGACCTCTTGTTGTAGTGTGCTAGGCGGGACGCTTCGGCGGCGATACGTTCGAATATGTCGTTCACGAACGAGTTCATGATGGACATCGCCTTACTGGAGATACCGGTGTCCGGGTGCACCTGTTTGAGCACCTTGTAGATGTAGATGGCGTAGCTCTCCTTCCTCTTGTGCTTCTTCTTCTTCTTGTCGGTCTTGGAGATGTTCTTCTGGGCTTTGCCAGATTTCTTGGCGGCCTTTCCGCTTGTCTTAGGCGGCATAATGGAGACCGAGTTTTTGATCGAACACAATCAATACACAACGAGCGAAACGTAACAATAATTATTGTACGGCGCGTGGTACCGAACCGGAGTTCAGTCGGTGAATTGTATTTTTTGAACACACCGGCGACATTAGTATATATACACTGAACCGACGAGCGGTAGTGGTGACCGTAAAGAGTCCCGTCACAGCGACGGACCAATCGCAGCGTAGGAAATATATTTTATTTTGCGGAGACCGCGCGCGGGAGGGGCGGGCGCGTCTCACCGTGGATCGAGCGAGCGTCAGCGGGGGCGCGGGCGGGGGGGGGGGGGGGGGGGCTGAAGAGTGTGCGTAAAATAATAACGTTATCATAGGTAATACCTATTATAATAATTATTAGGTACCTATGTGCGTGGTATTTATGTAACTACTTTAAAATAAGGTAATTACCTATGTAAACAGGTAGGTAGGTAGGTAGGTAGGTAGGTAGGTAGGTAGGTAGGTAGGTAAGTACTTATTAAAATTTAGATAAGTAACAATACCTACAAACCTACCTAAATATTGTTATTGGTTAAACATTTACCAAAATACTGTATGCGCATCTCTCCTAGATTGTAAGTATCAGTGTATTAACTGTAAGCGAACCATAATAAATATATATATTTAGCCAGCTATAATATAGGTAGGTACCGTACCTACCTAGTTAATATAAATAATTTAGGTAGATAGGTCTATCCAGGGGGGTCGTGTTTTATTTTATTGTAGTAGGTATCTCTAGTTTATGGTAGAAGGTACGAACTAAATCGCGCGCGTGTGCGTGTGTGTGTGTGTGTGTGTGTGTGTGTGTTTTCGATCTGGGTACCTGTACCTAACCTACATTATAAATAAATAAATGAATGATAGATAACTTAATTTGTAGGTATCTGTAAAAATGTTAATACCTACTACCTTATGGTAGGTACTATTCGCACAAACACTGACAAAGAAACGGTCGTTTGTAATTATATTATATTATAATATTTGACGAATCATATTGTGGCCCTGAAAAGGGCCTTTTGTTTTGAATGCAACGAGCGAATAGCGCCCTCCGCAATCGACATAATGGATAATGATACCTAGGTATATTATAACATTATGCGGCGCGAGCAACGCCTTAAGCCTTCTTCTCGGTCTTCTTTGGCAGGAGTACGGCCTGGATGTTGGGCAGTACACCACCTTGAGCGATCGTCACACCGGAGAGGAGTTTGTTCAACTCCTCGTCGTTGCGGATCGCCAGTTGAAGGTGACGAGGTATGATCCTGGTCTTCTTGTTGTCCCTCGCGGCGTTGCCGGCCAACTCGAGAACTTCAGCAGCCAGATACTCCATCACGGCGGCCAAGTAGACCGGTGCGCCGGCACCCACCCGCTCAGCGTAATTTCCATTGCGCAGCAGCCTGTGTATACGGCCCACTGGAAACTGGAGACCGGCACGGTTGGAACGAGACTTTGCCTTTCCCTTGACCTTGCCACCCTTACCGCGACCGGACATTGTTAAAGATTGTTTATCAAATAAAACGTTCACTAAATAATCACACGCGTACGGTGTGCGCGCGCTCGGAGAGATAATATGTAACAACACACAGTGTTCGCGTTTACGCCCTTTTTATATATTCCGCTCGCGTAGCTGTGTCGGTGGGAGGGATACGGAGCTAACGAAACAATTTCACAAAACGCGCAAGCGCACTCTAGTCCGGAGGCACGGGGCACTGGGAGGTAGGTATAAGCAGAGATCTCGGTTGAAGTTTATGATTATAACAACATTCACAATGTTAGGTAGGTACCTATTTATTTATGTATGTAGTTATCCAACATTATAATTATTATTTGTTATTTTTCTTGTCGAATTTCTATGTAAAGCAGATTAGATGGGAAATGATAACTAAAAAAAAAAAAAAAACTTTTTGGGACAGCACCGCTCTTTGGTAGGTACATGTTTCAAATTTATTTTTTCAAAATTATTGTTATACCTATTCTCTTGTATTACTTACTGGTGTGCAATAAAGCGTATTGTATTGTAAGTAGGGCAGTCGGGGCGGATTAGGTACCTACCTATGTGTTATAAATACCTAGTATATAATAAATCATAATTTTTCTTGTCAAATTTCAATGTACAGCAGTTTAGACGGGAAACGATAACTAAAAAAAAAAAAAAAAAAAAAAAAAAAAAAAAAAACCTACCGGTTTTTTTTTAGGGACAACACCGCTCTTTGGTACATTTTTTCTTTTTTCAAAATTATTGTTATTGTTATGTTATACCTATTCTCTTGTAATACTGGTGTGCCTGTGCAATAAAGCGTATTGTATTGTAGTACCGGTCGGTCGGGGGACGGGCAGTCGGGGCGGATTAGGTACCTAGCCTACAGCTACAGCAGGCAGACTATGTTATATATATAGTACCTACCTATATAATTATCATAATAATGTATTGTACGTTCCGTAACGCTATGTTTTATAGAAACGAATATTAGGTATTAATATTCATGACAGTATTGTTAGCCCTGAAAAGGGCATTTTGGTGTGCGCTCGGTGAGCGCCGCGAGTGAGCGAGTAGCGCTAGCACGCGCGCCAGCATCATCTCGATGCCGCCGTTTCTTCAGTTCAGTTGCTTGCTGGTGGTGTGGCCGTGGCCGTGGCCGTGTTGAAACTTGAAGAGCCGGCGAGACAAACGATAGAGGCGTCGTAGAGCGCGCGCGCCGCGCCCCCCCTTCTCTCCCCCGAGGACGATAGGAAGCGTACGAGCGGGCTTGCGTGGCGTGGTTGCGAGGTGTTGTGTGTGTAGTTAACGCACGCACACACGACAATAATATCACGTACACACGCAACTACGCACCATCTTCACTTCACTTCACAACACAACACAACACAGCAACAGCAACAGCAGCGGCCGGTGATGGTGATGGTGATGGTGATGGTGGGTGACAGACGCCGTCGCCGCCCGGTGTTTAACGCGAACGCGACCGTTGCTTACTTCTTAGCTGCGGACGCTTTCTTGGCGGCCGGCTTGGATTTCGGCGTGGAAGCTGCCTTCTTCGGTTTGGGAGCTTTAGGCTTCTTTGTAGGCGGCTTCGCAGTCTTCTTAGCCTTGGGAGCGGCTCCTCCCTTCGCCTTGGCGGGAGCGGCGGCTTTCTTGGCTGCCGGCTTCTTCTTGGCGGCGGCCGCCTTCTTGTCCTTTGCAGCTGCGCCAGCGGAGGACTTTGACTTCGATGGTGAAGCGGCCGATGCGGACGCGGCAGCGGCGGCGGCCTTCTTGCTCTTTGCGCCGGCTGCAGAGGCGGTCGCCTTCTTAGTCTTGGCAGCTGCGGAAGCGGATGCGCCACCCTTGCCGCCCGCCTTGCCGGCGCCGCCGGCTGGTTTCTTGGCCGCGGCAGATTTCGACTCGAGCTTGAACGAACCGGACGCTCCCTTTCCCTTTGTCTGGATCAGGGCGCCAGATTCGACGGCGCTCTTCAGATATTTCCTGATGAAAGGCGCCAGCTTCTCGGCGTCGACCTTGTACTGCGCGGCGATGTATTTCTTGATCGCCTGCAGAGAGGATCCGCTGCGCTCCTTCATCTCCTTGATAGCGTTGTTGACCATCTCGGATGTTTTAGGATGGGTCGGCTTCGCCTTCGGTTTCTTCGCGCCACCGGCGCCTCCCGCTTGTCTCGCTTGCTTCTTCGCCGGTGTAGCGGGTGCCGGAGCCTCGGTTGCCACTGCTGTGTCTGCCATTATTTATTTATTTGTATATTATGTTGATACGAAATAACGATAGCTGCTGTAGGTACTACGTACGTACGTACGTACACGTAGTAAGTAATAAAGTAGGTAACTAAGTTAACGTAAGACGTATATATTTAATTATAGACTTAGATGTCGCCACTTGGGTTTTTCAAACTTGGAACACGCAACGCTCAAGTCCAACGAAACTTTACCGTAACGAGCGCCGTGATGTCGCGGGACGTTTTCTCGTATGAACGCTTGAAACTTTTCACTAACACGTATCTAATAAAATAAAATTTAATAACGTTTATTAGTGTATATCAGGTGCAGTGTATACAGTTTCGGATTCGTCATGAACGCGAGGACGCGATGATATGAAATTTTTGAGAGTGTGCCGTAATACCGACCGGCTGCGGTATTTTATTTTGGCGACTGTCTGCGATGCATCACTCGGGTCCCGTTCAAAATGTATTTTTCTCTATAAAATAGATGGTTATTGTAGATCGAGGTCGACGCGTCAACAAGGAAGATATCGAACTTGATTGGTAACAGGATTTCGTATATATTCCTTAGTCTTGCGAACTAATTATCGACCTAAAATTGAACCGTCGTAAAACACGCGTCGCGCCGAACCGCTAAGGACGGACGACTCCGTCCAGGACGTACAACGTTTAATATACTAATATTAAAATACAAATTGTCTCCTTCGATAACCTCACAGTGTACAGGTGGCGATTTAAAAACCTTAAAGTTAATAAAACCAAGCTGAAAAAAAAGGAATAAAAAAAATGAATGTATTAGCGCATCTCGTAAATACATGATACGCGACGGCGTTCGCGTTGTAGGTACGTACGCCGCTTTCGCGGCGAAAGAAAGACAGACAGAGACAGTTATTTAGATAGATAGATAGATAGATAGGTAGGTAGGTAGGTAGGTAGGTACCTATCTATTATTCGTATATTATGTTAATTAAATATTAAGAATATTCAACTCGATGAACCGACCGTTAGATAAAACAATAATAATTATGGTAGGTACCTACCTATTACATAATATTATTAAAACAACACAAACAACCAACAATATCAGGTAACCTACCTCTACCTATCTATTTCCCTATTAATTTAGTAAGTACCTACCTATTTAGTAGTATATTTTACCTACCTACTGTGTATTAATTACTTAGTTGTTGCTTCTTTTCTTTTTCAGGTGGTAAGTGCTACAGCTGTACGTATACAATTATAATAATTATTATATAGGTAGGTACCTACCTATGTGATACAGCTACCGACAACGAACACTGCACAGCCGGCTATGTTAAATTGCATTGTGAGTATTGGTCAGTTTATCAATGTTACAATTATTATGTTCAATGTAGGTATAATAATTATATAGGTTGGTAGATATTTATAATAAAAAATAAAAACTATATCACGACCGTGCCCGTAGGTAGGTACGTACGCGTTTTAGA
This sequence comes from Allophyes oxyacanthae, assembly GCA_932294325.1. Classification (NCBI taxonomy): domain Eukaryota; kingdom Metazoa; phylum Arthropoda; class Insecta; order Lepidoptera; family Noctuidae; genus Allophyes; species Allophyes oxyacanthae. Next base: position 3,811,112 of record OW028638.1, read on the forward strand.
CAACTCTTCTCAAGAAACATATCATTCACAAATAATATATAGAATCATGTGCGGCCCTGAAAAGGGCCTTTTTATTTGGCAATGCGCGCGTCTATATACTTATGGTTATCACCATAGTATGTAGAACATGTTGCGTAGGCAGCCACACGCGTCCGTAGTTCAGTTTAACCGCCGAAACCGTACAGGGTACGGCCCTGACGCTTCAGAGCGTAGACGACGTCCATGGCGGTGACGGTCTTCCTCTTGGCGTGCTCGGTGTATGTGACAGCGTCGCGGATCACGTTCTCTAGGAACACCTTCAACACCCCGCGAGTCTCTTCGTATATCAGACCGGAGATACGTTTCACGCCACCTCTGCGAGCCAGACGACGGATGGCGGGCTTCGTGATACCCTGGATGTTATCACGAAGTACTTTCCTGTGACGCTTGGCTCCTCCTTTTCCAAGACCTTTGCCTCCCTTACCGCGGCCGGTCATGTTGCTGCTTGTTTATTTACACACAAGAAACTTGTACACGTTCACGCTGGGCGAACGAGAACGACTGACTGTATAAAAATTTTCCTCGGCACTCGCTTATATTTATACCCAAGCGGCGGCGGGGTCGAAACTGGAGGTGAGGGGGGTGAGGGGGGGGGGGGGGGAATGCTCGTTGTTGGTTGGCTAGCTGTTAGCTGGTTACGATATTACGATTGATAGGAAATAATAAATTGCGCGCGCGCGTTAGAAGTAAGTAGGTAAACAATAAAAATAAAAATAATTTATCATTAGGTACAATCTTATTAATATCATAATTATTAAATTACTGTAAAAATATATGTAGGAGGTATACGTCATAATATTTAGGTAACCTATGTAAAACAATTTATCATCTCATTCCATTAAAGCAAGCAAGCAAGCAGTGCATGTACTATTTATTTCTTTATTATTTGTACGTACGTACGTCGTAAGTACAAGATAATAGAATAGTATTATATGTATTTTGCAAGTTCTTTATCGACTTCAGACTTCAAAGAAATGATTTCAAATTCAGAAAAATATGTGGCCCTGAAAAGGGCCTTTTATGTGAACAACAAATCACACACACGCTACACCACACGGTCAACGGCGGTCGCGATGTGAGAGCTGTTGTTGCATCGTATCGGTGTACACGTCTAAGCGCGTTCGCCTCTGATTCTGCGCGCCAACTGTATGTCCTTGGGCATAATGGTGACGCGTTTAGCATGAATAGCGCACAGGTTGGTGTCTTCGAAAAGGCCGACGAGGTAAGCCTCGCTGGCCTCCTGGAGCGCCATAACAGCGGAGCTCTGGAAACGGAGATCGGTCTTGAAGTCTTGGGCGATCTCGCGCACGAGACGCTGGAACGGGAGCTTGCGGATCAACAGCTCTGTACTCTTCTGGTACCGACGAATTTCACGAAGAGCCACTGTGCCGGGCCTGTAGCGATGAGGCTTCTTGACGCCGCCGGTCGCCGGTGCACTTTTACGCGCCGCCTTTGTGGCTAGCTGTTTTCTCGGCGCCTTACCACCGGTGGATTTACGAGCGGTCTGCTTCGTACGCGCCATTATAAACAACAAGCGGGAAGACTTTTATGAAACAAAATAATTATAATATAGACACAGTACGTACGCACTTCACGAACGAACGAGTGAGAATGAAAATCAACTAGCGGTGGTCGGTCCTATTTATATACAGTATAGTCAGCGTAGCGGCGCTGCGCGCGCCCTCTCGCGTCATAAACGCGCCTACTAGAAGTTCAACATTAAAACAAAAAATAAATAATAATAATATAAACATAGGTAGGTACCTACCTACCTAAGTATGTACCTACATAATACTACTATAATTAGGTAACTTACTTATAATAATATAAATTAAATTTCATCTAAACGGAGCGTATTATTATTAGGTAGGTAGGTAAGTACCTATTATAATATTAGGAGATTCCGCTCTCTGCTGCGGCGTGTGTGTGTAGAGGTGTAACTAGGTGAATAGGTAAATAAAAAGGATTATGAAGGTAAGTAATATAGCACCAGGCAGCGTAACATATATTTATCTTTGGTTTGTTCGTTGTTGTAGTATTTGTACTAACTTTATTATAATTTATAAGTAGGTACCTAGGTATTATATACAATTTTTTTTTGACGTTTTGACGCAATCGAACCAAAGAAACGTGAATCATAAGATTTATGATCTACACATGAAAATATTTGTGGCCCTGAAAAGGGCCTTTTGTTTATTATCCTTCAGTCAGCCAAGTTCGTGTAGACACAGATGTTGATGCGGCGTGTGCTTGCGTGTGCGTGCGTGCGTGCATGAATAGTGCGATCGGTAGGATACACCACAATGAACACGCAGTATAGCAACGCGACAAACAACACAACCGACGAACAAACACTGGTTACACACTAAACGAGGCGGCGTCGGATGGAGCGTCGGCTCTTGCTAGCTACCGACCGCTCACTTGGAGCTGGTGTACTTGGTGACGGCCTTGGTGCCTTCACTGACGGCGTGCTTGGCGAGCTCGCCGGGCAACAGGAGCCTGACGGACGTCTGCACCTCCCTGGACGTGATCGTAGACCTCTTGTTGTAGTGTGCTAGGCGGGACGCTTCGGCGGCGATACGTTCGAATATGTCGTTCACGAACGAGTTCATGATGGACATCGCCTTACTGGAGATACCGGTGTCCGGGTGCACCTGTTTGAGCACCTTGTAGATGTAGATGGCGTAGCTCTCCTTCCTCTTGTGCTTCTTCTTCTTCTTGTCGGTCTTGGAGATGTTCTTCTGGGCTTTGCCAGATTTCTTGGCGGCCTTTCCGCTTGTCTTAGGCGGCATAATGGAGACCGAGTTTTTGATCGAACACAATCAATACACAACGAGCGAAACGTAACAATAATTATTGTACGGCGCGTGGTACCGAACCGGAGTTCAGTCGGTGAATTGTATTTTTTGAACACACCGGCGACATTAGTATATATACACTGAACCGACGAGCGGTAGTGGTGACCGTAAAGAGTCCCGTCACAGCGACGGACCAATCGCAGCGTAGGAAATATATTTTATTTTGCGGAGACCGCGCGCGGGAGGGGCGGGCGCGTCTCACCGTGGATCGAGCGAGCGTCAGCGGGGGCGCGGGCGGGGGGGGGGGGGGGGGGGCTGAAGAGTGTGCGTAAAATAATAACGTTATCATAGGTAATACCTATTATAATAATTATTAGGTACCTATGTGCGTGGTATTTATGTAACTACTTTAAAATAAGGTAATTACCTATGTAAACAGGTAGGTAGGTAGGTAGGTAGGTAGGTAGGTAGGTAGGTAGGTAGGTAAGTACTTATTAAAATTTAGATAAGTAACAATACCTACAAACCTACCTAAATATTGTTATTGGTTAAACATTTACCAAAATACTGTATGCGCATCTCTCCTAGATTGTAAGTATCAGTGTATTAACTGTAAGCGAACCATAATAAATATATATATTTAGCCAGCTATAATATAGGTAGGTACCGTACCTACCTAGTTAATATAAATAATTTAGGTAGATAGGTCTATCCAGGGGGGTCGTGTTTTATTTTATTGTAGTAGGTATCTCTAGTTTATGGTAGAAGGTACGAACTAAATCGCGCGCGTGTGCGTGTGTGTGTGTGTGTGTGTGTGTGTGTGTTTTCGATCTGGGTACCTGTACCTAACCTACATTATAAATAAATAAATGAATGATAGATAACTTAATTTGTAGGTATCTGTAAAAATGTTAATACCTACTACCTTATGGTAGGTACTATTCGCACAAACACTGACAAAGAAACGGTCGTTTGTAATTATATTATATTATAATATTTGACGAATCATATTGTGGCCCTGAAAAGGGCCTTTTGTTTTGAATGCAACGAGCGAATAGCGCCCTCCGCAATCGACATAATGGATAATGATACCTAGGTATATTATAACATTATGCGGCGCGAGCAACGCCTTAAGCCTTCTTCTCGGTCTTCTTTGGCAGGAGTACGGCCTGGATGTTGGGCAGTACACCACCTTGAGCGATCGTCACACCGGAGAGGAGTTTGTTCAACTCCTCGTCGTTGCGGATCGCCAGTTGAAGGTGACGAGGTATGATCCTGGTCTTCTTGTTGTCCCTCGCGGCGTTGCCGGCCAACTCGAGAACTTCAGCAGCCAGATACTCCATCACGGCGGCCAAGTAGACCGGTGCGCCGGCACCCACCCGCTCAGCGTAATTTCCATTGCGCAGCAGCCTGTGTATACGGCCCACTGGAAACTGGAGACCGGCACGGTTGGAACGAGACTTTGCCTTTCCCTTGACCTTGCCACCCTTACCGCGACCGGACATTGTTAAAGATTGTTTATCAAATAAAACGTTCACTAAATAATCACACGCGTACGGTGTGCGCGCGCTCGGAGAGATAATATGTAACAACACACAGTGTTCGCGTTTACGCCCTTTTTATATATTCCGCTCGCGTAGCTGTGTCGGTGGGAGGGATACGGAGCTAACGAAACAATTTCACAAAACGCGCAAGCGCACTCTAGTCCGGAGGCACGGGGCACTGGGAGGTAGGTATAAGCAGAGATCTCGGTTGAAGTTTATGATTATAACAACATTCACAATGTTAGGTAGGTACCTATTTATTTATGTATGTAGTTATCCAACATTATAATTATTATTTGTTATTTTTCTTGTCGAATTTCTATGTAAAGCAGATTAGATGGGAAATGATAACTAAAAAAAAAAAAAAAACTTTTTGGGACAGCACCGCTCTTTGGTAGGTACATGTTTCAAATTTATTTTTTCAAAATTATTGTTATACCTATTCTCTTGTATTACTTACTGGTGTGCAATAAAGCGTATTGTATTGTAAGTAGGGCAGTCGGGGCGGATTAGGTACCTACCTATGTGTTATAAATACCTAGTATATAATAAATCATAATTTTTCTTGTCAAATTTCAATGTACAGCAGTTTAGACGGGAAACGATAACTAAAAAAAAAAAAAAAAAAAAAAAAAAAAAAAAAAACCTACCGGTTTTTTTTTAGGGACAACACCGCTCTTTGGTACATTTTTTCTTTTTTCAAAATTATTGTTATTGTTATGTTATACCTATTCTCTTGTAATACTGGTGTGCCTGTGCAATAAAGCGTATTGTATTGTAGTACCGGTCGGTCGGGGGACGGGCAGTCGGGGCGGATTAGGTACCTAGCCTACAGCTACAGCAGGCAGACTATGTTATATATATAGTACCTACCTATATAATTATCATAATAATGTATTGTACGTTCCGTAACGCTATGTTTTATAGAAACGAATATTAGGTATTAATATTCATGACAGTATTGTTAGCCCTGAAAAGGGCATTTTGGTGTGCGCTCGGTGAGCGCCGCGAGTGAGCGAGTAGCGCTAGCACGCGCGCCAGCATCATCTCGATGCCGCCGTTTCTTCAGTTCAGTTGCTTGCTGGTGGTGTGGCCGTGGCCGTGGCCGTGTTGAAACTTGAAGAGCCGGCGAGACAAACGATAGAGGCGTCGTAGAGCGCGCGCGCCGCGCCCCCCCTTCTCTCCCCCGAGGACGATAGGAAGCGTACGAGCGGGCTTGCGTGGCGTGGTTGCGAGGTGTTGTGTGTGTAGTTAACGCACGCACACACGACAATAATATCACGTACACACGCAACTACGCACCATCTTCACTTCACTTCACAACACAACACAACACAGCAACAGCAACAGCAGCGGCCGGTGATGGTGATGGTGATGGTGATGGTGGGTGACAGACGCCGTCGCCGCCCGGTGTTTAACGCGAACGCGACCGTTGCTTACTTCTTAGCTGCGGACGCTTTCTTGGCGGCCGGCTTGGATTTCGGCGTGGAAGCTGCCTTCTTCGGTTTGGGAGCTTTAGGCTTCTTTGTAGGCGGCTTCGCAGTCTTCTTAGCCTTGGGAGCGGCTCCTCCCTTCGCCTTGGCGGGAGCGGCGGCTTTCTTGGCTGCCGGCTTCTTCTTGGCGGCGGCCGCCTTCTTGTCCTTTGCAGCTGCGCCAGCGGAGGACTTTGACTTCGATGGTGAAGCGGCCGATGCGGACGCGGCAGCGGCGGCGGCCTTCTTGCTCTTTGCGCCGGCTGCAGAGGCGGTCGCCTTCTTAGTCTTGGCAGCTGCGGAAGCGGATGCGCCACCCTTGCCGCCCGCCTTGCCGGCGCCGCCGGCTGGTTTCTTGGCCGCGGCAGATTTCGACTCGAGCTTGAACGAACCGGACGCTCCCTTTCCCTTTGTCTGGATCAGGGCGCCAGATTCGACGGCGCTCTTCAGATATTTCCTGATGAAAGGCGCCAGCTTCTCGGCGTCGACCTTGTACTGCGCGGCGATGTATTTCTTGATCGCCTGCAGAGAGGATCCGCTGCGCTCCTTCATCTCCTTGATAGCGTTGTTGACCATCTCGGATGTTTTAGGATGGGTCGGCTTCGCCTTCGGTTTCTTCGCGCCACCGGCGCCTCCCGCTTGTCTCGCTTGCTTCTTCGCCGGTGTAGCGGGTGCCGGAGCCTCGGTTGCCACTGCTGTGTCTGCCATTATTTATTTATTTGTATATTATGTTGATACGAAATAACGATAGCTGCTGTAGGTACTACGTACGTACGTACGTACACGTAGTAAGTAATAAAGTAGGTAACTAAGTTAACGTAAGACGTATATATTTAATTATAGACTTAGATGTCGCCACTTGGGTTTTTCAAACTTGGAACACGCAACGCTCAAGTCCAACGAAACTTTACCGTAACGAGCGCCGTGATGTCGCGGGACGTTTTCTCGTATGAACGCTTGAAACTTTTCACTAACACGTATCTAATAAAATAAAATTTAATAACGTTTATTAGTGTATATCAGGTGCAGTGTATACAGTTTCGGATTCGTCATGAACGCGAGGACGCGATGATATGAAATTTTTGAGAGTGTGCCGTAATACCGACCGGCTGCGGTATTTTATTTTGGCGACTGTCTGCGATGCATCACTCGGGTCCCGTTCAAAATGTATTTTTCTCTATAAAATAGATGGTTATTGTAGATCGAGGTCGACGCGTCAACAAGGAAGATATCGAACTTGATTGGTAACAGGATTTCGTATATATTCCTTAGTCTTGCGAACTAATTATCGACCTAAAATTGAACCGTCGTAAAACACGCGTCGCGCCGAACCGCTAAGGACGGACGACTCCGTCCAGGACGTACAACGTTTAATATACTAATATTAAAATACAAATTGTCTCCTTCGATAACCTCACAGTGTACAGGTGGCGATTTAAAAACCTTAAAGTTAATAAAACCAAGCTGAAAAAAAAGGAATAAAAAAAATGAATGTATTAGCGCATCTCGTAAATACATGATACGCGACGGCGTTCGCGTTGTAGGTACGTACGCCGCTTTCGCGGCGAAAGAAAGACAGACAGAGACAGTTATTTAGATAGATAGATAGATAGATAGGTAGGTAGGTAGGTAGGTAGGTACCTATCTATTATTCGTATATTATGTTAATTAAATATTAAGAATATTCAACTCGATGAACCGACCGTTAGATAAAACAATAATAATTATGGTAGGTACCTACCTATTACATAATATTATTAAAACAACACAAACAACCAACAATATCAGGTAACCTACCTCTACCTATCTATTTCCCTATTAATTTAGTAAGTACCTACCTATTTAGTAGTATATTTTACCTACCTACTGTGTATTAATTACTTAGTTGTTGCTTCTTTTCTTTTTCAGGTGGTAAGTGCTACAGCTGTACGTATACAATTATAATAATTATTATATAGGTAGGTACCTACCTATGTGATACAGCTACCGACAACGAACACTGCACAGCCGGCTATGTTAAATTGCATTGTGAGTATTGGTCAGTTTATCAATGTTACAATTATTATGTTCAATGTAGGTATAATAATTATATAGGTTGGTAGATATTTATAATAAAAAATAAAAACTATATCACGACCGTGCCCGTAGGTAGGTACGTACGCGTTTTAGACAACTCTTCTCAAGAAACATATCATTCACAAATAATATATAGAATCATGTGCGGCCCTGAAAAGGGCCTTTTTATTTGGCAATGCGCGCGTCTATATACTTATGGTTATCACCATAGTATGTAGAACATGTTGCGTAGGCAGCCACACGCGTCCGTAGTTCAGTTTAACCGCCGAAACCGTACAGGGTACGGCCCTGACGCTTCAGAGCGTAGACGACGTCCATGGCGGTGACGGTCTTCCTCTTGGCGTGCTCGGTGTATGTGACAGCGTCGCGGATCACGTTCTCTAGGAACACCTTCAACACCCCGCGAGTCTCTTCGTATATCAGACCGGAGATACGTTTCACGCCACCTCTGCGAGCCAGACGACGGATGGCGGGCTTCGTGATACCCTGGATGTTATCACGAAGTACTTTCCTGTGACGCTTGGCTCCTCCTTTTCCAAGACCTTTGCCTCCCTTACCGCGGCCGGTCATGTTGCTGCTTGTTTATTTACACACAAGAAACTTGTACACGTTCACGCTGGGCGAACGAGAACGACTGACTGTATAAAAATTTTCCTCGGCACTCGCTTATATTTATACCCAAGCGGCGGCGGGGTCGAAACTGGAGGTGAGGGGGGTGAGGGGGGGGGGGGGGGAATGCTCGTTGTTGGTTGGCTAGCTGTTAGCTGGTTACGATATTACGATTGATAGGAAATAATAAATTGCGCGCGCGCGTTAGAAGTAAGTAGGTAAACAATAAAAATAAAAATAATTTATCATTAGGTACAATCTTATTAATATCATAATTATTAAATTACTGTAAAAATATATGTAGGAGGTATACGTCATAATATTTAGGTAACCTATGTAAAACAATTTATCATCTCATTCCATTAAAGCAAGCAAGCAAGCAGTGCATGTACTATTTATTTCTTTATTATTTGTACGTACGTACGTCGTAAGTACAAGATAATAGAATAGTATTATATGTATTTTGCAAGTTCTTTATCGACTTCAGACTTCAAAGAAATGATTTCAAATTCAGAAAAATATGTGGCCCTGAAAAGGGCCTTTTATGTGAACAACAAATCACACACACGCTACACCACACGGTCAACGGCGGTCGCGATGTGAGAGCTGTTGTTGCATCGTATCGGTGTACACGTCTAAGCGCGTTCGCCTCTGATTCTGCGCGCCAACTGTATGTCCTTGGGCATAATGGTGACGCGTTTAGCATGAATAGCGCACAGGTTGGTGTCTTCGAAAAGGCCGACGAGGTAAGCCTCGCTGGCCTCCTGGAGCGCCATAACAGCGGAGCTCTGGAAACGGAGATCGGTCTTGAAGTCTTGGGCGATCTCGCGCACGAGACGCTGGAACGGGAGCTTGCGGATCAACAGCTCTGTACTCTTCTGGTACCGACGAATTTCACGAAGAGCCACTGTGCCGGGCCTGTAGCGATGAGGCTTCTTGACGCCGCCGGTCGCCGGTGCACTTTTACGCGCCGCCTTTGTGGCTAGCTGTTTTCTCGGCGCCTTACCACCGGTGGATTTACGAGCGGTCTGCTTCGTACGCGCCATTATAAACAACAAGCGGGAAGACTTTTATGAAACAAAATAATTATAATATAGACACAGTACGTACGCACTTCACGAACGAACGAGTGAGAATGAAAATCAACTAGCGGTGGTCGGTCCTATTTATATACAGTATAGTCAGCGTAGCGGCGCTGCGCGCGCCCTCTCGCGTCATAAACGCGCCTACTAGAAGTTCAACATTAAAACAAAAAATAAATAATAATAATATAAACATAGGTAGGTACCTACCTACCTAAGTATGTACCTACATAATACTACTATAATTAGGTAACTTACTTATAATAATATAAATTAAATTTCATCTAAACGGAGCGTATTATTATTAGGTAGGTAGGTAAGTACCTATTATAATATTAGGAGATTCCGCTCTCTGCTGCGGCGTGTGTGTGTAGAGGTGTAACTAGGTGAATAGGTAAATAAAAAGGATTATGAAGGTAAGTAATATAGCACCAGGCAGCGTAACATATATTTATCTTTGGTTTGTTCGTTGTTGTAGTATTTGTACTAACTTTATTATAATTTATAAGTAGGTACCTAGGTATTATATACAATTTTTTTTTGACGTTTTGACGCAATCGAACCAAAGAAACGTGAATCATAAGATTTATGATCTACACATGAAAATATTTGTGGCCCTGAAAAGGGCCTTTTGTTTATTATCCTTCAGTCAGCCAAGTTCGTGTAGACACAGATGTTGATGCGGCGTGTGCTTGCGTGTGCGTGCGTGCGTGCATGAATAGTGCGATCGGTAGGATACACCACAATGAACACGCAGTATAGCAACGCGACAAACAACACAACCGACGAACAAACACTGGTTACACACTAAACGAGGCGGCGTCGGATGGAGCGTCGGCTCTTGCTAGCTACCGACCGCTCACTTGGAGCTGGTGTACTTGGTGACGGCCTTGGTGCCTTCACTGACGGCGTGCTTGGCGAGCTCGCCGGGCAACAGGAGCCTGACGGACGTCTGCACCTCCCTGGACGTGATCGTAGACCTCTTGTTGTAGTGTGCTAGGCGGGACGCTTCGGCGGCGATACGTTCGAATATGTCGTTCACGAACGAGTTCATGATGGACATCGCCTTACTGGAGATACCGGTGTCCGGGTGCACCTGTTTGAGCACCTTGTAGATGTAGATGGCGTAGCTCTCCTTCCTCTTGTGCTTCTTCTTCTTCTTGTCGGTCTTGGAGATGTTCTTCTGGGCTTTGCCAGATTTCTTGGCGGCCTTTCCGCTTGTCTTAGGCGGCATAATGGAGACCGAGTTTTTGATCGAACACAATCAATACACAACGAGCGAAACGTAACAATAATTATTGTACGGCGCGTGGTACCGAACCGGAGTTCAGTCGGTGAATTGTATTTTTTGAACACACCGGCGACATTAGTATATATACACTGAACCGACGAGCGGTAGTGGTGACCGTAAAGAGTCCCGTCACAGCGACGGACCAATCGCAGCGTAGGAAATATATTTTATTTTGCGGAGACCGCGCGCGGGAGGGGCGGGCGCGTCTCACCGTGGATCGAGCGAGCGTCAGCGGGGGCGCGGGCGGGGGGGGGGGGGGGGGGGCTGAAGAGTGTGCGTAAAATAATAACGTTATCATAGGTAATACCTATTATAATAATTATTAGGTACCTATGTGCGTGGTATTTATGTAACTACTTTAAAATAAGGTAATTACCTATGTAAACAGGTAGGTAGGTAGGTAGGTAGGTAGGTAGGTAGGTAGGTAGGTAGGTAAGTACTTATTAAAATTTAGATAAGTAACAATACCTACAAACCTACCTAAATATTGTTATTGGTTAAACATTTACCAAAATACTGTATGCGCATCTCTCCTAGATTGTAAGTATCAGTGTATTAACTGTAAGCGAACCATAATAAATATATATATTTAGCCAGCTATAATATAGGTAGGTACCGTACCTACCTAGTTAATATAAATAATTTAGGTAGATAGGTCTATCCAGGGGGGTCGTGTTTTATTTTATTGTAGTAGGTATCTCTAGTTTATGGTAGAAGGTACGAACTAAATCGCGCGCGTGTGCGTGTGTGTGTGTGTGTGTGTGTGTGTGTGTTTTCGATCTGGGTACCTGTACCTAACCTACATTATAAATAAATAAATGAATGATAGATAACTTAATTTGTAGGTATCTGTAAAAATGTTAATACCTACTACCTTATGGTAGGTACTATTCGCACAAACACTGACAAAGAAACGGTCGTTTGTAATTATATTATATTATAATATTTGACGAATCATATTGTGGCCCTGAAAAGGGCCTTTTGTTTTGAATGCAACGAGCGAATAGCGCCCTCCGCAATCGACATAATGGATAATGATACCTAGGTATATTATAACATTATGCGGCGCGAGCAACGCCTTAAGCCTTCTTCTCGGTCTTCTTTGGCAGGAGTACGGCCTGGATGTTGGGCAGTACACCACCTTGAGCGATCGTCACACCGGAGAGGAGTTTGTTCAACTCCTCGTCGTTGCGGATCGCCAGTTGAAGGTGACGAGGTATGATCCTGGTCTTCTTGTTGTCCCTCGCGGCGTTGCCGGCCAACTCGAGAACTTCAGCAGCCAGATACTCCATCACGGCGGCCAAGTAGACCGGTGCGCCGGCACCCACCCGCTCAGCGTAATTTCCATTGCGCAGCAGCCTGTGTATACGGCCCACTGGAAACTGGAGACCGGCACGGTTGGAACGAGACTTTGCCTTTCCCTTGACCTTGCCACCCTTACCGCGACCGGACATTGTTAAAGATTGTTTATCAAATAAAACGTTCACTAAATAATCACACGCGTACGGTGTGCGCGCGCTCGGAGAGATAATATGTAACAACACACAGTGTTCGCGTTTACGCCCTTTTTATATATTCCGCTCGCGTAGCTGTGTCGGTGGGAGGGATACGGAGCTAACGAAACAATTTCACAAAACGCGCAAGCGCACTCTAGTCCGGAGGCACGGGGCACTGGGAGGTAGGTATAAGCAGAGATCTCGGTTGAAGTTTATGATTATAACAACATTCACAATGTTAGGTAGGTACCTATTTATTTATGTATGTAGTTATCCAACATTATAATTATTATTTGTTATTTTTCTTGTCGAATTTCTATGTAAAGCAGATTAGATGGGAAATGATAATTAAAAAAAAAAAAAAAAAAAAAAAAAAAAACCTACCGGTTTTTTTTTTTTGGGACAGCACCGCTCTTTGGTAGGTACATGTTTCAAATTTATTTTTTCAAAATTATTGTTATACCTATTCTCTTGTATTACTTACTGGTGTGCAATAAAGCGTATTGTATTGTAAGTAGGGCAGTCGGGGCGGATTAGGTACCTACCTATGTGTTATAAATACCTAGTATATAATAAATCATAATTTTTCTTGTCAAATTTCAATGTACAGCAGTTTAGACGGGAAACGATAACTAAAAAAAAAAAAAAAAAAAAAAAAAAAAAAAAACCTACCGGTTTTTTTTTAGGGACAACACCGCTCTTTGGTACATTTTTTCTTTTTTCAAAATTATTGTTATTGTTATGTTATACCTATTCTCTTGTAATACTGGTGTGCCTGTGCAATAAAGCGTATTGTATTGTAGTACCGGTCGGTCGGGGGACGGGCAGTCGGGGCGGATTAGGTACCTAGCCTACAGCTACAGCAGGCAGACTATGTTATATATATAGTACCTACCTATATAATTATCATAATTGTTAGAGATACTCAGCAGAGCTGGTTCTCCACTCGGAGACGTAACGGTTCTATCGGGAACTCAGGATAAGTTAAACGACACGGACTTGTTTATCACACCGATTTATTCTCTTGACACATTATTTATTATTACACAGAGATTAAAGTACACAGGTAAACAATCAAACAATTACTTAATAAAAGAAGATACTTTTTCGGTCAATAAGACATTACGTCATAGTATTGCGAACAAGAAGACACTGAATAATCATTTCTATTGTTCCTATATTTATAGTCGGCTCGGAAAGAGCTGGCCAGCGGTCCAAAGCAAACTCGCGTACATGCTCAGGATTGGTCCAGCCCTTACCGAGCCACTTTTGGCTAATAATGACTCTACACCTGCACATGACCTAATTTAACAATTATTAAAAGTTGTGTCATGTGCAGATTGTCCCCCTGCATCGCTCGGTCACTGCGGGATAACGCGTGGTAACGGCATTGTTCCTTATCTGCCGCGTACCGAGGTTATAAATATAACCACGCGTTTTCCCGCAGAGCTACCATTACTCGCCCGAGCGGCGCAGGAGGCACATCTATGTACTATTGCAGCTCTATTATTGTTATGTACTATCCTATGTACATAGTCTAAGTACATTTACTCACATAGGTATACATAAAAGGTTAACAAAGGTGTAGAACAGTTCAAATACAATCATACATCATTGGTGTTACTAAAAGAGTATATAATCAGACTTAAATAACAACATTAACACATTTATATACTACTTAAACATTGATATATTAACTTAGCACTATAATCACATTAGTTGGGCTCAATCGTGTCCCGGGTTTGATGGTCTGTCGTGCACACATCTCCCGCCGTCGCCTTCAGGCGACTCGGTGGGTAGCACGACGACACGCTTGGTAGGCCTCCGCAGGATGTGGCCACCCTTGGTGACTACGTCGACCACCCTAACCTCACCGTCCGCGCCCGGGAGCACCTTGATTATGCGTCCCTTGGGCCAGGTATTGCGCGGGAGGTTAGAGTCGCAGATCACGACTACGTCGCCGACCTTGGGTGGTACACCGCTCCCGTGGGGCTCCCGCCGGTTTTGCAGTAGCGGCAGGTACTCGCGCACCCATCGTCGCCAAAAGACGTCGGCGAGGGCTTGTGCGCGCCGCCACTGCTGGCGAGCTGTTAGGTCTTCACTGGTGAATGTGCCCGGTGATGGCACGTGAGAGTTGGGGCCGATCAAAATATGATTCGGCGTGAGGGCTTCAGGTTCAGTGCCCTCACCATCCTCTCCCATGCTCCGCCCATAAATGGCGATGCGCGAGGTATGTGTGTCCATCTCATGGACCGCGCACCGGACTCACACCCTAATGCGCTTAAGGCGCTCTTGCCTAACTATATCGGCTGATTTTAAGCAAGTAGCGTTGTCGCTCCATATTCCTTTAGGACAACCTACTATTGTTGACATGAATAAACTACCTCTACTTTATTTAATAAAATTAATCACAGATGTTATATCTCGTGATCACCTGGGTTCTATCCTAATATACAAATTATCAGTAATTGCCTAACTCTAAACACCGATACACGAATTATTATTATTAATATCGTACTGTAATTAATATGGGCCCGAAATAGTCGAGTCCCATAAAAGATTAGCTTAAGCGGGGGGTACGGTATATCGCCGATACCGCGGTGGAAGGGTTGGCTGGCTTCGTCGTTCTGAGCCTATACGGCCGACAACTTTTACTGGCATTCTTAGCAGACGGGCGTAATTATTATTATTTATTCTAAATTTGAAATAGTTGTCTTTCGTATCCCAACGCAGTCCTAAGGCATGTCCCTCGTCGTTGCCACATAGCACTTTTGTGTCGCAAATAGGCGCTGCGCTGGCATTCAGGATGTTCATGTTGTTCGATGTCCATCCGCACAGTTGAAAATTAGCTTGACTGTGCACATAATCGACTTGCTCGATTACCTTTTCAGCTTCTGTTTCACTGGGAAAGCTCTGAAGGTAATCATCCATATAATGGTTATGTTTGATAGCTGACACCGCTGCTGGGTACCTATCGGCGTAGTCGTTAGCGTTGCGATCCTTTATGTACAACGCTGTACATGGGGACGACGTCGCACCGAAGATAACTGATGTCATGCGATATTCTTCCGGCGTTCCCTCCCGCCGGTCTCCTCGCCATAAAAACCTAAGCGCGTCGCGATCTTCTTGCCTTATTTTAATCCTCATGAACATTTCCTTGATGTCGGCTGACACGGCTATCTTGTCTTGTCGGAAACGCATCAATACTCCGGGCAGTGATTGTAACAGGTCGGGTCCAGAGAGAAGTAGATCGTTTAGGCACAGACCCGCTGTTCTTGCTGCGGCGTCGTGCACTAGACGTGGCGGTTTATGTGGTTTAGGTGGGTTAACCACTGGAAAGTGAGGTAAATACCAAGTCTTGTCCTTTGTTGGTGTACTGTCCGCCTTCTCTGCATACCCCGAAGTGAAAAGGTTATCTAAACGTTCTACATATTTCACTTTTAAGTCAGGATCTCGGTCTAGGCGTTTTTCTAGATTATCTAGCCTTTTTAGGGCACCTAGATAGTTGTTAGGTATCCTAGGTTCATCCTGCTTCCATAGTAGTCCCGTTTCGAAGCTTCCATTAGGTAACCTGCGACTTGTCTGCTCCAATATCTGCAGTGCTCTCTGTTGAGGATCGTCTTTAGGCGTTCTAGGTTCAATTCCTAATGATTCTAATTTGAAGAAATTCTTCATCTGCGCTTCTATTGAATCATCGTGGTCTTTAGTTTTAATATGGCCACAGAACACTGTCATAACTCTGTTGGCTGAATACTGGCAGCCATGTAGTACCCAGCCTAGTTTAGTGTACGATGCTACAGGTTGATCTCGCTGTCCGACGCGTGTGTCTTGAGACATTAACAAATGCCAGTTGTCCTGACCGATCAGAATCATAGGCCGCGCGTGTTCATATATTAGCACATCTCTTATATCTTTCAGATGTTCGCAGCTTTCTATGTTCTCGGTTGTTATTGTTTGTGACGTGATCTCGAGTCTGTCTACTGTGCGCGCCGCATCTATTTTAAATATGTCGGACTGATGTTTGCCTCGCACATATAAGTTGACCATTCGGCTGCGCTCGTGTTTGACTTCTGCGCCGATGCCCTGTATCCACATAGCCTGGGTTGGGCCGTCTGCACCTAGAACGTCGGCTATCGATGCATCTAATAGTGTAACCGTGCTACCGTCGTCTAACAGAGCGTACGTATCTATAGTCCCATGCGGTCCGCAAAGTGTTACTGGCACTATTTTCAGATAAGCTCGGCGTTGGAGGGGGGTGGTCGCCGTCACTATCTCTCTCGCTGACGTCACAGATTCATGTGTCGATACAGACGTCGCGACGTTGAGTGGCTCCTGTATTTTCCGCTCCTGATGTAGCAACTTGTGGTGATTCATTTTGCATTCGTTTACATTACATGTGGGCGCCTTACATAAATATCGCCTATGTTTATTTATTAAACATTTAAAACACAAGTTACTAGTTTTAGCAATTTCCCAGCGAGACTCTACTGACATCTGTTTAAATTTAGCACAGTCGGGTAGCTTGTGCCCATATTGTTTGCACGCCGGACAACGCTCGTTTTGTGTCGCCGCTTCCCTGTGCACATTAAACGTGCGCTCTGTCTTGCGCCGCTGCCGTACCCCGCTGGGTTCGTCGTAATTGCGCTCTGGCTGCGCGTACGCGCCGCACTTGTCCGCCTCGTCGTTCAAAAAGGTAGACAGTCGTTTAAGTTCGGGTATATCTTCACCCTTTTTATTCGCGGCGTAATCATACCATTTATTTCTAAGTATAGGCGTTAACTTTTCTACTATAACTCTTGACATCTCGGGGCTATGTAGATAATGCACACGTTTTAACGCCTCTACCGTACCCACCGTGTTCGCTATACGACTCGCGAATATACATATATCCCTAGGATTATCATTTAATCTAGGTAACAACTTTATTTTATCTAATTCTGCTAGTATTAGGGATTCAGGTCTACCAAAACGTCTCTCTAATGCGTTTATGACGACTTCGGGATCGGGCTGACTGAAAAGCAGGCAGCCGGCCGCCTCTTTGGCAGCACCTTTTACACTCATCCTAATCCTAGCAACATTTTCTATTTTAGAAAAATAAATGTGTGAGTCACGATACGCGGCCTTATAAGATATCCACTCACCGGGCTTTCCATCGAAGAATGGCAGCTGCTGTATATACTTAGGCGGCTCGCGCGTGATGCGCGTGGCCTGCGCCAGCGCCGCAGCGAGCGTACTCACGTCGATCATCTTGTTATTTACTGCATTTTCATTTTCCGTATGCACCATATTCACTGTATTCAACGTATTCACTGGATATACACTTTCGACGACGTTAGTCTTCGTTGACTCAGCCGTAGGCCTCCCGCCGCCAGCGTCCTGGGGCGGCGGTGGGGCTTCGCCCTCCGGTGGTGGCGCCGTTCGCGCTAGCCACGTCCCTATTCGTACGGAGGTGAGGTCTTCTTGGTCATCTTCTTCACTGGAGTCCGCTTCTGCTCTTATTCGTCGCAGGCGGAGCTCTTGTAGCTCTTGTTCTGCCTGTGCCTGTTTCACCTTCATCTCGGCTAGCCGCTCTCTAGCTTCGAGCTCTGTCAGAAGCTTCTTCTTAGAGGCTGTGGTGCGGCGTGACCGGATGCTGCCGGGCTTCAGCGTTTTATGCGAGCTGGTAGCCTCGGCATCGTCTCTCTCTGTGGTGTCACTCGTAGTCTGAGTTGTACCGGTGCCGGTCGTTCCTTCTGACCCGCTAACCGTATCCGTTTCAGTGGCCTGACTCGTGCCAGACGCCGGGGCTGGTTCGCTAGACCCCGGTCTGACGGCCACCGAAGGATTTTGCTGGGCCTGTTCCTGTCCTGAGTCTCCGCTGCGGCTCCGTGTGACCACCATTTTCTGAAGATTCGGCTCGCGAAGGACCACTGATAGAGATACTCAGCAGAGCTGGTTCTCCACTCGGAGACGTAACGGTTCTATCGGGAACTCAGGATAAGTTAAACGACACGGACTTGTTTATCACACCGATTTATTCTCTTGACACATTATTTATTATTACACAGAGATTTAAGTACACAGGTAAACAATCAAACAATTAATTAATAAAAGAAGATACTTTTTCGGTCAATAAGACATTACGTCATAGTATTGCGAACAAGAAGACACTGAATAATCATTTCTATTGTTCCTATATTTATAGTCGGCTCGGAAAGAGCTGGCCAGCGGTCCAAAGCAAACTCGCGTACATGCTCAGGATTGGTCCAGCCCTTACCGAGCCACTTTTGGCTAATAATGACTCTACACCTGCACATGACCTAATTTAACAATTATTAAAAGTTGTGTCATGTGCAGATTGTCCCCCTGCATCGCTCGGTCACTGCGGGATAACGCGTGGTAACGGCATTGTTCCTTATCTGCCGCGTACCGAGGTTATAAATATAACCACGCGTTTTCCCGCAGAGCTACCATTACTCGCCCGAGCGGCGCAGGAGGCACATCTATGTACTATTGCAGCTCTATTATTGTTATGTACTATCCTATGTACATAGTCTAAGTACATTTACTCACATAGGTATACATAAAAGGTTAACAAAGGTGTAGAACAGTTCAAATACAATCATACATCATTGGTGTTACTAAAAGAGTATATAATCAGACTTAAATAACAACATTAACACATTTATATACTACTTAAACATTGATATATTAACTTAGCACTATAATCACATTAGTTGGGCTCAATCGTGTCCCGGGTTTGATGGTCTGTCGTGCACAATAATAATGTATTGTACGTTCCGTAACGCTATGTTTTATAGAAACGAATATTAGGTATTAATATTCATGACAGTATTGTTAGCCCTGAAAAGGGCTTTTTGGTGTGCGCTCGGTGAGCGCCGCGAGTGAGCGAGTAGCGCTAGCACGCGCGCCAGCATCATCTCGATGCCGCCGTTTCTTCAGTTCAGTTGCTTGCTGGTGGTGTGGCCGTGGCCGTGGCCGTGTTGAAACTTGAAGAGCCGGCGAGACAAACGATAGAGGCGTCGTAGAGCGCGCGCGCCGCGCCCCCCCTTCTCTCCCCCGAGGACGATAGGAAGCGTACGAGCGGGCTTGCGTGGCGTGGTTGCGAGGTGTTGTGTGTGTAGTTAACGCACGCACACACGACAATAATATCACGTACACACGCAACTACGCACCATCTTCACTTCACTTCACAACACAACACAACACAGCAACAGCAACAGCAGCGGCCGGTGATGGTGATGGTGATGGTGATGGTGGGTGACAGACGCCGTCGCCGCCCGGTGTTTAACGCGAACGCGACCGTTGCTTACTTCTTAGCTGCGGACGCTTTCTTGGCGGCCGGCTTGGATTTCGGCGTGGAAGCTGCCTTCTTCGGTTTGGGAGCTTTAGGCTTCTTTGTAGGCGGCTTCGCAGTCTTCTTAGCCTTGGGAGCGGCTCCTCCCTTCGCCTTGGCGGGAGCGGCGGCTTTCTTGGCTGCCGGCTTCTTCTTGGCGGCGGCCGCCTTCTTGTCCTTTGCAGCTGCGCCAGCGGAGGACTTTGACTTCGATGGTGAAGCGGCCGATGCGGACGCGGCAGCGGCGGCGGCCTTCTTGCTCTTTGCGCCGGCTGCAGAGGCGGTCGCCTTCTTAGTCTTGGCAGCTGCGGAAGCGGATGCGCCACCCTTGCCGCCCGCCTTGCCGGCGCCGCCGGCTGGTTTCTTGGCCGCGGCAGATTTCGACTCGAGCTTGAACGAACCGGACGCTCCCTTTCCCTTTGTCTGGATCAGGGCGCCAGATTCGACGGCGCTCTTCAGATATTTCCTGATGAAAGGCGCCAGCTTCTCGGCGTCGACCTTGTACTGCGCGGCGATGTATTTCTTGATCGCCTGCAGAGAGGATCCGCTGCGCTCCTTCATCTCCTTGATAGCGTTGTTGACCATCTCGGATGTTTTAGGATGGGTCGGCTTCGCCTTCGGTTTCTTCGCGCCACCGGCGCCTCCCGCTTGTCTCGCTTGCTTCTTCGCCGGTGTAGCGGGTGCCGGAGCCTCGGTTGCCACTGCTGTGTCTGCCATTATTTATTTATTTGTATATTATGTTGATACGAAATAACGATAGCTGCTGTAGGTACTACGTACGTACGTACGTACACGTAGTAAGTAATAAAGTAGGTAACTAAGTTAACGTAAGACGTATATATTTAATTATAGACTTAGATGTCGCCACTTGGGTTTTTCAAACTTGGAACACGCAACGCTCAAGTCCAACGAAACTTTACCGTAACGAGCGCCGTGATGTCGCGGGACGTTTTCTCGTATGAACGCTTGAAACTTTTCACTAACACGTATCTAATAAAATAAAATTTAATAACGTTTATTAGTGTATATCAGGTGCAGTGTATACAGTTTCGGATTCGTCATGAACGCGAGGACGCGATGATATGAAATTTTTGAGAGTGTGCCGTAATACCGACCGGCTGCGGTATTTTATTTTGGCGACTGTCTGCGATGCATCACTCGGGTCCCGTTCAAAATGTATTTTTCTCTATAAAATAGATGGTTATTGTAGATCGAGGTCGACGCGTCAACAAGGAAGATATCGAACTTGATTGGTAACAGGATTTCGTATATATTCCTTAGTCTTGCGAACTAATTATCGACCTAAAATTGAACCGTCGTAAAACACGCGTCGCGCCGAACCGCTAAGGACGGACGACTCCGTCCAGGACGTACAACGTTTAATATACTAATATTAAAATACAAATTGTCTCCTTCGATAACCTCACAGTGTACAGGTGGCGATTTAAAAACCTTAAAGTTAATAAAACCAAGCTGAAAAAAAAGGAATAAAAAAAATGAATGTATTAGCGCATCTCGTAAATACATGATACGCGACGGCGTTCGCGTTGTAGGTACGTACGCCGCTTTCGCGGCGAAAGAAAGACAGACAGAGACAGTTATTTAGATAGATAGATAGATAGATAGGTAGGTAGGTAGGTAGGTAGGTACCTATCTATTATTCGTATATTATGTTAATTAAATATTAAGAATATTCAACTCGATGAACCGACCGTTAGATAAAACAATAATAATTATGGTAGGTACCTACCTATTACATAATATTATTAAAACAACACAAACAACCAACAATATCAGGTAACCTACCTCTACCTATCTATTTCCCTATTAATTTAGTAAGTACCTACCTATTTAGTAGTATATTTTACCTACCTACTGTGTATTAATTACTTAGTTGTTGCTTCTTTTCTTTTTCAGGTGGTAAGTGCTACAGCTGTACGTATACAATTATAATAATTATTATATAGGTAGGTACCTACCTATGTGATACAGCTACCGACAACGAACACTGCACAGCCGGCTATGTTAAATTGCATTGTGAGTATTGGTCAGTTTATCAATGTTACAATTATTATGTTCAATGTAGGTATAATAATTATATAGGTTGGTAGATATTTATAATAAAAAATAAAAACTATATCACGACCGTGCCCGTAGGTAGGTACGTACGCGTTTTAGACAACTCTTCTCAAGAAACATATCATTCACAAATAATATATAGAATCATGTGCGGCCCTGAAAAGGGCCTTTTTATTTGGCAATGCGCGCGTCTATATACTTATGGTTATCACCATAGTATGTAGAACATGTTGCGTAGGCAGCCACACGCGTCCGTAGTTCAGTTTAACCGCCGAAACCGTACAGGGTACGGCCCTGACGCTTCAGAGCGTAGACGACGTCCATGGCGGTGACGGTCTTCCTCTTGGCGTGCTCGGTGTATGTGACAGCGTCGCGGATCACGTTCTCTAGGAACACCTTCAACACCCCGCGAGTCTCTTCGTATATCAGACCGGAGATACGTTTCACGCCACCTCTGCGAGCCAGACGACGGATGGCGGGCTTCGTGATACCCTGGATGTTATCACGAAGTACTTTCCTGTGACGCTTGGCTCCTCCTTTTCCAAGACCTTTGCCTCCCTTACCGCGGCCGGTCATGTTGCTGCTTGTTTATTTACACACAAGAAACTTGTACACGTTCACGCTGGGCGAACGAGAACGACTGACTGTATAAAAATTTTCCTCGGCACTCGCTTATATTTATACCCAAGCGGCGGCGGGGTCGAAACTGGAGGTGAGGGGGGTGAGGGGGGGGGGGGGGGAATGCTCGTTGTTGGTTGGCTAGCTGTTAGCTGGTTACGATATTACGATTGATAGGAAATAATAAATTGCGCGCGCGCGTTAGAAGTAAGTAGGTAAACAATAAAAATAAAAATAATTTATCATTAGGTACAATCTTATTAATATCATAATTATTAAATTACTGTAAAAATATATGTAGGAGGTATACGTCATAATATTTAGGTAACCTATGTAAAACAATTTATCATCTCATTCCATTAAAGCAAGCAAGCAAGCAGTGCATGTACTATTTATTTCTTTATTATTTGTACGTACGTACGTCGTAAGTACAAGATAATAGAATAGTATTATATGTATTTTGCAAGTTCTTTATCGACTTCAGACTTCAAAGAAATGATTTCAAATTCAGAAAAATATGTGGCCCTGAAAAGGGCCTTTTATGTGAACAACAAATCACACACACGCTACACCACACGGTCAACGGCGGTCGCGATGTGAGAGCTGTTGTTGCATCGTATCGGTGTACACGTCTAAGCGCGTTCGCCTCTGATTCTGCGCGCCAACTGTATGTCCTTGGGCATAATGGTGACGCGTTTAGCATGAATAGCGCACAGGTTGGTGTCTTCGAAAAGGCCGACGAGGTAAGCCTCGCTGGCCTCCTGGAGCGCCATAACAGCGGAGCTCTGGAAACGGAGATCGGTCTTGAAGTCTTGGGCGATCTCGCGCACGAGACGCTGGAACGGGAGCTTGCGGATCAACAGCTCTGTACTCTTCTGGTACCGACGAATTTCACGAAGAGCCACTGTGCCGGGCCTGTAGCGATGAGGCTTCTTGACGCCGCCGGTCGCCGGTGCACTTTTACGCGCCGCCTTTGTGGCTAGCTGTTTTCTCGGCGCCTTACCACCGGTGGATTTACGAGCGGTCTGCTTCGTACGCGCCATTATAAACAACAAGCGGGAAGACTTTTATGAAACAAAATAATTATAATATAGACACAGTACGTACGCACTTCACGAACGAACGAGTGAGAATGAAAATCAACTAGCGGTGGTCGGTCCTATTTATATACAGTATAGTCAGCGTAGCGGCGCTGCGCGCGCCCTCTCGCGTCATAAACGCGCCTACTAGAAGTTCAACATTAAAACAAAAAATAAATAATAATAATATAAACATAGGTAGGTACCTACCTACCTAAGTATGTACCTACATAATACTACTATAATTAGGTAACTTACTTATAATAATATAAATTAAATTTCATCTAAACGGAGCGTATTATTATTAGGTAGGTAGGTAAGTACCTATTATAATATTAGGAGATTCCGCTCTCTGCTGCGGCGTGTGTGTGTAGAGGTGTAACTAGGTGAATAGGTAAATAAAAAGGATTATGAAGGTAAGTAATATAGCACCAGGCAGCGTAACATATATTTATCTTTGGTTTGTTCGTTGTTGTAGTATTTGTACTAACTTTATTATAATTTATAAGTAGGTACCTAGGTATTATATACAATTTTTTTTTGACGTTTTGACGCAATCGAACCAAAGAAACGTGAATCATAAGATTTATGATCTACACATGAAAATATTTGTGGCCCTGAAAAGGGCCTTTTGTTTATTATCCTTCAGTCAGCCAAGTTCGTGTAGACACAGATGTTGATGCGGCGTGTGCTTGCGTGTGCGTGCGTGCGTGCATGAATAGTGCGATCGGTAGGATACACCACAATGAACACGCAGTATAGCAACGCGACAAACAACACAACCGACGAACAAACACTGGTTACACACTAAACGAGGCGGCGTCGGATGGAGCGTCGGCTCTTGCTAGCTACCGACCGCTCACTTGGAGCTGGTGTACTTGGTGACGGCCTTGGTGCCTTCACTGACGGCGTGCTTGGCGAGCTCGCCGGGCAACAGGAGCCTGACGGACGTCTGCACCTCCCTGGACGTGATCGTAGACCTCTTGTTGTAGTGTGCTAGGCGGGACGCTTCGGCGGCGATACGTTCGAATATGTCGTTCACGAACGAGTTCATGATGGACATCGCCTTACTGGAGATACCGGTGTCCGGGTGCACCTGTTTGAGCACCTTGTAGATGTAGATGGCGTAGCTCTCCTTCCTCTTGTGCTTCTTCTTCTTCTTGTCGGTCTTGGAGATGTTCTTCTGGGCTTTGCCAGATTTCTTGGCGGCCTTTCCGCTTGTCTTAGGCGGCATAATGGAGACCGAGTTTTTGATCGAACACAATCAATACACAACGAGCGAAACGTAACAATAATTATTGTACGGCGCGTGGTACCGAACCGGAGTTCAGTCGGTGAATTGTATTTTTTGAACACACCGGCGACATTAGTATATATACACTGAACCGACGAGCGGTAGTGGTGACCGTAAAGAGTCCCGTCACAGCGACGGACCAATCGCAGCGTAGGAAATATATTTTATTTTGCGGAGACCGCGCGCGGGAGGGGCGGGCGCGTCTCACCGTGGATCGAGCGAGCGTCAGCGGGGGCGCGGGCGGGGGGGGGGGGGGGGGGGCTGAAGAGTGTGCGTAAAATAATAACGTTATCATAGGTAATACCTATTATAATAATTATTAGGTACCTATGTGCGTGGTATTTATGTAACTACTTTAAAATAAGGTAATTACCTATGTAAACAGGTAGGTAGGTAGGTAGGTAGGTAGGTAGGTAGGTAGGTAGGTAGGTAAGTACTTATTAAAATTTAGATAAGTAACAATACCTACAAACCTACCTAAATATTGTTATTGGTTAAACATTTACCAAAATACTGTATGCGCATCTCTCCTAGATTGTAAGTATCAGTGTATTAACTGTAAGCGAACCATAATAAATATATATATTTAGCCAGCTATAATATAGGTAGGTACCGTACCTACCTAGTTAATATAAATAATTTAGGTAGATAGGTCTATCCAGGGGGGTCGTGTTTTATTTTATTGTAGTAGGTATCTCTAGTTTATGGTAGAAGGTACGAACTAAATCGCGCGCGTGTGCGTGTGTGTGTGTGTGTGTGTGTGTGTGTGTTTTCGATCTGGGTACCTGTACCTAACCTACATTATAAATAAATAAATGAATGATAGATAACTTAATTTGTAGGTATCTGTAAAAATGTTAATACCTACTACCTTATGGTAGGTACTATTCGCACAAACACTGACAAAGAAACGGTCGTTTGTAATTATATTATATTATAATATTTGACGAATCATATTGTGGCCCTGAAAAGGGCCTTTTGTTTTGAATGCAACGAGCGAATAGCGCCCTCCGCAATCGACATAATGGATAATGATACCTAGGTATATTATAACATTATGCGGCGCGAGCAACGCCTTAAGCCTTCTTCTCGGTCTTCTTTGGCAGGAGTACGGCCTGGATGTTGGGCAGTACACCACCTTGAGCGATCGTCACACCGGAGAGGAGTTTGTTCAACTCCTCGTCGTTGCGGATCGCCAGTTGAAGGTGACGAGGTATGATCCTGGTCTTCTTGTTGTCCCTCGCGGCGTTGCCGGCCAACTCGAGAACTTCAGCAGCCAGATACTCCATCACGGCGGCCAAGTAGACCGGTGCGCCGGCACCCACCCGCTCAGCGTAATTTCCATTGCGCAGCAGCCTGTGTATACGGCCCACTGGAAACTGGAGACCGGCACGGTTGGAACGAGACTTTGCCTTTCCCTTGACCTTGCCACCCTTACCGCGACCGGACATTGTTAAAGATTGTTTATCAAATAAAACGTTCACTAAATAATCACACGCGTACGGTGTGCGCGCGCTCGGAGAGATAATATGTAACAACACACAGTGTTCGCGTTTACGCCCTTTTTATATATTCCGCTCGCGTAGCTGTGTCGGTGGGAGGGATACGGAGCTAACGAAACAATTTCACAAAACGCGCAAGCGCACTCTAGTCCGGAGGCACGGGGCACTGGGAGGTAGGTATAAGCAGAGATCTCGGTTGAAGTTTATGATTATAACAACATTCACAATGTTAGGTAGGTACCTATTTATTTATGTATGTAGTTATCCAACATTATAATTATTATTTGTTATTTTTCTTGTCGAATTTCTATGTAAAGCAGATTAGATGGGAAATGATAATTAAAAAAAAAAAAAAAAAAAAAAAAAAAAACCTACCGGTTTTTTTTTTTTGGGACAGCACCGCTCTTTGGTAGGTACATGTTTCAAATTTATTTTTTCAAAATTATTGTTATACCTATTCTCTTGTATTACTTACTGGTGTGCAATAAAGCGTATTGTATTGTAAGTAGGGCAGTCGGGGCGGATTAGGTACCTACCTATGTGTTATAAATACCTAGTATATAATAAATCATAATTTTTCTTGTCAAATTTCAATGTACAGCAGTTTAGACGGGAAACGATAACTAAAAAAAAAAAAAAAAAAAAAAAAAAAAAAAAAACCTACCGGTTTTTTTTTAGGGACAACACCGCTCTTTGGTACATTTTTTCTTTTTTCAAAATTATTGTTATTGTTATGTTATACCTATTCTCTTGTAATACTGGTGTGCCTGTGCAATAAAGCGTATTGTATTGTAGTACCGGTCGGTCGGGGGACGGGCAGTCGGGGCGGATTAGGTACCTAGCCTACAGCTACAGCAGGCAGACTATGTTATATATATAGTACCTACCTATATAATTATCATAATAATGTATTGTACGTTCCGTAACGCTATGTTTTATAGAAACGAATATTAGGTATTAATATTCATGACAGTATTGTTAGCCCTGAAAAGGGCTTTTTGGTGTGCGCTCGGTGAGCGCCGCGAGTGAGCGAGTAGCGCTAGCACGCGCGCCAGCATCATCTCGATGCCGCCGTTTCTTCAGTTCAGTTGCTTGCTGGTGGTGTGGCCGTGGCCGTGGCCGTGTTGAAACTTGAAGAGCCGGCGAGACAAACGATAGAGGCGTCGTAGAGCGCGCGCGCCGCGCCCCCCCTTCTCTCCCCCGAGGACGATAGGAAGCGTACGAGCGGGCTTGCGTGGCGTGGTTGCGAGGTGTTGTGTGTGTAGTTAACGCACGCACACACGACAATAATATCACGTACACACGCAACTACGCACCATCTTCACTTCACTTCACAACACAACACAACACAGCAACAGCAACAGCAGCGGCCGGTGATGGTGATGGTGATGGTGATGGTGGGTGACAGACGCCGTCGCCGCCCGGTGTTTAACGCGAACGCGACCGTTGCTTACTTCTTAGCTGCGGACGCTTTCTTGGCGGCCGGCTTGGATTTCGGCGTGGAAGCTGCCTTCTTCGGTTTGGGAGCTTTAGGCTTCTTTGTAGGCGGCTTCGCAGTCTTCTTAGCCTTGGGAGCGGCTCCTCCCTTCGCCTTGGCGGGAGCGGCGGCTTTCTTGGCTGCCGGCTTCTTCTTGGCGGCGGCCGCCTTCTTGTCCTTTGCAGCTGCGCCAGCGGAGGACTTTGACTTCGATGGTGAAGCGGCCGATGCGGACGCGGCAGCGGCGGCGGCCTTCTTGCTCTTTGCGCCGGCTGCAGAGGCGGTCGCCTTCTTAGTCTTGGCAGCTGCGGAAGCGGATGCGCCACCCTTGCCGCCCGCCTTGCCGGCGCCGCCGGCTGGTTTCTTGGCCGCGGCAGATTTCGACTCGAGCTTGAACGAACCGGACGCTCCCTTTCCCTTTGTCTGGATCAGGGCGCCAGATTCGACGGCGCTCTTCAGATATTTCCTGATGAAAGGCGCCAGCTTCTCGGCGTCGACCTTGTACTGCGCGGCGATGTATTTCTTGATCGCCTGCAGAGAGGATCCGCTGCGCTCCTTCATCTCCTTGATAGCGTTGTTGACCATCTCGGATGTTTTAGGATGGGTCGGCTTCGCCTTCGGTTTCTTCGCGCCACCGGCGCCTCCCGCTTGTCTCGCTTGCTTCTTCGCCGGTGTAGCGGGTGCCGGAGCCTCGGTTGCCACTGCTGTGTCTGCCATTATTTATTTATTTGTATATTATGTTGATACGAAATAACGATAGCTGCTGTAGGTACTACGTACGTACGTACGTACACGTAGTAAGTAATAAAGTAGGTAACTAAGTTAACGTAAGACGTATATATTTAATTATAGACTTAGATGTCGCCACTTGGGTTTTTCAAACTTGGAACACGCAACGCTCAAGTCCAACGAAACTTTACCGTAACGAGCGCCGTGATGTCGCGGGACGTTTTCTCGTATGAACGCTTGAAACTTTTCACTAACACGTATCTAATAAAATAAAATTTAATAACGTTTATTAGTGTATATCAGGTGCAGTGTATACAGTTTCGGATTCGTCATGAACGCGAGGACGCGATGATATGAAATTTTTGAGAGTGTGCCGTAATACCGACCGGCTGCGGTATTTTATTTTGGCGACTGTCTGCGATGCATCACTCGGGTCCCGTTCAAAATGTATTTTTCTCTATAAAATAGATGGTTATTGTAGATCGAGGTCGACGCGTCAACAAGGAAGATATCGAACTTGATTGGTAACAGGATTTCGTATATATTCCTTAGTCTTGCGAACTAATTATCGACCTAAAATTGAACCGTCGTAAAACACGCGTCGCGCCGAACCGCTAAGGACGGACGACTCCGTCCAGGACGTACAACGTTTAATATACTAATATTAAAATACAAATTGTCTCCTTCGATAACCTCACAGTGTACAGGTGGCGATTTAAAAACCTTAAAGTTAATAAAACCAAGCTGAAAAAAAAGGAATAAAAAAAATGAATGTATTAGCGCATCTCGTAAATACATGATACGCGACGGCGTTCGCGTTGTAGGTACGTACGCCGCTTTCGCGGCGAAAGAAAGACAGACAGAGACAGTTATTTAGATAGATAGATAGATAGATAGGTAGGTAGGTAGGTAGGTAGGTACCTATCTATTATTCGTATATTATGTTAATTAAATATTAAGAATATTCAACTCGATGAACCGACCGTTAGATAAAACAATAATAATTATGGTAGGTACCTACCTATTACATAATATTATTAAAACAACACAAACAACCAACAATATCAGGTAACCTACCTCTACCTATCTATTTCCCTATTAATTTAGTAAGTACCTACCTATTTAGTAGTATATTTTACCTACCTACTGTGTATTAATTACTTAGTTGTTGCTTCTTTTCTTTTTCAGGTGGTAAGTGCTACAGCTGTACGTATACAATTATAATAATTATTATATAGGTAGGTACCTACCTATGTGATACAGCTACCGACAACGAACACTGCACAGCCGGCTATGTTAAATTGCATTGTGAGTATTGGTCAGTTTATCAATGTTACAATTATTATGTTCAATGTAGGTATAATAATTATATAGGTTGGTAGATATTTATAATAAAAAATAAAAACTATATCACGACCGTGCCCGTAGGTAGGTACGTACGCGTTTTAGACAACTCTTCTCAAGAAACATATCATTCACAAATAATATATAGAATCATGTGCGGCCCTGAAAAGGGCCTTTTTATTTGGCAATGCGCGCGTCTATATACTTATGGTTATCACCATAGTATGTAGAACATGTTGCGTAGGCAGCCACACGCGTCCGTAGTTCAGTTTAACCGCCGAAACCGTACAGGGTACGGCCCTGACGCTTCAGAGCGTAGACGACGTCCATGGCGGTGACGGTCTTCCTCTTGGCGTGCTCGGTGTATGTGACAGCGTCGCGGATCACGTTCTCTAGGAACACCTTCAACACCCCGTGAGTCTCTTCGTATATCAGACCGGAGATACGTTTCACGCCACCTCTGCGAGCCAGACGACGGATGGCGGGCTTCGTGATACCCTGGATGTTATCACGAAGTACTTTCCTGTGACGCTTGGCTCCTCCTTTTCCAAGACCTTTGCCTCCCTTACCGCGGCCGGTCATGTTGCTGCTTGTTTATTTACACACAAGAAACTTGTACACGTTCACGCTGGGCGAACGAGAACGACTGACTGTATAAAAATTTTCCTCGGCACTCGCTTATATTTATACCCAAGCGGCGGCGGGGTCGAAACTGGAGGTGAGGGGGGTGAGGGGGGGGGGGGGGGGAATGCTCGTTGTTGGTTGGCTAGCTGTTAGCTGGTTACGATATTACGATTGATAGGAAATAATAAATTGCGCGCGCGCGTTAGAAGTAAGTAGGTAAACAATAAAAATAAAAATAATTTATCATTAGGTACAATCTTATTAATATCATAATTATTAAATTACTGTAAAAATATATGTAGGAGGTATACGTCATAATATTTAGGTAACCTATGTAAAACAATTTATCATCTCATTCCATTAAAGCAAGCAAGCAAGCAGTGCATGTACTATTTATTTCTTTATTATTTGTACGTACGTACGTCGTAAGTACAAGATAATAGAATAGTATTATATGTATTTTGCAAGTTCTTTATCGACTTCAGACTTCAAAGAAATGATTTCAAATTCAGAAAAATATGTGGCCCTGAAAAGGGCCTTTTATGTGAACAACAAATCACACACACGCTACACCACACGGTCAACGGCGGTCGCGATGTGAGAGCTGTTGTTGCATCGTATCGGTGTACACGTCTAAGCGCGTTCGCCTCTGATTCTGCGCGCCAACTGTATGTCCTTGGGCATAATGGTGACGCGTTTAGCATGAATAGCGCACAGGTTGGTGTCTTCGAAAAGGCCGACGAGGTAAGCCTCGCTGGCCTCCTGGAGCGCCATAACAGCGGAGCTCTGGAAACGGAGATCGGTCTTGAAGTCTTGGGCGATCTCGCGCACGAGACGCTGGAACGGGAGCTTGCGGATCAACAGCTCTGTACTCTTCTGGTACCGACGAATTTCACGAAGAGCCACTGTGCCGGGCCTGTAGCGATGAGGCTTCTTGACGCCGCCGGTCGCCGGTGCACTTTTACGCGCCGCCTTTGTGGCTAGCTGTTTTCTCGGCGCCTTACCACCGGTGGATTTACGAGCGGTCTGCTTCGTACGCGCCATTATAAACAACAAGCGGGAAGACTTTTATGAAACAAAATAATTATAATATAGACACAGTACGTACGCACTTCACGAACGAACGAGTGAGAATGAAAATCAACTAGCGGTGGTCGGTCCTATTTATATACAGTATAGTCAGCGTAGCGGCGCTGCGCGCGCCCTCTCGCGTCATAAACGCGCCTACTAGAAGTTCAACATTAAAACAAAAAATAAATAATAATAATATAAACATAGGTAGGTACCTACCTACCTAAGTATGTACCTACATAATACTACTATAATTAGGTAACTTACTTATAATAATATAAATTAAATTTCATCTAAACGGAGCGTATTATTATTAGGTAGGTAGGTAAGTACCTATTATAATATTAGGAGATTCCGCTCTCTGCTGCGGCGTGTGTGTGTAGAGGTGTAACTAGGTGAATAGGTAAATAAAAAGGATTATGAAGGTAAGTAATATAGCACCAGGCAGCGTAACATATATTTATCTTTGGTTTGTTCGTTGTTGTAGTATTTGTACTAACTTTATTATAATTTATAAGTAGGTACCTAGGTATTATATACAATTTTTTTTTGACGTTTTGACGCAATCGAACCAAAGAAACGTGAATCATAAGATTTATGATCTACACATGAAAATATTTGTGGCCCTGAAAAGGGCCTTTTGTTTATTATCCTTCAGTCAGCCAAGTTCGTGTAGACACAGATGTTGATGCGGCGTGTGCTTGCGTGTGCGTGCGTGCGTGCATGAATAGTGCGATCGGTAGGATACACCACAATGAACACGCAGTATAGCAACGCGACAAACAACACAACCGACGAACAAACACTGGTTACACACTAAACGAGGCGGCGTCGGATGGAGCGTCGGCTCTTGCTAGCTACCGACCGCTCACTTGGAGCTGGTGTACTTGGTGACGGCCTTGGTGCCTTCACTGACGGCGTGCTTGGCGAGCTCGCCGGGCAACAGGAGCCTGACGGACGTCTGCACCTCCCTGGACGTGATCGTAGACCTCTTGTTGTAGTGTGCTAGGCGGGACGCTTCGGCGGCGATACGTTCGAATATGTCGTTCACGAACGAGTTCATGATGGACATCGCCTTACTGGAGATACCGGTGTCCGGGTGCACCTGTTTGAGCACCTTGTAGATGTAGATGGCGTAGCTCTCCTTCCTCTTGTGCTTCTTCTTCTTCTTGTCGGTCTTGGAGATGTTCTTCTGGGCTTTGCCAGATTTCTTGGCGGCCTTTCCGCTTGTCTTAGGCGGCATAATGGAGACCGAGTTTTTGATCGAACACAATCAATACACAACGAGCGAAACGTAACAATAATTATTGTACGGCGCGTGGTACCGAACCGGAGTTCAGTCGGTGAATTGTATTTTTTGAACACATTTTTTTTTTTTTTTTTGAAATGGCCTATTGCAGATAACTCCGTGAGCTAGATCTGCGTAACCGGGCTTTGGTGGGACCAGAAGGGTCTCTCACCGTAAAGTATTAAAACTAAAATAGCACAGCTAAGGGCACCCCATAATGGGGCTCGGACCTAGGCTTAGGGCGCTATTGGTAATTGAACAAGAAGGGACTTGCAAAATCGGTGAGTTATTATTATTTGGGGACATGTTTTGGTCTACTTGCACAGCGCGGGCTGGCGGGGTCAAGGGTCGGGGGGTTGGGTACGCTACTCTATGCCGCGGAGGTACTCGCCGTCGAGTACGGTAAGAAGGGCGTCTGTCGTGTGTAGTGATGCCAGTTTTTGAGGCTAACTTTAAGCTCTCTTGATAGAGAGTGATGTCATCGTCCTTGTTGATGAGGGCGTGTCGTGGGCGTCGTGTACGTGAAATTTGTGAGGGTGTGTAACGAGCGGCTGCTGCCACTAACGGGTTAGTGTGTGTAGTAGCAGAATCGAAGAAGCGTTTAGAAGCTTTTTTCATAAAGTGCCTGATGGTCGGCATATTTAAATCGACATGTAATTGCTCATTGCGTACGTACCAGGGGGAGCCCGTGGCACGGCGCATGAATCGATTCTGGAGGGTTTGCATCCTTGCTAAGCGAGACGGCTCAACGTGTGCGAACACGACGCTAGCATATGTCATAATGGGGCGTATACACGCAGTATAGATTCGCACCTTGGACTTAAGGGCTAGTTTACTGCGTGCATTGAGGAGGCCGTGGAGGCGACCGAGCGCAAAGGCTGCGCGGTTGCGTACAATTTTAATGTGCTCTGTGAATTTAAGTCTATTGTCCAGAGTCACCCCAAGGTATTTGGCCTTGGTGTCCCATGGGATCGGTTGGTCTGACATGGTGATGGGTCGGGTGCGAGTGTGGGCGTTGCAGTTTTTGCCTTTCTTGACAAAAAGTACTGCTGCGCTTTTGGTGGGATTGATTTCGATCCTCCATTTCTTAAACCATTGCTCGAGAGCATTAGCTGCGGATTGGAGGTTTAGAGCTATTGACTTTGGGCTAAAACCTGTGTAAAAAATGGCAGTGTCGTCAGCGAAAAGCGCTAGTTGGCACTTGTTGTGTTTGGGGATGTCGCTCGTGTAGAGTGAAAACAGTAGTGGGGAGAGCACGGAGCCCTGCGGGACTCCTGCTCGTATAGGGTGAGGAGAGGAGAGGGCGCTTCCAATACGATAGCGAAAGGTGCGATTTGACAGGAAGTCTCGTATGATGAGCACGAGACGATCGGGCACGTTGAGTGTATACAGCTTATATATTAAGCCGTCGTGCCATACCTTGTCAAATGCCTTCGCCACATCGAAGAAGAGCGCGCCTGTCATGCGTCCTCTTTGAAATCCTGCACTTATGTGCTCGACTATGCGATGAACCTGCTGTACGCAGTAATGTTTGGACCTAAAGCCAAACTGTTCATCGGGGATGATTCTATTGGATTCTGCAAAATCCATTAATCTTTTGAAAATGAGGCGTTCATAAATCTTTCCCATGGAGCTGAGTAGACTTATGGGCCGGTAGCTGGACGGTTCAGCTGGGGGCTTGCCTGGCTTGTGAAAGCCGATGACAGTGGCATCTTTCCATGCTTGTGGAAAGAGGTTGTTACTCAATGCCGCATTGAAGATGGCTGACATTAAGACTATGAGTTGGGCTGGGAAGAGTTTGATCACCCTGTTGGTGATACCGTCTGCGCCAGGAGCTTTCCTGGGTTTTAATTGTCTCACTATGGAGAGGACTTCGTCTGGGGTTACTGGGGGGAGGGGTTCGTCTGGATCCTCGTGGGGGGGGAGGGTGAACCTGCGTTCAACCTCGGCTTCTACATTGTCGAGGTGGGCTTGGTCTACCGGTAGTGAGCTTGGCGAGCATTGGGTCTCCAGGCTGTCGGCTAGGCACTCGGCCTTTTCATCGTCCTCAAAGGCTAGGCTTTGATTTGGACGGATCAGGGGGGGGAGGTCGGTAACTGTATCGGACTTGAGCTTTTTGGTGAGTTGCCAGAAAGCTTGATGGGATGGTTCGATTGTGCTCATGAGCCTGTCCCAACGCTCCTCCCGCAACTCCTTGATGCGTGACTTTACAGCGCGCTGTAAGCCTCGCATGCGAGCTCGGTTGGTGGCGTCTGGGAAGGCATCATAGGCACGGATAGCTGCATTCTTCCTAGTTATCAGTGCACGCGCATCGGCTGGCAGTTTCCAGCGGTGGTCGTCCACCATTGGAACTTGCCGTGAACTTTCGTTCACCGCCGTTTGCACGTGACTGGTAAGAAGGTCGAGCGCACCTAGGGCATCTGCGGTTGACTCTACTTTATCTGGGATTTGGTCTAGATGAACTGACGTGGTGGACTTAAGACGCCGTTCTAACTGATCCCAATCTGTGATTAATTTAGTTTGAGGGGGTAGGCCAGGATCGGGGGGGGCTGTACGAGAATTTAACTCTAGGATCACTGGTCTGTGGTCTGAATCTAGTTCTTGCAGCGTCGCTATTGAACGTAAACTTAGGTTTATGTTCTTTAACAGCGCTACGTCGAGAATGTCGGGTTGGTGGTTAATGATGTTAGGATAATGGGTGGGTGTCATCGGTGCGATGATGTCAAAGTTGAGTTTGGAGGATAAGCGCAATAGCACGTTTCCTCTAGGGTTGGAGATGCGAGAGTTCCAGACGGGATGCTTCGCATTTAGGTCGCCCGCCAGAATGACTGAGCTGTCCATATTCATGAGTGAGGTGATATCAGGTTCCATGAGAGTCGGACTGACACTATTATTAGGAGGAGGGATGTATGCCGATATGATGGTGATGGAGGGGTGGCCGGTCATGCCCAGCCGACATATGGAGGCCTCTACTTGGGACAGTGGAGGGGGGTCTAAAGGCATGCAGTGGAGGGAATTTTTGTAATAGATGAGGGTGCCACCCCCTCTACTACCTGTCCTATCATTGCGCACTAACTTGTAGTTGGCAACTTTAGGTGAACGTAATGACGGTTTTAAGAAAGATTCTTGGATTAGGAATATGTCAAGTTGATGGTCGCGGAGGAAGGTCGCGATCTCATCTCGTTGACCAGAAATGCTGTTGGCATTGAAGAATCCTAATTTTAGGGATCTAAGTTTAACTCTGCTACTGTTTTGTGTATGCATATTATGGTGTGTAGTGGATGAAGAATGTGGACAGGTCTGAGTACTCTGCCATGAGGGCCATGTTAGCTTGAAGGTTTCCCTTGGAAGCTATTAATTTGGCGTGTAATTCATTGCTGCGGGCAATGATGTTGGGGTCGAAGAACCTGGCTAGGGCCATGATGGTGGCAGGGTCGTAGGGTGCCTCAGTATGAGGTGTATGCACCGGTTGGGGGGTGCGGGGCACTTGAGCTGACTGAGAGGTCGGCTTGCGTGCAGGTACGGGGGGGCGGGGCAGAGATGGTGTCGAGGTGACGATCTTGCCTGTCGGGGGGGAGATGGGGAGCGCCATCAACGGAGGGATGGTCGCTGGGGAAGTCTGTGTTGGCCTGAGGGCCGGGAACGCTTGCTGATGGTTCAGCACGTTCCACGGTGAGGGCCTCTGTGGTCTAAGGTCCATGGGGGGAGTGGGGTTGATAAGGGGCAGCTTTGAGTGCTGCCGCTTTGGCTGGCTCGTAGTCGCTTTGCGGTTAGAGCGTGGGGCTTTCGGACACCCGCGATAGCTCGCTGGGTGACCGGACTCGCCGCAGAGAACGCAGCTCGGGGGCTCTGTGCATAGCGCCACTTCTTTGGGTCGCGTGCAGGCCGCTGTCGCGTGATCGCCGAGGCACTTAACGCACCTGGCTTTCGCGTAGCAGTTGCGCTGCGCGTGCCCGTAGAGTTGGCAATTATGACATTGCCCGGGGGAGGAGGTCTTGTGAGGTCTTTCGACCTTAATGCCTGAGAGGCTACATACCGACTTTATGTCGCATATGGCCTTACCGGCGACGGTGTTTTCGAGGATGACAATAATCATATCGAAAGGGGCGCCGTTGCGTCCTCGGTGCATGCGATGCACTTCGAGGACTGGGAAGCCCTGGGATTTAAGGTCCTCTGCAATCTCATCGACTGCGATTTCCTTTGCCACGTGCTTAATTACGCAGCGAAATTGTCGGTCCTCTTTTAGAGCGTACGTGTGGAAAGCCACCTTGCGCTCTTTGAGTAGTTTTGTCAGCGAACGGAAGTCCGCTGTCGCCACTACTTGAACTTTAATACCCACTGCCGTAGTGCGGGCGTGGGTGTAGTTGATGCGCTCGACGGCGCAGGCCTTAGACACAGCGGTCCATTGGGCCTTATCGTGAATGTAAAGCGGGGGGGGTGTGGGCATCTTGGGGGCTGCGGGGGTCGCAGTTTGGGAGGTCGGTTGGGGGGAGGATGGGCGACTGCTCAGGGCAGCGCCCGCTGCGGGGGTGGCGGGGGCGGTAGCAGCCTTCTTGGCTGGGGCGCCAACGGTGTCGGTGGATTTGGGCTTGCGGCTTCTCTTTTTGCCCTTCCCTACGGTGATGTAGTCGTCTGAGGAAGAGGAGGCCGCTGAGCGGGGGTGCTCGACAGAGTCGGCAGAGCTGTAGCCCGTCATCTCTGTGTCGACGGGGGTAGGGGGGCGGGAGTGCTCGTCGTCACTGGGTAGAGTGACTACGATAGCCGGGGATCTTGGTGGGCTAGTGGGTAGCTCAGGGCTAGCGGGGCTAAAAGCGGAGGGGGCGGTGGGGGCGGTGGGGGCGGTGGGGGCGGTGGGGGCGGTGGGGGGGGCGGGTGCTGACTGCGGGTTCAGTGCAGTCATCTTGTTTACAATACGTTCGCGGAGTTGAGGGACCTCGCGAACGATGTCCCTGATGATCTCCATCAACTGTTGGCGAGTTAAGTTCGCCATGTTGGTGGAGTTCGTGTGCGTTTTTGTTGAAAAAATAATATCCCCTGGGCAGAGGGCCCGGGGGTGAGAGGGTAGGACTACCCTCCCTGCCTATGCGACAGGGAGGCGGGTGTGTGGTCGTACGTAAGTCAGTAATTGGGAGTATTGAGTAACCCTAAGGGTTATGGATCGGGTACACTTGTATGAGTAATAAACTCTGTACTCACGTCTACTCAGTCCCAGAAGAAAAATCCCGGGAGAAGCACAATCACTTATTATTATAAACGCAGCGTCTCTGCTTACGTAAGTCAGTTATTAACACTCGATAACACAATGTCTATGCACAATGTCTGTTCACTGAATTGATTATCGCGAACTGGTAATATTTATTATTGCGCGGGCACGTACCGGTAACGTGCGCTCTTTTGTTAACCGGGCTAGTAACAACTATTATTTCGCGGCGATGCGTGGTCGGCCACGAGTAAACGATGGGACGGCAACGTGTAGTGGCAGGCTGAGCGGCGCTCTCTCGGGGAGGGGCGTGGCTTCGTCGGCGGCACTCGGCGTTGTTGAATCCTTTTGGGTGGGGGTTCCAGTTGGACGGCGCTTGGGCAGCGTGCTAGCGACTGCTTCGGGCGGCAGCCAGTTGCGGAATTTTTTGAACACACCGGCGACATTAGTATATATACACTGAACCGACGAGCGGTAGTGGTGACCGTAAAGAGTCCCGTCACAGCGACGGACCAATCGCAGCGTAGGAAATATATTTTATTTTGCGGAGACCGCGCGCGGGAGGGGCGGGCGCGTCTCACCGTGGATCGAGCGAGCGTCAGCGGGGGCGCGGGCGGGGGGGGGGGGGGGGGGCTGAAGAGTGTGCGTAAAATAATAACGTTATCATAGGTAATACCTATTATAATAATTATTAGGTACCTATGTGCGTGGTATTTATGTAACTACTTTAAAATAAGGTAATTACCTATGTAAACAGGTAGGTAGGTAGGTAGGTAGGTAGGTAGGTAGGTAGGTAGGTAGGTAAGTACTTATTAAAATTTAGATAAGTAACAATACCTACAAACCTACCTAAATATTGTTATTGGTTAAACATTTACCAAAATACTGTATGCGCATCTCTCCTAGATTGTAAGTATCAGTGTATTAACTGTAAGCGAACCATAATAAATATATATATTTAGCCAGCTATAATATAGGTAGGTACCGTACCTACCTAGTTAATATAAATAATTTAGGTAGATAGGTCTATCCAGGGGGGTCGTGTTTTATTTTATTGTAGTAGGTATCTCTAGTTTATGGTAGAAGGTACGAACTAAATCGCGCGCGTGTGCGTGTGTGTGTGTGTGTGTGTGTGTGTGTGTTTTCGATCTGGGTACCTGTACCTAACCTACATTATAAATAAATAAATGAATGATAGATAACTTAATTTGTAGGTATCTGTAAAAATGTTAATACCTACTACCTTATGGTAGGTACTATTCGCACAAACACTGACAAAGAAACGGTCGTTTGTAATTATATTATATTATAATATTTGACGAATCATATTGTGGCCCTGAAAAGGGCCTTTTGTTTTGAATGCAACGAGCGAATAGCGCCCTCCGCAATCGACATAATGGATAATGATACCTAGGTATATTATAACATTATGCGGCGCGAGCAACGCCTTAAGCCTTCTTCTCGGTCTTCTTTGGCAGGAGTACGGCCTGGATGTTGGGCAGTACACCACCTTGAGCGATCGTCACACCGGAGAGGAGTTTGTTCAACTCCTCGTCGTTGCGGATCGCCAGTTGAAGGTGACGAGGTATGATCCTGGTCTTCTTGTTGTCCCTCGCGGCGTTGCCGGCCAACTCGAGAACTTCAGCAGCCAGATACTCCATCACGGCGGCCAAGTAGACCGGTGCGCCGGCACCCACCCGCTCAGCGTAATTTCCATTGCGCAGCAGCCTGTGTATACGGCCCACTGGAAACTGGAGACCGGCACGGTTGGAACGAGACTTTGCCTTTCCCTTGACCTTGCCACCCTTACCGCGACCGGACATTGTTAAAGATTGTTTATCAAATAAAACGTTCACTAAATAATCACACGCGTACGGTGTGCGCGCGCTCGGAGAGATAATATGTAACAACACACAGTGTTCGCGTTTACGCCCTTTTTATATATTCCGCTCGCGTAGCTGTGTCGGTGGGAGGGATACGGAGCTAACGAAACAATTTCACAAAACGCGCAAGCGCACTCTAGTCCGGAGGCACGGGGCACTGGGAGGTAGGTATAAGCAGAG
Organism: Allophyes oxyacanthae; assembly: GCA_932294325.1. Taxonomy (NCBI): domain Eukaryota; kingdom Metazoa; phylum Arthropoda; class Insecta; order Lepidoptera; family Noctuidae; genus Allophyes; species Allophyes oxyacanthae. Next base: position 3,851,223 of record OW028638.1, read on the forward strand.
ATCTCGGTTGAAGTTTATGATTATAACAACATTCACAATGTTAGGTAGGTACCTATTTATTTATGTATGTAGTTATCCAACATTATAATTATTATTTGTTATTTTTCTTGTCGAATTTCTATGTAAAGCAGATTAGATGGGAAATGATAATTAAAAAAAAAAAAAAAAAAAAAAAAAAAAAACCTACCGGTTTTTTTTTTTTGGGACAGCACCGCTCTTTGGTAGGTACATGTTTCAAATTTATTTTTTCAAAATTATTGTTATACCTATTCTCTTGTATTACTTACTGGTGTGCAATAAAGCGTATTGTATTGTAAGTAGGGCAGTCGGGGCGGATTAGGTACCTACCTATGTGTTATAAATACCTAGTATATAATAAATCATAATTTTTCTTGTCAAATTTCAATGTACAGCAGTTTAGACGGGAAACGATAACTAAAAAAAAAAAAAAAAAAAAAAAAAAAAAAAAACCTACCGGTTTTTTTTTAGGGACAACACCGCTCTTTGGTACATTTTTTCTTTTTTCAAAATTATTGTTATTGTTATGTTATACCTATTCTCTTGTAATACTGGTGTGCCTGTGCAATAAAGCGTATTGTATTGTAGTACCGGTCGGTCGGGGGACGGGCAGTCGGGGCGGATTAGGTACCTAGCCTACAGCTACAGCAGGCAGACTATGTTATATATATAGTACCTACCTATATAATTATCATAATAATGTATTGTACGTTCCGTAACGCTATGTTTTATAGAAACGAATATTAGGTATTAATATTCATGACAGTATTGTTAGCCCTGAAAAGGGCTTTTTGGTGTGCGCTCGGTGAGCGCCGCGAGTGAGCGAGTAGCGCTAGCACGCGCGCCAGCATCATCTCGATGCCGCCGTTTCTTCAGTTCAGTTGCTTGCTGGTGGTGTGGCCGTGGCCGTGGCCGTGTTGAAACTTGAAGAGCCGGCGAGACAAACGATAGAGGCGTCGTAGAGCGCGCGCGCCGCGCCCCCCCTTCTCTCCCCCGAGGACGATAGGAAGCGTACGAGCGGGCTTGCGTGGCGTGGTTGCGAGGTGTTGTGTGTGTAGTTAACGCACGCACACACGACAATAATATCACGTACACACGCAACTACGCACCATCTTCACTTCACTTCACAACACAACACAACACAGCAACAGCAACAGCAGCGGCCGGTGATGGTGATGGTGATGGTGATGGTGGGTGACAGACGCCGTCGCCGCCCGGTGTTTAACGCGAACGCGACCGTTGCTTACTTCTTAGCTGCGGACGCTTTCTTGGCGGCCGGCTTGGATTTCGGCGTGGAAGCTGCCTTCTTCGGTTTGGGAGCTTTAGGCTTCTTTGTAGGCGGCTTCGCAGTCTTCTTAGCCTTGGGAGCGGCTCCTCCCTTCGCCTTGGCGGGAGCGGCGGCTTTCTTGGCTGCCGGCTTCTTCTTGGCGGCGGCCGCCTTCTTGTCCTTTGCAGCTGCGCCAGCGGAGGACTTTGACTTCGATGGTGAAGCGGCCGATGCGGACGCGGCAGCGGCGGCGGCCTTCTTGCTCTTTGCGCCGGCTGCAGAGGCGGTCGCCTTCTTAGTCTTGGCAGCTGCGGAAGCGGATGCGCCACCCTTGCCGCCCGCCTTGCCGGCGCCGCCGGCTGGTTTCTTGGCCGCGGCAGATTTCGACTCGAGCTTGAACGAACCGGACGCTCCCTTTCCCTTTGTCTGGATCAGGGCGCCAGATTCGACGGCGCTCTTCAGATATTTCCTGATGAAAGGCGCCAGCTTCTCGGCGTCGACCTTGTACTGCGCGGCGATGTATTTCTTGATCGCCTGCAGAGAGGATCCGCTGCGCTCCTTCATCTCCTTGATAGCGTTGTTGACCATCTCGGATGTTTTAGGATGGGTCGGCTTCGCCTTCGGTTTCTTCGCGCCACCGGCGCCTCCCGCTTGTCTCGCTTGCTTCTTCGCCGGTGTAGCGGGTGCCGGAGCCTCGGTTGCCACTGCTGTGTCTGCCATTATTTATTTATTTGTATATTATGTTGATACGAAATAACGATAGCTGCTGTAGGTACTACGTACGTACGTACGTACACGTAGTAAGTAATAAAGTAGGTAACTAAGTTAACGTAAGACGTATATATTTAATTATAGACTTAGATGTCGCCACTTGGGTTTTTCAAACTTGGAACACGCAACGCTCAAGTCCAACGAAACTTTACCGTAACGAGCGCCGTGATGTCGCGGGACGTTTTCTCGTATGAACGCTTGAAACTTTTCACTAACACGTATCTAATAAAATAAAATTTAATAACGTTTATTAGTGTATATCAGGTGCAGTGTATACAGTTTCGGATTCGTCATGAACGCGAGGACGCGATGATATGAAATTTTTGAGAGTGTGCCGTAATACCGACCGGCTGCGGTATTTTATTTTGGCGACTGTCTGCGATGCATCACTCGGGTCCCGTTCAAAATGTATTTTTCTCTATAAAATAGATGGTTATTGTAGATCGAGGTCGACGCGTCAACAAGGAAGATATCGAACTTGATTGGTAACAGGATTTCGTATATATTCCTTAGTCTTGCGAACTAATTATCGACCTAAAATTGAACCGTCGTAAAACACGCGTCGCGCCGAACCGCTAAGGACGGACGACTCCGTCCAGGACGTACAACGTTTAATATACTAATATTAAAATACAAATTGTCTCCTTCGATAACCTCACAGTGTACAGGTGGCGATTTAAAAACCTTAAAGTTAATAAAACCAAGCTGAAAAAAAAGGAATAAAAAAAATGAATGTATTAGCGCATCTCGTAAATACATGATACGCGACGGCGTTCGCGTTGTAGGTACGTACGCCGCTTTCGCGGCGAAAGAAAGACAGACAGAGACAGTTATTTAGATAGATAGATAGATAGATAGGTAGGTAGGTAGGTAGGTAGGTACCTATCTATTATTCGTATATTATGTTAATTAAATATTAAGAATATTCAACTCGATGAACCGACCGTTAGATAAAACAATAATAATTATGGTAGGTACCTACCTATTACATAATATTATTAAAACAACACAAACAACCAACAATATCAGGTAACCTACCTCTACCTATCTATTTCCCTATTAATTTAGTAAGTACCTACCTATTTAGTAGTATATTTTACCTACCTACTGTGTATTAATTACTTAGTTGTTGCTTCTTTTCTTTTTCAGGTGGTAAGTGCTACAGCTGTACGTATACAATTATAATAATTATTATATAGGTAGGTACCTACCTATGTGATACAGCTACCGACAACGAACACTGCACAGCCGGCTATGTTAAATTGCATTGTGAGTATTGGTCAGTTTATCAATGTTACAATTATTATGTTCAATGTAGGTATAATAATTATATAGGTTGGTAGATATTTATAATAAAAAATAAAAACTATATCACGACCGTGCCCGTAGGTAGGTACGTACGCGTTTTAGACAACTCTTCTCAAGAAACATATCATTCACAAATAATATATAGAATCATGTGCGGCCCTGAAAAGGGCCTTTTTATTTGGCAATGCGCGCGTCTATATACTTATGGTTATCACCATAGTATGTAGAACATGTTGCGTAGGCAGCCACACGCGTCCGTAGTTCAGTTTAACCGCCGAAACCGTACAGGGTACGGCCCTGACGCTTCAGAGCGTAGACGACGTCCATGGCGGTGACGGTCTTCCTCTTGGCGTGCTCGGTGTATGTGACAGCGTCGCGGATCACGTTCTCTAGGAACACCTTCAACACCCCGCGAGTCTCTTCGTATATCAGACCGGAGATACGTTTCACGCCACCTCTGCGAGCCAGACGACGGATGGCGGGCTTCGTGATACCCTGGATGTTATCACGAAGTACTTTCCTGTGACGCTTGGCTCCTCCTTTTCCAAGACCTTTGCCTCCCTTACCGCGGCCGGTCATGTTGCTGCTTGTTTATTTACACACAAGAAACTTGTACACGTTCACGCTGGGCGAACGAGAACGACTGACTGTATAAAAATTTTCCTCGGCACTCGCTTATATTTATACCCAAGCGGCGGCGGGGTCGAAACTGGAGGTGAGGGGGGTGAGGGGGGGGGGGGGGGAATGCTCGTTGTTGGTTGGCTAGCTGTTAGCTGGTTACGATATTACGATTGATAGGAAATAATAAATTGCGCGCGCGCGTTAGAAGTAAGTAGGTAAACAATAAAAATAAAAATAATTTATCATTAGGTACAATCTTATTAATATCATAATTATTAAATTACTGTAAAAATATATGTAGGAGGTATACGTCATAATATTTAGGTAACCTATGTAAAACAATTTATCATCTCATTCCATTAAAGCAAGCAAGCAAGCAGTGCATGTACTATTTATTTCTTTATTATTTGTACGTACGTACGTCGTAAGTACAAGATAATAGAATAGTATTATATGTATTTTGCAAGTTCTTTATCGACTTCAGACTTCAAAGAAATGATTTCAAATTCAGAAAAATATGTGGCCCTGAAAAGGGCCTTTTATGTGAACAACAAATCACACACACGCTACACCACACGGTCAACGGCGGTCGCGATGTGAGAGCTGTTGTTGCATCGTATCGGTGTACACGTCTAAGCGCGTTCGCCTCTGATTCTGCGCGCCAACTGTATGTCCTTGGGCATAATGGTGACGCGTTTAGCATGAATAGCGCACAGGTTGGTGTCTTCGAAAAGGCCGACGAGGTAAGCCTCGCTGGCCTCCTGGAGCGCCATAACAGCGGAGCTCTGGAAACGGAGATCGGTCTTGAAGTCTTGGGCGATCTCGCGCACGAGACGCTGGAACGGGAGCTTGCGGATCAACAGCTCTGTACTCTTCTGGTACCGACGAATTTCACGAAGAGCCACTGTGCCGGGCCTGTAGCGATGAGGCTTCTTGACGCCGCCGGTCGCCGGTGCACTTTTACGCGCCGCCTTTGTGGCTAGCTGTTTTCTCGGCGCCTTACCACCGGTGGATTTACGAGCGGTCTGCTTCGTACGCGCCATTATAAACAACAAGCGGGAAGACTTTTATGAAACAAAATAATTATAATATAGACACAGTACGTACGCACTTCACGAACGAACGAGTGAGAATGAAAATCAACTAGCGGTGGTCGGTCCTATTTATATACAGTATAGTCAGCGTAGCGGCGCTGCGCGCGCCCTCTCGCGTCATAAACGCGCCTACTAGAAGTTCAACATTAAAACAAAAAATAAATAATAATAATATAAACATAGGTAGGTACCTACCTACCTAAGTATGTACCTACATAATACTACTATAATTAGGTAACTTACTTATAATAATATAAATTAAATTTCATCTAAACGGAGCGTATTATTATTAGGTAGGTAGGTAAGTACCTATTATAATATTAGGAGATTCCGCTCTCTGCTGCGGCGTGTGTGTGTAGAGGTGTAACTAGGTGAATAGGTAAATAAAAAGGATTATGAAGGTAAGTAATATAGCACCAGGCAGCGTAACATATATTTATCTTTGGTTTGTTCGTTGTTGTAGTATTTGTACTAACTTTATTATAATTTATAAGTAGGTACCTAGGTATTATATACAATTTTTTTTTGACGTTTTGACGCAATCGAACCAAAGAAACGTGAATCATAAGATTTATGATCTACACATGAAAATATTTGTGGCCCTGAAAAGGGCCTTTTGTTTATTATCCTTCAGTCAGCCAAGTTCGTGTAGACACAGATGTTGATGCGGCGTGTGCTTGCGTGTGCGTGCGTGCGTGCATGAATAGTGCGATCGGTAGGATACACCACAATGAACACGCAGTATAGCAACGCGACAAACAACACAACCGACGAACAAACACTGGTTACACACTAAACGAGGCGGCGTCGGATGGAGCGTCGGCTCTTGCTAGCTACCGACCGCTCACTTGGAGCTGGTGTACTTGGTGACGGCCTTGGTGCCTTCACTGACGGCGTGCTTGGCGAGCTCGCCGGGCAACAGGAGCCTGACGGACGTCTGCACCTCCCTGGACGTGATCGTAGACCTCTTGTTGTAGTGTGCTAGGCGGGACGCTTCGGCGGCGATACGTTCGAATATGTCGTTCACGAACGAGTTCATGATGGACATCGCCTTACTGGAGATACCGGTGTCCGGGTGCACCTGTTTGAGCACCTTGTAGATGTAGATGGCGTAGCTCTCCTTCCTCTTGTGCTTCTTCTTCTTCTTGTCGGTCTTGGAGATGTTCTTCTGGGCTTTGCCAGATTTCTTGGCGGCCTTTCCGCTTGTCTTAGGCGGCATAATGGAGACCGAGTTTTTGATCGAACACAATCAATACACAACGAGCGAAACGTAACAATAATTATTGTACGGCGCGTGGTACCGAACCGGAGTTCAGTCGGTGAATTGTATTTTTTGAACACACCGGCGACATTAGTATATATACACTGAACCGACGAGCGGTAGTGGTGACCGTAAAGAGTCCCGTCACAGCGACGGACCAATCGCAGCGTAGGAAATATATTTTATTTTGCGGAGACCGCGCGCGGGAGGGGCGGGCGCGTCTCACCGTGGATCGAGCGAGCGTCAGCGGGGGCGCGGGCGGGGGGGGGGGGGGGGGGGGGCTGAAGAGTGTGCGTAAAATAATAACGTTATCATAGGTAATACCTATTATAATAATTATTAGGTACCTATGTGCGTGGTATTTATGTAACTACTTTAAAATAAGGTAATTACCTATGTAAACAGGTAGGTAGGTAAGTACTTATTAAAATTTAGATAAGTAACAATACCTACAAACCTACCTAAATATTGTTATTGGTTAAACATTTACCAAAATACTGTATGCGCATCTCTCCTAGATTGTAAGTATCAGTGTATTAACTGTAAGCGAACCATAATAAATATATATATTTAGCCAGCTATAATATAGGTAGGTACCGTACCTACCTAGTTAATATAAATAATTTAGGTAGATAGGTCTATCCAGGGGGGTCGTGTTTTATTTTATTGTAGTAGGTATCTCTAGTTTATGGTAGAAGGTACGAACTAAATCGCGCGCGTGTGCGTGTGTGTGTGTGTGTGTGTGTGTGTGTGTTTTCGATCTGGGTACCTGTACCTAACCTACATTATAAATAAATAAATGAATGATAGATAACTTAATTTGTAGGTATCTGTAAAAATGTTAATACCTACTACCTTATGGTAGGTACTATTCGCACAAACACTGACAAAGAAACGGTCGTTTGTAATTATATTATATTATAATATTTGACGAATCATATTGTGGCCCTGAAAAGGGCCTTTTGTTTTGAATGCAACGAGCGAATAGCGCCCTCCGCAATCGACATAATGGATAATGATACCTAGGTATATTATAACATTATGCGGCGCGAGCAACGCCTTAAGCCTTCTTCTCGGTCTTCTTTGGCAGGAGTACGGCCTGGATGTTGGGCAGTACACCACCTTGAGCGATCGTCACACCGGAGAGGAGTTTGTTCAACTCCTCGTCGTTGCGGATCGCCAGTTGAAGGTGACGAGGTATGATCCTGGTCTTCTTGTTGTCCCTCGCGGCGTTGCCGGCCAACTCGAGAACTTCAGCAGCCAGATACTCCATCACGGCGGCCAAGTAGACCGGTGCGCCGGCACCCACCCGCTCAGCGTAATTTCCATTGCGCAGCAGCCTGTGTATACGGCCCACTGGAAACTGGAGACCGGCACGGTTGGAACGAGACTTTGCCTTTCCCTTGACCTTGCCACCCTTACCGCGACCGGACATTGTTAAAGATTGTTTATCAAATAAAACGTTCACTAAATAATCACACGCGTACGGTGTGCGCGCGCTCGGAGAGATAATATGTAACAACACACAGTGTTCGCGTTTACGCCCTTTTTATATATTCCGCTCGCGTAGCTGTGTCGGTGGGAGGGATACGGAGCTAACGAAACAATTTCACAAAACGCGCAAGCGCACTCTAGTCCGGAGGCACGGGGCACTGGGAGGTAGGTATAAGCAGAGATCTCGGTTGAAGTTTATGATTATAACAACATTCACAATGTTAGGTAGGTACCTATTTATTTATGTATGTAGTTATCCAACATTATAATTATTATTTGTTATTTTTCTTGTCGAATTTCTATGTAAAGCAGATTAGATGGGAAATGATAATTAAAAAAAAAAAAAAAAAAAAAAAAAAAAACCTACCGGTTTTTTTTTTTTGGGACAGCACCGCTCTTTGGTAGGTACATGTTTCAAATTTATTTTTTCAAAATTATTGTTATACCTATTCTCTTGTATTACTTACTGGTGTGCAATAAAGCGTATTGTATTGTAAGTAGGGCAGTCGGGGCGGATTAGGTACCTACCTATGTGTTATAAATACCTAGTATATAATAAATCATAATTTTTCTTGTCAAATTTCAATGTACAGCAGTTTAGACGGGAAACGATAACTAAAAAAAAAAAAAAAAAAAAAAAAAAAAAAAAACCTACCGGTTTTTTTTTAGGGACAACACCGCTCTTTGGTACATTTTTTCTTTTTTCAAAATTATTGTTATTGTTATGTTATACCTATTCTCTTGTAATACTGGTGTGCCTGTGCAATAAAGCGTATTGTATTGTAGTACCGGTCGGTCGGGGGACGGGCAGTCGGGGCGGATTAGGTACCTAGCCTACAGCTACAGCAGGCAGACTATGTTATATATATAGTACCTACCTATATAATTATCATAATAATGTATTGTACGTTCCGTAACGCTATGTTTTATAGAAACGAATATTAGGTATTAATATTCATGACAGTATTGTTAGCCCTGAAAAGGGCTTTTTGGTGTGCGCTCGGTGAGCGCCGCGAGTGAGCGAGTAGCGCTAGCACGCGCGCCAGCATCATCTCGATGCCGCCGTTTCTTCAGTTCAGTTGCTTGCTGGTGGTGTGGCCGTGGCCGTGGCCGTGTTGAAACTTGAAGAGCCGGCGAGACAAACGATAGAGGCGTCGTAGAGCGCGCGCGCCGCGCCCCCCCTTCTCTCCCCCGAGGACGATAGGAAGCGTACGAGCGGGCTTGCGTGGCGTGGTTGCGAGGTGTTGTGTGTGTAGTTAACGCACGCACACACGACAATAATATCACGTACACACGCAACTACGCACCATCTTCACTTCACTTCACTTCACTTCACAACACAACACAACACAGCAACAGCAACAGCAGCGGCCGGTGATGGTGATGGTGGGTGACAGACGCCGTCGCCGTCGCGTTTCCGTCGCCGCCCGGTGTTTAACGCGAACGCGACCGTTGCTTACTTCTTAGCTGCGGACGCTTTCTTGGCGGCCGGCTTGGATTTCGGCGTGGAAGCTGCCTTCTTCGGTTTGGGAGCTTTAGGCTTCTTTGTAGGCGGCTTCGCAGTCTTCTTAGCCTTGGGAGCGGCTCCTCCCTTCGCCTTGGCGGGAGCGGCGGCTTTCTTGGCTGCCGGCTTCTTCTTGGCGGCGGCCGCCTTCTTGTCCTTTGCAGCTGCGCCAGCGGAGGACTTTGACTTCGATGGTGAAGCGGCCGATGCGGACGCGGCAGCGGCGGCGGCCTTCTTGCTCTTTGCGCCGGCTGCAGAGGCGGTCGCCTTCTTAGTCTTGGCAGCTGCGGAAGCGGATGCGCCACCCTTGCCGCCCGCCTTGCCGGCGCCGCCGGCTGGTTTCTTGGCCGCGGCAGATTTCGACTCGAGCTTGAACGAACCGGACGCTCCCTTTCCCTTTGTCTGGATCAGGGCGCCAGATTCGACGGCGCTCTTCAGATATTTCCTGATGAAAGGCGCCAGCTTCTCGGCGTCGACCTTGTACTGCGCGGCGATGTATTTCTTGATCGCCTGCAGAGAGGATCCGCTGCGCTCCTTCATCTCCTTGATAGCGTTGTTGACCATCTCGGATGTTTTAGGATGGGTCGGCTTCGCCTTCGGTTTCTTCGCGCCACCGGCGCCTCCCGCTTGTCTCGCTTGCTTCTTCGCCGGTGTAGCGGGTGCCGGAGCCTCGGTTGCCACTGCTGTGTCTGCCATTATTTATTTATTTGTATATTATGTTGATACGAAATAACGATAGCTGCTGTAGGTACTACGTACGTACGTACGTACACGTAGTAAGTAATAAAGTAGGTAACTAAGTTAACGTAAGACGTATATATTTAATTATAGACTTAGATGTCGCCACTTGGGTTTTTCAAACTTGGAACACGCAACGCTCAAGTCCAACGAAACTTTACCGTAACGAGCGCCGTGATGTCGCGGGACGTTTTCTCGTATGAACGCTTGAAACTTTTCACTAACACGTATCTAATAAAATAAAATTTAATAACGTTTATTAGTGTATATCAGGTGCAGTGTATACAGTTTCGGATTCGTCATGAACGCGAGGACGCGATGATATGAAATTTTTGAGAGTGTGCCGTAATACCGACCGGCTGCGGTATTTTATTTTGGCGACTGTCTGCGATGCATCACTCGGGTCCCGTTCAAAATGTATTTTTCTCTATAAAATAGATGGTTATTGTAGATCGAGGTCGACGCGTCAACAAGGAAGATATCGAACTTGATTGGTAACAGGATTTCGTATATATTCCTTAGTCTTGCGAACTAATTATCGACCTAAAATTGAACCGTCGTAAAACACGCGTCGCGCCGAACCGCTAAGGACGGACGACTCCGTCCAGGACGTACAACGTTTAATATACTAATATTAAAATACAAATTGTCTCCTTCGATAACCTCACAGTGTACAGGTGGCGATTTAAAAACCTTAAAGTTAATAAAACCAAGCTGAAAAAAAAGGAATAAAAAAAATGAATGTATTAGCGCATCTCGTAAATACATGATACGCGACGGCGTTCGCGTTGTAGGTACGTACGCCGCTTTCGCGGCGAAAGAAAGACAGACAGAGACAGTTATTTAGATAGATAGATAGATAGATAGGTAGGTAGGTAGGTAGGTAGGTACCTATCTATTATTCGTATATTATGTTAATTAAATATTAAGAATATTCAACTCGATGAACCGACCGTTAGATAAAACAATAATAATTATGGTAGGTACCTACCTATTACATAATATTATTAAAACAACACAAACAACCAACAATATCAGGTAACCTACCTCTACCTATCTATTTCCCTATTAATTTAGTAAGTACCTACCTATTTAGTAGTATATTTTACCTACCTACTGTGTATTAATTACTTAGTTGTTGCTTCTTTTCTTTTTCAGGTGGTAAGTGCTACAGCTGTACGTATACAATTATAATAATTATTATATAGGTAGGTACCTACCTATGTGATACAGCTACCGACAACGAACACTGCACAGCCGGCTATGTTAAATTGCATTGTGAGTATTGGTCAGTTTATCAATGTTACAATTATTATGTTCAATGTAGGTATAATAATTATATAGGTTGGTAGATATTTATAATAAAAAATAAAAACTATATCACGACCGTGCCCGTAGGTAGGTACGTACGCGTTTTAGACAACTCTTCTCAAGAAACATATCATTCACAAATAATATATAGAATCATGTGCGGCCCTGAAAAGGGCCTTTTTATTTGGCAATGCGCGCGTCTATATACTTATGGTTATCACCATAGTATGTAGAACATGTTGCGTAGGCAGCCACACGCGTCCGTAGTTCAGTTTAACCGCCGAAACCGTACAGGGTACGGCCCTGACGCTTCAGAGCGTAGACGACGTCCATGGCGGTGACGGTCTTCCTCTTGGCGTGCTCGGTGTATGTGACAGCGTCGCGGATCACGTTCTCTAGGAACACCTTCAACACCCCGCGAGTCTCTTCGTATATCAGACCGGAGATACGTTTCACGCCACCTCTGCGAGCCAGACGACGGATGGCGGGCTTCGTGATACCCTGGATGTTATCACGAAGTACTTTCCTGTGACGCTTGGCTCCTCCTTTTCCAAGACCTTTGCCTCCCTTACCGCGGCCGGTCATGTTGCTGCTTGTTTATTTACACACAAGAAACTTGTACACGTTCACGCTGGGCGAACGAGAACGACTGACTGTATAAAAATTTTCCTCGGCACTCGCTTATATTTATACCCAAGCGGCGGCGGGGTCGAAACTGGAGGTGAGGGGGGTGAGGGGGGGGGGGGGGGAATGCTCGTTGTTGGTTGGCTAGCTGTTAGCTGGTTACGATATTACGATTGATAGGAAATAATAAATTGCGCGCGCGCGTTAGAAGTAAGTAGGTAAACAATAAAAATAAAAATAATTTATCATTAGGTACAATCTTATTAATATCATAATTATTAAATTACTGTAAAAATATATGTAGGAGGTATACGTCATAATATTTAGGTAACCTATGTAAAACAATTTATCATCTCATTCCATTAAAGCAAGCAAGCAAGCAGTGCATGTACTATTTATTTCTTTATTATTTGTACGTACGTACGTCGTAAGTACAAGATAATAGAATAGTATTATATGTATTTTGCAAGTTCTTTATCGACTTCAGACTTCAAAGAAATGATTTCAAATTCAGAAAAATATGTGGCCCTGAAAAGGGCCTTTTATGTGAACAACAAATCACACACACGCTACACCACACGGTCAACGGCGGTCGCGATGTGAGAGCTGTTGTTGCATCGTATCGGTGTACACGTCTAAGCGCGTTCGCCTCTGATTCTGCGCGCCAACTGTATGTCCTTGGGCATAATGGTGACGCGTTTAGCATGAATAGCGCACAGGTTGGTGTCTTCGAAAAGGCCGACGAGGTAAGCCTCGCTGGCCTCCTGGAGCGCCATAACAGCGGAGCTCTGGAAACGGAGATCGGTCTTGAAGTCTTGGGCGATCTCGCGCACGAGACGCTGGAACGGGAGCTTGCGGATCAACAGCTCTGTACTCTTCTGGTACCGACGAATTTCACGAAGAGCCACTGTGCCGGGCCTGTAGCGATGAGGCTTCTTGACGCCGCCGGTCGCCGGTGCACTTTTACGCGCCGCCTTTGTGGCTAGCTGTTTTCTCGGCGCCTTACCACCGGTGGATTTACGAGCGGTCTGCTTCGTACGCGCCATTATAAACAACAAGCGGGAAGACTTTTATGAAACAAAATAATTATAATATAGACACAGTACGTACGCACTTCACGAACGAACGAGTGAGAATGAAAATCAACTAGCGGTGGTCGGTCCTATTTATATACAGTATAGTCAGCGTAGCGGCGCTGCGCGCGCCCTCTCGCGTCATAAACGCGCCTACTAGAAGTTCAACATTAAAACAAAAAATAAATAATAATAATATAAACATAGGTAGGTACCTACCTACCTAAGTATGTACCTACATAATACTACTATAATTAGGTAACTTACTTATAATAATATAAATTAAATTTCATCTAAACGGAGCGTATTATTATTAGGTAGGTAGGTAAGTACCTATTATAATATTAGGAGATTCCGCTCTCTGCTGCGGCGTGTGTGTGTAGAGGTGTAACTAGGTGAATAGGTAAATAAAAAGGATTATGAAGGTAAGTAATATAGCACCAGGCAGCGTAACATATATTTATCTTTGGTTTGTTCGTTGTTGTAGTATTTGTACTAACTTTATTATAATTTATAAGTAGGTACCTAGGTATTATATACAATTTTTTTTTGACGTTTTGACGCAATCGAACCAAAGAAACGTGAATCATAAGATTTATGATCTACACATGAAAATATTTGTGGCCCTGAAAAGGGCCTTTTGTTTATTATCCTTCAGTCAGCCAAGTTCGTGTAGACACAGATGTTGATGCGGCGTGTGCTTGCGTGTGCGTGCGTGCGTGCATGAATAGTGCGATCGGTAGGATACACCACAATGAACACGCAGTATAGCAACGCGACAAACAACACAACCGACGAACAAACACTGGTTACACACTAAACGAGGCGGCGTCGGATGGAGCGTCGGCTCTTGCTAGCTACCGACCGCTCACTTGGAGCTGGTGTACTTGGTGACGGCCTTGGTGCCTTCACTGACGGCGTGCTTGGCGAGCTCGCCGGGCAACAGGAGCCTGACGGACGTCTGCACCTCCCTGGACGTGATCGTAGACCTCTTGTTGTAGTGTGCTAGGCGGGACGCTTCGGCGGCGATACGTTCGAATATGTCGTTCACGAACGAGTTCATGATGGACATCGCCTTACTGGAGATACCGGTGTCCGGGTGCACCTGTTTGAGCACCTTGTAGATGTAGATGGCGTAGCTCTCCTTCCTCTTGTGCTTCTTCTTCTTCTTGTCGGTCTTGGAGATGTTCTTCTGGGCTTTGCCAGATTTCTTGGCGGCCTTTCCGCTTGTCTTAGGCGGCATAATGGAGACCGAGTTTTTGATCGAACACAATCAATACACAACGAGCGAAACGTAACAATAATTATTGTACGGCGCGTGGTACCGAACCGGAGTTCAGTCGGTGAATTGTATTTTTTGAACACACCGGCGACATTAGTATATATACACTGAACCGACGAGCGGTAGTGGTGACCGTAAAGAGTCCCGTCACAGCGACGGACCAATCGCAGCGTAGGAAATATATTTTATTTTGCGGAGACCGCGCGCGGGAGGGGCGGGCGCGTCTCACCGTGGATCGAGCGAGCGTCAGCGGGGGCGCGGGCGGGGGGGGGGGGGGGGGGGGGGGGGGCTGAAGAGTGTGCGTAAAATAATAACGTTATCATAGGTAATACCTATTATAATAATTATTAGGTACCTATGTGCGTGGTATTTATGTAACTACTTTAAAATAAGGTAATTACCTATGTAAACAGGTAGGTAGGTAAGTACTTATTAAAATTTAGATAAGTAACAATACCTACAAACCTACCTAAATATTGTTATTGGTTAAACATTTACCAAAATACTGTATGCGCATCTCTCCTAGATTGTAAGTATCAGTGTATTAACTGTGTGCACGACAGACCATCAAACCCGGGACACGATTGAGCCCAACTAATGTGATTATAGTGCTAAGTTAATATATCAATGTTTAAGTAGTATATAAATGTGTTAATGTTGTTATTTAAGTCTGATTATATACTCTTTTAGTAACACCAATGATGTATGATTGTATTTGAACTGTTCTACACCTTTGTTAATCTTTTATGTATACCTATGTGAGTAAATGTACTTAGACTATGTACATAGGATAGTACATAACAATAATAGAGCTGCAATAGTACATAGATGTGCCTCCTGCGCCGCTCGGGCGAGTAATGGTAGCTCTGCGGGAAAACGCGTGGTTATATTTATAACCTCGGTACGCGGCAGATAAGGAACAATGCCGTTACCACGCGTTATCCCGCAGTGACCGAGCGATGCAGGGGGACAATCTGCACATGACACAACTTTTAATAATTGTTAAATTAGGTCATGTGCAGGTGTAGAGTCATTATTAGCCAAAAGTGGCTCGGTAAGGGCTGGACCAATCCTGAGCATGTACGCGAGTTTGCTTTGGACCGCTGGCCAGCTCTTTCCGAGCCGACTATAAATATAGGAACAATAGAAATGATTATTCAGTGTCTTCTTGTTCGCAATACTATGACGTAATGTCTTATTGACCGAAAAAGTATCTTCTTTTATTAATTAATTGTTTGATTGTTTACCTGTGTACTTTAATCTCTGTGTAATAATAAATAATGTGTCAAGAGAATAAATCGGTGTGATAAACAAGTCCGTGTCGTTTAACTTATCCTGAGTTCCCGATAGAACCGTTACGTCTCCGAGTGGAGAACCAGCTCTGCTGAGTATCTTTAACATTGGTCCTTCGCGAGCCGAATCTTCAGAAAATGGTGGTCACACGGAGCCGCAGCGGAGACTCAGGACAGGAACAGGCCCAGCAAAATCCTTCGGTGGCCGTCAGACCGGGGTCTAGCGAACCAGCCCCGGCGTCTGGCACGAGTCAGGCCACTGAAACGGATACGGTTAGCGGGTCAGAAGGAACGACCGGCACCGGTACAACTCAGACTACGAGTGACACCACAGAGAGAGACGATGCCGAGGCTACCAGCTCGCATAAAACGCTGAAGCCCGGCAGCATCCGGTCACGCCGCACCACAGCCTCTAAGAAGAAGCTTCTGACAGAGCTCGAAGCTAGAGAGCGGCTAGCCGAGATAAAGGTGAAACAGGCACAGGCAGAACAAGAGCTACAAGAGCTCCGCCTGCGACGAATAAGAGCAGAAGCGGACTCCAGTGAAGAAGATGACCAAGAAGACCTCACCTCCGTACGAATAGGGACGTGGCTAGCGCGAACGGCGCCGCCACCGGAGGGCGAAGCCCCACCGCCGCCCCAGGACGCTGGCGGCGGGAGGCCTACGGCTGAGTCAACGAAGACTAACGTCGTCGAAAGTGTATATCCAGTGAATACGTTGAATACAGTGAATATGGTGCATACGGAAAATGAAAATGCAGTAAATAATAAGATGATCGACGTGAGTACGCTCGCTGCGGCGCTGGCGCAGGCCACGCGCAGCACGCGCGAGCCGCCTAAGTATATACAGCAGCTGCCATTCTTCGATGGAAAGCCCGGTGAGTGGATATCTTATAAGGCCGCGTATCGTGACTCACACATTTATTTTTCTAAAATAGAAAATGTTGCTAGGATTAGGATGAGTGTAAAAGGTGCTGCCAAAGAGGCGCCCGGCTGCCTGCTTTTCAGTCAGCCCGATCCCGAAGTCGTCATAAACGCATTAGAGAGACGTTTTGGTAGACCTGAATCCCTAATACTAGCAGAATTAGATAAAATAAAGTTGTTACCTAGATTAAATGATAATCCTAGGGATATATGTATATTCGCGAGTCGTATAGCGAACACGGTGGGTACGGTAGAGGCGTTAAAACGTGTGCATTATCTACATAGCCCCGAGATGTCAAGAGTTATAGTAGAAAAGTTAACGCCTATACTTAGAAATAAATGGTATGATTACGCCGCGAATAAAAAGGGTGAAGATATACCCGAACTTAAACGACTGTCTACCTTTTTGAACGACGAGGCGGACAAGTGCGGCGCGTACGCGCAGCCAGAGCGCAATTACGACGAACCCAGCGGGGTACGGCAGCGGCGCAAGACAGAGCGCACGTTTAATGTGCACAGGGAAGCGGCGACACAAAACGAGCGTTGTCCGGCGTGCAAACAATATGGGCACAAGCTACCCGACTGTGCTAAATTTAAACAGATGTCAGTAGAGTCTCGCTGGGAAATTGCTAAAACTAGTAACTTGTGTTTTAAATGTTTAATAAATAAACATAGGCGATATTTATGTAAGGCGCCCACATGTAATGTAAATGAATGCAAAATGAATCACCACAAGTTGCTACATCAGGAGCGGAAAATACAGGAGCCACTCAACGTCGCGACGTCTGTATCGACACATGAATCTGTGACGTCAGCGAGAGAGATAGTGACGGCGACCACCCCCCTCCAACGCCGAGCTTATCTGAAAATAGTGCCAGTAACACTTAGCGGACCGCATGCGACTATAGATACGTACGCTCTGTTAGACGACGGTAGCACGGTTACACTATTAGATGCATCGATAGCCGACGTTCTAGGTGCAGACGGCCCAACCCAGGCTATGTGGATACAGGGCATCGGCGCAGAAGTCAAACACGAGCGCAGCCGAATGGTCAACTTATATGTGCGAGGCAAACATCAGTCTGACATATTTAAAATAGATGCGGCGCGCACAGTAGACAGACTCGAGATCACGTCACAAACAATAACAACCGAGAACATAGAAAGCTGCGAACATCTGAAAGATATAAGAGATGTGCTAATATATGAACACGCGCGGCCTATGATTCTGATCGGTCAGGACAACTGGCATTTGTTAATGTCTCAAGACACACGCGTCGGACAGCGAGATCAACCTGTAGCATCGTACACTAAACTAGGCTGGGTACTACATGGCTGCCAGTATTCAGCCAACAGAGTTATGACAGTGTTCTGTGGCCATATTAAAACTAAAGACCACGATGATTCAATAGAAGCGCAGATGAAGAATTTCTTCAAATTAGAATCACTAGGAATTGAACCTAGAACGCCTAAAGACGATCCTCAACAGAGAGCACTGCAGATATTGGAGCAGACAAGTCGCAGGTTACCTAATGGAAGCTTCGAAACGGGACTACTATGGAAGCAGGATGAACCTAGGATACCTAACAACTATCTAGGTGCCCTAAAAAGGCTAGATAATCTAGAAAAACGCCTAGACCGAGATCCTGACTTAAAAGTGAAATATGTAGAACGTTTAGATAACCTTTTCACTTCGGGGTATGCAGAGAAGGCGGACAGTACACCAACAAAGGACAAGACTTGGTATTTACCTCACTTTCCAGTGGTTAACCCATCTAAACCACATAAACCGCCACGTCTAGTGCACGACGCCGCAGCAAGAACAGCGGGTCTGTGCCTAAACGATCTACTTCTCTCTGGACCCGACCTGTTACAATCACTGCCCGGAGTATTGATGCGTTTCCGACAAGACAAGATAGCCGTGTCAGCCGACATCAAGGAAATGTTCATGAGGATTAAAATAAGGCAAGAAGATCGCGACGCGCTTAGGTTTTTATGGCGAGGAGACCGGCGGGAGGGAACGCCGGAAGAATATCGCATGACATCAGTTATCTTCGGTGCGACGTCGTCCCCATGTACAGCGTTGTACATAAAGGATCGCAACGCTAACGACTACGCCGATAGGTACCCAGCAGCGGTGTCAGCTATCAAACATAACCATTATATGGATGATTACCTTCAGAGCTTTCCCAGTGAAACAGAAGCTGAAAAGGTAATCGAGCAAGTCGATTATGTGCACAGTCAAGCTAATTTTCACCTGTGCGGATGGACATCGAACAACATGAACATCCTGAATGCCAGCGCAGCGCCTATCCGCGACACAAAAGTACTAGGCGGTAACGATGAAGAGAAGGCCTTGGGACTGCGTTGGAACACAAAAGATGACTGTTTTACATTTAGGATAAATAGTAACAAAACGCCTGACGAGTTACTAAGAAACACGCGCCCACCGACCAAACGTGAGGCGCTGAGCATTATCATGGCCATTTTTGACCCACTAGGATTGATATCACCTATCACTATCCCAGCCAAAAGGATACTGCAACACACGTGGCGATATAAAACCGAGTGGGACAAGCCACTACCTGAAGAACTACAACCGCAATGGAAACAATGGATGGAGTCGCTACGCAATATAGAGAAATTACGAATACCACGCTGTTACGATTATGGAGACGTCACCGCTCGCGAACTACATACGTTCGTGGACGCGAGCGAGGAGGCCTACGCAGCGGCGGTATATTGGCGAACAGAGCGACCGGATGGTACCATTCATGTAGCATTAGCAGCGGCTAAGAGTAGGGTGGCACCTCTGAAACCCATATCAGTGCCGAGGCTGGAACTTCAAGCGGCCTTGTTGGGAGCGCGACTCACAAGAACTGTCGCCCTCGAGCACGACTATGCGGTCGGAGACGAAACATACTGGAGCGACTCAACAACAGCGCTGGCGTGGATAAGGGCAGAGCCACGTACGTTCAAAACATTCGTCGCCCATCGCATAGCCGAGATCGAGGAGCTCACTAAAAAGAACCAATGGCGATGGCTCCCTTCGCGTCACAACGTAGCTGATGACGCCACACGCGCTACACCTGATAATTTTGGATCGGATCACAGATGGTACCGCGGCCCGGAGTACCTGTACAAGGACCGGAGCGAGTGGCCAAAGGAAAAGTCAACAGCCGCGGCACGAGATACGGGAGAAGAGCGAGTAAAATGTAACGTACAAACAGCTCAAAACTCAAACGGTCATCTGCCGGACATAACGCGCTTTTCAAAATGGACAAGGTTAATAAGAACGACAGCGCGTGTCCTTCAATTTGTAAACAACTGTAGAAAAAATAAACAAACAGTAGAGTACAAGCGCACTAAGAAAAACGCGGATAAAGACCCAACGTGGGTGAAAATTAAGAAGAAACCCGTAGACGAGATAAAAAAGCCGAGCAGTGAACAAAATAAAACCAAATATGTACCTCTGCCGGCCGAGTATACACTAAAAGCTGAACAACTATGGATAAAATGCGCGCAAAAAGATAGCTTTGTCAAGGAAATAAGCGCCATAAAATCCAACGTAGCACCGCCGAGCGATAGCAAGCTAACCGCGCTAAGTATATACCTAGATAACGAAGGGACTCTACGTCTACGAGGTCGCGTAACAGCCGCCAAAGGAATAGGCGAAGAAACAAAAAATCCGCGTATACTTGACGGTGGGCACAAGTACACGAGAATGTACATAAGCTATGTACACGAAAGTCTGCACCACGGAGGCACGGAAATAACGGTGAACGAGTTAAGACAGCGGCTGTGGATAGTTAGACTACGCCCGTCCGTTAAAGACGCGATAAAAAACTGCTTACCGTGTAGATTGCGAAAAGCGAAGCCAGCCAACCCCTCCACCGGCAATTTACCGTACCCCCGTTTAGCTTATAACGAACGACCTTTCACTTTTACGGGACTCGATTATTTCGGACCAATGTCCATAACAGTAGGTAGACATAAAGAAAAGAGGTATGGGGCGCTATTTACTTGCTTAACTTGTAGGGCTGTACATATTGAGGTAGCACAATCACTGAGTGCGGACTCAGCCATTGCCGCACTCAGGCGATTTATAGCTAGAAGGGGTTGTCCAAAAGAAATATGGAGCGACAACGCTACTTGCTTTAAAGCTGCCGATAGGGAGTTAGGTGAGAGCGCCTTAAGCGCATTAGAGTGTGAGTCCGATGCGCGGTCCATAAGATGGAGATACATACCTCCCGCATCGCCATTCATGGGCGGAGCATGGGAGAGGATGGTGAGAGCAGTAAAGGAGGCGCTTCACATAACATTAAAGGAGGTTCACCCTACAGAAGAAACACTCTATACTTTGTTAATAGAAGTGGAGAATACCGTCAACTCAAGACCGTTGACGCATGTAACTGTGGCACCAGACGAACCTGAAGCCCTCACGCCGAATCATATTTTGATCGGCCCCAACTCTCACGTGCCATCACCGGGCACATTCACCAGTGAAGACCTAACAGCTCGCCAGCAGTGGCGGCGCGCACAAGCCCTCGCCGACGTCTTTTGGCGACGATGGGTGCGCGAGTACCTGCCGCTACTGCAAAACCGGCGGGAGCCCCACGGGAGCGGTGTACCACCCAAGGTCGGCGACGTAGTCGTGATCTGCGACTCTAACCTCCCGCGCAATACCTGGCCCAAGGGACGCATAATCAAGGTGCTCCCGGGCGCGGACGGTGAGGTTAGGGTGGTCGACGTAGTCACCAAGGGTGGCCACATCCTGCGGAGGCCTACCAAGCGTGTCGTCGTGCTACCCACCGAGTCGCCTGAAGGCGACGGCGGGAGATGTGTGCACGACAGACCATCAAACCCGGGACACGATTGAGC
Source organism: Allophyes oxyacanthae (assembly GCA_932294325.1). Lineage (NCBI taxonomy): Eukaryota > Metazoa > Arthropoda > Insecta > Lepidoptera > Noctuidae > Allophyes > Allophyes oxyacanthae. The sequence goes on from OW028638.1 coordinate 3,872,685, forward strand.
CCAACTAATGTGATTATAGTGCTAAGTTAATATATCAATGTTTAAGTAGTATATAAATGTGTTAATGTTGTTATTTAAGTCTGATTATATACTCTTTTAGTAACACCAATGATGTATGATTGTATTTGAACTGTTCTACACCTTTGTTAATCTTTTATGTATACCTATGTGAGTAAATGTACTTAGACTATGTACATAGGATAGTACATAACAATAATAGAGCTGCAATAGTACATAGATGTGCCTCCTGCGCCGCTCGGGCGAGTAATGGTAGCTCTGCGGGAAAACGCGTGGTTATATTTATAACCTCGGTACGCGGCAGATAAGGAACAATGCCGTTACCACGCGTTATCCCGCAGTGACCGAGCGATGCAGGGGGACAATCTGCACATGACACAACTTTTAATAATTGTTAAATTAGGTCATGTGCAGGTGTAGAGTCATTATTAGCCAAAAGTGGCTCGGTAAGGGCTGGACCAATCCTGAGCATGTACGCGAGTTTGCTTTGGACCGCTGGCCAGCTCTTTCCGAGCCGACTATAAATATAGGAACAATAGAAATGATTATTCAGTGTCTTCTTGTTCGCAATACTATGACGTAATGTCTTATTGACCGAAAAAGTATCTTCTTTTATTAATTAATTGTTTGATTGTTTACCTGTGTACTTTAATCTCTGTGTAATAATAAATAATGTGTCAAGAGAATAAATCGGTGTGATAAACAAGTCCGTGTCGTTTAACTTATCCTGAGTTCCCGATAGAACCGTTACGTCTCCGAGTGGAGAACCAGCTCTGCTGAGTATCTTTAACAAACTGTAAGCGAACCATAATAAATATATATATTTAGCCAGCTATAATATAGGTAGGTACCGTACCTACCTAGTTAATATAAATAATTTAGGTAGATAGGTCTATCCAGGGGGGTCGTGTTTTATTTTATTGTAGTAGGTATCTCTAGTTTATGGTAGAAGGTACGAACTAAATCGCGCGCGTGTGCGTGTGTGTGTGTGTGTGTGTGTGTGTGTGTGTTTTCGATCTGGGTACCTGTACCTAACCTACATTATAAATAAATAAATGAATGATAGATAACTTAATTTGTAGGTATCTGTAAAAATGTTAATACCTACTACCTTATGGTAGGTACTATTCGCACAAACACTGACAAAGAAACGGTCGTTTGTAATTATATTATATTATAATATTTGACGAATCATATTGTGGCCCTGAAAAGGGCCTTTTGTTTTGAATGCAACGAGCGAATAGCGCCCTCCGCAATCGACATAATGGATAATGATACCTAGGTATATTATAACATTATGCGGCGCGAGCAACGCCTTAAGCCTTCTTCTCGGTCTTCTTTGGCAGGAGTACGGCCTGGATGTTGGGCAGTACACCACCTTGAGCGATCGTCACACCGGAGAGGAGTTTGTTCAACTCCTCGTCGTTGCGGATCGCCAGTTGAAGGTGACGAGGTATGATCCTGGTCTTCTTGTTGTCCCTCGCGGCGTTGCCGGCCAACTCGAGAACTTCAGCAGCCAGATACTCCATCACGGCGGCCAAGTAGACCGGTGCGCCGGCACCCACCCGCTCAGCGTAATTTCCATTGCGCAGCAGCCTGTGTATACGGCCCACTGGAAACTGGAGACCGGCACGGTTGGAACGAGACTTTGCCTTTCCCTTGACCTTGCCACCCTTACCGCGACCGGACATTGTTAAAGATTGTTTATCAAATAAAACGTTCACTAAATAATCACACGCGTACGGTGTGCGCGCGCTCGGAGAGATAATATGTAACAACACACAGTGTTCGTTTTTTTTTTTTTTTTTTGAAATGGCCTATTGCAGATAACTCCGTGAGCTAGATCTGCGTAACCGGGCTTTGGTGGGACCAGAAGGGTCTCTCACCGTAAAGTATTAAAACTAAAATAGCACAGCTAAGGGCACCCCATAATGGGGCTCGGACCTAGGCTTAGGGCGCTATTGGTAATTGAACAAGAAGGGACTTGCAAAATCGGTGAGTTATTATTATTTGGGGACATGTTTTGGTCTACTTGCACATTTTTTTTTTTTTTTGAAAAATGTCTCTCACAGTTAGCTCATTGAGCTTCTGCTGTTTAACCGGGCTTTTGGTGAGACCTGAAGGGTCTCCGACCTATTTAAAATTAGGTGATTTTAAGCGTGACGCAGCTAAGGGCGTCCCCTAGTGGGACACGGGCCTCGGCTTAGGGCGACGCTGATGGGGCAACAAGAGAGGGCTTGCTGTGTCTGTGTTGTGAAATTATTATTAGGGGAATTTGAATCTATCGTCTCAGCACGGGCTGGCGCGAGCGAGGGTCGGGGAAGTCTACTTGCACACGTTTACGCCCTTTTTATATATTCCGCTCGCGTAGCTGTGTCGGTGGGAGGGATACGGAGCTAACGAAACAATTTCACAAAACGCGCAAGCGCACTCTAGTCCGGAGGCACGGGGCACTGGGAGGTAGGTATAAGCAGAGATCTCGGTTGAAGTTTATGATTATAACAACATTCACAATGTTAGGTAGGTACCTATTTATTTATGTATGTAGTTATCCAACATTATAATTATTATTTGTTATTTTTCTTGTCGAATTTCTATGTAAAGCAGATTAGATGGGAAATGATAATTAAAAAAAAAAAAAAAAAAAAAAAAAAAAACCTACCGGTTTTTTTTTTTTGGGACAGCACCGCTCTTTGGTAGGTACATGTTTCAAATTTATTTTTTCAAAATTATTGTTATACCTATTCTCTTGTATTACTTACTGGTGTGCAATAAAGCGTATTGTATTGTAAGTAGGGCAGTCGGGGCGGATTAGGTACCTACCTATGTGTTATAAATACCTAGTATATAATAAATCATAATTTTTCTTGTCAAATTTCAATGTACAGCAGTTTAGACGGGAAACGATAACTAAAAAAAAAAAAAAAAAAAAAAAAAAAAAAAAAAAAAAAAAAACCTACCGGTTTTTTTTTTGGGACAACACCGCTCTTTGGTACATTTTTTCTTTTTTCAAAATTATTGTTATTGTTATGTTATACCTATTCTCTTGTAATACTGGTGTGCCTGTGCAATAAAGCGTATTGTATTGTAGTACCGGTCGGTCGGGGGACGGGCAGTCGGGGCGGATTAGGTACCTAGCCTACAGCTACAGCAGGCAGACTATGTTATATATATAGTACCTACCTATATAATTATCATAATAATGTATTGTACGTTCCGTAACGCTATGTTTTATAGAAACGAATATTAGGTATTAATATTCATGACAGTATTGTTAGCCCTGAAAAGGGCTTTTTGGTGTGCGCTCGGTGAGCGCCGCGAGTGAGCGAGTAGCGCTAGCACGCGCGCCAGCATCATCTCGATGCCGCCGTTTCTTCAGTTCAGTTGCTTGCTGGTGGTGTGGCCGTGGCCGTGGCCGTGTTGAAACTTGAAGAGCCGGCGAGACAAACGATAGAGGCGTCGTAGAGCGCGCGCGCCGCGCCCCCCCTTCTCTCCCCCGAGGACGATAGGAAGCGTACGAGCGGGCTTGCGTGGCGTGGTTGCGAGGTGTTGTGTGTGTAGTTAACGCACGCACACACGACAATAATATCACGTACACACGCAACTACGCACCATCTTCACTTCACTTCACTTCACTTCACAACACAACACAACACAGCAACAGCAACAGCAGCGGCCGGTGATGGTGATGGTGGGTGACAGACGCCGTCGCCGTCGCGTTTCCGTCGCCGCCCGGTGTTTAACGCGAACGCGACCGTTGCTTACTTCTTAGCTGCGGACGCTTTCTTGGCGGCCGGCTTGGATTTCGGCGTGGAAGCTGCCTTCTTCGGTTTGGGAGCTTTAGGCTTCTTTGTAGGCGGCTTCGCAGTCTTCTTAGCCTTGGGAGCGGCTCCTCCCTTCGCCTTGGCGGGAGCGGCGGCTTTCTTGGCTGCCGGCTTCTTCTTGGCGGCGGCCGCCTTCTTGTCCTTTGCAGCTGCGCCAGCGGAGGACTTTGACTTCGATGGTGAAGCGGCCGATGCGGACGCGGCAGCGGCGGCGGCCTTCTTGCTCTTTGCGCCGGCTGCAGAGGCGGTCGCCTTCTTAGTCTTGGCAGCTGCGGAAGCGGATGCGCCACCCTTGCCGCCCGCCTTGCCGGCGCCGCCGGCTGGTTTCTTGGCCGCGGCAGATTTCGACTCGAGCTTGAACGAACCGGACGCTCCCTTTCCCTTTGTCTGGATCAGGGCGCCAGATTCGACGGCGCTCTTCAGATATTTCCTGATGAAAGGCGCCAGCTTCTCGGCGTCGACCTTGTACTGCGCGGCGATGTATTTCTTGATCGCCTGCAGAGAGGATCCGCTGCGCTCCTTCATCTCCTTGATAGCGTTGTTGACCATCTCGGATGTTTTAGGATGGGTCGGCTTCGCCTTCGGTTTCTTCGCGCCACCGGCGCCTCCCGCTTGTCTCGCTTGCTTCTTCGCCGGTGTAGCGGGTGCCGGAGCCTCGGTTGCCACTGCTGTGTCTGCCATTATTTATTTATTTGTATATTATGTTGATACGAAATAACGATAGCTGCTGTAGGTACTACGTACGTACGTACGTACACGTAGTAAGTAATAAAGTAGGTAACTAAGTTAACGTAAGACGTATATATTTAATTATAGACTTAGATGTCGCCACTTGGGTTTTTCAAACTTGGAACACGCAACGCTCAAGTCCAACGAAACTTTACCGTAACGAGCGCCGTGATGTCGCGGGACGTTTTCTCGTATGAACGCTTGAAACTTTTCACTAACACGTATCTAATAAAATAAAATTTAATAACGTTTATTAGTGTATATCAGGTGCAGTGTATACAGTTTCGGATTCGTCATGAACGCGAGGACGCGATGATATGAAATTTTTGAGAGTGTGCCGTAATACCGACCGGCTGCGGTATTTTATTTTGGCGACTGTCTGCGATGCATCACTCGGGTCCCGTTCAAAATGTATTTTTCTCTATAAAATAGATGGTTATTGTAGATCGAGGTCGACGCGTCAACAAGGAAGATATCGAACTTGATTGGTAACAGGATTTCGTATATATTCCTTAGTCTTGCGAACTAATTATCGACCTAAAATTGAACCGTCGTAAAACACGCGTCGCGCCGAACCGCTAAGGACGGACGACTCCGTCCAGGACGTACAACGTTTAATATACTAATATTAAAATACAAATTGTCTCCTTCGATAACCTCACAGTGTACAGGTGGCGATTTAAAAACCTTAAAGTTAATAAAACCAAGCTGAAAAAAAAGGAATAAAAAAAATGAATGTATTAGCGCATCTCGTAAATACATGATACGCGACGGCGTTCGCGTTGTAGGTACGTACGCCGCTTTCGCGGCGAAAGAAAGACAGACAGAGACAGTTATTTAGATAGATAGATAGATAGGTAGGTAGGTAGGTAGGTAGGTAGGTACCTATCTATTATTCGTATATTATGTTAATTAAATATTAAGAATATTCAACTCGATGAACCGACCGTTAGATAAAACAATAATAATTATGGTAGGTACCTACCTATTACATAATATTATTAAAACAACACAAACAACCAACAATATCAGGTAACCTACCTCTACCTATCTATTTCCCTATTAATTTAGTAAGTACCTACCTATTTAGTAGTATATTTTACCTACCTACTGTGTATTAATTACTTAGTTGTTGCTTCTTTTCTTTTTCAGGTGGTAAGTGCTACAGCTGTACGTATACAATTATAATAATTATTATATAGGTAGGTACCTACCTATGTGATACAGCTACCGACAACGAACACTGCACAGCCGGCTATGTTAAATTGCATTGTGAGTATTGGTCAGTTTATCAATGTTACAATTATTATGTTCAATGTAGGTATAATAATTATATAGGTTGGTAGATATTTATAATAAAAAATAAAAACTATATCACGACCGTGCCCGTAGGTAGGTACGTACGCGTTTTAGACAACTCTTCTCAAGAAACATATCATTCACAAATAATATATAGAATCATGTGCGGCCCTGAAAAGGGCCTTTTTATTTGGCAATGCGCGCGTCTATATACTTATGGTTATCACCATAGTATGTAGAACATGTTGCGTAGGCAGCCACACGCGTCCGTAGTTCAGTTTAACCGCCGAAACCGTACAGGGTACGGCCCTGACGCTTCAGAGCGTAGACGACGTCCATGGCGGTGACGGTCTTCCTCTTGGCGTGCTCGGTGTATGTGACAGCGTCGCGGATCACGTTCTCTAGGAACACCTTCAACACCCCGCGAGTCTCTTCGTATATCAGACCGGAGATACGTTTCACGCCACCTCTGCGAGCCAGACGACGGATGGCGGGCTTCGTGATACCCTGGATGTTATCACGAAGTACTTTCCTGTGACGCTTGGCTCCTCCTTTTCCAAGACCTTTGCCTCCCTTACCGCGGCCGGTCATGTTGCTGCTTGTTTATTTACACACAAGAAACTTGTACACGTTCACGCTGGGCGAACGAGAACGACTGACTGTATAAAAATTTTCCTCGGCACTCGCTTATATTTATACCCAAGCGGCGGCGGGGTCGAAACTGGAGGTGAGGGGGGTGAGGGGGGGGGGGGGAATGCTCGTTGTTGGTTGGCTAGCTGTTAGCTGGTTACGATATTACGATTGATAGGAAATAATAAATTGCGCGCGCGCGTTAGAAGTAAGTAGGTAAACAATAAAAATAAAAATAATTTATCATTAGGTACAATCTTATTAATATCATAATTATTAAATTACTGTAAAAATATATGTAGGAGGTATACGTCATAATATTTAGGTAACCTATGTAAAACAATTTATCATCTCATTCCATTAAAGCAAGCAAGCAAGCAGTGCATGTACTATTTATTTCTTTATTATTTGTACGTACGTACGTCGTAAGTACAAGATAATAGAATAGTATTATATGTATTTTGCAAGTTCTTTATCGACTTCAGACTTCAAAGAAATGATTTCAAATTCAGAAAAAATATGTGGCCCTGAAAAGGGCCTTTTATGTGAACAACAAATCACACACACGCTACACCACACGGTCAACGGCGGTCGCGATGTGAGAGCTGTTGTTGCATCGTATCGGTGTACACGTCTAAGCGCGTTCGCCTCTGATTCTGCGCGCCAACTGTATGTCCTTGGGCATAATGGTGACGCGTTTAGCATGAATAGCGCACAGGTTGGTGTCTTCGAAAAGGCCGACGAGGTAAGCCTCGCTGGCCTCCTGGAGCGCCATAACAGCGGAGCTCTGGAAACGGAGATCGGTCTTGAAGTCTTGGGCGATCTCGCGCACGAGACGCTGGAACGGGAGCTTGCGGATCAACAGCTCTGTACTCTTCTGGTACCGACGAATTTCACGAAGAGCCACTGTGCCGGGCCTGTAGCGATGAGGCTTCTTGACGCCGCCGGTCGCCGGTGCACTTTTACGCGCCGCCTTTGTGGCTAGCTGTTTTCTCGGCGCCTTACCACCGGTGGATTTACGAGCGGTCTGCTTCGTACGCGCCATTATAAACAACAAGCGGGAAGACTTTTATGAAACAAAATAATTATAATATAGACACAGTACGTACGCACTTCACGAACGAACGAGTGAGAATGAAAATCAACTAGCGGTGGTCGGTCCTATTTATATACAGTATAGTCAGCGTAGCGGCGCTGCGCGCGCCCTCTCGCGTCATAAACGCGCCTACTAGAAGTTCAACATTAAAACAAAAAATAAATAATAATAATATAAACATAGGTAGGTACCTACCTACCTAAGTATGTACCTACATAATACTACTATAATTAGGTAACTTACTTATAATAATATAAATTAAATTTCATCTAAACGGAGCGTATTATTATTAGGTAGGTAGGTAAGTACCTATTATAATATTAGGAGATTCCGCTCTCTGCTGCGGCGTGTGTGTGTAGAGGTGTAACTAGGTGAATAGGTAAATAAAAAGGATTATGAAGGTAAGTAATATAGCACCAGGCAGCGTAACATATATTTATCTTTGGTTTGTTCGTTGTTGTAGTATTTGTACTAACTTTATTATAATTTATAAGTAGGTACCTAGGTATTATATACAATTTTTTTTTGACGTTTTGACGCAATCGAACCAAAGAAACGTGAATCATAAGATTTATGATCTACACATGAAAATATTTGTGGCCCTGAAAAGGGCCTTTTGTTTATTATCCTTCAGTCAGCCAAGTTCGTGTAGACACAGATGTTGATGCGGCGTGTGCTTGCGTGTGCGTGCGTGCGTGCATGAATAGTGCGATCGGTAGGATACACCACAATGAACACGCAGTATAGCAACGCGACAAACAACACAACCGACGAACAAACACTGGTTACACACTAAACGAGGCGGCGTCGGATGGAGCGTCGGCTCTTGCTAGCTACCGACCGCTCACTTGGAGCTGGTGTACTTGGTGACGGCCTTGGTGCCTTCACTGACGGCGTGCTTGGCGAGCTCGCCGGGCAACAGGAGCCTGACGGACGTCTGCACCTCCCTGGACGTGATCGTAGACCTCTTGTTGTAGTGTGCTAGGCGGGACGCTTCGGCGGCGATACGTTCGAATATGTCGTTCACGAACGAGTTCATGATGGACATCGCCTTACTGGAGATACCGGTGTCCGGGTGCACCTGTTTGAGCACCTTGTAGATGTAGATGGCGTAGCTCTCCTTCCTCTTGTGCTTCTTCTTCTTCTTGTCGGTCTTGGAGATGTTCTTCTGGGCTTTGCCAGATTTCTTGGCGGCCTTTCCGCTTGTCTTAGGCGGCATAATGGAGACCGAGTTTTTGATCGAACACAATCAATACACAACGAGCGAAACGTAACAATAATTATTGTACGGCGCGTGGTACCGAACCGGAGTTCAGTCGGTGAATTGTATTTTTTGAACACACCGGCGACATTAGTATATATACACTGAACCGACGAGCGGTAGTGGTGACCGTAAAGAGTCCCGTCACAGCGACGGACCAATCGCAGCGTAGGAAATATATTTTATTTTGCGGAGACCGCGCGCGGGAGGGGCGGGCGCGTCTCACCGTGGATCGAGCGAGCGTCAGCGGGGGCGCGGGCGGGGGGGGGGGGGGGGGCTGAAGAGTGTGCGTAAAATAATAACGTTATCATAGGTAATACCTATTATAATAATTATTAGGTACCTATGTGCGTGGTATTTATGTAACTACTTTAAAATAAGGTAATTACCTATGTAAACAGGTAGGTAGGTAGGTAGGTAGGTAAGTACTTATTAAAATTTAGATAAGTAACAATACCTACAAACCTACCTAAATATTGTTATTGGTTAAACATTTACCAAAATACTGTATGCGCATCTCTCCTAGATTGTAAGTATCAGTGTATTAACTGTAAGCGAACCATAATAAATATATATATTTAGCCAGCTATAATATAGGTAGGTACCGTACCTACCTAGTTAATATAAATAATTTAGGTAGATAGGTCTATCCAGGGGGGTCGTGTTTTATTTTATTGTAGTAGGTATCTCTAGTTTATGGTAGAAGGTACGAACTAAATCGCGCGCGTGTGCGTGTGTGTGTGTGTGTGTGTGTGTGTGTTTTCGATCTGGGTACCTGTACCTAACCTACATTATAAATAAATAAATGAATGATAGATAACTTAATTTGTAGGTATCTGTAAAAATGTTAATACCTACTACCTTATGGTAGGTACTATTCGCACAAACACTGACAAAGAAACGGTCGTTTGTGTAATTATATTATATTATAATATTTGACGAATCATATTGTGGCCCTGAAAAGGGCCTTTTGTTTTGAATGCAACGAGCGAATAGCGCCCTCCGCAATCGACATAATGGATAATGATACCTAGGTATATTATAACATTATGCGGCGCGAGCAACGCCTTAAGCCTTCTTCTCGGTCTTCTTTGGCAGGAGTACGGCCTGGATGTTGGGCAGTACACCACCTTGAGCGATCGTCACACCGGAGAGGAGTTTGTTCAACTCCTCGTCGTTGCGGATCGCCAGTTGAAGGTGACGAGGTATGATCCTGGTCTTCTTGTTGTCCCTCGCGGCGTTGCCGGCCAACTCGAGAACTTCAGCAGCCAGATACTCCATCACGGCGGCCAAGTAGACCGGTGCGCCGGCACCCACCCGCTCAGCGTAATTTCCATTGCGCAGCAGCCTGTGTATACGGCCCACTGGAAACTGGAGACCGGCACGGTTGGAACGAGACTTTGCCTTTCCCTTGACCTTGCCACCCTTACCGCGACCGGACATTGTTAAAGATTGTTTATCAAATAAAACGTTCACTAAATAATCACACGCGTACGGTGTGCGCGCGCTCGGAGAGATAATATGTAACAACACACAGTGTTCGTTTTTTTTTTTTTTTTTTTGAAAAATGTCTCTCACAGTTAGCTCATTGAGCTTCTGCTGTTTAACCGGGCTTTTGGTGAGACCTGAAGGGTCTCCGACCTATTTAAAATTAGGTGATTTTAAGCGTGACGCAGCTAAGGGCGTCCCCTAGTGGGACACGGGCCTCGGCTTAGGGCGACGCTGATGGGGCAACAAGAGAGGGCTTGCTGTGTCTGTGTTGTGAAATTATTATTAGGGGAATTTGAATCTATCGTCTCAGCACGGGCTGGCGCGAGCGAGGGTCGGGGAGCATATGGAGCGGGACGTCGCGACGGGCCTCGTCGGCGAGGACGGTATGACGGTCTGTCGTGTGTAGTGTTGAGAGCTTTTCGAGCTAATCTGATTTTCTCCTGACGGAGAGTGATTTCGTCGTCCGCATACGTGAGTGTGTGCTTAGGACGGCGAATTTTCGATATCTGGGAGGGGATGTAATCTGCGGCCGCTGCCACAAGAGGGTTCGGGTGGGAGGGGGAGGCGTCGAAGAATTTCTTGGACGCCTTTTTCATAAAGTGCCAGATGGTCGGCAGATTGAGGTCTAAATGGAGCTGATCATTGCGGAGGTACCAGGGGGCACCCGTAGCCTTTCGCATGAATCGGTTTTGTAGGGTTTGCAACCTTTTGAGACACAGTGTTCGCGTTTACGCCCTTTTTATATATTCCGCTCGCGTAGCTGTGTCGGTGGGAGGGATACGGAGCTAACGAAACAATTTCACAAAACGCGCAAGCGCACTCTAGTCCGGAGGCACGGGGCACTGGGAGGTAGGTATAAGCAGAGATCTCGGTTGAAGTTTATGATTATAACAACATTCACAATGTTAGGTAGGTACCTATTTATTTATGTATGTAGTTATCCAACATTATAATTATTATTTGTTATTTTTCTTGTCGAATTTCTATGTAAAGCAGATTAGATGGGAAATGATAACTAAAAAAAAAAAAAAAACTTTTTGGGACAGCACCGCTCTTTGGTAGGTACATGTTTCAAATTTATTTTTTCAAAATTATTGTTATACCTATTCTCTTGTATTACTTACTGGTGTGCAATAAAGCGTATTGTATTGTAAGTAGGGCAGTCGGGGCGGATTAGGTACCTACCTATGTGTTATAAATACCTAGTATATAATAAATCATAATTTTTCTTGTCAAATTTCAATGTACAGCAGTTTAGACGGGAAACGATAACTAAAAAAAAAAAAAAAAAAAAAAAAAAAAAAAAAAAAAAAAAAACCTACCGGTTTTTTTTTTGGGACAACACCGCTCTTTGGTACATTTTTTCTTTTTTCAAAATTATTGTTATTGTTATGTTATACCTATTCTCTTGTAATACTGGTGTGCCTGTGCAATAAAGCGTATTGTATTGTAGTACCGGTCGGTCGGGGGACGGGCAGTCGGGGCGGATTAGGTACCTAGCCTACAGCTACAGCAGGCAGACTATGTTATATATATAGTACCTACCTATATAATTATCATAATAATGTATTGTACGTTCCGTAACGCTATGTTTTATAGAAACGAATATTAGGTATTAATATTCATGACAGTATTGTTAGCCCTGAAAAGGGCTTTTTGGTGTGCGCTCGGTGAGCGCCGCGAGTGAGCGAGTAGCGCTAGCACGCGCGCCAGCATCATCTCGATGCCGCCGTTTCTTCAGTTCAGTTGCTTGCTGGTGGTGTGGCCGTGGCCGTGGCCGTGTTGAAACTTGAAGAGCCGGCGAGACAAACGATAGAGGCGTCGTAGAGCGCGCGCGCCGCGCCCCCCCTTCTCTCCCCCGAGGACGATAGGAAGCGTACGAGCGGGCTTGCGTGGCGTGGTTGCGAGGTGTTGTGTGTGTAGTTAACGCACGCACACACGACAATAATATCACGTACACACGCAACTACGCACCATCTTCACTTCACTTCACTTCACTTCACAACACAACACAACACAGCAACAGCAACAGCAGCGGCCGGTGATGGTGATGGTGGGTGACAGACGCCGTCGCCGTCGCGTTTCCGTCGCCGCCCGGTGTTTAACGCGAACGCGACCGTTGCTTACTTCTTAGCTGCGGACGCTTTCTTGGCGGCCGGCTTGGATTTCGGCGTGGAAGCTGCCTTCTTCGGTTTGGGAGCTTTAGGCTTCTTTGTAGGCGGCTTCGCAGTCTTCTTAGCCTTGGGAGCGGCTCCTCCCTTCGCCTTGGCGGGAGCGGCGGCTTTCTTGGCTGCCGGCTTCTTCTTGGCGGCGGCCGCCTTCTTGTCCTTTGCAGCTGCGCCAGCGGAGGACTTTGACTTCGATGGTGAAGCGGCCGATGCGGACGCGGCAGCGGCGGCGGCCTTCTTGCTCTTTGCGCCGGCTGCAGAGGCGGTCGCCTTCTTAGTCTTGGCAGCTGCGGAAGCGGATGCGCCACCCTTGCCGCCCGCCTTGCCGGCGCCGCCGGCTGGTTTCTTGGCCGCGGCAGATTTCGACTCGAGCTTGAACGAACCGGACGCTCCCTTTCCCTTTGTCTGGATCAGGGCGCCAGATTCGACGGCGCTCTTCAGATATTTCCTGATGAAAGGCGCCAGCTTCTCGGCGTCGACCTTGTACTGCGCGGCGATGTATTTCTTGATCGCCTGCAGAGAGGATCCGCTGCGCTCCTTCATCTCCTTGATAGCGTTGTTGACCATCTCGGATGTTTTAGGATGGGTCGGCTTCGCCTTCGGTTTCTTCGCGCCACCGGCGCCTCCCGCTTGTCTCGCTTGCTTCTTCGCCGGTGTAGCGGGTGCCGGAGCCTCGGTTGCCACTGCTGTGTCTGCCATTATTTATTTATTTGTATATTATGTTGATACGAAATAACGATAGCTGCTGTAGGTACTACGTACGTACGTACGTACACGTAGTAAGTAATAAAGTAGGTAACTAAGTTAACGTAAGACGTATATATTTAATTATAGACTTAGATGTCGCCACTTGGGTTTTTCAAACTTGGAACACGCAACGCTCAAGTCCAACGAAACTTTACCGTAACGAGCGCCGTGATGTCGCGGGACGTTTTCTCGTATGAACGCTTGAAACTTTTCACTAACACGTATCTAATAAAATAAAATTTAATAACGTTTATTAGTGTATATCAGGTGCAGTGTATACAGTTTCGGATTCGTCATGAACGCGAGGACGCGATGATATGAAATTTTTGAGAGTGTGCCGTAATACCGACCGGCTGCGGTATTTTATTTTGGCGACTGTCTGCGATGCATCACTCGGGTCCCGTTCAAAATGTATTTTTCTCTATAAAATAGATGGTTATTGTAGATCGAGGTCGACGCGTCAACAAGGAAGATATCGAACTTGATTGGTAACAGGATTTCGTATATATTCCTTAGTCTTGCGAACTAATTATCGACCTAAAATTGAACCGTCGTAAAACACGCGTCGCGCCGAACCGCTAAGGACGGACGACTCCGTCCAGGACGTACAACGTTTAATATACTAATATTAAAATACAAATTGTCTCCTTCGATAACCTCACAGTGTACAGGTGGCGATTTAAAAACCTTAAAGTTAATAAAACCAAGCTGAAAAAAAAGGAATAAAAAAAATGAATGTATTAGCGCATCTCGTAAATACATGATACGCGACGGCGTTCGCGTTGTAGGTACGTACGCCGCTTTCGCGGCGAAAGAAAGACAGACAGAGACAGTTATTTAGATAGATAGATAGATAGGTAGGTAGGTAGGTAGGTAGGTAGGTACCTATCTATTATTCGTATATTATGTTAATTAAATATTAAGAATATTCAACTCGATGAACCGACCGTTAGATAAAACAATAATAATTATGGTAGGTACCTACCTATTACATAATATTATTAAAACAACACAAACAACCAACAATATCAGGTAACCTACCTCTACCTATCTATTTCCCTATTAATTTAGTAAGTACCTACCTATTTAGTAGTATATTTTACCTACCTACTGTGTATTAATTACTTAGTTGTTGCTTCTTTTCTTTTTCAGGTGGTAAGTGCTACAGCTGTACGTATACAATTATAATAATTATTATATAGGTAGGTACCTACCTATGTGATACAGCTACCGACAACGAACACTGCACAGCCGGCTATGTTAAATTGCATTGTGAGTATTGGTCAGTTTATCAATGTTACAATTATTATGTTCAATGTAGGTATAATAATTATATAGGTTGGTAGATATTTATAATAAAAAATAAAAACTATATCACGACCGTGCCCGTAGGTAGGTACGTACGCGTTTTAGACAACTCTTCTCAAGAAACATATCATTCACAAATAATATATAGAATCATGTGCGGCCCTGAAAAGGGCCTTTTTATTTGGCAATGCGCGCGTCTATATACTTATGGTTATCACCATAGTATGTAGAACATGTTGCGTAGGCAGCCACACGCGTCCGTAGTTCAGTTTAACCGCCGAAACCGTACAGGGTACGGCCCTGACGCTTCAGAGCGTAGACGACGTCCATGGCGGTGACGGTCTTCCTCTTGGCGTGCTCGGTGTATGTGACAGCGTCGCGGATCACGTTCTCTAGGAACACCTTCAACACCCCGCGAGTCTCTTCGTATATCAGACCGGAGATACGTTTCACGCCACCTCTGCGAGCCAGACGACGGATGGCGGGCTTCGTGATACCCTGGATGTTATCACGAAGTACTTTCCTGTGACGCTTGGCTCCTCCTTTTCCAAGACCTTTGCCTCCCTTACCGCGGCCGGTCATGTTGCTGCTTGTTTATTTACACACAAGAAACTTGTACACGTTCACGCTGGGCGAACGAGAACGACTGACTGTATAAAAATTTTCCTTTTTTTTTTTTTTTTTTTGAAATGGCCTATTGCAGATAACTCCGTGAGCTAGATCTGCGTAACCGGGCTTTGGTGGGACCAGAAGGGTCTCTCACCGTAAAGTATTAAAACTAAAATAGCACAGCTAAGGGCACCCCATAATGGGGCTCGGACCTAGGCTTAGGGCGCTATTGGTAATTGAACAAGAAGGGACTTGCAAAATCGGTGAGTTATTATTATTTGGGGACATGTTTTGGTCTACTTGCACAGCGCGGGCTGGCGGGGTCAAGGGTCGGGGGGTTGGGTACGCTACTCTATGCCGCGGAGGTGCTCGCCGTCGAGTACGGTAAGAAGGGCGTCTGTCGTGTGTAGTGATGCCAGTTTTTGAGGCTAACTTTAAGCTCTCTTGATAGAGAGTGATGTCATCGTCCTTGTTGATGAGGGCGTGTCGTGGGCGTCGTGTACGTGAGATTTGTGAGGGTGTGTAACGAGCGGCTGCTGCCACTAACGGGTTAGTGTGTGTAGTAGCAGAATCGAAGAAGCGTTTAGAAGCTTTTTTCATAAAGTGCCTGATGGTCGGCATATTTAAATCGACATGTAATTGCTCATTGCGTACGTACCAGGGGGAGCCCGTGGCACGGCGCATGAATCGATTCTGGAGGGTTTGCATCCTTGCTAAGCGAGACGGCTCAACGTGTGCGAACACGACGCTAGCGTATGTCATAATAGGGCGTATACACGCAGTATAGATTCGCACCTTGGACTTAAGGGCTAGTTTACTGCGTGCATTGAGGAGGCCGTGGAGGCGACCGAGCGCAAAGGCTGCGCGGTTGCGTACAATTTTAATGTGCTCTGTGAATTTAAGTCTATTGTCCAGAGTCACCCCAAGGTATTTGGCCTTGGTGTCCCATGGGATCGGTTGGTCTGACATGGTGATGGGTCGGGTGCGAGTGTGGGCGTTGCAGTTTTTGCCTTTCTTGACAAAAAGTACTGCTGCGCTTTTGGTGGGATTGATTTCGATCCTCCATTTCTTAAACCATTGCTCGAGAGCATTAGCTGCGGATTGGAGGTTTAGAGCTATTGACTTTGGGCTAAAACCTGTGTAAAAAATGGCAGTGTCGTCAGCGAAAAGCGCTAGTTGGCACTTGTTATGTTTGGGGATGTCGCTCGTGTAGAGTGAAAACAGTAGTGGGGAGAGCACGGAGCCCTGCGGGACTCCTGCTCGTATAGGGTGAGGAGAGGAGAGGGCGCTTCCAATACGATAGCGAAAGGTGCGATTTGACAGGAAGTCTCGTATGATGAGCACGAGACGATCCGGCACGTTGAGTGTATACAGCTTATATATTAAGCCGTCGTGCCATACCTTGTCAAATGCCTTCGCCACATCGAAGAAGAGCGCGCCTGTCATGCGTCCTCTTTGAAATCCTGCACTTATGTGCTCGACTATGCGATGAACCTGCTGTACGCAGTAATGTTTGGACCTAAAGCCAAACTGTTCATCGGGGATGATTCTATTGGATTCTGCAAAATCCATTAATCTTTTGAAAATGAGGCGTTCATAAATCTTTCCCATGGAGCTGAGTAGACTTATGGGCCGGTAGCTGGACGGCTCAGCTGGGGGCTTGCCTGGCTTGTGAAAGCCGATGACAGTGGCATCTTTCCATGCTTGTGGAAAGAGGTTGTTACTCAATGCCGCATTGAAGATGGCTGACATTAAGACTATGAGTTGGGCTGGGAAGAGTTTGATCACCCTGTTGGTGATACCGTCTGCGCCAGGAGCTTTCCTGGGTTTTAATTGTCTCACTATGGAGAGGACTTCGTCTGGGGTTACTGGGGGGAGGGGTTCGTCTGGATCCTCGTGGGGGGGGAGGGTGAACCTGCGTTCGACCTCGGCTTCTACATTGTCGAGGTGGGCTTGGTCTACCGGTAGTGAGCTTGGCGAGCATTGGGTCTCCAGGCTGTCGGCTAGGCACTCGGCCTTTTCATCGTCCTCAAAGGCTAGGCTTTGATTTGGACGGATCAGGGGGGGGAGGTCGGTAACTGTATCGGACTTGAGCTTTTTGGTGAGTTGCCAAAAAGCTTGATGGGAAGGTTCGATTGTGCTCATGAGCCTGTCCCAACGCTCCTCCCGCAACTCCTTGATGCGTGACTTTACAGCACGCTGTAAGCCTCGCATGCGAGCTCGGTTGGTGGCGTCTGGGAAGGCATCATAGGCACGGATAGCTGCATTCTTCCTAGTTATCAGTGCACGCGCATCGGCTGGCAGTTTCCAGCGGTGGTCGTCCACCATTGGAACTTGCCGTGAACTTTCGTTCACCGCCGTTTGCACGTGACTGGTAAGAAGGTCGAGCGCACCTAGGGCATCTGCGGTTGACTCTACTTTATCTGGGATTTGGTCTAGATGAACTGACGTGGTGGACTTAAGACGCCGTTCTAACTGATCCCAATCTGTGATTAATTTAGTTTGAGGGGGTAGGCCAGGATCGGGGGGGGCTGTACGAGAATTTAACTCTAGGATCACTGGTCTGTGGTCTGAATCTAGTTCTTGCAGCGTCGCTATTGAACGTAAACTTAGGTTTATGTTCTTTAACAGCGCTACGTCGAGAATGTCGGGTTGGTGGTTAATGATGTTAGGATAATGGGTGGGTGTCATCGGTGCGATGATGTCAAAGTTGAGTTTGGAGGATAAGCGCAATAGCACGTTTCCTCTAGGGTTGGAGATGCGAGAGTTCCAGACGGGATGCTTCGCATTTAGGTCGCCCGCCAGAATGACTGAGCTGTCCATATTCATGAGTGAGGTGATATCAGGTTCCATGAGAGTCGGACTGACACTATTATTAGGAGGAGGGATGTATGCCGATATGATGGTGATGGAGGGGTGGCCGGTCATGCCCAGCCGACATATGGAGGCCTCTACTTGGGACAGTGGAGGGGGGTCTAAAGGCATGCAGTGGAGGGAATTTTTGTAATAGATGAGGGTGCCACCCCCTCTACTACCTGTCCTATCATTGCGCACTAACTTGTAGTTGGCAACTTTAGGTGAACGTAATGATGGTTTTAAGAAAGATTCTTGGATTAGGAATATGTCAAGTTGATGGTCGCGGAGGAAGGTCGCGATCTCATCTCGTTGACCAGAAATGCTGTTGGCATTGAAGAATCCTAATTTTAGGGATCTAAGTTTAACTCTGCTACTGTTTTGTGTATGCATATTATGGTGTGTAGTGGATGAAGAATGTCGACAGGTCTGAGTACTCTGCCATGAGGGCCATGTTGGCTTGAAGGTTGCCCTTGGAAGCTATTAATTTGGCGTGCAATTCATTGCTGCGGGCAATGATGTTGGGGTCGAAGAACCTGGCTAGGGCCATGATGGTGGCAGGGTCGTAGGGTGCCTCAGTATGAGGTGTATGCACAGGTTGGGGGGTGCGGGGCACTTGAGCTGACTGAGAGGTCGGCTTGCGTGCAGGTACGGGGGGGCGGGGCAGAGATGGTGTCGAGGTGACGATCTTGCCTGTCGGGGGGGAGATGGGGAGCGCCATCAACGGAGGGATAGTCGCTGGGGTAGTCTGTGTTGGCCTGAGGGCCGGAAACGCTTGCTGATGGTTCAGCACGTTCCACGGTGAGGGCCTCTGTGGTCTAAGGTCCATGGGGGGAGTGGGGTTGATAAGGGGCAGCTTTGAGTGCTGCCGCTTTGGCTGGCTCGTAGCCGCTTTGCGGTTGGAGCGTGGGGCTTTCGGACACCCGCGATAGCTCGCTGGGTGACCGGACTCGCCGCAGAGAACGCAGCTCGGGGGCTCTGTGCAAAGCGCCACTTCTTTGGGTCGCGTGCAGGCCGCTGTCGCGTGATCGCCGAGGCACTTAACGCACCTGGCTTTCGCGTAGCAGTTGCGCTGCGCGTGCCCGTAGAGTTGGCAATTATGACATTGCCCGGGGGAGGAGGTCTTGTGAGGTCTTTCGACCTTAATGCCTGAGAGGCTACATACCGACTTTATGTCGCATATGGCCTTACCGGCGACGGTGTTTTCGAGGATGACAATAATCATATCGAAAGGGGCGCCGTTGCGTCCTCGGTGCATGCGATGCACTTCGAGGACTGGGAAGCCCTGGGATTTAAGGTCCTCTGCAATCTCATCGACTGCGATTTCCTTTGCCACGTGCTTAATTACGCAGCGAAATTGTCGGTCCTCTTTTAGAGCGTACGTGTGGAAAGCCACCTTGCGCTCTTTGAGTAGTTTTGTCAGCGAACGGAAGTCCGCTGTCGCCACTACTTGAACTTTAATACCCACTGCCGTAGTGCGGGCGTGGGTGTAGTTGATGCGCTCGACGGCGCAGGCCTTAGACACAGCGGTCCATTGGGCCTTATCGTGAATGTAAAGCGGGGGGGGTGTGGGCATCTTGGGGGCTGCGGGGGTCGCAGTTTGGGAGGTCGGTTGGGGGGAGGATGGGCGACTGCTCAGGGCAGCGCCCGCTGCGGGGGTGGCGGGGGCGGTAGCAGCCTTCTTGGCTGGGGCGCCAACGGTGTCGGTGGATTTGGGCTTGCGGCTTCTCTTTTTGCCCTTCCCTACGGTGATGTAGTCGTCTGAGGAAGAGGAGGCCGCTGAGCGGGGGTGCTCGACAGAGTCGGCAGAGCTGTAGCCCGTCATCTCTGTGTCGACGGGGGTAGGGGGGCGGGAGTGCTCGTCGTCACTGGGTAGAGTGACTACGATAGCCGGGGATCTTGGTGGGCTAGTGGGTAGCTCAGGGCTAGCGGGGCTAAAAGCGGAGGGGGCGGTGGGGGCGGTGGGGGCGGTGGGGGCGGTGGGGGCGGTGGGGGGGGCGGGTGCTGACTGCGGGTTCAGTGCAGTCATCTTGTTTACAATACGTTCGCGGAGTTGAGGGACCTCGCGAACGATGTCCCTGATGATCTCCATCAACTGTTGGCGAGTTAAGTTCGCCATGTTGGTGGAGTTCGTGTGCGTTTTTGTTGAAAAAATAATATCCCCTGGGCAGAGGGCCCGGGGGTGAGAGGGTAGGACTACCCTCCCTGCCTATGCGACAGGGAGGCGGGTGTGTGGTCGTACGTAAGTCAGTAATTGGGAGTATTGAGTAACCCTAAGGGTTATGGATCGGGTACACTTGTATGAGTAATAAACTCTGTACTCACGTCTACTCAGTCCCAGAAGAAAAATCCCGGGAGAAGCACAATCACTTATTATTATAAACGCAGCGTCTCTGCTTACGTAAGTCAGTTATTAACACTCGATAACACAATGTCTATGCACAATGTCTGTTCACTGAATTGATTATCGCGAACTGGTAATATTTATTATTGCGCGGGCACGTACCGGTAACGTGCGCTCTTTTGTTAACCGGGCTAGTAACAACTATTATTTCGCGGCGATGCGTGGTCGGCCACGAGTAAACGATGGGACGGCAACGTGTAGTGGCAGGCTGAGCGGCGCTCTCTCGGGGAGGGGCGTGGCTTCGTCGGCGGCACTCGGCGTTGTTGAATCCTTTTGGGTGGGGGTTCCAGTTGGACGGCGCTTGGGCAGCGTGCTAGCGACTGCTTCGGGCGGCAGCCAGTTGCGGAATCCTTTTCACACAGTGTTCGCGTTTACGCCCTTTTTATATATTCCGCTCGCGTAGCTGTGTCGGTGGGAGGGATACGGAGCTAACGAAACAATTTCACAAAACGCGCAAGCGCACTCTAGTCCGGAGGCACGGGGCACTGGGAGGTAGGTATAAGCAGAGATCTCGGTTGAAGTTTATGATTATAACAACATTCACAATGTTAGGTAGGTACCTATTTATTTATGTATGTAGTTATCCAACATTATAATTATTACTAGAGGTCGCGCGGTGCGCGGGCCGCGAGCGGCCCGCGAGGGCTTTTTAGGTGGGGTTTGTTACATGACGCAAAATAAATATGATATTTGATTTTGTATGGCAGCCATGTTTTTTTGTATGAAAGCCATCTTTTTTTACCAGCTTGTCAATCGACCCAAGGTCTTACACATTTTTAGTTCGGGCAGTATGGGTGTGCGACTTCTCATTTTCGAGATCCGTGGGGCAGTTCCGGTCAGCGTTCCACTTTTAGGTTATTTCGGTTTTTTGCTGAACTCCCTGGACATCCCTCTATACGTCTCCCATACATCACTTTTACCCCCCGCGGCTCCTTCTGGGAGAACAATTGAGTGAAAATCCAAAAATGAACACTTGTATGGCGGCCATGTTTTTTTGTATGGAAGCCATCGTTTTTCACCGGTTCGTCAATCGTCCCAGAGTACTCGACATTTTAGTTCCGGCACTATGGGTGTGCGACTTCTCATTTTTGAGATCCGTAGGGCAGTTCCGGTCAACGCTCCACTTTCAAGCCATTTCGGACTTTTCCTGGACTCATAGGACCGCCTTCTATACGACTCTCATATATAACTTTTACCCCTGACGGCTCCTTTTGGGAGAACAATTGGGCGAAAATCCAAAATGAACACTTGTATGGCGGCCATATTTTTTTGTATGGAAGCCATCTTTTTTCACCAGTTCGTCGATCCACCCAAGGTCCTTGACACTTTTAGTTCTGGCAGTATAGGTCTGCGGCTTTCCGTTTTCGAGATCCGTAGGGCTGTTCCAGTCAGGGTTCGACTTTCAGGTCATTTCTCACTGGGCCTCTCTGTGTACGACTCCCACACATGACTTTTACCCCCCATGACTCCTTCTGGGAGAACAATTGCTCCAAAAGATGCGTTTGTATGGCGGCCATATTGAAAAATGGCGGAAAAAAAAGTTGGTCCCGGATTATGAATCGGTGCCCCCGAAAACCTCAGGACGCCAATTTTCAGCCAGATCGGACCATATTTTTTGTTAGCCGTCATTTTGAATCCGCCATCTTGGATTTTTATCACGACCACCGAAAAACCCCTCTCGTCCTCGATGATATTTGGTCGAGCACCCCCACTCTATCTCTAACGGTTTCGAAACGGTTAGGGTCTAAAAAGCTTAGAGGTCGCGCGGTGCGCGGGCCGCGGGCGGCCCGCGGATGTTGTGGTGGTTCTCTTAAATTAACTTAAAAAAAATTAAAACACGATTTGGAAAGTGCTTTGACTTTGACTTTGACTTTGACATCGACTTTGACTTTGAATTCAACTTTCACTTTGACTTTATTTTTCGATTTATTCCCAGCAGACCCTTTCATTTGATACCCATATCAGGTTGGTAGATAAGAAAATTTTGTCTACCATCTTGGGGCGTCCGCCATATTGAATTAAGTGTGACGTTATTTTAGTTTCGTACTCTTCTCAGCAAACCCTTTCATTTGATACCCATATCATGGTAGTGCATAATACATAAGTAGTCCGCCATATTGGATTTAGAATGACGTCAGTTATCTAACTATGCATTGTCATCCTAACTAAACGTGTGTGCAAAATCTCACCTCAATCGGAAACCGCGAAGTGGGTCAAATTTAACTTCCAAGATTTTCTTACATAGTTACAGGTGAAGCTAATAAAAGCGTGTTAAGAAGCGTTTATATGGCGGCCATGTTTTTTTGTATGAAAGCCATCTTTTTTTACCAGCTCGTTAATCGACCCAAGTTCCTACACATGTTTAATTCCGGCAGTATGGGTGTGCAACTTCTCATTTTCGAGATCCGTAGGGCTGTTCCAGTCAGGGTTCGACTTTCAGGTCATTTCTCACTGGGCCTCCCTCTGTACGACTCCCACACATGACTTGTACCCTTGACTCCTTCTGTGAGAACAATTGCTCCAAAAGATGCGTTTGTATGGCGGCCATATTGAAAAATGGCGGAAAAAAAAAGTCGCTCCCGGATTATAAATCGGTGCCCCCGAAAACCTCAGGACGCCAATTTTCAGCCAGATCGGACCATATATTTTGTTGGCCGCCATTTTGAATCCGCCATCTTGGATTTTTATCACGACCACCGAAAAGCCCCTCTCGTCCTCTATGATATTTGGTCGAGCACCCCCTCTCTATCTCTAACGGTTTCGAAACGGTGAGGGTTTAAATAGCGGAGAGGTCCCGCGGTGCGCGGGCCGCGGGCGGCCCGCGGAGGTAGTGGTGGAGCTCTTAAATTAATTTAAAAATATAAAAACACGATTTTGAAAGTGCCTGCATAGGCTCAGTTGTAATAAAAAACTTTGACTTCGGTCTCGGCTTCTGCTTCGTTCTCGTCTTCGGTCTCGTCTTTGGCTTCGACCTGTCTCAGCTTCGGCTTCGGCCTCGGTTTTGGCCATTGACTTTGACTTTGACTTTGACTTTGACTTTGGACTTTGGACTTTGACTTTGACTTTGACTTTATTTGTCGTTTTCTTCCCAGCAGACCCTTTTATTTGATACCCATATCATGATGATAGATAAGAAAATTTTGTCTACCATCTTGGGGCGTCCGCCATATTGAATTAAGTATGACGTTATATTAGTTTTCGTAGTCTTCTCAGCAAACCCTTTCATTTGATACCAATATCATGGTAGTGCATAATACATAAGTAGTCCGCTATATTGGATTTAGAATGACGTCAGTTATCTAACTATGCATTGTCATCCTAACTAAACGTGTGTGCAAAATTTCATCTCAATCGGAAACCGCGAAGTGGGTCAAATTTAACTTCCAAGATTTTCTCACATAGTTATTTATATGTGAAGCTAATAAAAGCGTGTTAAAAAATAAGGTGGAAATAAATTGGGATCCCGGATAATGAATCGGCGCCCCCAAAAACCCAAAGACGCCAATTTTCAGCCCGATCGCACCATATTTTTTTTGGCCGCCATTTTGAATCGGCCATCTTGGATTTTTATGAACACCACCGGAAAGCCCCCTTAGTCCTCTATGACATTGATTTGAGCACCCCCCCGCTATCTCTAACAGTTTCAAAACGGAGTGCGTTTCCATTTTTTATGGCGGCCATGATTTTTGTATGGAAGCCATCTTTTTTTTACCAGCTCGTCAATTGACCCAAGGTCCTACACATTTTTAGTTCGGGCACTATGGGTCTGCGCTTTGCCGTTTTTGAGATCCGTAGGGCAGTTCCGGTCAGGGTTCTACTTTCAGGTCATCTCGGATTTTTCTTAAACTCACTGGAATTTCCACTATACAACTCCCATACATGACTTTTACCCCGCACGACTCCTTTTAGAACAATTGCTCCAAAAGAAGCGTTTATATGGCGGCCATCTTTTTTTGTATGAAAGCCATTTTTTTTTTACCAGCTCGTCAATCTACCCAAGATCATACACATTTTTAGTTCGGGCAGTATGGGTGTGCGACTTCTCATTTTCGAGATCCGTAGGGCAGTTCCGGTCGGCGTTCCACTTTCAGGTCATTTCGGACTTTTCCTAAACTCACAGGACCCCCTTCTATACGACTCCCATACATGACTTTTACCCCCAACGGCTCCTCCTGGGAGAACAATTGTGCGAAAGTCAAAAATGAACACTTGTATGGCGGCCATGTTTTTTTGTATGGAAGCCATCTTTTTTTTACCAGCTCGTCAATCGACCCAAGTTCCTACACATGTTTAATTCCGGCAGTATGGGTGTGCAACTTCTCATTTTCGAGATCCGTAGGGCAGTTCCGGTCTGCGTTCCACTTTCAGGTCATTTTGGATTTTTTCTGAACTCCCTGGACCTCCCTCTATACAACTTCCATACATGACTATGACTTTAACCCCCCGCAGCTCCTTTTGGGAAAACAATTTCTCCTAAGGAAACACTTGTATGGCGGCCATATTGAAAAATGTCGAAAAAAAAAAGTCGTTCCCGGATTGTGAATCGGTGCCCCCGAGAACCCCCGGACGCTAATTTTCAGCCGGATCGAGACAACTTTTTTTTGGCCGCCATTTTGAATCGGCCATCTTGGATTTTTATGAACACCACCGGAAAGCCCCCTTAGTCCTCTATGACATTGATTTGAGCACCCCCCCGCTATCTCTAACAGTTTCAAAACGGAGTGCGTTTCCATTTTTTATGGCGGCCATGATTTTTGTATGGAAGCCATCTTTTTTTTACCAGCTCGTCAATTGACCCAAGGTCCTACACATTTTTAGTTCGGGCACTATGGGTCTGCGCTTTGCCGTTTTTGAGATCCGTAGGGCAGTTCCGGTCAGGGTTCTACTTTCAGGTCATCTCGGATTTTTCTTAAACTCACTGGAATTTCCACTATACAACTCCCATACATGACTTTTACCCCGCACGACTCCTTTTAGAACAATTGCTCCAAAAGAAGCGTTTATATGGCGGCCATCTTTTTTTGTATGAAAGCCATTTTTTTTTTACCAGCTCGTCAATCTACCCAAGATCATACACATTTTTAGTTCGGGCAGTATGGGTGTGCGACTTCTCATTTTCGAGATCCGTAGGGCAGTTCCGGTCGGCGTTCCACTTTCAGGTCATTTCGGACTTTTCCTAAACTCACAGGACCCCCTTCTATACGACTCCCATACATGACTTTTACCCCCAACGGCTCCTCCTGGGAGAACAATTGTGCGAAAGTCAAAAATGAACACTTGTATGGCGGCCATGTTTTTTTGTATGGAAGCCATCTTTTTTTTACCAGCTCGTCAATCGACCCAAGTTCCTACACATGTTTAATTCCGGCAGTATGGGTGTGCAACTTCTCATTTTCGAGATCCGTAGGGCAGTTCCGGTCTGCGTTCCACTTTCAGGTCATTTTGGATTTTTTCTGAACTCCCTGGACCTCCCTCTATACAACTTCCATACATGACTATGACTTTAACCCCCCGCAGCTCCTTTTGGGAAAACAATTTCTCCTAAGGAAACACTTGTATGGCGGCCATATTGAAAAATGTCGAAAAAAAAAAGTCGTTCCCGGATTGTGAATCGGTGCCCCCGAGAACCCCCGGACGCTAATTTTCAGCCGGATCGAGACAACTTTTTTTTGGCCGCCATTTTGAATCCGCCATCTTGGATTTTTATGACCACCTCCGGAAAGCCCCCTCTATTTTCTATGAAATTGGTTCGAGCACCCTCCCGTTATCTGTAACGGTTTCGGAGCGGTGAGCGTTTCTATTTTGTATGGCGGCCATGTTTTTTTGTATGGAAGCCATCTTTTTTTCACCGGCTCGTCCATCGACACAGGGTCCTCTACATTTTTAGTTCCAGCGCTGTAGGTCTGCGACTTGTAATTTTCGAGATCCGTAGGGCAGTTCCGGTCAGCCCTCCACTTTCAGGTCATTTCAGACTTTTCCTAAACTCACAAGACCCCCCTCTATACGATCCTCATACATCACTTTTACCCCCCATTGCTCCTTCTGGGAGAACAATTGGGTGAAAATCCAAAATGAACACTTGTATGGCGGCCATCTTGAAAAATTGCGGAAAGAAAAATTTGATCCCGGATTATGAATCGGTGCCCCCGAAAACCCCCGGATGCCAATTTTCAGCCGGCTCCGACCATTTTTTTTTTTGGCCGCCATTTTGAATCCGCCATCTTGGATTTTTATGACCCCCACCGGAAAGCCCCCATCGTCCTCTATGACATTTGGTCGAGCACCCCCCCGCTATCTCCAGCGGTTTCGGAACGGTGAGCGTTTCAATTTTGTATGGCCGCCATCTTTTTTTGTATGGAAGCCATCTTTTTTTCACCGGCTCGTCAATCGACCCAGGGTCCTCGACATTTTTAGTTCCGGCACTATGGGTGTGCGACTTGCCATTTTCGAGATCCGTAGGGCAGATCCGGTCAGCGTTCCACTTTCAGGTCATTTCGGATTTTTCCCGGACTCACTGGACCTCAAGGTTTATGATTTTATGTATGACTTGTACCCCCCACGGCTCCTTCTGGGAGAACAATTATGTCAATGAGTGAGTGAGTCAGTGGTAATCGAGCTTTATATATTAGTGATTTGTTATTTTTCTTGTCGAATTTCTATGTAAAGCAGATTAGATGGGAAATGATAACTAAAAAAAAAAAAAAAACTTTTTGGGACAGCACCGCTCTTTGGTAGGTACATGTTTCAAATTTATTTTTTCAAAATTATTGTTATACCTATTCTCTTGTATTACTTACTGGTGTGCAATAAAGCGTATTGTATTGTAAGTAGGGCAGTCGGGGCGGATTAGGTACCTACCTATGTGTTATAAATACCTAGTATATAATAAATCATAATTTTTCTTGTCAAATTTCAATGTACAGCAGTTTAGACGGGAAACGATAACTAAAAAAAAAAAAAAAAAAAAAAAAAAAAAAAAAAAAAAAAAAAAAAAAACCTACCGGTTTTTTTTTAGGGACAACACCGCTCTTTGGTACATTTTTTCTTTTTTCAAAATTATTGTTATTGTTATGTTATACCTATTCTCTTGTAATACTGGTGTGCCTGTGCAATAAAGCGTATTGTATTGTAGTACCGGTCGGTCGGGGGACGGGCAGTCGGGGCGGATTAGGTACCTAGCCTACAGCTACAGCAGGCAGACTATGTTATATATATAGTACCTACCTATATAATTATCATAATAATGTATTGTACGTTCCGTAACGCTATGTTTTATAGAAACGAATATTAGGTATTAATATTCATGACAGTATTGTTAGCCCTGAAAAGGGCTTTTTGGTGTGCGCTCGGTGAGCGCCGCGAGTGAGCGAGTAGCGCTAGCACGCGCGCCAGCATCATCTCGATGCCGCCGTTTCTTCAGTTCAGTTGCTTGCTGGTGGTGTGGCCGTGGCCGTGGCCGTGTTGAAACTTGAAGAGCCGGCGAGACAAACGATAGAGGCGTCGTAGAGCGCGCGCGCCGCGCCCCCCCTTCTCTCCCCCGAGGACGATAGGAAGCGTACGAGCGGGCTTGCGTGGCGTGGTTGCGAGGTGTTGTGTGTGTAGTTAACGCACGCACACACGACAATAATATCACGTACACACGCAACTACGCACCATCTTCACTTCACTTCACTTCACTTCACAACACAACACAACACAGCAACAGCAACAGCAGCGGCCGGTGATGGTGATGGTGGGTGACAGACGCCGTCGCCGTCGCGTTTCCGTCGCCGCCCGGTGTTTAACGCGAACGCGACCGTTGCTTACTTCTTAGCTGCGGACGCTTTCTTGGCGGCCGGCTTGGATTTCGGCGTGGAAGCTGCCTTCTTCGGTTTGGGAGCTTTAGGCTTCTTTGTAGGCGGCTTCGCAGTCTTCTTAGCCTTGGGAGCGGCTCCTCCCTTCGCCTTGGCGGGAGCGGCGGCTTTCTTGGCTGCCGGCTTCTTCTTGGCGGCGGCCGCCTTCTTGTCCTTTGCAGCTGCGCCAGCGGAGGACTTTGACTTCGATGGTGAAGCGGCCGATGCGGACGCGGCAGCGGCGGCGGCCTTCTTGCTCTTTGCGCCGGCTGCAGAGGCGGTCGCCTTCTTAGTCTTGGCAGCTGCGGAAGCGGATGCGCCACCCTTGCCGCCCGCCTTGCCGGCGCCGCCGGCTGGTTTCTTGGCCGCGGCAGATTTCGACTCGAGCTTGAACGAACCGGACGCTCCCTTTCCCTTTGTCTGGATCAGGGCGCCAGATTCGACGGCGCTCTTCAGATATTTCCTGATGAAAGGCGCCAGCTTCTCGGCGTCGACCTTGTACTGCGCGGCGATGTATTTCTTGATCGCCTGCAGAGAGGATCCGCTGCGCTCCTTCATCTCCTTGATAGCGTTGTTGACCATCTCGGATGTTTTAGGATGGGTCGGCTTCGCCTTCGGTTTCTTCGCGCCACCGGCGCCTCCCGCTTGTCTCGCTTGCTTCTTCGCCGGTGTAGCGGGTGCCGGAGCCTCGGTTGCCACTGCTGTGTCTGCCATTATTTATTTATTTGTATATTATGTTGATACGAAATAACGATAGCTGCTGTAGGTACTACGTACGTACGTACGTACACGTAGTAAGTAATAAAGTAGGTAACTAAGTTAACGTAAGACGTATATATTTAATTATAGACTTAGATGTCGCCACTTGGGTTTTTCAAACTTGGAACACGCAACGCTCAAGTCCAACGAAACTTTACCGTAACGAGCGCCGTGATGTCGCGGGACGTTTTCTCGTATGAACGCTTGAAACTTTTCACTAACACGTATCTAATAAAATAAAATTTAATAACGTTTATTAGTGTATATCAGGTGCAGTGTATACAGTTTCGGATTCGTCATGAACGCGAGGACGCGATGATATGAAATTTTTGAGAGTGTGCCGTAATACCGACCGGCTGCGGTATTTTATTTTGGCGACTGTCTGCGATGCATCACTCGGGTCCCGTTCAAAATGTATTTTTCTCTATAAAATAGATGGTTATTGTAGATCGAGGTCGACGCGTCAACAAGGAAGATATCGAACTTGATTGGTAACAGGATTTCGTATATATTCCTTAGTCTTGCGAACTAATTATCGACCTAAAATTGAACCGTCGTAAAACACGCGTCGCGCCGAACCGCTAAGGACGGACGACTCCGTCCAGGACGTACAACGTTTAATATACTAATATTAAAATACAAATTGTCTCCTTCGATAACCTCACAGTGTACAGGTGGCGATTTAAAAACCTTAAAGTTAATAAAACCAAGCTGAAAAAAAAGGAATAAAAAAAATGAATGTATTAGCGCATCTCGTAAATACATGATACGCGACGGCGTTCGCGTTGTAGGTACGTACGCCGCTTTCGCGGCGAAAGAAAGACAGACAGAGACAGTTATTTAGATAGATAGATAGATAGGTAGGTAGGTAGGTAGGTAGGTAGGTACCTATCTATTATTCGTATATTATGTTAATTAAATATTAAGAATATTCAACTCGATGAACCGACCGTTAGATAAAACAATAATAATTATGGTAGGTACCTACCTATTACATAATATTATTAAAACAACACAAACAACCAACAATATCAGGTAACCTACCTCTACCTATCTATTTCCCTATTAATTTAGTAAGTACCTACCTATTTAGTAGTATATTTTACCTACCTACTGTGTATTAATTACTTAGTTGTTGCTTCTTTTCTTTTTCAGGTGGTAAGTGCTACAGCTGTACGTATACAATTATAATAATTATTATATAGGTAGGTACCTACCTATGTGATACAGCTACCGACAACGAACACTGCACAGCCGGCTATGTTAAATTGCATTGTGAGTATTGGTCAGTTTATCAATGTTACAATTATTATGTTCAATGTAGGTATAATAATTATATAGGTTGGTAGATATTTATAATAAAAAATAAAAACTATATCACGACCGTGCCCGTAGGTAGGTACGTACGCGTTTTAGACAACTCTTCTCAAGAAACATATCATTCACAAATAATATATAGAATCATGTGCGGCCCTGAAAAGGGCCTTTTTATTTGGCAATGCGCGCGTCTATATACTTATGGTTATCACCATAGTATGTAGAACATGTTGCGTAGGCAGCCACACGCGTCCGTAGTTCAGTTTAACCGCCGAAACCGTACAGGGTACGGCCCTGACGCTTCAGAGCGTAGACGACGTCCATGGCGGTGACGGTCTTCCTCTTGGCGTGCTCGGTGTATGTGACAGCGTCGCGGATCACGTTCTCTAGGAACACCTTCAACACCCCGCGAGTCTCTTCGTATATCAGACCGGAGATACGTTTCACGCCACCTCTGCGAGCCAGACGACGGATGGCGGGCTTCGTGATACCCTGGATGTTATCACGAAGTACTTTCCTGTGACGCTTGGCTCCTCCTTTTCCAAGACCTTTGCCTCCCTTACCGCGGCCGGTCATGTTGCTGCTTGTTTATTTACACACAAGAAACTTGTACACGTTCACGCTGGGCGAACGAGAACGACTGACTGTATAAAAATTTTCCTCGGCACTCGCTTATATTTATACCCAAGCGGCGGCGGGGTCGAAACTGGAGGTGAGGGGGGTGAGGGGGGGGGGGGGGGAATGCTCGTTGTTGGTTGGCTAGCTGTTAGCTGGTTACGATATTACGATTGATAGGAAATAATAAATTGCGCGCGCGCGTTAGAAGTAAGTAGGTAAACAATAAAAATAAAAATAATTTATCATTAGGTACAATCTTATTAATATCATAATTATTAAATTACTGTAAAAATATATGTAGGAGGTATACGTCATAATATTTAGGTAACCTATGTAAAACAATTTATCATCTCATTCCATTAAAGCAAGCAAGCAAGCAGTGCATGTACTATTTATTTCTTTATTATTTGTACGTACGTACGTCGTAAGTACAAGATAATAGAATAGTATTATATGTATTTTGCAAGTTCTTTATCGACTTCAGACTTCAAAGAAATGATTTCAAATTCAGAAAAAATATGTGGCCCTGAAAAGGGCCTTTTATGTGAACAACAAATCACACACACGCTACACCACACGGTCAACGGCGGTCGCGATGTGAGAGCTGTTGTTGCATCGTATCGGTGTACACGTCTAAGCGCGTTCGCCTCTGATTCTGCGCGCCAACTGTATGTCCTTGGGCATAATGGTGACGCGTTTAGCATGAATAGCGCACAGGTTGGTGTCTTCGAAAAGGCCGACGAGGTAAGCCTCGCTGGCCTCCTGGAGCGCCATAACAGCGGAGCTCTGGAAACGGAGATCGGTCTTGAAGTCTTGGGCGATCTCGCGCACGAGACGCTGGAACGGGAGCTTGCGGATCAACAGCTCTGTACTCTTCTGGTACCGACGAATTTCACGAAGAGCCACTGTGCCGGGCCTGTAGCGATGAGGCTTCTTGACGCCGCCGGTCGCCGGTGCACTTTTACGCGCCGCCTTTGTGGCTAGCTGTTTTCTCGGCGCCTTACCACCGGTGGATTTACGAGCGGTCTGCTTCGTACGCGCCATTATAAACAACAAGCGGGAAGACTTTTATGAAACAAAATAATTATAATATAGACACAGTACGTACGCACTTCACGAACGAACGAGTGAGAATGAAAATCAACTAGCGGTGGTCGGTCCTATTTATATACAGTATAGTCAGCGTAGCGGCGCTGCGCGCGCCCTCTCGCGTCATAAACGCGCCTACTAGAAGTTCAACATTAAAACAAAAAATAAATAATAATAATATAAACATAGGTAGGTACCTACCTACCTAAGTATGTACCTACATAATACTACTATAATTAGGTAACTTACTTATAATAATATAAATTAAATTTCATCTAAACGGAGCGTATTATTATTAGGTAGGTAGGTAAGTACCTATTATAATATTAGGAGATTCCGCTCTCTGCTGCGGCGTGTGTGTGTAGAGGTGTAACTAGGTGAATAGGTAAATAAAAAGGATTATGAAGGTAAGTAATATAGCACCAGGCAGCGTAACATATATTTATCTTTGGTTTGTTCGTTGTTGTAGTATTTGTACTAACTTTATTATAATTTATAAGTAGGTACCTAGGTATTATATACAATTTTTTTTTGACGTTTTGACGCAATCGAACCAAAGAAACGTGAATCATAAGATTTATGATCTACACATGAAAATATTTGTGGCCCTGAAAAGGGCCTTTTGTTTATTATCCTTCAGTCAGCCAAGTTCGTGTAGACACAGATGTTGATGCGGCGTGTGCTTGCGTGTGCGTGCGTGCGTGCATGAATAGTGCGATCGGTAGGATACACCACAATGAACACGCAGTATAGCAACGCGACAAACAACACAACCGACGAACAAACACTGGTTACACACTAAACGAGGCGGCGTCGGATGGAGCGTCGGCTCTTGCTAGCTACCGACCGCTCACTTGGAGCTGGTGTACTTGGTGACGGCCTTGGTGCCTTCACTGACGGCGTGCTTGGCGAGCTCGCCGGGCAACAGGAGCCTGACGGACGTCTGCACCTCCCTGGACGTGATCGTAGACCTCTTGTTGTAGTGTGCTAGGCGGGACGCTTCGGCGGCGATACGTTCGAATATGTCGTTCACGAACGAGTTCATGATGGACATCGCCTTACTGGAGATACCGGTGTCCGGGTGCACCTGTTTGAGCACCTTGTAGATGTAGATGGCGTAGCTCTCCTTCCTCTTGTGCTTCTTCTTCTTCTTGTCGGTCTTGGAGATGTTCTTCTGGGCTTTGCCAGATTTCTTGGCGGCCTTTCCGCTTGTCTTAGGCGGCATAATGGAGACCGAGTTTTTGATCGAACACAATCAATACACAACGAGCGAAACGTAACAATAATTATTGTACGGCGCGTGGTACCGAACCGGAGTTCAGTCGGTGAATTGTATTTTTTGAACACACCGGCGACATTAGTATATATACACTGAACCGACGAGCGGTAGTGGTGACCGTAAAGAGTCCCGTCACAGCGACGGACCAATCGCAGCGTAGGAAATATATTTTATTTTGCGGAGACCGCGCGCGGGAGGGGCGGGCGCGTCTCACCGTGGATCGAGCGAGCGTCAGCGGGGGCGCGGGCGGGGGGGGGGGGGGGGGGGCTGAAGAGTGTGCGTAAAATAATAACGTTATCATAGGTAATACCTATTATAATAATTATTAGGTACCTATGTGCGTGGTATTTATGTAACTACTTTAAAATAAGGTAATTACCTATGTAAACAGGTAGGTAGGTAGGTAGGTAGGTAAGTACTTATTAAAATTTAGATAAGTAACAATACCTACAAACCTACCTAAATATTGTTATTGGTTAAACATTTACCAAAATACTGTATGCGCATCTCTCCTAGATTGTAAGTATCAGTGTATTAACTGTAAGCGAACCATAATAAATATATATATTTAGCCAGCTATAATATAGGTAGGTACCGTACCTACCTAGTTAATATAAATAATTTAGGTAGATAGGTCTATCCAGGGGGGTCGTGTTTTATTTTATTGTAGTAGGTATCTCTAGTTTATGGTAGAAGGTACGAACTAAATCGCGCGCGTGTGCGTGTGTGTGTGTGTGTGTGTGTGTGTGTTTTCGATCTGGGTACCTGTACCTAACCTACATTATAAATAAATAAATGAATGATAGATAACTTAATTTGTAGGTATCTGTAAAAATGTTAATACCTACTACCTTATGGTAGGTACTATTCGCACAAACACTGACAAAGAAACGGTCGTTTGTGTAATTATATTATATTATAATATTTGACGAATCATATTGTGGCCCTGAAAAGGGCCTTTTGTTTTGAATGCAACGAGCGAATAGCGCCCTCCGCAATCGACATAATGGATAATGATACCTAGGTATATTATAACATTATGCGGCGCGAGCAACGCCTTAAGCCTTCTTCTCGGTCTTCTTTGGCAGGAGTACGGCCTGGATGTTGGGCAGTACACCACCTTGAGCGATCGTCACACCGGAGAGGAGTTTGTTCAACTCCTCGTCGTTGCGGATCGCCAGTTGAAGGTGACGAGGTATGATCCTGGTCTTCTTGTTGTCCCTCGCGGCGTTGCCGGCCAACTCGAGAACTTCAGCAGCCAGATACTCCATCACGGCGGCCAAGTAGACCGGTGCGCCGGCACCCACCCGCTCAGCGTAATTTCCATTGCGCAGCAGCCTGTGTATACGGCCCACTGGAAACTGGAGACCGGCACGGTTGGAACGAGACTTTGCCTTTCCCTTGACCTTGCCACCCTTACCGCGACCGGACATTGTTAAAGATTGTTTATCAAATAAAACGTTCACTAAATAATCACACGCGTACGGTGTGCGCGCGCTCGGAGAGATAATATGTAACAACACACAGTGTTCGCGTTTACGCCCTTTTTATATATTCCGCTCGCGTAGCTGTGTCGGTGGGAGGGATACGGAGCTAACGAAACAATTTCACAAAACGCGCAAGCGCACTCTAGTCCGGAGGCACGGGGCACTGGGAGGTAGGTATAAGCAGAGATCTCGGTTGAAGTTTATGATTATAACAACATTCACAATGTTAGGTAGGTACCTATTTATTTATGTATGTAGTTATCCAACATTATAATTATTATTTGTTATTTTTCTTGTCGAATTTCTATGTAAAGCAGATTAGATGGGAAATGATAACTAAAAAAAAAAAAAAAACTTTTTGGGACAGCACCGCTCTTTGGTAGGTACATGTTTCAAATTTATTTTTTCAAAATTATTGTTATACCTATTCTCTTGTATTACTTACTGGTGTGCAATAAAGCGTATTGTATTGTAAGTAGGGCAGTCGGGGCGGATTAGGTACCTACCTATGTGTTATAAATACCTAGTATATAATAAATCATAATTTTTCTTGTCAAATTTCAATGTACAGCAGTTTAGACGGGAAACGATAACAAAAAAAAAAAAAAAAAAAAAAAAAAAAAAAAAAAAAAAAAAAACCTACCGGTTTTTTTTTAGGGACAACACCGCTCTTTGGTACATTTTTTCTTTTTTCAAAATTATTGTTATTGTTATGTTATACCTATTCTCTTGTAATACTGGTGTGCCTGTGCAATAAAGCGTATTGTATTGTAGTACCGGTCGGTCGGGGGACGGGCAGTCGGGGCGGATTAGGTACCTAGCCTACAGCTACAGCAGGCAGACTATGTTATATATATAGTACCTACCTATATAATTATCATAATAATGTATTGTACGTTCCGTAACGCTATGTTTTATAGAAACGAATATTAGGTATTAATATTCATGACAGTATTGTTAGCCCTGAAAAGGGCTTTTTGGTGTGCGCTCGGTGAGCGCCGCGAGTGAGCGAGTAGCGCTAGCACGCGCGCCAGCATCATCTCGATGCCGCCGTTTCTTCAGTTCAGTTGCTTGCTGGTGGTGTGGCCGTGGCCGTGGCCGTGTTGAAACTTGAAGAGCCGGCGAGACAAACGATAGAGGCGTCGTAGAGCGCGCGCGCCGCGCCCCCCCTTCTCTCCCCCGAGGACGATAGGAAGCGTACGAGCGGGCTTGCGTGGCGTGGTTGCGAGGTGTTGTGTGTGTAGTTAACGCACGCACACACGACAATAATATCACGTACACACGCAACTACGCACCATCTTCACTTCACTTCACTTCACTTCACAACACAACACAACACAGCAACAGCAACAGCAGCGGCCGGTGATGGTGATGGTGGGTGACAGACGCCGTCGCCGTCGCGTTTCCGTCGCCGCCCGGTGTTTAACGCGAACGCGACCGTTGCTTACTTCTTAGCTGCGGACGCTTTCTTGGCGGCCGGCTTGGATTTCGGCGTGGAAGCTGCCTTCTTCGGTTTGGGAGCTTTAGGCTTCTTTGTAGGCGGCTTCGCAGTCTTCTTAGCCTTGGGAGCGGCTCCTCCCTTCGCCTTGGCGGGAGCGGCGGCTTTCTTGGCTGCCGGCTTCTTCTTGGCGGCGGCCGCCTTCTTGTCCTTTGCAGCTGCGCCAGCGGAGGACTTTGACTTCGATGGTGAAGCGGCCGATGCGGACGCGGCAGCGGCGGCGGCCTTCTTGCTCTTTGCGCCGGCTGCAGAGGCGGTCGCCTTCTTAGTCTTGGCAGCTGCGGAAGCGGATGCGCCACCCTTGCCGCCCGCCTTGCCGGCGCCGCCGGCTGGTTTCTTGGCCGCGGCAGATTTCGACTCGAGCTTGAACGAACCGGACGCTCCCTTTCCCTTTGTCTGGATCAGGGCGCCAGATTCGACGGCGCTCTTCAGATATTTCCTGATGAAAGGCGCCAGCTTCTCGGCGTCGACCTTGTACTGCGCGGCGATGTATTTCTTGATCGCCTGCAGAGAGGATCCGCTGCGCTCCTTCATCTCCTTGATAGCGTTGTTGACCATCTCGGATGTTTTAGGATGGGTCGGCTTCGCCTTCGGTTTCTTCGCGCCACCGGCGCCTCCCGCTTGTCTCGCTTGCTTCTTCGCCGGTGTAGCGGGTGCCGGAGCCTCGGTTGCCACTGCTGTGTCTGCCATTATTTATTTATTTGTATATTATGTTGATACGAAATAACGATAGCTGCTGTAGGTACTACGTACGTACGTACGTACACGTAGTAAGTAATAAAGTAGGTAACTAAGTTAACGTAAGACGTATATATTTAATTATAGACTTAGATGTCGCCACTTGGGTTTTTCAAACTTGGAACACGCAACGCTCAAGTCCAACGAAACTTTACCGTAACGAGCGCCGTGATGTCGCGGGACGTTTTCTCGTATGAACGCTTGAAACTTTTCACTAACACGTATCTAATAAAATAAAATTTAATAACGTTTATTAGTGTATATCAGGTGCAGTGTATACAGTTTCGGATTCGTCATGAACGCGAGGACGCGATGATATGAAATTTTTGAGAGTGTGCCGTAATACCGACCGGCTGCGGTATTTTATTTTGGCGACTGTCTGCGATGCATCACTCGGGTCCCGTTCAAAATGTATTTTTCTCTATAAAATAGATGGTTATTGTAGATCGAGGTCGACGCGTCAACAAGGAAGATATCGAACTTGATTGGTAACAGGATTTCGTATATATTCCTTAGTCTTGCGAACTAATTATCGACCTAAAATTGAACCGTCGTAAAACACGCGTCGCGCCGAACCGCTAAGGACGGACGACTCCGTCCAGGACGTACAACGTTTAATATACTAATATTAAAATACAAATTGTCTCCTTCGATAACCTCACAGTGTACAGGTGGCGATTTAAAAACCTTAAAGTTAATAAAACCAAGCTGAAAAAAAAGGAATAAAAAAAATGAATGTATTAGCGCATCTCGTAAATACATGATACGCGACGGCGTTCGCGTTGTAGGTACGTACGCCGCTTTCGCGGCGAAAGAAAGACAGACAGAGACAGTTATTTAGATAGATAGATAGATAGGTAGGTAGGTAGGTAGGTAGGTAGGTACCTATCTATTATTCGTATATTATGTTAATTAAATATTAAGAATATTCAACTCGATGAACCGACCGTTAGATAAAACAATAATAATTATGGTAGGTACCTACCTATTACATAATATTATTAAAACAACACAAACAACCAACAATATCAGGTAACCTACCTCTACCTATCTATTTCCCTATTAATTTAGTAAGTACCTACCTATTTAGTAGTATATTTTACCTACCTACTGTGTATTAATTACTTAGTTGTTGCTTCTTTTCTTTTTCAGGTGGTAAGTGCTACAGCTGTACGTATACAATTATAATAATTATTATATAGGTAGGTACCTACCTATGTGATACAGCTACCGACAACGAACACTGCACAGCCGGCTATGTTAAATTGCATTGTGAGTATTGGTCAGTTTATCAATGTTACAATTATTATGTTCAATGTAGGTATAATAATTATATAGGTTGGTAGATATTTATAATAAAAAATAAAAACTATATCACGACCGTGCCCGTAGGTAGGTACGTACGCGTTTTAGACAACTCTTCTCAAGAAACATATCATTCACAAATAATATATAGAATCATGTGCGGCCCTGAAAAGGGCCTTTTTATTTGGCAATGCGCGCGTCTATATACTTATGGTTATCACCATAGTATGTAGAACATGTTGCGTAGGCAGCCACACGCGTCCGTAGTTCAGTTTAACCGCCGAAACCGTACAGGGTACGGCCCTGACGCTTCAGAGCGTAGACGACGTCCATGGCGGTGACGGTCTTCCTCTTGGCGTGCTCGGTGTATGTGACAGCGTCGCGGATCACGTTCTCTAGGAACACCTTCAACACCCCGCGAGTCTCTTCGTATATCAGACCGGAGATACGTTTCACGCCACCTCTGCGAGCCAGACGACGGATGGCGGGCTTCGTGATACCCTGGATGTTATCACGAAGTACTTTCCTGTGACGCTTGGCTCCTCCTTTTCCAAGACCTTTGCCTCCCTTACCGCGGCCGGTCATGTTGCTGCTTGTTTATTTACACACAAGAAACTTGTACACGTTCACGCTGGGCGAACGAGAACGACTGACTGTATAAAAATTTTCCTTTTTTTTTTTTTTTTTTTTTTGAAAAAAATGTCTCTCACAGTTAGCTCATTGAGCTTCTGCTGTTTAACCGGGCTTTTGGTGAGACCTGAAGGGTCTCCGACCTATTTAAAATTAGGTGATTTTAAGCGTGACGCAGCTAAGGGCGTCCCCTAGTGGGACACGGGCCTCGGCTTAGGGCGACGCTGATGGGGCAACAAGAGAGGGCTTGCTGTGTCTGTGTTGTGAAATTATTATTAGGGGAATTTGAATCTATCGTCTCAGCACGGGCTGGCGCGAGCGAGGGTCGGGGAGCATATGGAGCGGGACGTCGCGACGGGCCTCGTCGGCGAGGACGGTATGACGGTCTGTCGTGTGTAGTGTTGAGAGCTTTTCGAGCTAATCTGATTTTCTCCTGACGGAGAGTGATTTCGTCGTCCGCATACGTGAGTGTGTGCTTAGGACGGCGAATTTTCGATATCTGGGAGGGGATGTAATCTGCGGCCGCTGCCACAAGAGGGTTCGGGTGGGAGGGGGAGGCGTCGAAGAATTTCTTGGACGCCTTTTTCATAAAGTGCCAGATGGTCGGCAGATTGAGGTCTAAATGGAGCTGATCATTGCGGAGGTACCAGGGGGCACCCGTAGCCTTTCGCATGAATCGGTTTTGTAGGGTTTGCAACCTTTTGAGTCGATAAGGCTTCACGTGTGAGAACACTACGCTGGCGTAAGTCATAATGGGACGTATGCACGTAGTGTAAATTCGCACCTTAGATTTAAGGGGGAGTTTGCTGCGTGCATTGAGAAGTGAGTGGAGGCGGCTCAGGGCGAAGGAGGCACGGTGGCGGACTTCCTTCAGATGGTCGTTGAAGGTGAGTCGGTGATCGAGAGTGACGCCCAGGTACTTGGCTTTGAGTTCCCAGGGGATCTTTTGGCCTGACATGGTTATGGGAGGAATGCGGGTGTGGTCGTCGCCGCGCTTAGAGAAAAGGACGGCTGCGCTCTTTGACGGATTCACTTCCATCCTCCATTTCTTAAACCATTGCCCTAGGGCGTTGGTCGCGATTTGGAGGCGGCGGGCTATGACTTTAGTTGTTCGGCCTGTGTAATAGATAGCCGTGTCGTCTGCGAAAAGCGCTAGTCGACACATTCCTGCTTTAGGGATATCATTGGTATATAGTGTGAAAAGGAGCGGTGATAGTACAGACCCTTGAGGGACGCCGGCTCTGATGGGGTGGGGGGAGGAGAGTGTTCTTCCTTCGACGCGATAGCGAAAGGTGCGATTCGACAAAAAGTCTCGTAGGATGTGTACAAGACGGTCTGGCACTTTGAGTTGATACAGCTTATATAGTAAGCCGTCGTGCCAGACTTTGTCGAACGCTTTCGCCACGTCAAAGAAGAGAACTCCCGTTTTTGAGTGTTTGTGAACTTGGAAGCCGGCACTTATGTGTTCGACTATTCGGTGTACTTGACGGACGCAGCAGTGTTTAGCTCGAAAGCCGAACTGCTCGTCGGGGATGAGTTTATTGGATTCGGCATAATCCATTAATCTTTTATAAATGAGCCGCTCATAAATCTTCCCAAGGGTGCTGAGGAGGCTTATGGGGCGGTAGCTGGACGGCTCAGCTTGTGGCTTTTTGGGTTTATGAAAACCGATAACTGTAGCGTCTTTCCAGGATTGAGGGAAGAGGTTATTGCTTAATGCAGCGTTAAAAATGGTGGTCATTAGCATAATGAGGGGGGCTGAAAAGAGTTTAACCACCTTATTGGTGATCCCGTCTGCGCCAGGGGCTTTCCTGGGTTTGAGATTCCGTACGAGTCCTAGGACTTCGTCTGGGGTGACCGGGGGATAAAAATTTTCCTCGGCACTCGCTTATATTTATACCCAAGCGGCGGCGGGGTCGAAACTGGAGGTGAGGGGGGTGAGGGGGGGGGGGGGAATGCTCGTTGTTGGTTGGCTAGCTGTTAGCTGGTTACGATATTACGATTGATAGGAAATAATAAATTGCGCGCGCGCGTTAGAAGTAAGTAGGTAAACAATAAAAATAAAAATAATTTATCATTAGGTACAATCTTATTAATATCATAATTATTAAATTACTGTAAAAATATATGTAGGAGGTATACGTCATAATATTTAGGTAACCTATGTAAAACAATTTATCATCTCATTCCATTAAAGCAAGCAAGCAAGCAGTGCATGTACTATTTATTTCTTTATTATTTGTACGTACGTACGTCGTAAGTACAAGATAATAGAATAGTATTATATGTATTTTGCAAGTTCTTTATCGACTTCAGACTTCAAAGAAATGATTTCAAATTCAGAAAAAATATGTGGCCCTGAAAAGGGCCTTTTATGTGAACAACAAATCACACACACGCTACACCACACGGTCAACGGCGGTCGCGATGTGAGAGCTGTTGTTGCATCGTATCGGTGTACACGTCTAAGCGCGTTCGCCTCTGATTCTGCGCGCCAACTGTATGTCCTTGGGCATAATGGTGACGCGTTTAGCATGAATAGCGCACAGGTTGGTGTCTTCGAAAAGGCCGACGAGGTAAGCCTCGCTGGCCTCCTGGAGCGCCATAACAGCGGAGCTCTGGAAACGGAGATCGGTCTTGAAGTCTTGGGCGATCTCGCGCACGAGACGCTGGAACGGGAGCTTGCGGATCAACAGCTCTGTACTCTTCTGGTACCGACGAATTTCACGAAGAGCCACTGTGCCGGGCCTGTAGCGATGAGGCTTCTTGACGCCGCCGGTCGCCGGTGCACTTTTACGCGCCGCCTTTGTGGCTAGCTGTTTTCTCGGCGCCTTACCACCGGTGGATTTACGAGCGGTCTGCTTCGTACGCGCCATTATAAACAACAAGCGGGAAGACTTTTATGAAACAAAATAATTATAATATAGACACAGTACGTACGCACTTCACGAACGAACGAGTGAGAATGAAAATCAACTAGCGGTGGTCGGTCCTATTTATATACAGTATAGTCAGCGTAGCGGCGCTGCGCGCGCCCTCTCGCGTCATAAACGCGCCTACTAGAAGTTCAACATTAAAACAAAAAATAAATAATAATAATATAAACATAGGTAGGTACCTACCTACCTAAGTATGTACCTACATAATACTACTATAATTAGGTAACTTACTTATAATAATATAAATTAAATTTCATCTAAACGGAGCGTATTATTATTAGGTAGGTAGGTAAGTACCTATTATAATATTAGGAGATTCCGCTCTCTGCTGCGGCGTGTGTGTGTAGAGGTGTAACTAGGTGAATAGGTAAATAAAAAGGATTATGAAGGTAAGTAATATAGCACCAGGCAGCGTAACATATATTTATCTTTGGTTTGTTCGTTGTTGTAGTATTTGTACTAACTTTATTATAATTTATAAGTAGGTACCTAGGTATTATATACAATTTTTTTTTGACGTTTTGACGCAATCGAACCAAAGAAACGTGAATCATAAGATTTATGATCTACACATGAAAATATTTGTGGCCCTGAAAAGGGCCTTTTGTTTATTATCCTTCAGTCAGCCAAGTTCGTGTAGACACAGATGTTGATGCGGCGTGTGCTTGCGTGTGCGTGCGTGCGTGCATGAATAGTGCGATCGGTAGGATACACCACAATGAACACGCAGTATAGCAACGCGACAAACAACACAACCGACGAACAAACACTGGTTACACACTAAACGAGGCGGCGTCGGATGGAGCGTCGGCTCTTGCTAGCTACCGACCGCTCACTTGGAGCTGGTGTACTTGGTGACGGCCTTGGTGCCTTCACTGACGGCGTGCTTGGCGAGCTCGCCGGGCAACAGGAGCCTGACGGACGTCTGCACCTCCCTGGACGTGATCGTAGACCTCTTGTTGTAGTGTGCTAGGCGGGACGCTTCGGCGGCGATACGTTCGAATATGTCGTTCACGAACGAGTTCATGATGGACATCGCCTTACTGGAGATACCGGTGTCCGGGTGCACCTGTTTGAGCACCTTGTAGATGTAGATGGCGTAGCTCTCCTTCCTCTTGTGCTTCTTCTTCTTCTTGTCGGTCTTGGAGATGTTCTTCTGGGCTTTGCCAGATTTCTTGGCGGCCTTTCCGCTTGTCTTAGGCGGCATAATGGAGACCGAGTTTTTGATCGAACACAATCAATACACAACGAGCGAAACGTAACAATAATTATTGTACGGCGCGTGGTACCGAACCGGAGTTCAGTCGGTGAATTGTATTTTTTGAACACACCGGCGACATTAGTATATATACACTGAACCGACGAGCGGTAGTGGTGACCGTAAAGAGTCCCGTCACAGCGACGGACCAATCGCAGCGTAGGAAATATATTTTATTTTGCGGAGACCGCGCGCGGGAGGGGCGGGCGCGTCTCACCGTGGATCGAGCGAGCGTCAGCGGGGGCGCGGGCGGGGGGGGGGGGGGGGGCTGAAGAGTGTGCGTAAAATAATAACGTTATCATAGGTAATACCTATTATAATAATTATTAGGTACCTATGTGCGTGGTATTTATGTAACTACTTTAAAATAAGGTAATTACCTATGTAAACAGGTAGGTAGGTAGGTAGGTAGGTAAGTACTTATTAAAATTTAGATAAGTAACAATACCTACAAACCTACCTAAATATTGTTATTGGTTAAACATTTACCAAAATACTGTATGCGCATCTCTCCTAGATTGTAAGTATCAGTGTATTAACTGTAAGCGAACCATAATAAATATATATATTTAGCCAGCTATAATATAGGTAGGTACCGTACCTACCTAGTTAATATAAATAATTTAGGTAGATAGGTCTATCCAGGGGGGTCGTGTTTTATTTTATTGTAGTAGGTATCTCTAGTTTATGGTAGAAGGTACGAACTAAATCGCGCGCGTGTGCGTGTGTGTGTGTGTGTGTGTGTGTGTGTTTTCGATCTGGGTACCTGTACCTAACCTACATTATAAATAAATAAATGAATGATAGATAACTTAATTTGTAGGTATCTGTAAAAATGTTAATACCTACTACCTTATGGTAGGTACTATTCGCACAAACACTGACAAAGAAACGGTCGTTTGTGTAATTATATTATATTATAATATTTGACGAATCATATTGTGGCCCTGAAAAGGGCCTTTTGTTT
The DNA here is from genome assembly GCA_932294325.1 of Allophyes oxyacanthae. Taxonomy (NCBI): domain Eukaryota; kingdom Metazoa; phylum Arthropoda; class Insecta; order Lepidoptera; family Noctuidae; genus Allophyes; species Allophyes oxyacanthae. The sequence goes on from OW028638.1 coordinate 3,916,838, forward strand.
TGAATGCAACGAGCGAATAGCGCCCTCCGCAATCGACATAATGGATAATGATACCTAGGTATATTATAACATTATGCGGCGCGAGCAACGCCTTAAGCCTTCTTCTCGGTCTTCTTTGGCAGGAGTACGGCCTGGATGTTGGGCAGTACACCACCTTGAGCGATCGTCACACCGGAGAGGAGTTTGTTCAACTCCTCGTCGTTGCGGATCGCCAGTTGAAGGTGACGAGGTATGATCCTGGTCTTCTTGTTGTCCCTCGCGGCGTTGCCGGCCAACTCGAGAACTTCAGCAGCCAGATACTCCATCACGGCGGCCAAGTAGACCGGTGCGCCGGCACCCACCCGCTCAGCGTAATTTCCATTGCGCAGCAGCCTGTGTATACGGCCCACTGGAAACTGGAGACCGGCACGGTTGGAACGAGACTTTGCCTTTCCCTTGACCTTGCCACCCTTACCGCGACCGGACATTGTTAAAGATTGTTTATCAAATAAAACGTTCACTAAATAATCACACGCGTACGGTGTGCGCGCGCTCGGAGAGATAATATGTAACAACACACAGTGTTCGCGTTTACGCCCTTTTTATATATTCCGCTCGCGTAGCTGTGTCGGTGGGAGGGATACGGAGCTAACGAAACAATTTCACAAAACGCGCAAGCGCACTCTAGTCCGGAGGCACGGGGCACTGGGAGGTAGGTATAAGCAGAGATCTCGGTTGAAGTTTATGATTATAACAACATTCACAATGTTAGGTAGGTACCTATTTATTTATGTATGTAGTTATCCAACATTATAATTATTATTTGTTATTTTTCTTGTCGAATTTCTATGTAAAGCAGATTAGATGGGAAATGATAACTAAAAAAAAAAAAAAAACTTTTTGGGACAGCACCGCTCTTTGGTAGGTACATGTTTCAAATTTATTTTTTCAAAATTATTGTTATACCTATTCTCTTGTATTACTTACTGGTGTGCAATAAAGCGTATTGTATTGTAAGTAGGGCAGTCGGGGCGGATTAGGTACCTACCTATGTGTTATAAATACCTAGTATATAATAAATCATAATTTTTCTTGTCAAATTTCAATGTACAGCAGTTTAGACGGGAAACGATAACTAAAAAAAAAAAAAAAAAAAAAAAAAAAAAAAAAAAAAAAAAAACCTACCGGTTTTTTTTTAGGGACAACACCGCTCTTTGGTACATTTTTTCTTTTTTCAAAATTATTGTTATTGTTATGTTATACCTATTCTCTTGTAATACTGGTGTGCCTGTGCAATAAAGCGTATTGTATTGTAGTACCGGTCGGTCGGGGGACGGGCAGTCGGGGCGGATTAGGTACCTAGCCTACAGCTACAGCAGGCAGACTATGTTATATATATAGTACCTACCTATATAATTATCATAATAATGTATTGTACGTTCCGTAACGCTATGTTTTATAGAAACGAATATTAGGTATTAATATTCATGACAGTATTGTTAGCCCTGAAAAGGGCTTTTTGGTGTGCGCTCGGTGAGCGCCGCGAGTGAGCGAGTAGCGCTAGCACGCGCGCCAGCATCATCTCGATGCCGCCGTTTCTTCAGTTCAGTTGCTTGCTGGTGGTGTGGCCGTGGCCGTGGCCGTGTTGAAACTTGAAGAGCCGGCGAGACAAACGATAGAGGCGTCGTAGAGCGCGCGCGCCGCGCCCCCCCTTCTCTCCCCCGAGGACGATAGGAAGCGTACGAGCGGGCTTGCGTGGCGTGGTTGCGAGGTGTTGTGTGTGTAGTTAACGCACGCACACACGACAATAATATCACGTACACACGCAACTACGCACCATCTTCACTTCACTTCACTTCACTTCACAACACAACACAACACAGCAACAGCAACAGCAGCGGCCGGTGATGGTGATGGTGGGTGACAGACGCCGTCGCCGTCGCGTTTCCGTCGCCGCCCGGTGTTTAACGCGAACGCGACCGTTGCTTACTTCTTAGCTGCGGACGCTTTCTTGGCGGCCGGCTTGGATTTCGGCGTGGAAGCTGCCTTCTTCGGTTTGGGAGCTTTAGGCTTCTTTGTAGGCGGCTTCGCAGTCTTCTTAGCCTTGGGAGCGGCTCCTCCCTTCGCCTTGGCGGGAGCGGCGGCTTTCTTGGCTGCCGGCTTCTTCTTGGCGGCGGCCGCCTTCTTGTCCTTTGCAGCTGCGCCAGCGGAGGACTTTGACTTCGATGGTGAAGCGGCCGATGCGGACGCGGCAGCGGCGGCGGCCTTCTTGCTCTTTGCGCCGGCTGCAGAGGCGGTCGCCTTCTTAGTCTTGGCAGCTGCGGAAGCGGATGCGCCACCCTTGCCGCCCGCCTTGCCGGCGCCGCCGGCTGGTTTCTTGGCCGCGGCAGATTTCGACTCGAGCTTGAACGAACCGGACGCTCCCTTTCCCTTTGTCTGGATCAGGGCGCCAGATTCGACGGCGCTCTTCAGATATTTCCTGATGAAAGGCGCCAGCTTCTCGGCGTCGACCTTGTACTGCGCGGCGATGTATTTCTTGATCGCCTGCAGAGAGGATCCGCTGCGCTCCTTCATCTCCTTGATAGCGTTGTTGACCATCTCGGATGTTTTAGGATGGGTCGGCTTCGCCTTCGGTTTCTTCGCGCCACCGGCGCCTCCCGCTTGTCTCGCTTGCTTCTTCGCCGGTGTAGCGGGTGCCGGAGCCTCGGTTGCCACTGCTGTGTCTGCCATTATTTATTTATTTGTATATTATGTTGATACGAAATAACGATAGCTGCTGTAGGTACTACGTACGTACGTACGTACACGTAGTAAGTAATAAAGTAGGTAACTAAGTTAACGTAAGACGTATATATTTAATTATAGACTTAGATGTCGCCACTTGGGTTTTTCAAACTTGGAACACGCAACGCTCAAGTCCAACGAAACTTTACCGTAACGAGCGCCGTGATGTCGCGGGACGTTTTCTCGTATGAACGCTTGAAACTTTTCACTAACACGTATCTAATAAAATAAAATTTAATAACGTTTATTAGTGTATATCAGGTGCAGTGTATACAGTTTCGGATTCGTCATGAACGCGAGGACGCGATGATATGAAATTTTTGAGAGTGTGCCGTAATACCGACCGGCTGCGGTATTTTATTTTGGCGACTGTCTGCGATGCATCACTCGGGTCCCGTTCAAAATGTATTTTTCTCTATAAAATAGATGGTTATTGTAGATCGAGGTCGACGCGTCAACAAGGAAGATATCGAACTTGATTGGTAACAGGATTTCGTATATATTCCTTAGTCTTGCGAACTAATTATCGACCTAAAATTGAACCGTCGTAAAACACGCGTCGCGCCGAACCGCTAAGGACGGACGACTCCGTCCAGGACGTACAACGTTTAATATACTAATATTAAAATACAAATTGTCTCCTTCGATAACCTCACAGTGTACAGGTGGCGATTTAAAAACCTTAAAGTTAATAAAACCAAGCTGAAAAAAAAGGAATAAAAAAAATGAATGTATTAGCGCATCTCGTAAATACATGATACGCGACGGCGTTCGCGTTGTAGGTACGTACGCCGCTTTCGCGGCGAAAGAAAGACAGACAGAGACAGTTATTTAGATAGATAGATAGATAGGTAGGTAGGTAGGTAGGTAGGTAGGTACCTATCTATTATTCGTATATTATGTTAATTAAATATTAAGAATATTCAACTCGATGAACCGACCGTTAGATAAAACAATAATAATTATGGTAGGTACCTACCTATTACATAATATTATTAAAACAACACAAACAACCAACAATATCAGGTAACCTACCTCTACCTATCTATTTCCCTATTAATTTAGTAAGTACCTACCTATTTAGTAGTATATTTTACCTACCTACTGTGTATTAATTACTTAGTTGTTGCTTCTTTTCTTTTTCAGGTGGTAAGTGCTACAGCTGTACGTATACAATTATAATAATTATTATATAGGTAGGTACCTACCTATGTGATACAGCTACCGACAACGAACACTGCACAGCCGGCTATGTTAAATTGCATTGTGAGTATTGGTCAGTTTATCAATGTTACAATTATTATGTTCAATGTAGGTATAATAATTATATAGGTTGGTAGATATTTATAATAAAAAATAAAAACTATATCACGACCGTGCCCGTAGGTAGGTACGTACGCGTTTTAGACAACTCTTCTCAAGAAACATATCATTCACAAATAATATATAGAATCATGTGCGGCCCTGAAAAGGGCCTTTTTATTTGGCAATGCGCGCGTCTATATACTTATGGTTATCACCATAGTATGTAGAACATGTTGCGTAGGCAGCCACACGCGTCCGTAGTTCAGTTTAACCGCCGAAACCGTACAGGGTACGGCCCTGACGCTTCAGAGCGTAGACGACGTCCATGGCGGTGACGGTCTTCCTCTTGGCGTGCTCGGTGTATGTGACAGCGTCGCGGATCACGTTCTCTAGGAACACCTTCAACACCCCGCGAGTCTCTTCGTATATCAGACCGGAGATACGTTTCACGCCACCTCTGCGAGCCAGACGACGGATGGCGGGCTTCGTGATACCCTGGATGTTATCACGAAGTACTTTCCTGTGACGCTTGGCTCCTCCTTTTCCAAGACCTTTGCCTCCCTTACCGCGGCCGGTCATGTTGCTGCTTGTTTATTTACACACAAGAAACTTGTACACGTTCACGCTGGGCGAACGAGAACGACTGACTGTATAAAAATTTTCCTCGGCACTCGCTTATATTTATACCCAAGCGGCGGCGGGGTCGAAACTGGAGGTGAGGGGGGTGAGGGGGGGGGGGGAATGCTCGTTGTTGGTTGGCTAGCTGTTAGCTGGTTACGATATTACGATTGATAGGAAATAATAAATTGCGCGCGCGCGTTAGAAGTAAGTAGGTAAACAATAAAAATAAAAATAATTTATCATTAGGTACAATCTTATTAATATCATAATTATTAAATTACTGTAAAAATATATGTAGGAGGTATACGTCATAATATTTAGGTAACCTATGTAAAACAATTTATCATCTCATTCCATTAAAGCAAGCAAGCAAGCAGTGCATGTACTATTTATTTCTTTATTATTTGTACGTACGTACGTCGTAAGTACAAGATAATAGAATAGTATTATATGTATTTTGCAAGTTCTTTATCGACTTCAGACTTCAAAGAAATGATTTCAAATTCAGAAAAAATATGTGGCCCTGAAAAGGGCCTTTTATGTGAACAACAAATCACACACACGCTACACCACACGGTCAACGGCGGTCGCGATGTGAGAGCTGTTGTTGCATCGTATCGGTGTACACGTCTAAGCGCGTTCGCCTCTGATTCTGCGCGCCAACTGTATGTCCTTGGGCATAATGGTGACGCGTTTAGCATGAATAGCGCACAGGTTGGTGTCTTCGAAAAGGCCGACGAGGTAAGCCTCGCTGGCCTCCTGGAGCGCCATAACAGCGGAGCTCTGGAAACGGAGATCGGTCTTGAAGTCTTGGGCGATCTCGCGCACGAGACGCTGGAACGGGAGCTTGCGGATCAACAGCTCTGTACTCTTCTGGTACCGACGAATTTCACGAAGAGCCACTGTGCCGGGCCTGTAGCTGTTAGAGATACTCAGCAGAGCTGGTTCTCCACTCGGAGACGTAACGGTTCTATCGGGAACTCAGGATAAGTTAAACGACACGGACTTGTTTATCACACCGATTTATTCTCTTGACACATTATTTATTATTACACAGAGATTAAAGTACACAGGTAAACAATCAAACAATTACTTAATAAAAGAAGATACTTTTTCGGTCAATAAGACATTACGTCATAGTATTGCGAACAAGAAGACACTGAATAATCATTTCTATTGTTCCTATATTTATAGTCGGCTCGGAAAGAGCTGGCCAGCGGTCCAAAGCAAACTCGCGTACATGCTCAGGATTGGTCCAGCCCTTACCGAGCCACTTTTGGCTAATAATGACTCTACACCTGCACATGACCTAATTTAACAATTATTAAAAGTTGTGTCATGTGCAGATTGTCCCCCTGCATCGCTCGGTCACTGCGGGATAACGCGTGGTAACGGCATTGTTCCTTATCTGCCGCGTACCGAGGTTATAAATATAACCACGCGTTTTCCCGCAGAGCTACCATTACTCGCCCGAGCGGCGCAGGAGGCACATCTATGTACTATTGCAGCTCTATTATTGTTATGTACTATCCTATGTACATAGTCTAAGTACATTTACTCACATAGGTATACATAAAAGGTTAACAAAGGTGTAGAACAGTTCAAATACAATCATACATCATTGGTGTTACTAAAAGAGTATATAATCAGACTTAAATAACAACATTAACACATTTATATACTACTTAAACATTGATATATTAACTTAGCACTATAATCACATTAGTTGGGCTCAATCGTGTCCCGGGTTTGATGGTCTGTCGTGCACACATCTCCCGCCGTCGCCTTCAGGCGACTCGGTGGGTAGCACGACGACACGCTTGGTAGGCCTCCGCAGGATGTGGCCACCCTTGGTGACTACGTCGACCACCCTAACCTCACCGTCCGCGCCCGGGAGCACCTTGATTATGCGTCCCTTGGGCCAGGTATTGCGCGGGAGGTTAGAGTCGCAGATCACGACTACGTCGCCGACCTTGGGTGGTACACCGCTCCCGTGGGGCTCCCGCCGGTTTTGCAGTAGCGGCAGGTACTCGCGCACCCATCGTCGCCAAAAGACGTCGGCGAGGGCTTGTGCGCGCCGCCACTGCTGGCGAGCTGTTAGGTCTTCACTGGTGAATGTGCCCGGTGATGGCACGTGAGAGTTGGGGCCGATCAAAATATGATTCGGCGTGAGGGCTTCAGGTTCAGTGCCCTCACCATCCTCTCCCATGCTCCGCCCATAAATGGCGATGCGCGAGGTATGTGTGTCCATCTCATGGACCGCGCACCGGACTCACACCCTAATGCGCTTAAGGCGCTCTTGCCTAACTATATCGGCTGATTTTAAGCAAGTAGCGTTGTCGCTCCATATTCCTTTAGGACAACCTACTATTGTTGACATGAATAAACTACCTCTACTTTATTTAATAAAATTAATCACAGATGTTATATCTCGTGATCACCTGGGTTCTATCCTAATATACAAATTATCAGTAATTGCCTAACTCTAAACACCGATACACGAATTATTATTATTAATATCGTACTGTAATTAATATGGGCCCGAAATAGTCGAGTCCCATAAAAGATTAGCTTAAGCGGGGGGTACGGTATATCGCCGATACCGCGGTGGAAGGGTTGGCTGGCTTCGTCGTTCTGAGCCTATACGGCCGACAACTTTTACTGGCATTCTTAGCAGACGGGCGTAATTATTATTATTTATTCTAAATTTGAAATAGTTGTCTTTCGTATCCCAACGCAGTCCTAAGGCATGTCCCTCGTCGTTGCCACATAGCACTTTTGTGTCGCAAATAGGCGCTGCGCTGGCATTCAGGATGTTCATGTTGTTCGATGTCCATCCGCACAGTTGAAAATTAGCTTGACTGTGCACATAATCGACTTGCTCGATTACCTTTTCAGCTTCTGTTTCACTGGGAAAGCTCTGAAGGTAATCATCCATATAATGGTTATGTTTGATAGCTGACACCGCTGCTGGGTACCTATCGGCGTAGTCGTTAGCGTTGCGATCCTTTATGTACAACGCTGTACATGGGGACGACGTCGCACCGAAGATAACTGATGTCATGCGATATTCTTCCGGCGTTCCCTCCCGCCGGTCTCCTCGCCATAAAAACCTAAGCGCGTCGCGATCTTCTTGCCTTATTTTAATCCTCATGAACATTTCCTTGATGTCGGCTGACACGGCTATCTTGTCTTGTCGGAAACGCATCAATACTCCGGGCAGTGATTGTAACAGGTCGGGTCCAGAGAGAAGTAGATCGTTTAGGCACAGACCCGCTGTTCTTGCTGCGGCGTCGTGCACTAGACGTGGCGGTTTATGTGGTTTAGATGGGTTAACCACTGGAAAGTGAGGTAAATACCAAGTCTTGTCCTTTGTTGGTGTACTGTCCGCCTTCTCTGCATACCCCGAAGTGAAAAGGTTATCTAAACGTTCTACATATTTCACTTTTAAGTCAGGATCTCGGTCTAGGCGTTTTTCTAGATTATCTAGCCTTTTTAGGGCACCTAGATAGTTGTTAGGTATCCTAGGTTCATCCTGCTTCCATAGTAGTCCCGTTTCGAAGCTTCCATTAGGTAACCTGCGACTTGTCTGCTCCAATATCTGCAGTGCTCTCTGTTGAGGATCGTCTTTAGGCGTTCTAGGTTCAATTCCTAGTGATTCTAATTTGAAGAAATTCTTCATCTGCGCTTCTATTGAATCATCGTGGTCTTTAGTTTTAATATGGCCACAGAACACTGTCATAACTCTGTTGGCTGAATACTGGCAGCCATGTAGTACCCAGCCTAGTTTAGTGTACGATGCTACAGGTTGATCTCGCTGTCCGACGCGTGTGTCTTGAGACATTAACAAATGCCAGTTGTCCTGACCGATCAGAATCATAGGCCGCGCGTGTTCATATATTAGCACATCTCTTATATCTTTCAGATGTTCGCAGCTTTCTATGTTCTCGGTTGTTATTGTTTGTGACGTGATCTCGAGTCTGTCTACTGTGCGCGCCGCATCTATTTTAAATATGTCAGACTGATGTTTGCCTCGCACATATAAGTTGACCATTCGGCTGCGCTCGTGTTTGACTTCTGCGCCGATGCCCTGTATCCACATAGCCTGGGTTGGGCCGTCTGCACCTAGAACGTCGGCTATCGATGCATCTAATAGTGTAACCGTGCTACCATCGTCTAACAGAGCGTACGTATCTATAGTCGCATGCGGTCCGCTAAGTGTTACTGGCACTATTTTCAGATAAGCTCGGCGTTGGAGGGGGGTGGTCGCCGTCACTATCTCTCTCGCTGACGTCACAGATTCATGTGTCGATACAGACGTCGCGACGTTGAGTGGCTCCTGTATTTTCCGCTCCTGATGTAGCAACTTGTGGTGATTCATTTTGCATTCATTTACATTACATGTGGGCGCCTTACATAAATATCGCCTATGTTTATTTATTAAACATTTAAAACACAAGTTACTAGTTTTAGCAATTTCCCAGCGAGACTCTACTGACATCTGTTTAAATTTAGCACAGTCGGGTAGCTTGTGCCCATATTGTTTGCACGCCGGACAACGCTCGTTTTGTGTCGCCGCTTCCCTGTGCACATTAAACGTGCGCTCTGTCTTGCGCCGCTGCCGTACCCCGCTGGGTTCGTCGTAATTGCGCTCTGGCTGCGCGTACGCGCCGCACTTGTCCGCCTCGTCGTTCAAAAAGGTAGACAGTCGTTTAAGTTCGGGTATATCTTCACCCTTTTTATTCGCGGCGTAATCATACCATTTATTTCTAAGTATAGGCGTTAACTTTTCTACTATAACTCTTGACATCTCGGGGCTATGTAGATAATGCACACGTTTTAACGCCTCTACCGTACCCACCGTGTTCGCTATACGACTCGCGAATATACATATATCCCTAGGATTATCATTTAATCTAGGTAACAACTTTATTTTATCTAATTCTGCTAGTATTAGGGATTCAGGTCTACCAAAACGTCTCTCTAATGCGTTTATGACGACTTCGGGATCGGGCTGACTGAAAAGCAGGCAGCCGGGCGCCTCTTTGGCAGCACCTTTTACACTCATCCTAATCCTAGCAACATTTTCTATTTTAGAAAAATAAATGTGTGAGTCACGATACGCGGCCTTATAAGATATCCACTCACCGGGCTTTCCATCGAAGAATGGCAGCTGCTGTATATACTTAGGCGGCTCGCGCGTGCTGCGCGTGGCCTGCGCCAGCGCCGCAGCGAGCGTACTCACGTCGATCATCTTATTATTTACTGCATTTTCATTTTCCGTATGCACCATATTCACTGTATTCAACGTATTCACTGGATATACACTTTCGACGACGTTAGTCTTCGTTGACTCAGCCGTAGGCCTCCCGCCGCCAGCGTCCTGGGGCGGCGGTGGGGCTTCGCCCTCCGGTGGCGGCGCCGTTCGCGCTAGCCACGTCCCTATTCGTACGGAGGTGAGGTCTTCTTGGTCATCTTCTTCACTGGAGTCCGCTTCTGCTCTTATTCGTCGCAGGCGGAGCTCTTGTAGCTCTTGTTCTGCCTGTGCCTGTTTCACCTTCATCTCGGCTAGCCGCTCTCTAGCTTCGAGCTCTGTCAGAAGCTTCTTCTTAGAGGCTGTGGTGCGGCGTGACCGGATGCTGCCGGGCTTCAGCGTTTTATGCGAGCTGGTAGCCTCGGCATCGTCTCTCTCTGTGGTGTCACTCGTAGTCTGAGTTGTACCGGTGCCGGTCGTTCCTTCTGACCCGCTAACCGTATCCGTTTCAGTGGCCTGACTCGTGCCAGACGCCGGGGCTGGTTCGCTAGACCCCGGTCTGACGGCCACCGAAGGATTTTGCTGGGCCTGTTCCTGTCCTGAGTCTCCGCTGCGGCTCCGTGTGACCACCATTTTCTGAAGATTCGGCTCGCGAAGGACCAATGTTAAAGATACTCAGCAGAGCTGGTTCTCCACTCGGAGACGTAACGGTTCTATCGGGAACTCAGGATAAGTTAAACGACACGGACTTGTTTATCACACCGATTTATTCTCTTGACACATTATTTATTATTACACAGAGATTAAAGTACACAGGTAAACAATCAAACAATTAATTAATAAAAGAAGATACTTTTTCGGTCAATAAGACATTACGTCATAGTATTGCGAACAAGAAGACACTGAATAATCATTTCTATTGTTCCTATATTTATAGTCGGCTCGGAAAGAGCTGGCCAGCGGTCCAAAGCAAACTCGCGTACATGCTCAGGATTGGTCCAGCCCTTACCGAGCCACTTTTGGCTAATAATGACTCTACACCTGCACATGACCTAATTTAACAATTATTAAAAGTTGTGTCATGTGCAGATTGTCCCCCTGCATCGCTCGGTCACTGCGGGATAACGCGTGGTAACGGCATTGTTCCTTATCTGCCGCGTACCGAGGTTATAAATATAACCACGCGTTTTCCCGCAGAGCTACCATTACTCGCCCGAGCGGCGCAGGAGGCACATCTATGTACTATTGCAGCTCTATTATTGTTATGTACTATCCTATGTACATAGTCTAAGTACATTTACTCACATAGGTATACATAAAAGGTTAACAAAGGTGTAGAACAGTTCAAATACAATCATACATCATTGGTGTTACTAAAAGAGTATATAATCAGACTTAAATAACAACATTAACACATTTATATACTACTTAAACATTGATATATTAACTTAGCACTATAATCACATTAGTTGGGCTCAATCGTGTCCCGGGTTTGATGGTCTGTCGTGCACAGTAGCGATGAGGCTTCTTGACGCCGCCGGTCGCCGGTGCACTTTTACGCGCCGCCTTTGTGGCTAGCTGTTTTCTCGGCGCCTTACCACCGGTGGATTTACGAGCGGTCTGCTTCGTACGCGCCATTATAAACAACAAGCGGGAAGACTTTTATGAAACAAAATAATTATAATATAGACACAGTACGTACGCACTTCACGAACGAACGAGTGAGAATGAAAATCAACTAGTTTTTTTTTTTTTTTTTGAAATGGCCTATTGCAGATAACTCCGTGAGCTAGATCTGCGTAACCGGGCTTTGGTGGGACCAGAAGGGTCTCTCACCGTAAAGTATTAAAAATAAAATAGCACAGCTAAGGGCACCCCATAATGGGGCTCGGACCTAGGCTTAGGGCGCTATTGGTAATTGAACAAGAAGGGACTTGCAAAATCGGTGAGTTATTATTATTTGGGGACATGTTTTGGTCTACTTGCACAGCGCGGGCTGGCGGGGTCAAGGGTCGGGGGGTTGGGTACGCTACTCTATGCCGCGGAGGTACTCGCCGTCGAGTACGGTAAGAAGGGCGTCTGTCGTGTGTAGTGATGCCAGTTTTTGAGGCTAACTTTAAGCTCTCTTGATAGAGAGTGATGTCATCGTCCTTGTTGATGAGGGCGTGTCGTGGGCGTCGTGTACGTGAAATTTGTGAGGGTGTGTAACGAGCGGCTGCTGCCACTAACGGGTTAGTGTGTATAGTAGCAGAATCGAAGAAGCGTTTAGAAGCTTTTTTCATAAAGTGCCTGATGGTCGGCATATTTAAATCGACATGTAATTGCTCATTGCGTACGTACCAGGGGGAGCCCGTGGCACGGCGCATGAATCGATTCTGGAGGGTTTGCATCCTTGCTAAGCGAGACGGCTCAACGTGTGCGAACACGACGCTAGCATATGTCATAATGGGGCGTATACACGCAGTATAGATTCGCACCTTGGACTTAAGGGCTAGTTTACTGCGTGCATTGAGGAGGCCGTGGAGGCGACCGAGCGCAAAGGCTGCGCGGTTGCGTACAATTTTAATGTGCTCTGTGAATTTAAGTCTATTGTCCAGAGTCACCCCAAGGTATTTGGCCTTGGTGTCCCATGGGATCGGTTGGTCTGACATGGTGATGGGTCGGGTGCGAGTGTGGGCGTTGCAGTTTTTGCCTTTCTTGACAAAAAGTACTGCTGCGCTTTTGGTGGGATTGATTTCGATCCTCCATTTCTTAAACCATTGCTCGAGAGCATTAGCTGCGGATTGGAGGTTTTGGGCTATTGAACTTGGGCTAAAACCTGTGTAGAAAATGGCAGTGTCGTCAGCGAAAAGCGCTAGTTGGCACTTGTTGTGTTTGGGGATGTCGCTCGTGTAGAGTGAAAACAGTAGTGGGGAGAGCACGGAGCCCTGCGGGACTCCTGCTCGTATAGGGTGAGGAGAAGAGAGGGCGCTTCCAATACGATAGCGAAAGGTGCGATTTGACAGGAAGTCCCGTATGATGAGCACGAGACGATCTGGCACGTTGAGTGTATACAGCTTATATATTAAGCCGTCGTGCCATACCTTGTCAAATGCCTTCGCCACATCGAAGAAGAGCGCGCCTGTCATGCGTCCTCTTTGAAATCCTGCACTTATGTGCTCGACTATGCGATGAACCTGCTGTACGCAGTAATGTTTGGACCTAAAGCCAAACTGTTCATCGGGGATGATTCTATTGGATTCTGCAAAATCCATTAATCTTTTGAAAATGAGGCGTTCATAAATCTTTCCCATGGAGCTGAGTAGACTTATGGGCCGGTAGCTGGACGGTTCGGCTGGGGGCTTGCCTGGCTTGTGAAAGCCGATGACAGTGGCATCTTTCCATGCTTGTGGAAAGAGGTTGTTACTCAATGCCGCATTGAAGATGGCTGACATTAAGACTATGAGTTGGGCTGGGAAGAGTTTGATCACCCTGTTGGTGATACCGTCTGCGCCAGGAGCTTTCCTGGGTTTTAATTGCCTCACTATGGAGAGGACTTCGTCTGGGGTTACTGGGGGGAGGGGTTCGTCTGGATCCTCGTGGGGGGGGAGGGTGAACCTGCGTTCAACCTCGGCTTCCACATTGTCGAGGTGGGCTTGGTCTACCGGTAGTGAGCTTGGCGAGCATTGGGTCTCCAGGCTGTCGGCTAGGCACTCGGCCTTTTCATCGTCCTCAAAGGCTAGGCTTTGATTTGGACGGTTCAGGGGGGGAAGGTCGGTAACTGTATCGGACTTGAGCTTTTTGGTGAGTTGCCAAAAAGCTTGATGGGAAGGTTCGATGGTGCTCATGAGCCTGTCCCAACGCTCCTCCCGCAACTCCTTGATGCGTGACTTTACAGCGCGCTGTAAGCCTCGCATGCGAGCGCGGTTGGTGGCGTCTGGGAAGGCATCATAGGCACGGATAGCTGCATTCTTCCTAGTTATCAGTGCACGCGCATCGGCAGGCAATTTCCAACGGTGGTCGTCCACCATTGGAACTTGCCGTGAACTTTCGTTCACCGCCGTTTGCACGTGACTGGTGAGAAGGTCGAGCGCACCTAGGGCATCTGCGGTTGACTCTACTTTATCTGGGATTTGGTCTAGATGAACTGACGTGGTGGACTTAAGACGCCGTTCTAACTGATCCCAATCTGTGATTAATTTAGTTTGAGGGGGTAGGCCAGGATCGGGGGCGGCTGTACGAGAATTTAACTCTAGGATCACTGGTCTGTGGTCTGAATCTAGTTCTTGCAGCGTCGCTATTGAACGTAAACTTAGGTTTATGTTCTTTAACAGCGCTACGTCGAGAATGTCGGGTTGGTGGTAATTGATGTTAGGATAATGGGTGGGTGTCATCGGTGCGATGACGTCAAAGTTGAGTTTGGAGGATAAGCGCAATAGCACGTTTCCTCTAGGGTTGGAGATGCGAGAGTTCCAGACGGGATGCTTCGCATTTAGGTCGCCAGCCAGAATGACTGAGCTGTCCATATTCATGAGTGAGGTGATATCAGGTTCCATGAGAGTCGGACTGACACTATTATTAGGAGGAGGGATGTATGCCGATATGATGGTGATGGAGGGGTGGCCGGTCATGCCCAGCCGACATATGGAGGCCTCTACTTGTGACAGTGGAGGGGGGTCTAAAGGCATGCAGTGGAGGGAATTTTTGTAATAGATGAGGGTGCCACCCCCTCTACTACCTGTCCTATCGTTGCGCACTAACTTGTAGTTGGCAACTTTAGGTGAACGTAATGACGGTTTTAAGAAAGATTCTTGGATTAGGAATATGTCAAGTTGATGGTCGCGGAGGAAGGTCGCGATCTCATCTCGTTGACCAGAAATGCTGTTGGCATTGAAGAATCCTAATTTTAGGGATCTAAGTTTAATTCTGCTACTGTTTTGTGTATGCATATTATGGTGTGTAGTGGATGAAGAATGTGGACAGGTCTGAGTACTCTGCCATGAGGGCCATGTTAGCTTGAAGGTTGCCCTTGGAAGCTATTAATTTGGCGTGTAATTCATTGCTGCGGGCAATGATGTTGGGGTCGAAGAACCTGGCTAGGGCCATGATGGTGGCAGGGTCGTAGGGTGCCTCAGTATGAGGTGTATGCACCGGTTGGGGGGTGCGGGGCACTTGAGCTGACTGAGAGGTCGGCTTGCGTGCAGGTACGGGGGGGCGGGGCAGAGATGGTGTCGAGGTGACGATCTTGCCTGTCGGGGGGGAGATGGGGAGCGCCATCAACGGAGGGATGGTCGCTGGGGAAGTCTGTGTTGGCCTGAGGGCCGGGAATGCTTGCTGATGGTTCAGCACGTTCCACGGTGAGGGCCTCTGTGGTCTAAGATCCATGGGGGGAGTGGGGTTGATAAGGGGCAGCTTTGAGTGCTGCCGCTTTGGCTGGCTCGTAGCCGCTTTGCGGTTAGAGCGTGGGGCTTTCGGACACCCGCGATAGCTCGCTGGGTGACCGGACTCGCCGCAGAGAACGCAGCTCGGGGGCTCTGTGCAAAGCGCCACTTCTTTGGGTCGCGTGCAGGCCGCTGTCGCGTGATCGCCGAGGCACTTAACGCACCTGGCTTTCGCGTAGCAGTTGCGCTGCGCGTGCCCGTAGAGTTGGCAATTATGACATTGCCCGGGGGAGGAGGTCTTGTGAGGTCTTTCGACCTTAATGCCTGAGAGGCTACATACCGACTTTATGTCGCATATGGCCTTACCGGCGACGGTGTTTTCGAGGATGACAATAATCATATCGAAAGGGGCGCCGTTGCGTCCTCGGTGCATGCGATGCACTTCGAGGACTGGGAAGCCCTGGGATTTAAGGTCCTCTGCAATCTCATCGACTGCGATTTCCTTTGCCACGTGCTTAATTACGCAGCGAAATTGTCGGTCCTCTTTTAGAGCGTACGTGTGGAAAGCCACCTTGCGCTCTTTGAGTAGTTTTGTCAGCGAACGGAAGTCCGCTGTCGCCACTACTTGAACTTTAATACCCACTGCCGTAGTGCGGGCGTGGGTGTAGTTGATGCGCTCGACGGCGCAGGCCTTAGACACAGCGGTCCATTGGGCCTTATCGTGAATGTAAAGCGGGGGGGGTGTGGGCATCTTGGGGGCTGCGGGGGTCGCAGTTTGGGAGGTCGGTTGGGGGGAGGATGGGCGACTGCTCAGGGCAGCGCCCGCTGCGGGGGTG
Organism: Allophyes oxyacanthae; assembly: GCA_932294325.1. Lineage (NCBI taxonomy): Eukaryota > Metazoa > Arthropoda > Insecta > Lepidoptera > Noctuidae > Allophyes > Allophyes oxyacanthae. Next base: position 3,932,977 of record OW028638.1, read on the forward strand.
GCGGGGGCGGTAGCAGCCTTCTTGGCTGGGGCGCCAACGGTGTCGGTGGATTTGGGCTTGCGGCTTCTCTTTTTGCCCTTCCCTACGGTTATGTAGTCGTCTGAGGAAGAGGAGGCCGCTGAGCGGGAGTGCTCGACAGAGTCGGCAGAGCTGTAGCCCGTCATCTCTGTGTCGACGGGGGTAGGGGGGCGAGAGTGCTCGTCGTCACTGGGTAAAGTGACTACGATAGCCGGGGATCTTGGTGGGCTAGTGGGTAGCTCGGGGCTAGCGGGGCTAAAAGCGGTGGGGGCGGTGGGGGCGGTGGGGGCGGTGGGGGCGGTGGGGGGGGCGGGTGCTGACTGCGGGTTCAGTGCAGACATCTTATTAACTATTCGTTCGCGGAGTTGAGGGACCTCGCGAACGATGTCCCTGATGAGAAAATCAACTAGCGGTGGTCGGTCCTATTTATATACAGTATAGTCAGCGTAGCGGCGCTGCGCGCGCCCTCTCGCGTCATAAACGCGCCTACTAGAAGTTCAACATTAAAACAAAAAATAAATAATAATAATATAAACATAGGTAGGTACCTACCTACCTAAGTATGTACCTACATAATACTACTATAATTAGGTAACTTACTTATAATAATATAAATTAAATTTCATCTAAACGGAGCGTATTATTATTAGGTAGGTAGGTAAGTACCTATTATAATATTAGGAGATTCCGCTCTCTGCTGCGGCGTGTGTGTGTAGAGGTGTAACTAGGTGAATAGGTAAATAAAAAGGATTATGAAGGTAAGTAATATAGCACCAGGCAGCGTAACATATATTTATCTTTGGTTTGTTCGTTGTTGTAGTATTTGTACTAACTTTATTATAATTTATAAGTAGGTACCTAGGTATTATATACAATTTTTTTTTGACGTTTTGACGCAATCGAACCAAAGAAACGTGAATCATAAGATTTATGATCTACACATGAAAATATTTGTGGCCCTGAAAAGGGCGTTTTGTTTATTATCCTTCAGTCAGCCAAGTTCGTGTAGACACAGATGTTGATGCGGCGTGTGCTTGCGTGTGCGTGCGTGCGTGCATGAATAGTGCGATCGGTAGGATACACCACAATGAACACGCAGTATAGCAACGCGACAAACAACACAACCGACGAACAAACACTGGTTACACACTAAACGAGGCGGCGTCGGATGGAGCGTCGGCTCTTGCTAGCTACCGACCGCTCACTTGGAGCTGGTGTACTTGGTGACGGCCTTGGTGCCTTCACTGACGGCGTGCTTGGCGAGCTCGCCGGGCAACAGGAGCCTGACGGACGTCTGCACCTCCCTGGACGTGATCGTAGACCTCTTGTTGTAGTGTGCTAGGCGGGACGCTTCGGCGGCGATACGTTCGAATATGTCGTTCACGAACGAGTTCATGATGGACATCGCCTTACTGGAGATACCGGTGTCCGGGTGCACCTGTTTGAGCACCTTGTAGATGTAGATGGCGTAGCTCTCCTTCCTCTTGTGCTTCTTCTTCTTCTTGTCGGTCTTGGAGATGTTCTTCTGGGCTTTGCCAGATTTCTTGGCGGCCTTTCCGCTTGTCTTAGGCGGCATAATGGAGACCGAGTTTTTGATCGAACACAATCAATACACAACGAGCGAAACGTAACAATAATTATTGTACGGCGCGTGGTACCGAACCGGAGTTCAGTCGGTGAATTGTATTTTTTGAACACACCGGCGACATTAGTATATATACACTGAACCGACGAGCGGTAGTGGTGACCGTAAAGAGTCCCGTCACAGCGACGGACCAATCGCAGCGTAGGAAATATATTTTATTTTGCGGAGACCGCGCGCGGGAGGGGCGGGCGCGTCTCACCGTGGATCGAGCGAGCGTCAGCGGGGGCGCGGGCGGGGGGGGGGGGGGGGGGGGCTGAAGAGTGTGCGTAAAATAATAACGTTATCATAGGTAATACCTATTATAATAATTATTAGGTACCTATGTGCGTGGTATTTATGTAACTACTTTAAAATAAGGTAATTACCTATGTAAACAGGTAGGTAGGTAGGTAGGTAGGTAAGTACTTATTAAAATTTAGATAAGTAACAATACCTACAAACCTACCTAAATATTGTTATTGGTTAAACATTTACCAAAATACTGTATGCGCATCTCTCCTAGATTGTAAGTATCAGTGTATTAACTGTAAGCGAACCATAATAAATATATATATTTAGCCAGCTATAATATAGGTAGGTACCGTACCTACCTAGTTAATATAAATAATTTAGGTAGATAGGTCTATCCAGGGGGGTCGTGTTTTATTTTATTGTAGTAGGTATCTCTAGTTTATGGTAGAAGGTACGAACTAAATCGCGCGCGTGTGCGTGTGTGTGTGTGTGTGTGTGTGTGTGTTTTCGATCTGGGTACCTGTACCTAACCTACATTATAAATAAATAAATGAATGATAGATAACTTAATTTGTAGGTATCTGTAAAAATGTTAATACCTACTACCTTATGGTAGGTACTATTCGCACAAACACTGACAAAGAAACGGTCGTTTGTGTAATTATATTATATTATAATATTTGACGAATCATATTGTGGCCCTGAAAAGGGCCTTTTGTTTTGAATGCAACGAGCGAATAGCGCCCTCCGCAATCGACATAATGGATAATGATACCTAGGTATATTATAACATTATGCGGCGCGAGCAACGCCTTAAGCCTTCTTCTCGGTCTTCTTTGGCAGGAGTACGGCCTGGATGTTGGGCAGTACACCACCTTGAGCGATCGTCACACCGGAGAGGAGTTTGTTCAACTCCTCGTCGTTGCGGATCGCCAGTTGAAGGTGACGAGGTATGATCCTGGTCTTCTTGTTGTCCCTCGCGGCGTTGCCGGCCAACTCGAGAACTTCAGCAGCCAGATACTCCATCACGGCGGCCAAGTAGACCGGTGCGCCGGCACCCACCCGCTCAGCGTAATTTCCATTGCGCAGCAGCCTGTGTATACGGCCCACTGGAAACTGGAGACCGGCACGGTTGGAACGAGACTTTGCCTTTCCCTTGACCTTGCCACCCTTACCGCGACCGGACATTGTTAAAGATTGTTTATCAAATAAAACGTTCACTAAATAATCACACGCGTACGGTGTGCGCGCGCTCGGAGAGATAATATGTAACAACACACAGTGTTCGCGTTTACGCCCTTTTTATATATTCCGCTCGCGTAGCTGTGTCGGTGGGAGGGATACGGAGCTAACGAAACAATTTCACAAAACGCGCAAGCGCACTCTAGTCCGGAGGCACGGGGCACTGGGAGGTAGGTATAAGCAGAGATCTCGGTTGAAGTTTATGATTATAACAACATTCACAATGTTAGGTAGGTACCTATTTATTTATGTATGTAGTTATCCAACATTATAATTATTATTTGTTATTTTTCTTGTCGAATTTCTATGTAAAGCAGATTAGATGGGAAATGATAACTAAAAAAAAAAAAAAAACTTTTTGGGACAGCACCGCTCTTTGGTAGGTACATGTTTCAAATTTATTTTTTCAAAATTATTGTTATACCTATTCTCTTGTATTACTTACTGGTGTGCAATAAAGCGTATTGTATTGTAAGTAGGGCAGTCGGGGCGGATTAGGTACCTACCTATGTGTTATAAATACCTAGTATATAATAAATCATAATTTTTCTTGTCAAATTTCAATGTACAGCAGTTTAGACGGGAAACGATAACTAAAAAAAAAAAAAAAAAAAAAAAAAAAAAAAAAAAAAAAAAAACCTACCGGTTTTTTTTTAGGGACAACACCGCTCTTTGGTACATTTTTTCTTTTTTCAAAATTATTGTTATTGTTATGTTATACCTATTCTCTTGTAATACTGGTGTGCCTGTGCAATAAAGCGTATTGTATTGTAGTACCGGTCGGTCGGGGGACGGGCAGTCGGGGCGGATTAGGTACCTAGCCTACAGCTACAGCAGGCAGACTATGTTATATATATAGTACCTACCTATATAATTATCATAATAATGTATTGTACGTTCCGTAACGCTATGTTTTATAGAAACGAATATTAGGTATTAATATTCATGACAGTATTGTTAGCCCTGAAAAGGGCTTTTTGGTGTGCGCTCGGTGAGCGCCGCGAGTGAGCGAGTAGCGCTAGCACGCGCGCCAGCATCATCTCGATGCCGCCGTTTCTTCAGTTCAGTTGCTTGCTGGTGGTGTGGCCGTGGCCGTGGCCGTGTTGAAACTTGAAGAGCCGGCGAGACAAACGATAGAGGCGTCGTAGAGCGCGCGCGCCGCGCCCCCCCTTCTCTCCCCCGAGGACGATAGGAAGCGTACGAGCGGGCTTGCGTGGCGTGGTTGCGAGGTGTTGTGTGTGTAGTTAACGCACGCACACACGACAATAATATCACGTACACACGCAACTACGCACCATCTTCACTTCACTTCACTTCACTTCACAACACAACACAACACAGCAACAGCAACAGCAGCGGCCGGTGATGGTGATGGTGGGTGACAGACGCCGTCGCCGTCGCGTTTCCGTCGCCGCCCGGTGTTTAACGCGAACGCGACCGTTGCTTACTTCTTAGCTGCGGACGCTTTCTTGGCGGCCGGCTTGGATTTCGGCGTGGAAGCTGCCTTCTTCGGTTTGGGAGCTTTAGGCTTCTTTGTAGGCGGCTTCGCAGTCTTCTTAGCCTTGGGAGCGGCTCCTCCCTTCGCCTTGGCGGGAGCGGCGGCTTTCTTGGCTGCCGGCTTCTTCTTGGCGGCGGCCGCCTTCTTGTCCTTTGCAGCTGCGCCAGCGGAGGACTTTGACTTCGATGGTGAAGCGGCCGATGCGGACGCGGCAGCGGCGGCGGCCTTCTTGCTCTTTGCGCCGGCTGCAGAGGCGGTCGCCTTCTTAGTCTTGGCAGCTGCGGAAGCGGATGCGCCACCCTTGCCGCCCGCCTTGCCGGCGCCGCCGGCTGGTTTCTTGGCCGCGGCAGATTTCGACTCGAGCTTGAACGAACCGGACGCTCCCTTTCCCTTTGTCTGGATCAGGGCGCCAGATTCGACGGCGCTCTTCAGATATTTCCTGATGAAAGGCGCCAGCTTCTCGGCGTCGACCTTGTACTGCGCGGCGATGTATTTCTTGATCGCCTGCAGAGAGGATCCGCTGCGCTCCTTCATCTCCTTGATAGCGTTGTTGACCATCTCGGATGTTTTAGGATGGGTCGGCTTCGCCTTCGGTTTCTTCGCGCCACCGGCGCCTCCCGCTTGTCTCGCTTGCTTCTTCGCCGGTGTAGCGGGTGCCGGAGCCTCGGTTGCCACTGCTGTGTCTGCCATTATTTATTTATTTGTATATTATGTTGATACGAAATAACGATAGCTGCTGTAGGTACTACGTACGTACGTACGTACACGTAGTAAGTAATAAAGTAGGTAACTAAGTTAACGTAAGACGTATATATTTAATTATAGACTTAGATGTCGCCACTTGGGTTTTTCAAACTTGGAACACGCAACGCTCAAGTCCAACGAAACTTTACCGTAACGAGCGCCGTGATGTCGCGGGACGTTTTCTCGTATGAACGCTTGAAACTTTTCACTAACACGTATCTAATAAAATAAAATTTAATAACGTTTATTAGTGTATATCAGGTGCAGTGTATACAGTTTCGGATTCGTCATGAACGCGAGGACGCGATGATATGAAATTTTTGAGAGTGTGCCGTAATACCGACCGGCTGCGGTATTTTATTTTGGCGACTGTCTGCGATGCATCACTCGGGTCCCGTTCAAAATGTATTTTTCTCTATAAAATAGATGGTTATTGTAGATCGAGGTCGACGCGTCAACAAGGAAGATATCGAACTTGATTGGTAACAGGATTTCGTATATATTCCTTAGTCTTGCGAACTAATTATCGACCTAAAATTGAACCGTCGTAAAACACGCGTCGCGCCGAACCGCTAAGGACGGACGACTCCGTCCAGGACGTACAACGTTTAATATACTAATATTAAAATACAAATTGTCTCCTTCGATAACCTCACAGTGTACAGGTGGCGATTTAAAAACCTTAAAGTTAATAAAACCAAGCTGAAAAAAAAGGAATAAAAAAAATGAATGTATTAGCGCATCTCGTAAATACATGATACGCGACGGCGTTCGCGTTGTAGGTACGTACGCCGCTTTCGCGGCGAAAGAAAGACAGACAGAGACAGTTATTTAGATAGATAGATAGATAGGTAGGTAGGTAGGTAGGTAGGTAGGTACCTATCTATTATTCGTATATTATGTTAATTAAATATTAAGAATATTCAACTCGATGAACCGACCGTTAGATAAAACAATAATAATTATGGTAGGTACCTACCTATTACATAATATTATTAAAACAACACAAACAACCAACAATATCAGGTAACCTACCTCTACCTATCTATTTCCCTATTAATTTAGTAAGTACCTACCTATTTAGTAGTATATTTTACCTACCTACTGTGTATTAATTACTTAGTTGTTGCTTCTTTTCTTTTTCAGGTGGTAAGTGCTACAGCTGTACGTATACAATTATAATAATTATTATATAGGTAGGTACCTACCTATGTGATACAGCTACCGACAACGAACACTGCACAGCCGGCTATGTTAAATTGCATTGTGAGTATTGGTCAGTTTATCAATGTTACAATTATTATGTTCAATGTAGGTATAATAATTATATAGGTTGGTAGATATTTATAATAAAAAATAAAAACTATATCACGACCGTGCCCGTAGGTAGGTACGTACGCGTTTTAGACAACTCTTCTCAAGAAACATATCATTCACAAATAATATATAGAATCATGTGCGGCCCTGAAAAGGGCCTTTTTATTTGGCAATGCGCGCGTCTATATACTTATGGTTATCACCATAGTATGTAGAACATGTTGCGTAGGCAGCCACACGCGTCCGTAGTTCAGTTTAACCGCCGAAACCGTACAGGGTACGGCCCTGACGCTTCAGAGCGTAGACGACGTCCATGGCGGTGACGGTCTTCCTCTTGGCGTGCTCGGTGTATGTGACAGCGTCGCGGATCACGTTCTCTAGGAACACCTTCAACACCCCGCGAGTCTCTTCGTATATCAGACCGGAGATACGTTTCACGCCACCTCTGCGAGCCAGACGACGGATGGCGGGCTTCGTGATACCCTGGATGTTATCACGAAGTACTTTCCTGTGACGCTTGGCTCCTCCTTTTCCAAGACCTTTGCCTCCCTTACCGCGGCCGGTCATGTTGCTGCTTGTTTATTTACACACAAGAAACTTGTACACGTTCACGCTGGGCGAACGAGAACGACTGACTGTATAAAAATTTTCCTCGGCACTCGCTTATATTTATACCCAAGCGGCGGCGGGGTCGAAACTGGAGGTGAGGGGGGTGAGGGGGGGGGGGGGGAATGCTCGTTGTTGGTTGGCTAGCTGTTAGCTGGTTACGATATTACGATTGATAGGAAATAATAAATTGCGCGCGCGCGTTAGAAGTAAGTAGGTAAACAATAAAAATAAAAATAATTTATCATTAGGTACAATCTTATTAATATCATAATTATTAAATTACTGTAAAAATATATGTAGGAGGTATACGTCATAATATTTAGGTAACCTATGTAAAACAATTTATCATCTCATTCCATTAAAGCAAGCAAGCAAGCAGTGCATGTACTATTTATTTCTTTATTATTTGTACGTACGTACGTCGTAAGTACAAGATAATAGAATAGTATTATATGTATTTTGCAAGTTCTTTATCGACTTCAGACTTCAAAGAAATGATTTCAAATTCAGAAAAAATATGTGGCCCTGAAAAGGGCCTTTTATGTGAACAACAAATCACACACACGCTACACCACACGGTCAACGGCGGTCGCGATGTGAGAGCTGTTGTTGCATCGTATCGGTGTACACGTCTAAGCGCGTTCGCCTCTGATTCTGCGCGCCAACTGTATGTCCTTGGGCATAATGGTGACGCGTTTAGCATGAATAGCGCACAGGTTGGTGTCTTCGAAAAGGCCGACGAGGTAAGCCTCGCTGGCCTCCTGGAGCGCCATAACAGCGGAGCTCTGGAAACGGAGATCGGTCTTGAAGTCTTGGGCGATCTCGCGCACGAGACGCTGGAACGGGAGCTTGCGGATCAACAGCTCTGTACTCTTCTGGTACCGACGAATTTCACGAAGAGCCACTGTGCCGGGCCTGTAGCGATGAGGCTTCTTGACGCCGCCGGTCGCCGGTGCACTTTTACGCGCCGCCTTTGTGGCTAGCTGTTTTCTCGGCGCCTTACCACCGGTGGATTTACGAGCGGTCTGCTTCGTACGCGCCATTATAAACAACAAGCGGGAAGACTTTTATGAAACAAAATAATTATAATATAGACACAGTACGTACGCACTTCACGAACGAACGAGTGAGAATGAAAATCAACTAGCGGTGGTCGGTCCTATTTATATACAGTATAGTCAGCGTAGCGGCGCTGCGCGCGCCCTCTCGCGTCATAAACGCGCCTACTAGAAGTTCAACATTAAAACAAAAAATAAATAATAATAATATAAACATAGGTAGGTACCTACCTACCTAAGTATGTACCTACATAATACTACTATAATTAGGTAACTTACTTATAATAATATAAATTAAATTTCATCTAAACGGAGCGTATTATTATTAGGTAGGTAGGTAAGTACCTATTATAATATTAGGAGATTCCGCTCTCTGCTGCGGCGTGTGTGTGTAGAGGTGTAACTAGGTGAATAGGTAAATAAAAAGGATTATGAAGGTAAGTAATATAGCACCAGGCAGCGTAACATATATTTATCTTTGGTTTGTTCGTTGTTGTAGTATTTGTACTAACTTTATTATAATTTATAAGTAGGTACCTAGGTATTATATACAATTTTTTTTTGACGTTTTGACGCAATCGAACCAAAGAAACGTGAATCATAAGATTTATGATCTACACATGAAAATATTTGTGGCCCTGAAAAGGGCGTTTTGTTTATTATCCTTCAGTCAGCCAAGTTCGTGTAGACACAGATGTTGATGCGGCGTGTGCTTGCGTGTGCGTGCGTGCGTGCATGAATAGTGCGATCGGTAGGATACACCACAATGAACACGCAGTATAGCAACGCGACAAACAACACAACCGACGAACAAACACTGGTTACACACTAAACGAGGCGGCGTCGGATGGAGCGTCGGCTCTTGCTAGCTACCGACCGCTCACTTGGAGCTGGTGTACTTGGTGACGGCCTTGGTGCCTTCACTGACGGCGTGCTTGGCGAGCTCGCCGGGCAACAGGAGCCTGACGGACGTCTGCACCTCCCTGGACGTGATCGTAGACCTCTTGTTGTAGTGTGCTAGGCGGGACGCTTCGGCGGCGATACGTTCGAATATGTCGTTCACGAACGAGTTCATGATGGACATCGCCTTACTGGAGATACCGGTGTCCGGGTGCACCTGTTTGAGCACCTTGTAGATGTAGATGGCGTAGCTCTCCTTCCTCTTGTGCTTCTTCTTCTTCTTGTCGGTCTTGGAGATGTTCTTCTGGGCTTTGCCAGATTTCTTGGCGGCCTTTCCGCTTGTCTTAGGCGGCATAATGGAGACCGAGTTTTTGATCGAACACAATCAATACACAACGAGCGAAACGTAACAATAATTATTGTACGGCGCGTGGTACCGAACCGGAGTTCAGTCGGTGAATTGTATTTTTTGAACACACCGGCGACATTAGTATATATACACTGAACCGACGAGCGGTAGTGGTGACCGTAAAGAGTCCCGTCACAGCGACGGACCAATCGCAGCGTAGGAAATATATTTTATTTTGCGGAGACCGCGCGCGGGAGGGGCGGGCGCGTCTCACCGTGGATCGAGCGAGCGTCAGCGGGGGCGCGGGCGGGGGGGGGGGGGGGGGGGCTGAAGAGTGTGCGTAAAATAATAACGTTATCATAGGTAATACCTATTATAATAATTATTAGGTACCTATGTGCGTGGTATTTATGTAACTACTTTAAAATAAGGTAATTACCTATGTAAACAGGTAGGTAGGTAGGTAGGTAGGTAAGTACTTATTAAAATTTAGATAAGTAACAATACCTACAAACCTACCTAAATATTGTTATTGGTTAAACATTTACCAAAATACTGTATGCGCATCTCTCCTAGATTGTAAGTATCAGTGTATTAACTGTAAGCGAACCATAATAAATATATATATTTAGCCAGCTATAATATAGGTAGGTACCGTACCTACCTAGTTAATATAAATAATTTAGGTAGATAGGTCTATCCAGGGGGGTCGTGTTTTATTTTATTGTAGTAGGTATCTCTAGTTTATGGTAGAAGGTACGAACTAAATCGCGCGCGTGTGCGTGTGTGTGTGTGTGTGTGTGTGTGTGTTTTCGATCTGGGTACCTGTACCTAACCTACATTATAAATAAATAAATGAATGATAGATAACTTAATTTGTAGGTATCTGTAAAAATGTTAATACCTACTACCTTATGGTAGGTACTATTCGCACAAACACTGACAAAGAAACGGTCGTTTGTGTAATTATATTATATTATAATATTTGACGAATCATATTGTGGCCCTGAAAAGGGCCTTTTGTTTTGAATGCAACGAGCGAATAGCGCCCTCCGCAATCGACATAATGGATAATGATACCTAGGTATATTATAACATTATGCGGCGCGAGCAACGCCTTAAGCCTTCTTCTCGGTCTTCTTTGGCAGGAGTACGGCCTGGATGTTGGGCAGTACACCACCTTGAGCGATCGTCACACCGGAGAGGAGTTTGTTCAACTCCTCGTCGTTGCGGATCGCCAGTTGAAGGTGACGAGGTATGATCCTGGTCTTCTTGTTGTCCCTCGCGGCGTTGCCGGCCAACTCGAGAACTTCAGCAGCCAGATACTCCATCACGGCGGCCAAGTAGACCGGTGCGCCGGCACCCACCCGCTCAGCGTAATTTCCATTGCGCAGCAGCCTGTGTATACGGCCCACTGGAAACTGGAGACCGGCACGGTTGGAACGAGACTTTGCCTTTCCCTTGACCTTGCCACCCTTACCGCGACCGGACATTGTTAAAGATTGTTTATCAAATAAAACGTTCACTAAATAATCACACGCGTACGGTGTGCGCGCGCTCGGAGAGATAATATGTAACAACACACAGTGTTCGCGTTTACGCCCTTTTTATATATTCCGCTCGCGTAGCTGTGTCGGTGGGAGGGATACGGAGCTAACGAAACAATTTCACAAAACGCGCAAGCGCACTCTAGTCCGGAGGCACGGGGCACTGGGAGGTAGGTATAAGCAGAGATCTCGGTTGAAGTTTATGATTATAACAACATTCACAATGTTAGGTAGGTACCTATTTATTTATGTATGTAGTTATCCAACATTATAATTATTATTTGTTATTTTTCTTGTCGAATTTCTATGTAAAGCAGATTAGATGGGAAATGATAACTAAAAAAAAAAAAAAAACTTTTTGGGACAGCACCGCTCTTTGGTAGGTACATGTTTCAAATTTATTTTTTCAAAATTATTGTTATACCTATTCTCTTGTATTACTTACTGGTGTGCAATAAAGCGTATTGTATTGTAAGTAGGGCAGTCGGGGCGGATTAGGTACCTACCTATGTGTTATAAATACCTAGTATATAATAAATCATAATTTTTCTTGTCAAATTTCAATGTACAGCAGTTTAGACGGGAAACGATAACTAAAAAAAAAAAAAAAAAAAAAAAAAAAAAAAAAAACCTACCGGTTTTTTTTTAGGGACAACACCGCTCTTTGGTACATTTTTTCTTTTTTCAAAATTATTGTTATTGTTATGTTATACCTATTCTCTTGTAATACTGGTGTGCCTGTGCAATAAAGCGTATTGTATTGTAGTACCGGTCGGTCGGGGGACGGGCAGTCGGGGCGGATTAGGTACCTAGCCTACAGCTACAGCAGGCAGACTATGTTATATATATAGTACCTACCTATATAATTATCATAATAATGTATTGTACGTTCCGTAACGCTATGTTTTATAGAAACGAATATTAGGTATTAATATTCATGACAGTATTGTTAGCCCTGAAAAGGGCTTTTTGGTGTGCGCTCGGTGAGCGCCGCGAGTGAGCGAGTAGCGCTAGCACGCGCGCCAGCATCATCTCGATGCCGCCGTTTCTTCAGTTCAGTTGCTTGCTGGTGGTGTGGCCGTGGCCGTGGCCGTGTTGAAACTTGAAGAGCCGGCGAGACAAACGATAGAGGCGTCGTAGAGCGCGCGCGCCGCGCCCCCCCTTCTCTCCCCCGAGGACGATAGGAAGCGTACGAGCGGGCTTGCGTGGCGTGGTTGCGAGGTGTTGTGTGTGTAGTTAACGCACGCACACACGACAATAATATCACGTACACACGCAACTACGCACCATCTTCACTTCACTTCACTTCACTTCACAACACAACACAACACAGCAACAGCAACAGCAGCGGCCGGTGATGGTGATGGTGGGTGACAGACGCCGTCGCCGTCGCGTTTCCGTCGCCGCCCGGTGTTTAACGCGAACGCGACCGTTGCTTACTTCTTAGCTGCGGACGCTTTCTTGGCGGCCGGCTTGGATTTCGGCGTGGAAGCTGCCTTCTTCGGTTTGGGAGCTTTAGGCTTCTTTGTAGGCGGCTTCGCAGTCTTCTTAGCCTTGGGAGCGGCTCCTCCCTTCGCCTTGGCGGGAGCGGCGGCTTTCTTGGCTGCCGGCTTCTTCTTGGCGGCGGCCGCCTTCTTGTCCTTTGCAGCTGCGCCAGCGGAGGACTTTGACTTCGATGGTGAAGCGGCCGATGCGGACGCGGCAGCGGCGGCGGCCTTCTTGCTCTTTGCGCCGGCTGCAGAGGCGGTCGCCTTCTTAGTCTTGGCAGCTGCGGAAGCGGATGCGCCACCCTTGCCGCCCGCCTTGCCGGCGCCGCCGGCTGGTTTCTTGGCCGCGGCAGATTTCGACTCGAGCTTGAACGAACCGGACGCTCCCTTTCCCTTTGTCTGGATCAGGGCGCCAGATTCGACGGCGCTCTTCAGATATTTCCTGATGAAAGGCGCCAGCTTCTCGGCGTCGACCTTGTACTGCGCGGCGATGTATTTCTTGATCGCCTGCAGAGAGGATCCGCTGCGCTCCTTCATCTCCTTGATAGCGTTGTTGACCATCTCGGATGTTTTAGGATGGGTCGGCTTCGCCTTCGGTTTCTTCGCGCCACCGGCGCCTCCCGCTTGTCTCGCTTGCTTCTTCGCCGGTGTAGCGGGTGCCGGAGCCTCGGTTGCCACTGCTGTGTCTGCCATTATTTATTTATTTGTATATTATGTTGATACGAAATAACGATAGCTGCTGTAGGTACTACGTACGTACGTACGTACACGTAGTAAGTAATAAAGTAGGTAACTAAGTTAACGTAAGACGTATATATTTAATTATAGACTTAGATGTCGCCACTTGGGTTTTTCAAACTTGGAACACGCAACGCTCAAGTCCAACGAAACTTTACCGTAACGAGCGCCGTGATGTCGCGGGACGTTTTCTCGTATGAACGCTTGAAACTTTTCACTAACACGTATCTAATAAAATAAAATTTAATAACGTTTATTAGTGTATATCAGGTGCAGTGTATACAGTTTCGGATTCGTCATGAACGCGAGGACGCGATGATATGAAATTTTTGAGAGTGTGCCGTAATACCGACCGGCTGCGGTATTTTATTTTGGCGACTGTCTGCGATGCATCACTCGGGTCCCGTTCAAAATGTATTTTTCTCTATAAAATAGATGGTTATTGTAGATCGAGGTCGACGCGTCAACAAGGAAGATATCGAACTTGATTGGTAACAGGATTTCGTATATATTCCTTAGTCTTGCGAACTAATTATCGACCTAAAATTGAACCGTCGTAAAACACGCGTCGCGCCGAACCGCTAAGGACGGACGACTCCGTCCAGGACGTACAACGTTTAATATACTAATATTAAAATACAAATTGTCTCCTTCGATAACCTCACAGTGTACAGGTGGCGATTTAAAAACCTTAAAGTTAATAAAACCAAGCTGAAAAAAAAGGAATAAAAAAAATGAATGTATTAGCGCATCTCGTAAATACATGATACGCGACGGCGTTCGCGTTGTAGGTACGTACGCCGCTTTCGCGGCGAAAGAAAGACAGACAGAGACAGTTATTTAGATAGATAGATAGATAGGTAGGTAGGTAGGTAGGTAGGTAGGTACCTATCTATTATTCGTATATTATGTTAATTAAATATTAAGAATATTCAACTCGATGAACCGACCGTTAGATAAAACAATAATAATTATGGTAGGTACCTACCTATTACATAATATTATTAAAACAACACAAACAACCAACAATATCAGGTAACCTACCTCTACCTATCTATTTCCCTATTAATTTAGTAAGTACCTACCTATTTAGTAGTATATTTTACCTACCTACTGTGTATTAATTACTTAGTTGTTGCTTCTTTTCTTTTTCAGGTGGTAAGTGCTACAGCTGTACGTATACAATTATAATAATTATTATATAGGTAGGTACCTACCTATGTGATACAGCTACCGACAACGAACACTGCACAGCCGGCTATGTTAAATTGCATTGTGAGTATTGGTCAGTTTATCAATGTTACAATTATTATGTTCAATGTAGGTATAATAATTATATAGGTTGGTAGATATTTATAATAAAAAATAAAAACTATATCACGACCGTGCCCGTAGGTAGGTACGTACGCGTTTTAGACAACTCTTCTCAAGAAACATATCATTCACAAATAATATATAGAATCATGTGCGGCCCTGAAAAGGGCCTTTTTATTTGGCAATGCGCGCGTCTATATACTTATGGTTATCACCATAGTATGTAGAACATGTTGCGTAGGCAGCCACACGCGTCCGTAGTTCAGTTTAACCGCCGAAACCGTACAGGGTACGGCCCTGACGCTTCAGAGCGTAGACGACGTCCATGGCGGTGACGGTCTTCCTCTTGGCGTGCTCGGTGTATGTGACAGCGTCGCGGATCACGTTCTCTAGGAACACCTTCAACACCCCGCGAGTCTCTTCGTATATCAGACCGGAGATACGTTTCACGCCACCTCTGCGAGCCAGACGACGGATGGCGGGCTTCGTGATACCCTGGATGTTATCACGAAGTACTTTCCTGTGACGCTTGGCTCCTCCTTTTCCAAGACCTTTGCCTCCCTTACCGCGGCCGGTCATGTTGCTGCTTGTTTATTTACACACAAGAAACTTGTACACGTTCACGCTGGGCGAACGAGAACGACTGACTGTATAAAAATTTTCCTCGGCACTCGCTTATATTTATACCCAAGCGGCGGCGGGGTCGAAACTGGAGGTGAGGGGGGTGAGGGGGGGGGGGGGGAATGCTCGTTGTTGGTTGGCTAGCTGTTAGCTGGTTACGATATTACGATTGATAGGAAATAATAAATTGCGCGCGCGCGTTAGAAGTAAGTAGGTAAACAATAAAAATAAAAATAATTTATCATTAGGTACAATCTTATTAATATCATAATTATTAAATTACTGTAAAAATATATGTAGGAGGTATACGTCATAATATTTAGGTAACCTATGTAAAACAATTTATCATCTCATTCCATTAAAGCAAGCAAGCAAGCAGTGCATGTACTATTTATTTCTTTATTATTTGTACGTACGTACGTCGTAAGTACAAGATAATAGAATAGTATTATATGTATTTTGCAAGTTCTTTATCGACTTCAGACTTCAAAGAAATGATTTCAAATTCAGAAAAAATATGTGGCCCTGAAAAGGGCCTTTTATGTGAACAACAAATCACACACACGCTACACCACACGGTCAACGGCGGTCGCGATGTGAGAGCTGTTGTTGCATCGTATCGGTGTACACGTCTAAGCGCGTTCGCCTCTGATTCTGCGCGCCAACTGTATGTCCTTGGGCATAATGGTGACGCGTTTAGCATGAATAGCGCACAGGTTGGTGTCTTCGAAAAGGCCGACGAGGTAAGCCTCGCTGGCCTCCTGGAGCGCCATAACAGCGGAGCTCTGGAAACGGAGATCGGTCTTGAAGTCTTGGGCGATCTCGCGCACGAGACGCTGGAACGGGAGCTTGCGGATCAACAGCTCTGTACTCTTCTGGTACCGACGAATTTCACGAAGAGCCACTGTGCCGGGCCTGTAGCGATGAGGCTTCTTGACGCCGCCGGTCGCCGGTGCACTTTTACGCGCCGCCTTTGTGGCTAGCTGTTTTCTCGGCGCCTTACCACCGGTGGATTTACGAGCGGTCTGCTTCGTACGCGCCATTATAAACAACAAGCGGGAAGACTTTTATGAAACAAAATAATTATAATATAGACACAGTACGTACGCACTTCACGAACGAACGAGTGAGAATGAAAATCAACTAGCGGTGGTCGGTCCTATTTATATACAGTATAGTCAGCGTAGCGGCGCTGCGCGCGCCCTCTCGCGTCATAAACGCGCCTACTAGAAGTTCAACATTAAAACAAAAAATAAATAATAATAATATAAACATAGGTAGGTACCTACCTACCTAAGTATGTACCTACATAATACTACTATAATTAGGTAACTTACTTATAATAATATAAATTAAATTTCATCTAAACGGAGCGTATTATTATTAGGTAGGTAGGTAAGTACCTATTATAATATTAGGAGATTCCGCTCTCTGCTGCGGCGTGTGTGTGTAGAGGTGTAACTAGGTGAATAGGTAAATAAAAAGGATTATGAAGGTAAGTAATATAGCACCAGGCAGCGTAACATATATTTATCTTTGGTTTGTTCGTTGTTGTAGTATTTGTACTAACTTTATTATAATTTATAAGTAGGTACCTAGGTATTATATACAATTTTTTTTTGACGTTTTGACGCAATCGAACCAAAGAAACGTGAATCATAAGATTTATGATCTACACATGAAAATATTTGTGGCCCTGAAAAGGGCGTTTTGTTTATTATCCTTCAGTCAGCCAAGTTCGTGTAGACACAGATGTTGATGCGGCGTGTGCTTGCGTGTGCGTGCGTGCGTGCATGAATAGTGCGATCGGTAGGATACACCACAATGAACACGCAGTATAGCAACGCGACAAACAACACAACCGACGAACAAACACTGGTTACACACTAAACGAGGCGGCGTCGGATGGAGCGTCGGCTCTTGCTAGCTACCGACCGCTCACTTGGAGCTGGTGTACTTGGTGACGGCCTTGGTGCCTTCACTGACGGCGTGCTTGGCGAGCTCGCCGGGCAACAGGAGCCTGACGGACGTCTGCACCTCCCTGGACGTGATCGTAGACCTCTTGTTGTAGTGTGCTAGGCGGGACGCTTCGGCGGCGATACGTTCGAATATGTCGTTCACGAACGAGTTCATGATGGACATCGCCTTACTGGAGATACCGGTGTCCGGGTGCACCTGTTTGAGCACCTTGTAGATGTAGATGGCGTAGCTCTCCTTCCTCTTGTGCTTCTTCTTCTTCTTGTCGGTCTTGGAGATGTTCTTCTGGGCTTTGCCAGATTTCTTGGCGGCCTTTCCGCTTGTCTTAGGCGGCATAATGGAGACCGAGTTTTTGATCGAACACAATCAATACACAACGAGCGAAACGTAACAATAATTATTGTACGGCGCGTGGTACCGAACCGGAGTTCAGTCGGTGAATTGTATTTTTTGAACACACCGGCGACATTAGTATATATACACTGAACCGACGAGCGGTAGTGGTGACCGTAAAGAGTCCCGTCACAGCGACGGACCAATCGCAGCGTAGGAAATATATTTTATTTTGCGGAGACCGCGCGCGGGAGGGGCGGGCGCGTCTCACCGTGGATCGAGCGAGCGTCAGCGGGGGCGCGGGCGGGGGGGGGGGGGGGGGGGCTGAAGAGTGTGCGTAAAATAATAACGTTATCATAGGTAATACCTATTATAATAATTATTAGGTACCTATGTGCGTGGTATTTATGTAACTACTTTAAAATAAGGTAATTACCTATGTAAACAGGTAGGTAGGTAGGTAGGTAGGTAAGTACTTATTAAAATTTAGATAAGTAACAATACCTACAAACCTACCTAAATATTGTTATTGGTTAAACATTTACCAAAATACTGTATGCGCATCTCTCCTAGATTGTAAGTATCAGTGTATTAACTGTAAGCGAACCATAATAAATATATATATTTAGCCAGCTATAATATAGGTAGGTACCGTACCTACCTAGTTAATATAAATAATTTAGGTAGATAGGTCTATCCAGGGGGGTCGTGTTTTATTTTATTGTAGTAGGTATCTCTAGTTTATGGTAGAAGGTACGAACTAAATCGCGCGCGTGTGCGTGTGTGTGTGTGTGTGTGTGTGTGTGTTTTCGATCTGGGTACCTGTACCTAACCTACATTATAAATAAATAAATGAATGATAGATAACTTAATTTGTAGGTATCTGTAAAAATGTTAATACCTACTACCTTATGGTAGGTACTATTCGCACAAACACTGACAAAGAAACGGTCGTTTGTGTAATTATATTATATTATAATATTTGACGAATCATATTGTGGCCCTGAAAAGGGCCTTTTGTTTTGAATGCAACGAGCGAATAGCGCCCTCCGCAATCGACATAATGGATAATGATACCTAGGTATATTATAACATTATGCGGCGCGAGCAACGCCTTAAGCCTTCTTCTCGGTCTTCTTTGGCAGGAGTACGGCCTGGATGTTGGGCAGTACACCACCTTGAGCGATCGTCACACCGGAGAGGAGTTTGTTCAACTCCTCGTCGTTGCGGATCGCCAGTTGAAGGTGACGAGGTATGATCCTGGTCTTCTTGTTGTCCCTCGCGGCGTTGCCGGCCAACTCGAGAACTTCAGCAGCCAGATACTCCATCACGGCGGCCAAGTAGACCGGTGCGCCGGCACCCACCCGCTCAGCGTAATTTCCATTGCGCAGCAGCCTGTGTATACGGCCCACTGGAAACTGGAGACCGGCACGGTTGGAACGAGACTTTGCCTTTCCCTTGACCTTGCCACCCTTACCGCGACCGGACATTGTTAAAGATTGTTTATCAAATAAAACGTTCACTAAATAATCACACGCGTACGGTGTGCGCGCGCTCGGAGAGATAATATGTAACAACACACAGTGTTCGTTTTTTTTTTTTTTTTTTTTTGAAATGGCCTATTGCAGATAACTCCGTGAGCTAGATCTGCGTAACCGGGCTTTGGTGGGACCAGAAGGGTCTCTCACCGTAAAGTATTAAAACTAAAATAGCACAGCTAAGGGCACCCCATAATGGGGCTCGGACCTAGGCTTAGGGCGCTATTGGTAATTGAACAAGAAGGGACTTGCAAAATCGGTGAGTTATTATTATTTGGGGACATGTTTTGGTCTACTTGCACAGCGCGGGCTGGCGGGGTCAAGGGTCGGGGGGTTGGGTACGCTACTCTATGCCGCGGAGGTACTCGCCGTCGAGTACGGTAAGAAGGGCGTCTGTCGTGTGTAGTGATGCCAGTTTTTGAGGCTAACTTTAAGCTCTCTTGATAGAGAGTGATGTCATCGTCCTTGTTGATGAGGGCGTGTCGTGGGCGTCGTGTACGTGAGATTTGTGAGGGTGTGTAACGAGCGGCTGCTGCCACTAACGGGTTAGTGTGTGTAGTAGCAGAATCGAAGAAGCGTTTAGAAGCTTTTTTCATAAAGTGCCTGATGGTCGGCATATTTAAATCGACATGTAATTGCTCATTGCGTACGTACCAGGGGGAGCCCGTGGCACGGCGCATGAATCGATTCTGGAGGGTTTGCATCCTTGCTAAGCGAGACGGCTCAACGTGTGCGAACACGACGCTAGCATATGTCATAATAGGGCGTATACACGCAGTATAGATTCGCACCTTGGACTTAAGGGCTAGTTTACTGCGTGCATTGAGGAGGCCGTGGAGGCGACCGAGCGCAAAGGCTGCGCGGTTGCGTACAATTTTAATGTGCTCTGTGAATTTAAGTCTATTGTCCAGAGTCACCCCAAGGTATTTGGCCTTGGTGTCCCATGGGATCGGTTGGTCACAGTGTTCGCGTTTACGCCCTTTTTATATATTCCGCTCGCGTAGCTGTGTCGGTGGGAGGGATACGGAGCTAACGAAACAATTTCACAAAACGCGCAAGCGCACTCTAGTCCGGAGGCACGGGGCACTGGGAGGTAGGTATAAGCAGAGATCTCGGTTGAAGTTTATGATTATAACAACATTCACAATGTTAGGTAGGTACCTATTTATTTATGTATGTAGTTATCCAACATTATAATTATTATTTGTTATTTTTCTTGTCGAATTTCTATGTAAAGCAGATTAGATGGGAAATGATAACTAAAAAAAAAAAAAAAAAAAAAAAAAAAAAACCTACCGGTTTTTTTTTTTTGGGACAGCACCGCTCTTTGGTAGGTACATGTTTCAAATTTATTTTTTCAAAATTATTGTTATACCTATTCTCTTGTATTACTTACTGGTGTGCAATAAAGCGTATTGTATTGTAAGTAGGGCAGTCGGGGCGGATTAGGTACCTACCTATGTGTTATAAATACCTAGTATATAATAAATCATAATTTTTCTTGTCAAATTTCAATGTACAGCAGTTTAGACGGGAAACGATAACTAAAAAAAAAAAAAAAAAAAAAAAAAAAAAAAAAACCTACCGGTTTTTTTTTAGGGACAACACCGCTCTTTGGTACATTTTTTCTTTTTTCAAAATTATTGTTATTGTTATGTTATACCTATTCTCTTGTAATACTGGTGTGCCTGTGCAATAAAGCGTATTGTATTGTAGTACCGGTCGGTCGGGGGACGGGCAGTCGGGGCGGATTAGGTACCTAGCCTACAGCTACAGCAGGCAGACTATGTTATATATATAGTACCTACCTATATAATTATCATAATAATGTATTGTACGTTCCGTAACGCTATGTTTTATAGAAACGAATATTAGGTATTAATATTCATGACAGTATTGTTAGCCCTGAAAAGGGCTTTTTGGTGTGCGCTCGGTGAGCGCCGCGAGTGAGCGAGTAGCGCTAGCACGCGCGCCAGCATCATCTCGATGCCGCCGTTTCTTCAGTTCAGTTGCTTGCTGGTGGTGTGGCCGTGGCCGTGGCCGTGTTGAAACTTGAAGAGCCGGCGAGACAAACGATAGAGGCGTCGTAGAGCGCGCGCGCCGCGCCCCCCCTTCTCTCCCCCGAGGACGATAGGAAGCGTACGAGCGGGCTTGCGTGGCGTGGTTGCGAGGTGTTGTGTGTGTAGTTAACGCACGCACACACGACAATAATATCACGTACACACGCAACTACGCACCATCTTCACTTCACTTCACTTCACTTCACAACACAACACAACACAGCAACAGCAACAGCAGCGGCCGGTGATGGTGATGGTGGGTGACAGACGCCGTCGCCGTCGCGTTTCCGTCGCCGCCCGGTGTTTAACGCGAACGCGACCGTTGCTTACTTCTTAGCTGCGGACGCTTTCTTGGCGGCCGGCTTGGATTTCGGCGTGGAAGCTGCCTTCTTCGGTTTGGGAGCTTTAGGCTTCTTTGTAGGCGGCTTCGCAGTCTTCTTAGCCTTGGGAGCGGCTCCTCCCTTCGCCTTGGCGGGAGCGGCGGCTTTCTTGGCTGCCGGCTTCTTCTTGGCGGCGGCCGCCTTCTTGTCCTTTGCAGCTGCGCCAGCGGAGGACTTTGACTTCGATGGTGAAGCGGCCGATGCGGACGCGGCAGCGGCGGCGGCCTTCTTGCTCTTTGCGCCGGCTGCAGAGGCGGTCGCCTTCTTAGTCTTGGCAGCTGCGGAAGCGGATGCGCCACCCTTGCCGCCCGCCTTGCCGGCGCCGCCGGCTGGTTTCTTGGCCGCGGCAGATTTCGACTCGAGCTTGAACGAACCGGACGCTCCCTTTCCCTTTGTCTGGATCAGGGCGCCAGATTCGACGGCGCTCTTCAGATATTTCCTGATGAAAGGCGCCAGCTTCTCGGCGTCGACCTTGTACTGCGCGGCGATGTATTTCTTGATCGCCTGCAGAGAGGATCCGCTGCGCTCCTTCATCTCCTTGATAGCGTTGTTGACCATCTCGGATGTTTTAGGATGGGTCGGCTTCGCCTTCGGTTTCTTCGCGCCACCGGCGCCTCCCGCTTGTCTCGCTTGCTTCTTCGCCGGTGTAGCGGGTGCCGGAGCCTCGGTTGCCACTGCTGTGTCTGCCATTATTTATTTATTTGTATATTATGTTGATACGAAATAACGATAGCTGCTGTAGGTACTACGTACGTACGTACGTACACGTAGTAAGTAATAAAGTAGGTAACTAAGTTAACGTAAGACGTATATATTTAATTATAGACTTAGATGTCGCCACTTGGGTTTTTCAAACTTGGAACACGCAACGCTCAAGTCCAACGAAACTTTACCGTAACGAGCGCCGTGATGTCGCGGGACGTTTTCTCGTATGAACGCTTGAAACTTTTCACTAACACGTATCTAATAAAATAAAATTTAATAACGTTTATTAGTGTATATCAGGTGCAGTGTATACAGTTTCGGATTCGTCATGAACGCGAGGACGCGATGATATGAAATTTTTGAGAGTGTGCCGTAATACCGACCGGCTGCGGTATTTTATTTTGGCGACTGTCTGCGATGCATCACTCGGGTCCCGTTCAAAATGTATTTTTCTCTATAAAATAGATGGTTATTGTAGATCGAGGTCGACGCGTCAACAAGGAAGATATCGAACTTGATTGGTAACAGGATTTCGTATATATTCCTTAGTCTTGCGAACTAATTATCGACCTAAAATTGAACCGTCGTAAAACACGCGTCGCGCCGAACCGCTAAGGACGGACGACTCCGTCCAGGACGTACAACGTTTAATATACTAATATTAAAATACAAATTGTCTCCTTCGATAACCTCACAGTGTACAGGTGGCGATTTAAAAACCTTAAAGTTAATAAAACCAAGCTGAAAAAAAAGGAATAAAAAAAATGAATGTATTAGCGCATCTCGTAAATACATGATACGCGACGGCGTTCGCGTTGTAGGTACGTACGCCGCTTTCGCGGCGAAAGAAAGACAGACAGAGACAGTTATTTAGATAGATAGATAGATAGGTAGGTAGGTAGGTAGGTAGGTAGGTACCTATCTATTATTCGTATATTATGTTAATTAAATATTAAGAATATTCAACTCGATGAACCGACCGTTAGATAAAACAATAATAATTATGGTAGGTACCTACCTATTACATAATATTATTAAAACAACACAAACAACCAACAATATCAGGTAACCTACCTCTACCTATCTATTTCCCTATTAATTTAGTAAGTACCTACCTATTTAGTAGTATATTTTACCTACCTACTGTGTATTAATTACTTAGTTGTTGCTTCTTTTCTTTTTCAGGTGGTAAGTGCTACAGCTGTACGTATACAATTATAATAATTATTATATAGGTAGGTACCTACCTATGTGATACAGCTACCGACAACGAACACTGCACAGCCGGCTATGTTAAATTGCATTGTGAGTATTGGTCAGTTTATCAATGTTACAATTATTATGTTCAATGTAGGTATAATAATTGTGCGGGACAACCAATAACAGTGAAGCACCGCGGTCCCTACAAACTGACTAGCCAATGGGAAAGCTTGTGTACATAGGTAGAATAGTTAGTATATTAAGATAGTTTAATTTGTAGATTTTTTATAGTTCTTATAATTTTACCGTATAGAAAATAAGTTTTTATTCAATAAAATATATAGTTTGTGTGTGTTTTAATTGCCAAAATAGGTTAAAACCAATAAAAATGTATCGCGGCTCTCGTTACGGTAAAGATTGTTAGTACTTAAGGTTTTTATGTTTATGTTCGTTTAATTCCTATTGGATAAAAAGTATTGTTTGTGATTGGCCAGCCAATAGGAGGCCCTACATTTTTTAAAATAAAAGTAGGAACATTTTTGTCGACCGACACAGTTCGGCGGCAGTACTCAAGATAAGAAGAACAATAAAGGAAGACTCAAAAAGTAGCAAGCAGTTTTATTCTCTTCACCAACCCAGTGCACAAATATACAGAAGCGTATATTTAATGGTCCTTCGAGCCGGATATTGTGAAGAGGAACCGAAGAAATTGCTACAGTGAATTGCAAGAATGGCAGTAACGCGTTCAGAGGGAAGAGGCCGCAAGACAGATACAGAACAGACGCCGTCGTCGTCCGAGGGTACAGCCGCTACCTCGGCGACCGGCACCAGCGGGGAAACAGGGACGGCAACCACCGCCACGGAGACTACCGAACAGACAGCAACTACAAGCTCCGCGACGACAGCGCCCTCTGCCGCACCCTCCTCCGCGATCGACGCGACCTCAGCCGCCGCACCCTCTGTTACGCCCTCCGCCGCACCGACGCTGCCCTCCGAAGCAATTTTGAAGAAACCGACTGAACCGCCTGTCAGAGTACCTGCCGCCGCTGCTGTCACCGACAGAACAGAAGCCTTTCAAGATACAGAAACTGCTACAGTACGAAGAATGAAGAAAGGCATCGCCGGTCTGCCAGAGCCGTGCAGACCACGGGACTCCCGCCCACCCAGCAAGAAGGGGGGTAAGGGGGGGTCCACCCACAGCAAAATCAAGATGTACAAGATAGCGAAGGCTAAGGAAGAATTATTGCGCCTTCAAGTTGAACTAGCTACAGCGCGCCTAGCTGCACTAGAAACAGAAGATACAGAAGATTCGGAAGAAGAAGATGACGTCTCAGTATACACGAAAACAGAAGTGAATGAACGTGTCGACGACTGGGTGAAGAGCCACGCCGCGCAGCCAGTACCAACGATCAACGAGCTGCACCGCCCGGCAGAAGAGCCGGCAGTGAAAACCACCGAAGAGCAGAACCCAGCGAAAAATACAGAAGAGCGTCATCAACAGTCAAGTCACCTGCAGCAAGCACCGGCGGGAGTACAACCTGACTTCACGGAGCTAGCTGCAGCCATCACGAACGCTGTCAAGGCAGCGCAACGCCCCAAGTTCATCGAGTTACCCTTCTTCAACGGGTCACATCAAGAATGGTTACCATTCCGCGCCGCGTACTTCGAAACTGAGAAGATGTTCTCTGCAGTGGAAAATACAAACCGTCTGAGGAGAAACCTGAAAGGAAAAGCCAAGGAAGCAGTTGAAGGTCTACTTATCACCAGCGCACACCCTACAGAAATTATGAAGACATTAGAGTCAAGATTTGGAAGACCCGAATCGATCGCAATGATGGAGATGGAAGCACTCCGCGGATTGCCACGCCTTACAGAATCGCCGCGGGACATCTGCATATTTGCAACTAAAGTCTCCAACATCGTGGCAACTTTGAAGACATTGTGCTGCGTGAACTATATGTACAACCCAGAAGTTTCGAAGGCAGTTGTGGACAAGCTTACACCTACGCTGCGCTACAGATTTTACGACTTCGCGACCGCACAGCCAAAAGAAGATCCTGATCTACTGAAAATAGAAAAGTTCCTCAAGAGGGAAGCGGACTTGTGCGGACCGTATGCGCTACCTGAACAGGTGGCGCCACATGTATCAGGCACCACACAGAAGAGGCCACAGAAGGTGCACAACATGACCGAGAAGAGTAATAATTATACGCCGAAGTGTCCTGTATGTGAAGAAGCCGGACACACCTCTGCAGAATGTGAAAAATTCAAGCAATTAGATGAAAACGCAAGATGGGACATGGCCAAGTCCAAGCGTTTGTGCTTTCGATGTCTTCGCTACAGAACCAAAACACACAGCTGCAAGCCCACGTCGTGCAGTGTCAACGACTGCAAATATTCTCACCACAAGATGCTGCACTACAACAAGACAACAGCTAAGGCAACAGAGAAGACAGAAGAAAAGACATCGAAAGAAGATAATGGAGCAACAGAAGTTATCAACTCAGCATGGACAATCAAGAGGAAGCAATCGTATCTGAAGATCATACCTGTACGAGTTCAAGGGCCGACAGGAGCAGTCAACACCTACGCATTGATGGACGACGGGTCAACGGTTACATTAATCGACGACAGCCTAGCCGAATGCATCGGCGCAACAGGTTTCAAGAGAATTGGTTGAAGGATGCAAGCACCTGATAGGCATTCGTGAATATCTCTCGTACGCAGACGTGAAGCCACGAATATTGATTGGACAGGACAACTGGCATCTTCTGCTGACATCAGATGTGAGAAGAGGAGACAAGAACCAACCAGTGGCCTCACTCACGCCATTGGGATGGGTACTTCACGGGAGTCAAACTCGCACCTGCAGGCACATCGACTTCGTGTCCCACGTCTCAGAAGAAGCAGAAGATAACCTGGAACAACTCGTGAAGCAGTACTTTGAGATGGACGCGCTCTGCATAAATCCCAAGAAGCCGAAGACAGACCCAGAAGAGCAAGCACTACGAATCCTAGAGAAGACAACGACAAGAACAGAAGAAGGAAGATATGTGACTGGACTCCTCTGGCGCAAAGAAGACATCAGGTTTCCCGACAACTACGAGAACTCACTGAAGCGACTCTTCAACATCGAGAAGAAGATTGATCGTGATCCCAAGCTGAAACAGAAGTACACAGAACAGATGGAAGCTCTCGTCCTGAAAGGATATGCTGAACCCGCTCCGAATCAGAAGACTCCAAGCAAGACTTGGTACTTACCGCATTTTCCAGTGATCAATCCGATGAAGCCCGACAAGCTACGAGTGGTCCATGACGCCGCAGCCAAGACGAAAGGAGTAGCTCTGAACGACATGCTACTCAAAGGACCTGATCTTCTGCAGTCTCTACCAGGCGTCGTCATGCGTTTCCGACAGCACCTGATCGCAGTCACCGCAGACATCAAGGAAATGTTTATGCAAGTCAAGCTGCGAACTGAAGATAGGGATTCACTTCGATACCTATGGCGTGGAGATCGTCGAGACAACCAGCCTCCAGAAGAATACAGAATGACATCGTTGATCTTCGGTGCGTCGAGTTCTCCATCAACAGCAATATACGTCAAGAACTTGAACGCAACACAGCATGAAGAAACTCACCCAGAAGCAGCAGCCGCTATCATACAGAAGCACTACGTCGACGATTATTTAGATAGCTTCAGAAGCCTTGAAGACGCCGTGCGCATCACGAGAGGTGTGCGAGAAGTGCACACGAAGGCCAGCTTCGAGTTGAAACAGTGGAAGTCCAACTCACCGTCACTTCTAGAAGCACTTGGCGAAAATGAACAGACAGAAGATATAGAACTCTACAAGACAGAAGAGAAGACCGAACGAGTGCTGGGCGTAATCTGGAAACTCAACGCCGATGAACTCACCTTCAATCTCAACCTAGCTCGCATCCCACCAACGCTGATAGAAGGGAAAACACCGACGAAGAGAGAAGCGCTACGAATAGTAATGTCATTATTCGACCCGCTTGGCTTCGCATCGCCCGTTACCATAAAAGCGAAGCAGCTTCTACAGGAGGTGTGGCGCAGAGGGACATCGTGGGATGACAAAATCGACGAAGACCTAGCAGGACAATGGGAGAACTGGATGAGTCACCTGAAGAATCTCTGCAACGTGACGATCCCGAGGCAGTATCTCCACTACAGTGACGCCGTTTCGATACAGCTGCATGTCTTCACCGATGCCAGCGAGTCAGCCTACTCTGCGGTCCTATTTTGGAGAACAGTAGCGCCGAGCGGTGAAGTCAGCCTGTCACTCATCATGGCAAAGGCAAAGGTGGCGCCGTTGAAGTTAACGTCGATCCCGAGGTTGGAGCTACAGGCAGCAGTCATGGGAGCTAGGCTAGCAGAAACAGTGACAGAAGAACACGAGCGGAAGCCCGACAGCAAGATATTCTGGACAGACAGCAAGACAGCACTCACCTGGATACGGACTGGGTCACGCTCATACAAACCGTATGTGGCTCATCGTCTGGCAGCAATAGAAGAGTGCTCCAAGGTCAACGAATGGCGCTGGGTACCGACGAAGATGAACGTAGCAGACGACGCGACACGAGACGTCCCAGCAACATTCAACAAGGATCATCGCTGGTACAAGAGACCTGCCTGCTTGTCGCTTAGCTCACCATAAGCGACCCTTCACATTTACAGGGGTCGACTACTTCGGACCTCTCTCCGTGACCATCGGGCGAACACGCCAGAAGAGATACGTGGCCATCTTCACGTGTCTCACCATGCGAGCCATACACCTAGAAATTGCCGGCTCGCTCAGCGCCGACTCAGCAGTGATGGCACTTAGAAGAATGATTGCGCGACGTGGCTGCCCGACCCAAATCTGGTCGGACAACGGCACCAACCTGAAAGCAGCTGACAAGGAACTTCGACAAGCAATCGACGAGGCAACAGCAGAAGAAGCAGCGAAGAGGACAATCTCCTGGCGCTACATTCCGCCTGGAGCACCATTCATGGGCGGAGCCTGGGAACGAATGGTTCGCTCTGTGAAGACAGCACTCACAGCGACACTACATGAACGCCACCCGACAGAAGAAGTACTCTCCACTCTACTAGCCGAGGCAGAGTACACAGTCAACAGCCGTCCGCTGACACATGTATCGGTCAGCGCAGAAGACCCGGAAGCCTTGACTCCCAACCACTTCCTGCTGGGAGGACCTGGACGAGTACCGCAGCCAGGGACCTTCACCGAGCAAGACACCGTCTCCAGATCCAGCTGGCGATCAGCGCAGCGACTAGCAGACATCTTCTGGACGCGCTGGGTGAAAGAATACCTCCCCGAACTTCAAAACCGGCGGGAGCCACATGGACGAGGGTCAGCTGTACAAGTCGACGACCTCGTGCAGATAGTCGACGCAAATCTACCCCGCAACGTGTGGATCCGAGGACGAGTCATCGCCACGTACCCGGGACCAGACGGCATCGTGCGGACGGTGGACATCCGGACCAAGGGAGGAGTGCTGCGACGGCCGGTCAAGAAGCTGGTGATCCTGCCCCTGTCTACAGACGTCGAGCCCGCACCGGAAGATCATGCAACGTAGTTGCACGGCGGGAGAAATGTGCGGGACAACCAATAACAGTGAAGCACCGCGGTCCCTACAAACTGACTAGCCAATGGGAAAGCTTGTGTACATAGGTAGAATAGTTAGTATATTAAGATAGTTTAATTTGTAGATTTTTTATAGTTTTTATAATTTTACCGTATAGAAAATAAGTTTTTATTCAATAAAATATATAGTTTGTGTGTGTTTTAATTGCCAAAATAGGTTAAAACCAATAAAAATGTATCGCGGCTCTCGTTACGGTAAAGATTGTTAGTACTTAAGGTTTTTATGTTTATGTTCGTTTAATTCCTATTGGATAAAAAGTATTGTTTGTGATTGGCCAGCCAATAGGAGGCCCTACATTTTTTAAAATAAAAGTAGGAACATTTTTGTCGACCGACACAGTTCGGCGGCAGTACTCAAGATAAGAAGAACAATAAAGGAAGACTCAAAAAGTAGCAAGCAGTTTTATTCTCTTCACCAACCCAGTGCACAAATATACAGAAGCGTATAATAATTATATAGGTTGGTAGATATTTATAATAAAAAATAAAAACTATATCACGACCGTGCCCGTAGGTAGGTACGTACGCGTTTTAGACAACTCTTCTCAAGAAACATATCATTCACAAATAATATATAGAATCATGTGCGGCCCTGAAAAGGGCCTTTTTATTTGGCAATGCGCGCGTCTATATACTTATGGTTATCACCATAGTATGTAGAACATGTTGCGTAGGCAGCCACACGCGTCCGTAGTTCAGTTTAACCGCCGAAACCGTACAGGGTACGGCCCTGACGCTTCAGAGCGTAGACGACGTCCATGGCGGTGACGGTCTTCCTCTTGGCGTGCTCGGTGTATGTGACAGCGTCGCGGATCACGTTCTCTAGGAACACCTTCAACACCCCGCGAGTCTCTTCGTATATCAGACCGGAGATACGTTTCACGCCACCTCTGCGAGCCAGACGACGGATGGCGGGCTTCGTGATACCCTGGATGTTATCACGAAGTACTTTCCTGTGACGCTTGGCTCCTCCTTTTCCAAGACCTTTGCCTCCCTTACCGCGGCCGGTCATGTTGCTGCTTGTTTATTTACACACAAGAAACTTGTACACGTTCACGCTGGGCGAACGAGAACGACTGACTGTATAAAAATTTTCCTTTTTTTTTTTTTTTTTTTTGAAATGGCCTATTGCAGATAACTCCGTGAGCTAGATCTGCGTAACCGGGCTTTGGTGGGACCAGAAGGGTCTCTCACCGTAAAGTATTAAAAATAAAATAGCACAGCTAAGGGCACCCCATAATGGGGCTCGGACCTAGGCTTAGGGCGCTATTGGTAATTGAACAAGAAGGGACTTGCAAAATCGGTGAGTTATTATTATTTGGGGACATGTTTTGGTCTACTTGCACAGCGCGGGCTGGCGGGGTCAAGGGTCGGGGGGTTGGGTACGCTACTCTATGCCGCGGAGGTACTCGCCGTCGAGTACGGTAAGAAGGGCGTCTGTCGTGTGTAGTGATGCCAGTTTTTGAGGCTAACTTTAAGCTCTCTTGATAGAGAGTGATGTCATCGTCCTTGTTGATGAGGGCGTGTCGTGGGCGTCGTGTACGTGAGATTTGTGAGGGTGTGTAACGAGCGGCTGCTGCCACTAACGGGTTAGTGTGTGTAGTAGCAGAATCGAAGAAGCGTTTAGAAGCTTTTTTCATAAAGTGCCTGATGGTCGGCATATTTAAAT
The DNA here is from genome assembly GCA_932294325.1 of Allophyes oxyacanthae. Lineage (NCBI taxonomy): Eukaryota > Metazoa > Arthropoda > Insecta > Lepidoptera > Noctuidae > Allophyes > Allophyes oxyacanthae. Next base: position 3,963,823 of record OW028638.1, read on the forward strand.
CGACATGTAATTGCTCATTGCGTACGTACCAGGGGGAGCCCGTGGCACGGCGCATGAATCGATTCTGGAGGGTTTGCATCCTTGCTAAGCGAGACGGCTCAACGTGTGCGAACACGACGCTAGCATATGTCATAATAGGGCGTATACACGCAGTATAGATTCGCACCTTGGACTTAAGGGCTAGTTTACTGCGTGCATTGAGGAGGCCGTGGAGGCGACCGAGCGCAAAGGCTGCGCGGTTGCGTACAATTTTAATGTGCTCTGTGAATTTAAGTCTATTGTCCAGAGTCACCCCAAGGTATTTGGCCTTGGTGTCCCATGGGATCGGTTGGTCTGACATGGTGATGGGTCGGGTGCGAGTGTGGGCGTTGCAGTTTTTGCCTTTCTTGACAAAAAGTACTGCTGCGCTTTTGGTGGGATTGATTTCGATCCTCCATTTCTTAAACCATTGCTCGAGAGCATTAGCTGCGGATTGGAGGTTTAGAGCTATTGACTTTGGGCTAAAACCTGTGTAAAAAATGGCAGTGTCGTCAGCGAAAAGCGCTAGTTGGCACTTGTTATGTTTGGGGATGTCGCTCGTGTAGAGTGAAAACAGTAGTGGGGAGAGCACGGAGCCCTGCGGGACTCCTGCTCGTATAGGGTGAGGAGAGGAGAGGGCGCTTCCAATACGATAGCGAAAGGTGCGATTTGACAGGAAGTCTCGTATGATGAGCACGAGACGATCAGGCACGTTGAGTGTATACAGCTTATATATTAAGCCGTTTGACAACGCCTTCCATAATCTTCTACACCTCCCCGCGGGGGGCGGGGGGGTGAGGAATCGGGGTCTGGGCGCGAGCCACATTTCCCGAAGGATCTTACGCGGCCCATAGAAGTATGGGCCGGTCATTGGCTGTTTGGATTTTGTCCGTATTTGTGACGTCATAGCGGTGACGTCACAAGTACGTTGGCTGACTGAAGGATACTAACAGTCGGGTATCTGCGAGTGTGTCTGTAGGGGCGCCCTAAGAGTTTCACGTCACCCAGGCGGTCCGTACCCCGCTAGGTGAGACCCCCAGTTACCTGGGGGAGGCCCGGCGGGGTCTGCCGACGCACTTGGTGACGACTTCAGGTGGCGCCCTCCTACAGAGAGGTGATTGACCTGTGTTTACAACGCATTCAGAGCTAGCCGATTACGTTGCAAACACAAGACGAAGTGAGCGTATTGAACGGTTTGATGTTGTGTGTCACCGTTCAATGTTTACGTTTCGTACGTTCACCCGCCCGTGAGGCGCAGTCAACGTGTGAGTCATAGCGCGTGTGCAGTGGTGCGTGTCTGTACTATAACTGCTACGACTATGTGAACTTAGCCGCAGCGAATTATTGTAGGCGTGTGTATTGGGTTTGGTTTTATGTTGTCTTTGTTTGGGTGGGCGGCGTGTAGAGTGGGGCCGCCCACTCAGGGTCAGTCCGGTGGGGGGGGCGGAGCAGCGTCCGCTGTGAGGTCGCGCGGGAAGTGTTTGGAGTCAGGGGGGCGCGCGTGCCAGGGCGCCAGGTGCTTGACGTGGGGCCAAGCAGAGGCGTCGGCGCGCGCGAACATCTTCTTCGCCATCGCCGTGGTGAAGTCCACGATGCTCTCGACTCGCAGGTCCCTGTTGATGACAGAATTCCTCACGTAGCGAGGAGCGTTAGTAATTAAGCGCAGCGTGATGTTTTGCTGCGCTTGGAGGCGCTTGCGGTTGGTCTCGCTCGTGAGGGCGAGCCAGGCTGGGGAGGCGTATGTGAGCTGGGGGCGTATGTACGTCTTGTACACGCCCAGCTTGACTCGGAGAGGGAGGCGCGAGGAGAGTACGGGGCGGAGCATGTGGCGGGATGCTTTGACCCGCGCGACCGTGTTGCGGACGTGCTTGGCCATGGTGAGCCGGCGGTCGATGGTGACGCCAAGGTACTTGGCAGTCATGGACCACTCGACGTCGGCTCCCATGAGTCGCAGCTTCGGAGGGTAGTGGTGGGCGCGTGTGGTGATGATCGTCGCCTGTGTCTTACCTACGTTTACCGACAATCTCCACTTGCTGAGCCAGTCGGGGAGGTCGTCTAGTGTGCGCTGCATCTTGATGGCCGCGTGCTCGCCGTTCAGCGAGGTGGTGATGTACGCGGCGTCATCAGCGTACAGCGCGAGCGTCGATGAGTGCGTGGCGGGAATGTCGTCGGTATAGCGGGCGTATAACACAGGCGAGAGGCAGCTCCCCTGTGGAACTCCTGCGGCGATGGGGTGGGCAGGGGAGAGCGCGTCTTCCACTGCGACTCGGTAAGTCCTGTTTTCTAGGAATGATGAGACCACCTGTATCAAGCGGCGGGGCGTCGGTGACGTCGTCAGTTTGTAGAGCAGACCGGTGTGCCAGACTCTATCAAACGCCTTCTCCATGTCGAGGAAAACTGCTGCGGCGTACTCGCGTCTGTTCACTGCCGCTGTGAGCAGGTGCAGTACCCTCGACAGTTGGAGCGTCGTGCTGTGCTCGGCGCGGAACCCGAACTGTTCTTCGCGTGGGGTGAGGAATGGTGTAAGATGGCGCAGCAGGAGCGACTCGAACACCTTAGAGGTGGTGGGCAGGAGAGTGATCGGCCGATAGCTCTCCGGCTTCTGGACGTTTTTGTGGGGCTTGGGCAGCATAATTACACGCCCTTCCTTCCACGCGGAGGGGAACGTGCCGGTGCGGAGTACGCCTGTGAAGAGCCGCGCAAGTGCTGCCACTGTGCGCGGTGGTAGGTGGCGCAGCGCCTTGTTGGTGATTCCGTCCGCACCGGGGGCCTTCTTCACTTTAGTTCTTCTAATCTGCCGCAGTACTTGGCCCGGGGAGAAGAAAACTGGGTCTTCCTCGGGAGCTATCGGCGTGGAAAAGAACTCTCTAAGGTGTTGCTCGACTGCTGTGACGTGCTCCGTTGCATCAGTCGGGTTCGGCGTAAATTGACGCTCCAAGTGAGAGGCGAAGATCTCTGCCCGGTCTGTGGCAGTGTATCTCAACGCCCCGTCGCTGTTCACGAGCGGGCGCACCGGGGCTGGGGTAGTCTTTAGGCGCCGACACAGCTTGTGTATCGACGGCCAGTCACTGTCCGCGGAGTCTATATAGTTCTCCCAGCTCTCGGTGGTGTGAGCCTGGAGCTCGGCCTTCACCTTGTCCGTGAGTCGATTCAGCTGATTTTTCATGACAGGGCAGCGAGTGTGCTGCCACTGTTTGCGTAGGCGCCTCTTGTCGGCGATCATGCGCATGATGTGTGCGGGGAGCGCGGGGTAACGTCCCCTGGGCGCGGGAGCCGCTGTTGTCGCCGACTCTAAGGCGCTCTTTATGCTCGTGGTGAGCTCCTCTGCCAGCTGATCGACTTCGGCCGCCGTTGTGACAGGCCGAGTAGGCGTGGTGGTCTCCATCCTTTCCTGGAACTTCTTCCAGTCCGTACGGGGACGCGGTGCTGAATGAGCGAGTCGGGTGGTATCGGCTTCTAGGACGACGAGGACGGGCTGGTGATCAGACTGCACCTCGTCGTCTAGCACTTGCTGCGTGATCTGGTAGCGCAGGCCTCTGTGTATGACGATGTCCAGCACGTCGGGTAGGTGTGCGGCTATGTCCGGGTAGTGGGTGGGCGTCTCAGGGCCGGACACGTCATATCCGTGCGCTTCCGCGTCGGCGAAGAGTCGTCTCCCCTGGTGGTTCGACTTTTGGGAGTTCCACGCCGGGTGCTTGCTGTTCATGTCGCCGGCGATGATGGTAGGGTGAGGGGCATCGATCAGGATGTGTACGTCCGCTAGATCTGTATGTGCGTGCGGCGGTTTGTACGCAGCGTACACGCGCAGGTGGTCGCCAGCGACTGACAGCTGCACTCCCAGGGCGTAGAAGCTGCTGATGGGGGGTGGTGGTAGCTCTTGGTGAACGACTCTTCGCTTCACAATTACCGCCAGACCACGGTAATTACAGTGCGCCGACTGCTCATCCTTTCTGTAAGTGATGTAACCCGGGAATTTAATTTTATCTGCAGGTCCCAGGTGTGTTTCACTTATAAGCACCACGTCGATGTCCTGTTCCTGCAGCAGAGGACGGAGGAGGGCGACCTTGTTCTTGAGGCCGCGCGCATTCCAGTGAATAATTCTCAACGACCTAACCACAGTAAGTAATTAAAGTGGCTATGCCGTTGAGAACTACACGCACCGGGTCCTCTCTCCTGCGTAGTGCGTATAGCACGTCTTGTAGGACCCGTATCGCGGCCTCTATGAGCGCGTCGTTGGGTGTGAGCGTCTGGTCTCGGTTCTGGGTGTTGGGTATTCTGGGTGCCGTTTGTGCGTGTGACGTCAGACGCTGCACTTGTGACTGCGTCTCATATTGTTGCGACGCCGACTGCGAGTAATTCGGTACCGCCCGCTGTTCGAACGGCCCCTGCGTTGCGGAGATACCGGGCGCAACGTTTCTCGCCGCCCGGCCCCATTTGGTCGCGGCGCCATGGTTGACCTCATTAGATGTAGACGTAAACATGGCGGGCGGCGGTGGCGCGCGTACGTTTTCTTTACCGGTGGCGCCATCTGTCGGTCGGCGTGCGAGGTCGTCCTTTTGTTTGCTTCCCCCCGGTGCGGTGTGCGGGGGGAAGGGGCGTGGGTTTGTTATGACACCGCCGGCCAGCTGTTTACGGTTATTAAACTCGTTTTGCTTCGGTCCGGTGGTGTCATCTGTGACGTCATTTTTGTTGTTGATATATTTTGTGGGATCTGTGTTCGTGTTCGTGTTTTTTCCCTTCCCACGCCTTCTTTTCCTCCGTCCTTGTTGGAGGGAGGGGGTGGCCTCTCCGCGCGCTGTGGGCCCGTTTGCCGTCGCCATCAGCGTTGATGACTGTGCCTCCTCTAGCGGGGTGGGGTTGATAAGCGGGGGGGGAGCGGCTGATTGAGCGTTGGCTCCGTTTGTCTTCTTGTTGCTGTGGCTGATGGCGACTGTCCCCGCTCGCCGGTTGCGCACCTCCTTACGCAGTACGGGACAGGCCGAGTTGTTGGCAGGGTGAGCGCCGCCGCAGTTTGCGCAGGTGGCGGGCTCGTCCCGTGGGCGAGTGCACTCCTTTGCGCGGTGTTCGCCGCCGCATCTCACGCAGGCGAGCGGGCGGTGACACTGGTGCGATGAGTGGCGGAATTGCTGGCACCTGTGGCACTGGGATGGGCCCTTCTTCCCACGCCATGCCTCTATTTTTACGCCGGGCATGCAGAGTAGCTCTGTTATTTGGTATATGCCCGGGGTGAGGTCAGGGGTTTTTTTAAGTACCGCATGGAATATGCAGCCCGGTCGTCCCTGTCTAGCCTTTATGTGGCGGACGAACTCGGGCTCATAACCTAGCGCGCGGAGCTCCTCTTCAATGTCCGTGGGCTCGGTGTCGACGGGCAGCCCCCTGATGGCCACCTTGAGGTTCCTGTCCGCTGGCAGTGAGTAGGAAAACCAGACAACGTTTTCCTCTTTTTCGAGCTCCGTCAGGTAGCTCTGTACGAGACGGTACTCCTCGTCTGATTGTGGGGTAAAGCGTACCCCATTCCCGTAAGCGCGGGCATTGGGGGCGCGACCTAGCTTCGCCTTCAGGGCCTTAAAATGGCGCGCCCAGGTTGGCATCTTCTCTACTACCAGCGGGGGGTAGCGAAGCTTCTTCTCTTTCTTCTCCTCGTGTGGCTTGCTACCCGCGTTAACACGGCTGCCGGAGGTGTTGACAGCGCGTGCGGGGGCTGCGGAGCCGGAGGGGGTCCTCTTCTTTGGTGGGGGTGATGCGACTATTTTTGCGAACGACGTCGACGCGACGCCGTCGTCTGTGTGTTCGCTTGCGGGGGAGCGCGGAGAGTCTACGCATGGGCGTTTCGCGGTGTCGGTGGCGTCGTCGTCGGGGCTACGCTGCCGCCTCTGGGCGGCCCTTTGGGTTAGGCCGAAGTCAAAGCCTAGGTCAAAACTTGGTATTGATGGCACTTGACTTACCTCGAACTCCATAGGCGACAGCTGTAGCTGTGGCAGGTCGGGCAGGGATCCCGTCGTGGGTGGTCTGGCTGGCTTCCTTGTTCTCGGCAGCGCGGTTCTTTCGGCGCTGGCGCTGCCGGTGCTGGACACTGAGGAGGCGATCGAGGAGTTCGAGCCCGCCAGAGACGAGTATAGCGATCGTGATGCCGGTGATGAGGGCGCCGAGCCACGGGGGGCTGGCGGGGACGCGAGCTCGGCCTGTCTGTGCACAACAGGCCGAGTCGGTGTTCCGGTCTGTGCGCGTGTTCTCGCGGCGGCACTGGGTGGCGCGCTCGACACCGGCGTGCGCGACGGTGGAGCTCCGCGGGGGTCGGCGCGGGAAGCGGGCGCGGGCGGGCGCGCGGCCGGGCGGCGCGGCGGTGGAGCGGCGAGCTCCATGGGCACCGGACGGAAAGCAGGCGGTCGGACCGCCGCTGCGGGCGTTCGCGACGTCGGCGGTGCGCTTGTTTTTGGCGAATCGGTGGACGCAGCCTGCGGGGCGGCGCAGGGCGCGGACGCGGGCGCGGCTTCGGAAGCGCGCGGTCGGAGGGGCGTACCGTCACTTGCCGGGTGACGTGCTGCCAGTGCTAGGTCCCGGGACTCCGGGAGCGAGTTTGTTCGGCCGCGAACTTGCTGCTGCTGGCGTCGGTGGCCCTGAGAAGGGCCTTTTGGGTCGGGGCCCGGGCCCCCGAGGGGACCGCGGGTACCCTGAGACGACATCTCGGGGACGTGGCCTTACCGCGACCGCTTCAATGTGCTTGCGCACATCGGGCGGCAGGGGTTCGGCGGTCCCTCTGTGTGTACGTCAAAGCCTGTTGCCAAGCCCTGGCGTACACGCAGGTGGAGAGATGCGGTCCGTGCGGAGTTATAGGTACACTTTGATTTTTTTCTTGATGCGGGTAGAAGTTTTGCCTTAAAAAGACCGTTATTTTACGCGCGAAAGTAAGAAAACGAGCGACCGTAACTGAGTGCCACGATAGCTTTCCATTGACAACGCCTTCCATAATCTTCTACACCTCCCCGCGGGGGGCGGGGGGGTGAGGATTCGGGGTCTGGGCGCGAGCCACATTTCCCGAGGGATCACACGCGGCCCATATGAAGTATGGGCCGGTCATTGGCTATTTGGATTTTTCTGTACCTGTGACGTCATAGCGGTGACGTCACAAGTACGTTGGCTGACTGAAGGATACTAACAGTCGAGTATCTGCGAGTGTATCTGTAGGGGCGCCCTAAGAGTTTCACGTCACCCAGGCGGTCCGTACCCCGCTAGGTGAGACCCCCAGTTACCTGGGGGAGGCCCGGCGGGGTCTGCCGACGCACATGGTGACGACTTCAGGTGGCGCCCTCCTACAGAGAGGTGATTGACCTGTGTTTACAACGCATTCAGAGCTAGCCGATTACGTTGCAAACACAAGACGAGATGTGCGTATTGAACGGTTTGTTATTTGTGTGTCATCGTTCAATGTATACGTTTCGTACGTTCACCCGCCCGTGAGGCGCAGTCAACGTGTGGGTCATAGCGCGTGTGCAGTGGTGCGTGTCTGTACTATAAATGCTGCGGCTATGTGAACTTAGCCGCAGCGGATTATAGTGAGCGTATGTACTAGGTTAGGTTTCATGTTGTCTTTGTTTGAGTGGGTGGCGTGTAGAGTGGGGCCACTCACTCAGGGTCAGTCCGGTGGGGGGGGGGTGGCAACAGCGTCCGCCACGGTGAGGTCGCGCGGGTAGCGTCTGGCGTCGGGAGGGCGCGCGTGCCAGGGCGCCAGGTGCTTGACATGGGGCCAAGCAGAGGCGTCGGCACGCGCGAACATCCTCTTCGCCATCGATGCGGTGAACTCCTCGATGCTCTCGACTCGCAGGTCCCTGTGAATCACAGAGTTCCTCACGAAGCGAGGGGCTTTAGTAATGGTGCGCAGCGTTTTGTTCTGCTGCACACGGAGGCGTCTGCGGTGGGTCTCGTTCGTGAGGGCGAGCCATGCTGGGGAGGCGTAGGTGAGCTGGGGGCGGATGTACGCTTTGTACACGCCCAGCTTAACTCGGAGGGGGAGGTGCGAGGAGAGCGCGGGGTGGAGCAGATGACGGGTAGCTCGCACCCGCGCGACCGTGGTTTTGACGTGTTGTGCCATGGTGAGCCGACGGTCGAGTGTGACGCCAAGGTACTTGGCCGTCTTGGCCCATTCGACGTCGACCCCCAGGAGTCGCAGTTTCGGAGGGTTGTGGTTGGCGCGTGTTGACACTATCATCGCCTGTGTCTTTCCCACGTTAACCGACAGTCTCCACTTGCTGAGCCAGTCGGGGAGGTCGTCCAGGGCGCGCTGCATCTTGGAGGCCGCGTGTTCGCCGTTAAGCGAGGTGGTGATATACGCGGCGTCGTCAGCGTACAGCGCGAGCGTCGATGTGTGCGTGGCGGGGATGTCGTCGGTATAACGCGAGTACAACACAGGCGAGAGGCAGCTCCCTTGTGGTACTCCGGCGGCGATAGGGTGGGCGGCGGAGAGCGCGTCTTCCACTGCGACTCTGAAACTCCTGTCTGTGAGGAAGGAAGAGACCACCTGTATCAGGCGACGGGGCGTCGGTGACGTCGTTAGCTTGTAGAGCAGACCGGTGTGCCAGACTCTATCAAACGCCTTCTCCATGTCGAGGAATACTGCAGCGGCGTATTCCCGTTTGTTCACGGCCGCCGTGAGCAGGTGCAGCACCCTCGACAGCTGGAGCGTCGTGCTATGTTCGGCTCGGAAGCCGAACTGTTCTTCGCGCGGTGTTAGGTGGGGCGTTAAGTGTCGCAGCAGGAGCGTTTCGAACACCTTAGAGATGGTGGGCAGGAGGGTGATCGGCCGATAGCTCTCCGGCTTCAGCGTATTCTTCCCGGGCTTTGGGATCATTATGACGCGCCCCTCTTTCCACGCGGAGGGGAACGTTCCGGTGCGGAGGACGCCAGTGAATAGGCGCGCTATTGCGGCCGTCGTGCGCGGTGGCAGGTGGCGTAGCGTCGTGTTCGTAATGCCATCCGCACCGGGCGCCTTTCTTAGTTTTGTTTTTAGTATGGCGCGTCGTACTTGGCCCGGTGAGATGAATGCCGGGTCTTCATCGGAGGCTATCGGCGTGGTGAAGAACTCCCTAAGGTGTTGCTCTACCGCTGCGACATGGTCCGTGGCATCCGTTGGGTTAGGTGAGAATTGACGCTCCAGGTGAGAGGCGAAGATCTCTGCCCGGTCTGAGGCGGTGTATCTCAACGCCCCGTCGCTGTTCACTAGTGGGCGTACGGGAGCTGGGGTATTCTTGAGGCGCCGACACAACTTGTGTATCGACGGCCAGTCGCTGTCCGCAGAGTCGATGAAGTTCTCCCAGCTCTCGGTGGAGTGAGCCTTCAGCTCGGCCTTCACTTTGTCTGCGAGCCGGTTGAGTTGGTTTTTCATTGTTGGACAACGCGTCTGCTGCCACTGCTTGCGTAGACGCCTTTTGTCGGCGATCATACGCTTGATGTGTGCGGGTATTCCGGGGATGCGGCCCTGTGGAGCGGATGTCGCTGTGGTCGCCGACTCTAAGGCGCTCTTAATGCAAGCAGTGAGTTCGTTGGCCAGCTCTTCGACATCGGCCGTCGTAGTGATAGGCCGAGTGGGCGTGGTGGTCTCCATCCTTGCGGTGAAAGTTTTCCAGTCCGGTATGGGACGTGGCGCTGGACGAGCTAGTCGGGTGGCGTCGGCTTCTAGGACGACGAGGATGGGCTGATGGTCAGACTGCATCTCGTCGTCTAGCACTTGCTGTACTAACTGGCAGCGTAGGCCGCTGTGCACGGTGATGTCCAGCACATCGGGCATGCAGTTGGTGTTGTCCGGGTAATGGGTAGGCGTCTCTGGGCCGGACACCTCGTATCCGCGGGCCTCTGCGTCGGCGAAGAGTGCTCGTCCCGATGTGTTCTCCACGTTGGAGTTCCACGCTGGGTGCTTGCAGTTAAGGTCGCCGGCGATGATGGTGGGGTGTGGCGAGTCCAGCAGCTTGCGGATGTCTGCGGTCGCCAATGGAGTGTTTTTAGGCGGTTTGTATGCCGCGAACAGTCGCAGGTGGTCGCCGGCAACGGACAGCTGCACACCCAGTGCGTAAACGCTATTGAGTGTTGGTGGTGGGAGCTCCTGGTGGATGACTCTTCGCCTGACGATAACCGCCAGACCGCGGTATTGTCGGTTAGTAGCCGACCGCTCGTCCTTTCTATACGTAATATATCCTGGGAATTTTATTTTGTCTGCAGGTCCCAGGAATGTCTCGCTGATGAGCGCCACGTCTATGTTCTGTTCCTGCAGTAGTGGACGGAGGAGGGCGACCTTGCTTTTGAGGCCGCGCGCGTTCCAATGCACTATCCTTAACGGTCTAGGCACAGAAATTTATTAGAGTCGCCATGCCGTTGAGTACGACACGTACCGGGTCCTCTCTCCTGCGCAGTGCATATAGCACATCCTGCAGGACCCGGATCGCGGCCTCAATGAGTGCGTCCCGGGCGGTGAAGTTCTGGTCTCGGTCTTGGTCTTGGTCGTGGTAGTGATGGCCCGGTAGCCCTGCCGACTGCGGATACGTGGGTACCATCCGCTTCTCAATCGGCCGTCGGGGAACCGAGATATTGCAGTTCGCATTCTTTTGCATCTCTGCCCGGCTCCCCTGTGGCGCGAGACGTGTCAGCGGCGCCCTGAGTGTCGACTCGTTGTTAGCGCCATCTGTCGGCAGGAATGCAAGGCCGGTCTTACTTGTGGGTCCCCCCGGGCCGCGGGGCGGCAGGGGGGGGCGTGGGAAACTAGTGGCGCCACCGCTTTGTGTCGACGGCGCAGACTGCGAACTATGTAAGGAATGTCGTTGGGACGACAGGTGTACTGGCGGCAGGTGCGCCTTTGGAATGTCGTCCGTTGGAATGTGGTTCGTCTTGTTTACGTTTATGTTCGCAGGTGCGCGTGACGTAGGCTTTTGTTCTTGGGTGCTTGTACTCGGTCTCGTTTTAGAGACCGGTTTTCTAGCGGTGGCGCTTGTGTGTGTGACGTCGTCTACCTGTTTATGTACGTCATCCGCGTCATCCTCGGCGACGTAGCCTTGTTGGCGTTCGTGGTAGGTTTTCTGTTGCGTGTTTTGTGGATTCTTTCTCCCACGCCTTCTCTTCCTCCGTCCCTGTGAATGTTGTTGTTGTGGGGGGGGGGCTTCTCCGCGCGCTGTGGGGCCGTTTGCTGCCGCCATCAGCGTAGCCGTGTGTGCTTCCTCTCCTAGGGGGGGGGGGGGGGTTGTTTGTCCTCGTATACTGTGCGTTTGGTGGTCGTTTGTTTCCACTGATGGCGACAGTGCCCGCTCGCTTGTTGCGCTCCTCCTTTCGTAATACGGGGCAGTTTACGCTGTTTGCGGGGTGAGCGCCGCCGCAGTTTGCGCAGGTAGCGGGCTCCTCTCGTGGGCGTGGGCATTCGCTGGCGCGGTGTTCGCCGCCGCATCTTACGCAGGCGAGCGGGCGGTGGCACATGTGCGACGAGTGGCGGAACTGTTGGCATCTGTGGCACTGGGAAGGGCCCTTCTTCCCGCGCCATGCCTCGATCTTTACACCGGGCATGCATAATAACTCGTCTATGAGGTATATGCCCGGTGTGAGGTCAGGGGTCTTCTTTAGGACTGCATGGAATATGCAGCCCGGACGTCCCTGTCTCGCCTTTATGTGCCGGACGTACTCAGGAACGTATCCCAGCGCGCGGAGTTCCTTCTCGATTTCCTCCGGCTCGGTGTCCACAGGCAGCCCCCTGATGGCTACCTTTAGGCTCCTATCCGCTGGCAGAGAGTATGAGAACCACACCACGTTCTCTTCTTTCTCCAGCTCGGTCAGATATCGCTGGACGAGGCGGTATTCTTCGTCCGATTGTGGTGTGAATCTCACACCACTGCCGTAGGCTCTTGCGCTGGGCGCGCGTCCCAATTTCGCCTTTAGCGCCTTAAAGTGGCGCGCCCAGGTCGGCATCTTCTCAACTACCAGCGGTGGGTAGCGGAGTTTTCTGATGTTCGCGCGGTTGCCGGACGAGCTGGCATTGGCGGTATCGGGGGCTGCGGGGCCGGGGGGCGTCTTTTTCTTCGCGGGCGGCGATGCGGTGACCTTAGCGAAGGTCGCCGGCGTGATGTCGTCTGTGCACTCGGATAGGGGTGACCGCGGTGAGTCGACGCATGGTCGTTTCGCGACGTCATCGGCCTCGTCGTCGGGACTACGCTGTCGCCTTTGGGCGGCTCTCTGAGTGAGGCCGAAATCAAAACCGAGATCAAAAGTTAGGACTTGGCTCACCTGTGTTTCCATCGGCGACAGCTGTAGTCGTGGCAGGTTGGGCAGTGATCCCGTCGTGGGTGGTCCGGTTGATGGTCTGGTTCTCGGCAGCGCGGTCCTCGAGGCGCTGCCGGTGCTGGAGATCGATGAGGCGACCGATGAGTTTGAGCCTGCCAATGAGGAGTACATCGACCGCGAAGCCGGAGATGAAGGCGCTGAGCCACGGGGGGCTGGCGGGGACGCGAGCTCGGCCTGTCTGGGCACAGCAGGCCGAGTCGGTGTTCTGTGTTGTGCGCGTGTTCTCGCGGCGGCACTGGGCGGCGCGCTCGACACCGGCGTGCGCGACGGTGGAGCTCCGCGGGGGTCGGCGCGGGAGGCGGGCGCGGGCGGGCGTGCGGCCGGGCGGCGCGGCGGTGGAGCGGCGAGCTCCATGGGCACCGGACGGAACGCAGGCGGTCGGACCGCCGCTGTGGGCGTTCTCGACGTCGGTGGGGTGCTCACGGGCAGGAACGCGGAGGGCGCAACCAGCGGGGCGGCGCTGGGAGCGGGCGCGGGCGCAGCTACGGGAGCGCGCGGTCGGAGGGGCGCACCGTCACTTGCCGAGTGACGTGCTGCCAGAACGAGGTCCCGGGACTCCGGGAGCGAGTTAGTCCGGCCGCGAACTTGCTGCTGCTGCTGTTGGCGTCGTTGTTGTTGGCCCTGAGAAGGGCCTTTTGGGTCGGGGCCCGGGTCCCCGAGGGGACCACGGGTGCCCTGAGACGGCATCCCGGGGGACGTGGCCTTACCGCGACCGCTTCAGTGTGCTCGCGCACATTGGGCGGCAGAGGTTCGGCGGTCCCTCTGTGTGTACGTCAAAGCCTGTTACCAAGCCCTGGCGTACACGCAGGTGGAGAGATGCGGTCCGTGCGGTGTTGCGGTTTTTACACTTTTTATTTTTTCGCGGTGTGGGTAGAAATTTTTCCTTACGGATGACCGTTAACTTTGCGCGCGAAAACGTGAAACAGACCGACCGTAACTATGGGCCACGATAGCAGTCCATTGACAACGCCGGCGACTACATTAGTATATATATACACTGAACCGACGAGCGGTAGTGGTGACCGTAGAGAGTCCCGTCACAGCGACGGACCAATCGCAGCGTAGGAAATATATTTTATTTTGCGGAGACCGCGCGCGGGAGGGGCGGGCGCGTCTCACCGTGGATCGAGCGAGCGTCGGCGGGGGCGCGCGCGGGGGGGGGGGGGGGGTGAGAGTGTGCGTAAAATAATAACGTTAACATAGGTAATACCTATTATAATAATTATTAGGTACCTATGTGCGTGGTATTTATTTAACTACTTTAAAATAAGGTAATTACCTATGTAAACAGGTACCTAGGTAGGTAGGTAGGTAGGTAGGTAGGTAGGTACTTACTTGTTAAAATTTAGGTAAGTAACAATACCTACAAACCTACCTAAATATTGTTATTGGTTAAACATTTACCAAAATACTGTATGGGCATGTCTCCTAGATTGTAAGTATCAGTGTATTAACCGTAAGCGAACCATAATAAATAAATATATTTAGCCAGCTATAATATAGGTACCTAGTTAATATAAATAATTTAGGTAGATAGGTCTATCCAGGGGGGTCGTGTTTTATTTTATTGTAGTATATCATTGGTAGATACGTTATATATTATTATTAAGTAGGTATCTCTAGTTTATGGTAGAAGGTACGAACTAAATCGCGCGCGCGCGTGTGTGTGTTTTCGATCTGGGCACCTGTACCTAACCTACATTATAAATAAATAAATGAATGATAGATAACTTAATTTGTAAAAATGTTATGGTAGGTACTATTCGCACAAACACTGACAAAGAAACGGTCGTTTGTAATTATATTATATTATAATATTTGACGAATCATATTGTGGCCCTGAAAAGGGCCTTTTGTTTTGAATGCAACGAGCGAATAGCGCCCTCCGCAATCGACATAATGGATAATGATACCTAGGTAGGTATAGGTATTATAACATTATGCAGCGCGAGCAACGCCTTAAGCCTTCTTCTCGGTCTTCTTTGGCAGGAGTACGGCCTGGATGTTGGGCAGTACACCACCTTGAGCGATGGTCACACCGGAGAGGAGTTTGTTCAACTCCTCGTCGTTGCGGATCGCCAGTTGAAGGTGACGAGGTATGATCCTGGTCTTCTTGTTGTCCCTCGCGGCGTTGCCGGCCAACTCGAGAACTTCAGCAGCCAGATACTCCATCACGGCGGCCAAGTAGACCGGCGCGCCGGCACCCACCCGCTCAGCGTAATTTCCATTGCGCAGCAGCCTGTGTATACGGCCCACTGGAAACTGGAGACCGGCACGGTTGGAACGAGACTTTGCCTTTCCCTTGACCTTGCCACCCTTACCGCGACCGGACATTGTTTAAGATTGTTTATTAAATAAAACGTTCACTAAATAATCACACGCGTACGGTGTGCGCGCGCTTGGAGAGATAATATGTAACAACACACAGTTTTCTCTCGTAAGTACATCTTCGCCACCCCCGGAGGGGGGGGGGCGAGGAATCCTGTTCGGAACCCATAAGTTCCTTGCTGGAGGGATCGGACGCGGCCCATGTAAAGATGGGCCGGGCGTTGGCGTTGTTGCATTATGCTAACTTGTGGTATTTCTGCGAGTGTTTCTGTAGGGACACCCTAAGTTTTTCACGCCACCCAGGCGGTCTGTACCCCGCTAGGTGAGACCCCCAGTTACCTGGGGGAGGCCCGGCGGTGTCTGCCGACGCACAGTGGTGGCGACTTTGGGTGGTGCCCCCTACAGAGCGGTGAGTTGACCTGTATTTACAACGTACCCAGAGCTAGCCGGTTGCGTTGCAAAAGGCAGGACGATATGTGCGTATTGAACGGTTTGTTATTGTGAGTCATCGTTCAATGTATACGTTTCGTACGTTCACCCGCCCGTGAGGCGTAGTCGACGTGTGAGTTATGGCGAGTGTGCAGTGGTGCGTGTCTGTACTATAAATGCTACGGCTATGTGAACTTAGTCGTAGCGCATTATAGTAAGCGTATGTACTGGGTTAGGTTTTAAGTTGTCCTTGTTTGAGTTGGCGGCGTGTAGAGTGGGGCCGTCTACTCACGGTCAGTCCGGTGGGGGGGCGGCAGCAACGTCAGTTATGAGGTCGCGCGGGAACCGTCTTGCGTCAGGGGGGCGCGCGTGCCAGGGCGCCAAGTGCTTGACATGGGGCCAAGCAGAGGCGTCGGCACGCGCGAACATCTTCTTGGTCATGCTGGCGGTGAAGTCCTCGACGCTCTCGACTCGCAGGTCCCTGTGGAGCACAGAATTCCTCACGTAGCGAGGAGCGTTAGTAATGGTGCGCAGCAGCTGATTCTGCTGCGCACGGAGACGCTTGCGCTGGGTCTCGCTCGTGAGGGCGAGCCATGCTGGGGAGGCGTAGGTGAGCTGGGGGCGGATGTACGCTTTGTACACGCCCAGCTTTACTCGTAGAGGGAGGCGCGAGGAGAGCACGGGGCGGAGGAGATGGCGGGTAACTCGCACCCGCGCGACTGTGTTGCTGACGTGCTGGGCCATGGTGAGCCGACGGTCGATTGTGACGCCAAGGTACTTGGCCGTCTTGGCCCAATCGACGTCGGCGCCTAGGAGTCGCAGTTTCGGTGGGTTGTGTTGGACGCGTGTGGTGACCGTCATCGCCTGTGTCTTTCCCACGTTAACCGACAGGCGCCACTTGCTGAGCCAGTCGGGGAGGTTGTCCAGGGCGCGCTGCATCTTGACGGCCGCGTGCTCGCAGTTTAGCGAGGTGGTGACGTACGCGGCGTCGTCAGCGTACAGCGCGAGTGTTGAAGTGTGCGTGGCGGGTATGTCGTCGGTGTAACGTGAGTACAACACAGGCGAGAGGCAGCTCCCCTGTGGTACTCCGGCGGCGATGGGGCGGGCAGAGGAAATCGCGTCCTCTACTGCGACTCGAAAGCTTCTGCTCGATAGGAAGGAGGAGACCACCTGTATCAAGCGGCGGGGCGTCGGTGACGTCGACAGTTTGTATAGCAGACCGGTGTGCCAGACTCTATCGAACGCCTTCTCCATGTCGAGGAATACTGCGACGGCGGCCTCCCGCTTGTTCACAGCGGCCGTGAGCAGGTGCAGCACCCTCGACAGCTGGAGCGTCGTGCTGTGTTCGGCGCGGAACCCGAATTGTTCCTCGCGTGGTGTGAGATGCGGTGTTAGGTGTCGCAGCAGGAGTGTTTCGAACACCTTAGAGGTAGTGGGGAGGAGGGTGATCGGCCGATAACTCTCCGGCTTCTGTATATTCTTCCCGGGCTTCGGTATCATTATAACGCGCCCCTCTTTCCACGCGGAGGGGAACGTTCCGGTGCGGAGGACGCCTGTAAATAGGCGCGCCATTGCCGCCACAGTACGCGGCGGCAGATGGCGCAGCGCAGTGTTCGTGATACCGTCCGCACCGGGCGCCTTTCTTGGTTTTGTTCTGCGTATGGCGCCTCTTACTTGGCCCGGGGTGAAGAAGAGCGGGTCCTCCTCGGAGGTTATCGGCGTTGTGAAGAACTCTCCAAGGTGTTGCTCGACTGCTGCGATATGCTCCGTGTTGGCGGTCGGGTTCGGCGTAAATTGACGCTCCAGGTGGGAGGCGAAGATCTCTGCCCGGTCTGTGGCGGTATACCTCAACGCCCCGTCGCTGTTCATTAGTGGGCGTATCGGGGTTGGGGTGTTCTTTAACCGTCGACACAGCTTGTGTATCGACGGCCAGTCGCTGTCCGCTGAGTCGATGTAGTTCTCCCAACCCTCGATGGTGTGGGCCTGCAGCTCGGCCTTCACTTTATTCGTGAGTCGATTGAGCTGGGTCTTCAGTGTAGGGCAGCGCGTGAGTTGCCACTGTCTGCGTAGACGCCTTTTGTCGGCGATCATTCGCTGGATGTGAGCGGGTAGTGCGGGGAAGCGTCCCTGTGGGGTGGTCGCTGTGGTCGCCGACTCTAAGGCGCTCCTGATGCAGGCAGTGAGTTCGTCCGCCAGCTCATTGACGTCAGCCGCGGTGGTGACAGGCCGAGAGGGCGTGGTGGTCTCCATCTTCTGAGCGAACAGGTTCCAGTCCGTGGTGGGACGTGGCGCTGGACGAGCGAGTCGGGTGGCTTCGGCTTCTAGGACGACGAGGATGGGCTGATGATCAGACTGCATCTCGTCGTCTAGCACGTGCTGCGCGAGTTGGCAGCGTAGGCCGCTGTGCACGACGATGTCTAGCACGTCGGGAAGGTAATCGGTACGGTCCGGGTAGTGAGTGGGTGTATCAGGGCCGGACACCTCGTACCCGCGGGCTTCCGCGTCGGCGAAGAGTGCGCGTCCGCCTGTGTTGATTGTATTGGAGCTCCACGCTGTGTGTTTGCAGTTTAGGTCGCCGGCGATGATGGTAGAGTGCGGCGAGTCCAGTAGTGTGCGAATGTCTGCGGTGATCAGTCTGGTACTTGGCGGCTTGTACGTCGCAAACAATCGCAGATGGTCGCCGGCGACGAACATCTGTACGCCCAGGGCGTATATGCTAGTGAGTGTCGGGGGGGGGAGCTCCTGGTGAATGACTCTTCGCCTGACGAGCACCGCCAACCCGCGGTATTTTGCGTTCTGAGCCGACTGCTCGTCCTTTCTATACATGATGTACCCTGGGAATTTGATTTTGTCTGCAGGTCCCAGGAGTGTCTCGCTTATGAGCGCCACGTCTATGTTCTGTTCCTGCAGCAGTGGACGGAGGAGGGCGACCTTGCTTTTGAGGCCGCGGGCATTCCAGTGTATTATTCTCAACGGCTTAGGCACAGAAGTTGATGAGCGTTGCCATGCCGTTGAGAACGACGCGTACCGGGTCCTCTCTCCTGCGCAGTGCGTACAGCACATCCTGCAGGACCCGGATCGCGGCCTCTATGAGGGCGTCCCGGGCGGAGAAATTCTTGTCTCGGTCTTGGTCTAGGTCTTCGTTGTGGTAGGGGTGGCCCGGTAGCCCTGCCGACTGCGAGTATGTCGGCGCAAACCGTTTTTCGATCGGACGTCGGGGGGCCGAGATATCGCAGTTTGCATTCTTATGCGTCTCTGCCCGGCTCCCCCGTGGCGCGTGATGTGTCAGCGGCGCCTTGGATATTATTAACTCGGGCTGCGGTGACGGCGCGCGAGCCCCTCTCTCGCTGCTAGCGCCGTCTGTCGGCAGGAATGCAAGGCCGGTCTTACGTATGGGTCCCCCCGGGGCGCGGGGCGGCAGGGGGGGGCGTGGGCGACTAGTGGCGCCACCGCTTTGCGTCGACGGCGCAGACTGCGAACTATGCTCGGAATGTTGTTGTTGGGACGACAGGTGTATTGACGGCAGGTGCGCCACTGTCTGCGGAATGTCGTCCCTTGGAATGCGGTAAGGAATTTTGTTTACGTTCGAGCTCGCAGGTGCGTGTGACGTAATCCTTTGTGAGTGTGTGCTAGTGTTAGTGATCGGCCTCGTATTTGAGACCGGTTTTCTAGCGGTGGCGCTTGTGGGTGTGACGTCATCAACTACCTGTTTGGGGACGTCATTCGCGTCGTCCTCAGTGACGTGGTTTTGTTGACGTTGGTAGTAGGCGTTTGGATTTTTGTTCCTTTTCCCACGCCTTTTCTTCCTCCGTCCCTGTGAATGTTGTTGTTGTTGTTGTGGTGGGGGGGGGGCCTCTCCGCGCGCTGTGGGGCCGTTTGCTGCCGCCATCAGTGTGGACGTGTGTGCTTCCCCTTCAGGTGGGGGGGGGGGGGTCGTTTGTCCTCGCATACTGTGGGTTCTGCGGTCTTTTGTTTCCGCTGATGGCGACAGTGCCCGCTCGTCTGTTGCGCTCCTCCTTGCGCAGCACGGGGCAGTTGACGCTGTTTGCGGGGTGAGCGCCGCCGCAGTTTGCGCAGGTGGCGGGCTCTTCTCGTGGGCGTGGACATTCGCTGGCGCGGTGTTCGCCGCCGCATCTTACGCAGGCGAGCGGGCGGTGGCACATGTGCGACGAGTGCCTAAATTGCTGGCACCTATGGCATTGAGAGGGGCCCTTTTTCCCGCGCCATACCTCTATTTTGACGCCGGGCATGCAGAGAAGTTCATCTATTTGATAGATGCCCGGTGTGAGATCTGGGGTTTTTCGGATTGACGCGTGAAATATACAACCCGGACGCCCCTGTCTGGCCTTAATGTGGCGGACGTACTCGGGTTCATATCCGAGCGCGCGGAGTTCAGCCTCGATGTCCTCTGGTAGGGTGTCCACTGGCAGCCCCCTGATGGCCACCTTTAGGTTCCTCTCCGCTGGTAGTGAGTAAGAGAACCAGACCACTTTCTCTTCCTTTTCGAGCTCGGTGAGGTATCTCTGTACGAGCCGGTATTCTTCTTCGGTCTGTGGCGTGAATCTGACGCCATTCCCGTATGCTCGTGCGCTGGGCGCGCGTCCCAGCTTCGCTTTCAGCGCTTTGAAGTGGCGCGCCCAGGTGGGTAGCTTTTCGACTACCAGCGGAGGGTAGCGTAGCTTTTTTGCGGGCTTGCTGTTGTCCGGGCTCGCGCGGTTTTCAGGGGGGTTAGCATTTGTGCTTGCGGGGGCTGCGGGGGCGGGGGGGGTCCTCCTTGTCGGCGGCGATGCGGCTATCCTAGCGAAGGATGCCGGCGTATCGTTGTCGATGTACTCAATTTCGGGGGAGTGCGGGGAGTCCATGCACGGCCGCTTTGCGACGTCTGTATCGTCGTCGTCGTCGTCGGGGCTGCGCTGTCGTCGTTGTGCGGCCCTTTGTGTAAGGTCAAAGTTAAAGCCGAGGTCGAAACTTATCGGGACTTGGCTTACCTGACATTCCATCGGCGATAGTTGGAGTCTTGGCAGGTCGGGCAGGGATCCTGTCGTGGGTGGTCCGGTTGAGGGCCTGGTCCTCGGTAGCGCAGTTCTTGTGGCGCTCGCGCTGCCGGTGCTAGTCACCGAGGACGCGATCGATGAGTTCGAGCCGGCCAACGGGGAGTACATCGACCGGGACGCCGGCGACGAGGGCGCCGATCCACGGGGGGGCGGCGGGGACGCGAGCTCGGCCTGTTTGGGCACAACAGGTCGAGTCGGTGTTCTTGGCGCGTTCGCGTGGTTTCTTGCCGCGGCGCTGGGCGGCGCACTCGACACCGGGGGGCGCGTCGGTGGAGCGCCGCGTGGGTCGGCGCGAGGAGCGGGCGCGAGCGGGCGCGCAGTCGGGCGACGCGGCGGAGGAGCAGCGAGCTCCATGGGCACCGGACGGAACGCGGACGGTCGGACCGCCGCTGCGGGCGTTCTCGACGTCGGTGGAGTGCTCTCGGGCAGGAACGCGGAGGGCGCAACCAGCGGGGCGGCGCTGGGAGCGGGCGCGGGCGCAGCTACGGGAGCGCGCGGTCGGAGGGGCGCACCGTCACTTGCCGAGTGACGTGCTGCCAAAACGAGGTCCCGGGACTCCGGGAGCGAATTAGTCCGGCCGCGAACTTGCTGCTGCTGCTGCTGGCGTCGGTGGCCCTGAGAAGGGCCTTTTGGGTCGGGGCCCGGGCCCCCGAGGGGACCGCGGGAACCCTGAGACGACATCACGGGGACGTGACCTTACCGCGACCGCTTCAATGTGCTTGCGCACATCGGGCGGCAGGGGTTCGGCGGTCCCTCTGTGTGTACGTCAAAGCCTGTTACCAAGCCCTGGCGTACACGCAGGAGGAGTGATGCGGTCCGTGCGGAGATTACGAAATCACTTTTTCACTTTGCGGGTAGAAATTTTTCCTTAAAGAGGCCGTTAATTTGCGCGCGAAAGTATAGAGCAAAGCGACCGTAACCAGGGGTCACGATAGCTGTCCAACACACACACAGTTTTCTACGTTTACGCCCTTTTTATATTCCGCTCGCGTAGCTGTGTCGGTGGGAGGGGTACGGAGCTAACGAAACAATTTCACAAAACGCGCAAGCGCACTCTAGTCCGGAGGCACGGGGCACTGGGAGGTAGGTATAAGCAGAGATCTCGGTTGGTTGAAGTTTATGATTATAACAACATTCACAATGTTAGGTAGGTGTAGGTACCTATTTATTTATGTAGGTAGGTATGTAGTTATCCAACATTATAATTATTATTTGTTATTTTTCTTGTCAATTTTCTATGTAGGTACAGCAGTTAAGATGGGAAATGATAACTAAAAAAAAAAACTTACCGGTTTTTTTTAGGGACAACACCGCTCTTTGGTACCTACATTTTTTCTTTTTTCAAAATTATATTACTGGTGTGCAATAAAGCGTATAGTATTGTATTGTAGGTAGGTCGGTCGGTCGGGGGACGGGACGGGCAGTCGGGGCGGATTAGGTACCTAGCCTACAGCTACAGCAGGCAGCAGACTATGTTATATATAGTACCTATATAATTATCATAATAATGTATTGTACGTTCCGTAACGCTATGTTTTATAGAAACGAATATTAGGTATTAATATTCATGACAGTATTGTTAGCCCTGAAAAGGGCTTTTTGGTGTGCGCTCGGTGAGCGCCGCGAGTGAGCGAGTAGCGCTAGCACGCGCGCCAGCATCATCTCGATGCCGCCGTTTCTTCAGTTCAGTTGCTTGCTGGTGGTGTGGTGTGGCCGTGGCCGTGTTGAAACTTGAAGAGCCGGCGAGACAAACGATAGAGGCGTCGTAGAGCGCGCGCGCCGCGCCCCCCCTTCTCTCCCCCGAGGACGATAGGAAGCGTACGAGCGGGCTTGCGTGGCGTGGTTGCGAGGTGTTGTGTGTGTAGTTAACGCACGCACACACGACAATAATATCACGTACACACGCAACTACGCACCATCTTCACTTCACAACACAACACAACACAGCAACAGCAACAGCAGCGGCCGGTGATGGTGATGGTGATGGTGGGTGACAGACGCCGTCGCCGTCGCGTTTCCGTCGCCGCCCGGTGTTTAACGCGAACGCGACCGTTGCTTACTTCTTAGCTGCGGACGCTTTCTTGGCGGCCGGCTTGGATTTCGGCGTGGAAGCTGCCTTCTTCGGTTTGGGAGCTTTAGGCTTCTTTGTAGGCGGCTTCGCAGTCTTCTTAGCCTTGGGAGCGGCTCCTCCCTTCGCCTTGGCGGGAGCGGCGGCTTTCTTGGCTGCCGGCTTCTTCTTGGCGGCGGCCGCCTTCTTGTCCTTTGCAGCTGCGCCAGCGGAGGACTTTGACTTCGATGGTGAAGCGGCCGATGCGGACGCGGCAGCGGCGGCGGCCTTCTTGCTCTTTGCGCCGGCTGCAGAGGCGGTCGCCTTCTTAGTCTTGGCAGCTGCGGAAGCGGATGCGCCACCCTTGCCGCCCGCCTTGCCGGCGCCGCCGGCTGGTTTCTTGGCCGCGGCAGATTTCGACTCGAGCTTGAACGAACCGGACGCTCCCTTTCCCTTTGTCTGGATCAGGGCGCCAGATTCGACGGCGCTCTTCAGATATTTCCTGATGAAAGGCGCCAGCTTCTCGGCGTCGACCTTGTACTGCGCGGCGATGTATTTCTTGATCGCCTGCAGAGAGGATCCGCTGCGCTCCTTCATCTCCTTGATAGCGTTGTTGACAATCTCGGATGTTTTAGGATGGGTCGGCTTCGCCTTCGGTTTCTTCGCGCCACCGGCGCCTCCCGCTTGTCTCGGTTGCTTCTTCGCCGGTGTAGCGGGTGCCGGAGCCTCGGTTGCCACTGCTGTGTCTGCCATTATTTATTTATTTGTATATTATGTTGATACGAAATAACGATAGCTGCTGTAGGTACTACGTACGTACGTACACGTAGTAAGTAATAAAGTAGGTAACTAAGTTAACGTGAGACGTATTTAATTATAGACTTAGATGTCGCCACTTGGGTTTTTCAAACTTGGAACACGCAACGCTCAAGTCCAACGAAACTTTACCGTAACGAGCGCCGTGATGTCGCGGGACGTTTTCTCGTATGAACGCTTGAAACTTTTCACTAACACGTATCTAATAAAATAAAATTTAATAACGTTTATTAGTGTATATCAGGTGCAGTGTATACAGTTTCGGATTCGTCATGAACGCGAGGACGCGATGATACGAAATTTTTGAGAGTGTGCCGTAATACCGACCGGCTGCGGTATTTTATTTTGGCGACTGTCTGCGATGCATCACTCGGGTCCCGTTCAAAATGTATTTTTCTCTATAAAATAGATGGTTATTGTAGATCGAGGTCGACGCGTCAACAAGGAAGATATCGAACTTGATTGGTAACAGGATTTCGTATATATTCCTTAGTCTTGCGAACTAATTATCGACCTAAAATTGAACCGTCGTAAAACACGCGTCGCGCCGAACCGCTAAGGACGGACGACTCCGTCCAGGACGTACAACGTTTAATATACTAATATTAAAATACAAATTGTCTCCTTCGATAACCTCACAGTGTACAGGTGGCGATTTAAAAACCTTAAAGTTAATAAAACCAAGCTGAAAAAAAAGGAATAAAAAAAATGAATGTATTAGCGCATCTCGTAAATACATGATACGCGACGGCGTTCGCGTTGTAGGTACGTACGCCGCTTTCGCGGCGAAAGAAAGACAGACAGAGACAGTTATTTAGATAGATAGATAGATAGATAGATAGATAGATAGGTAGGTAGGTAGGTAGGTAGGTAGGTAGGTAGGTAGGTACCTACCTACCTACCTATCTATCTATTATTCGTATATTAAGTTAATTAAATATTAAGAATATTCAACTCGATGAACCGACCGTTAGATAAAACAATAATAATTATGGTACCTACCTATTACCTAATATTATTAAAACAACACAAACAACCAACAATATCAGGTAACCTACCTCTACCTATCTATTTCCCTATTAATATAGTAAGTAGGTACCTATTTAGTAGTATATTTTACCTACCTACTGTGAATTAATTACTTAGTTGTTGCTTCTTTTCTTTTTCAGGTGGTAAGTGCTACAGCTGTACGTATACAATTATAATAATAATTATTATATAGGTAGGTACCTACCTATGTGATACAGCTACCGACAACGAACACTGCACAGCCGGCTATGTTAAATTGCATTGTGAGTATTGGTGAGTTTATCAATGTTATAATTATTATGTTCAATGTAGGTACCTATATAATATATAGGTTGGTAGATATTTATAATAAAAAATAAAAACTATATCACGACCGTGCCCGTAGGTAGGTACGTAGGTAGGTACGTACGTACGCGTTTTAGACAACTCTTCTCAAGAAACATATCATTCACAAATAATATATAGAATCATGTGCGGCCCTGAAAAGGGCCTTTTTATTTGGCAATGCGCGCGTCTATATACTTATGGTTATCACCATAGTATGTAGAACATGTTGCGTAGGCAGCCACACGCGTCCGTAGTTCAGTTTAACCGCCGAAACCGTACAGGGTACGGCCCTGACGCTTCAGAGCGTAGACGACGTCCATGGCGGTGACGGTCTTCCTCTTGGCGTGCTCGGTGTATGTGACAGCGTCGCGGATCACGTTCTCTAGGAACACCTTCAACACCCCGCGAGTCTCTTCGTATATCAGACCGGAGATACGTTTCACGCCACCTCTGCGAGCCAGACGACGGATGGCGGGCTTCGTGATACCCTGGATGTTATCACGAAGTACTTTCCTGTGACGCTTGGCTCCTCCTTTTCCAAGACCTTTGCCTCCCTTACCGCGGCCGGTCATGTTGCTGCTTGTTTATTTACACTGACAAGGCGAAAACTGCTGTATACAATAATTATTATATACCTACCTATGTGATACAGCTACCGACAACGAGCGCGCACATCGAACACTGCACACAGCCGGCTATGTTAAATTGCATTGTGAGTATTGGTGAGTTTTTCCAATGTTTTAATTATGTTCAATGTATATAGATACCGATTTATAATAAAAAAATACTATATCATGACCGTGCCCTGAGGTAGGTAGGTACGTACGCGTTTTAGACAACTCTTCTCAAGAAACATATCGTTCACAAACAATATATAGAATCATGTGCGGCCCTGAAAAGAGCCTTTTTATTTGGCAATGCGAGAGTCTAGATACTTATTTCCGGGCGAACGTGAGAGGCCACGTGCGTACGACGGGGACGGTGACCAATGGCGGCAGACTGGGCGGTGCTCTTTCGGGGAGAGGCGTGTTCGTCGTGGTCTCCGATTGGTTGATGTTGTAGGGCTCCTTTGGCGGGCGGGGGTTTTCTTTCAATAGGACGTGCGTGCGACTGCTACGGGCGGCAGCCAGAACTCCAGAAGTGGAATGTCTAAATTTCTAAACTTTTTTTTTTTTTTGACTTGGCCTATTACAGATTGCTCCGGGAGCTCGATCTTCATAACCTGGCTTTGGTGGGACCAGAAGGGAAAATTTCTTAACTACAAGCTCCCTTGTTGTATCCATATTTTACAGGGCGCAAGTAGTGACTGGCTCAGAGCGCCATAATTCAATAGTCCCAATCATTTCACGTTATTTCTTAAATTCCCACGCACTTGTCCTTGAATTCTAGGACATGTCTAGACCTGTCCAAGTTTCTATTGAACGACGCTCCGAGTCGGCCCGACATGTTTAGGCTTCCCTTCTCTTTGTTCGGGGTATCGAAAAATAGGTAGGTACCTAAAAACTAATTAGGTACCTGGTTTTTTTTTTTTTGTAAATGGCCTATTACTGATATCTCCTTGAGCTCGATCTGCGTAACCGGACTTTAATCTATTTACCTGGAGGCCTAAAAAGGCCACATAATATATAGCGAATTCATCTACTGATCTGCATAGTAACTGTCAAACAGATGATTATTGAATATGAACCTTATGCGGATGACATTAAGTGTCGTCAATTAAGTAGATATTTTGACATTTGTAATATGAATCATATTGTGATTCATCTAAAGCGGCCTTTTTAGCCCCCCTGATTTCCTACCGTTAAATCTTGTTTATTGATTTATTACACCTTAGGTACCTATATTATTCTATAATTACGCCAATTAAGTACCTATACCTACCTAAAACAATAATCATACTTATATCTACAGCTAAGCCGTTCGTGACAAGAGCCATAAAGTACGTGAAAACACTTTATTACTTTTATTGTTTACTAAAAGAAACAAGTGATGGGCGATTTTTTGCGTATAACTTAATAAAAACTCCATAAACTTCATTTTCAAAATGAATTATTTATAATTTAATTATGTAGGTATATCTTAAGTTCGAGATAGAATGTAAAGATGCTGTTACCAGTGGTCACCATTACAAGTTTTTGTTACATGATGTTAAAAGCAACAAAAAGAAAACACGTGTGCGTGAATTAGGTTTCAAATTTTAATAGTTTGAGGACTGTGAAGGACCAGCTAGCAGTGTTAAGAGGGTGTCGATGACCAGCACGACCACATACCCGATCCACCATAAAACACAGGGATGGTGACACTTACCGTTCAATTCTTCGGGCGCTCGCGTGGCTCTGCAGCCGGCTGCTGATCCTGATGAGGAACCACCGATTCCAGTAATTGCTTTACGTCCACACACTGGGGGTAAAGTTTTAGGAGGTGGCCAACACTCAGAACGCGGATTTTCATTAGATTTTACAATTTTTAAGAGCGAACACGAAACTGCGTGCGCTTCTATCCAGCAATATTTTTTAAGAGGCCCTGGAGGAGCGCGGGGCCCTCCCACGTGGTTATTGTTTCCCACTTCATTTGGGACACGTAGCGCCATCTCTCGGTTTGTAGCAGAATCAGCGATCGTGGGTCAATCAATAGGATTAGGTATTTTTAAATAAAGTTAATGTTAAGATGACAATAATAGTAATGACTTATAAAAAAAAAAAAAGATATAGAATGTAATATTAACATTATTATTGTGTTTTGTATTGTATTGTATGTGTTTATTGTATTGTGTTGATTTAAACAACACGAATAAATAATAAGTTCTCATACTTATGTAGTACTTAATTATAATTTTTTTCTTTACCAAAGTAAATCTTATTTATTTGCTCAATTTGTTAATTGTAAAAAAATAAAAATAAAGTGATTATCACATTTATTTCACTTTTACTTCAACAAAATTTTACAAAATCACAACCATTTAACTACATAATTCTAGTCTTTTTTCTACAGATATTTCTTCAAGAACCGTTCATGTCTTACTATATGTGTGAACGTAGTTAATGTGTTAGCATTGCAGAGGTGATCGTCCTTCGGGGCCGTAGATACGACGCCTCTGAGGTAATAGCGCTCGGTACCGTGTTCAGTATCGAGAAACGCTAGCCCACCACCGCTGTCCCCTCTGCATAGCGCCGTACCTGTGAAAAGTGTATAAATGTGGTACCTATGAGAATTTAATAATAAAAACTTCTTGCTTATCGATTCAACTCTTTCATACAGAGGACTAATTCAGGTAGGTAATTTTATAACGCACCGATTGTTGAAACCTTATTTTAGGAAAACTTCTTTGTTCGTCACAGTAAGTCATAGACTAATAACTATCAGTAAGTGTCATAGAAATAGTTATAGGTACTATATATATATTATCTCTATGGTAAGTGTATAATTATGACGTTTTGTGTTTAACGGTTGCTATGGTAACAGAAATAATATGGAAAATAATAACGATTTTTTTTTTTGTTATAATAGAATAATCTTTATTTGTGAAAACCATAGAGGTGAAAACATAGGTACCTACATAAATTTTGTAAAAATATTGTTAATTTGTGTTTTTATCTAACGTATTAAACAAAATGATTGAAATAAGAAAAGTGAGATCATTTCATTTTGTTCACCGATCATATTGCAGTGACGCTCGAACTTGACGCGAGCGTATCTCAATGAAGCTAAGAGAATACCAAATGTGTTGTTTTGTTTTGATCAAAATGTTACTGCAACTGCGCGGCAACTGCACTTCTTTAGTTAGGTACGTGAATTAGCCTAAGGAAGAAGAATGGTATCACACTGAGAAACGGCCCGTGGTGACCAGTGGCCGTTCAATCTGGCAACGTTGCGTTACCGCCGTCGCTCCGCTCACCGCTTAGCTATTGGTATCGGTATTGAGTATCGATAACTTAATACCGGTAAAGAAGAAATGGGATTTTGGCATGTATCTGTCATTCATTATATTGATTAAATAAAAATGGTTCAATTCGTGTAACTATTTTCTTGTATATAATAGAAAGTAAAAAAAATATTTTTTCCATAATTATTTAATTAATATTTATTGTAGTTTTTTTTTTTTTTCATGCCAGATCTTCATTTGAGGTTCTGCTATAGTACGCGCAAATCTTTATGAGCCCTCTAAACTCTCTCCCCCTAGCACCTATAATAGTACGCATATTATTGGTGTTAGAGGGGGAGAGAGAGACTTCAGGGCTCATAAAGATTTGCAAGTACTATACTCAATACTGTCCTATTAATTTTTCGTCGAAATTGATAGTACCCATAAAACTGCATGTTTTTCACGTATCATGACTTACCATTCGAATAGCCGGCGCATATTTTATCACCAGTGATATTCTCTTTGAATGAAAGCGGTGAGATTTTTATGCACTCCGAGATGTCCACGACCGGTAGCTCTGCCACCTTCAAAACATCGGAAGCGACGCCGTCCGCAGTTGTATAGCCCCAGCCGGCCACCTAAGAAGGAAATATTTTATTGGTGTTGATTCAGCTGCGCATTTTGACAGTACTAAACAAAACTAGCGATGGGTTATAACTAGGGTTGCCAGATGGTCGGGATTCGTCTGGATTCTCCCGACATTTCATATGACTCCCGACAAAACTCAAAATCTCCAGACAAATAACTTCTCGGAAAGTCTAACAAAATAATAATTTGAAACTACCGTGCGCTGTCTAACGTACGTAACGGAAGAGGCCGGGCGGGAGCGGGAGCGGGTGGCGCTGATCGCTTGACGTTAAGGCCTATTCAAACCTGAGCGATATTCGCTGCCGCTGTGGGTAGCGGTACATACCGCGCGGGTTTCGCTCAGGTATTTAGTATGTACATAATATTCTTTGGCGACTCAGAAATGACTAACTGGCGAAAATTTCTTACCTCTCTGAGCGAAACTCGACTATCGCGCGTTATTCTACCCACAAGGATAGCGAAATCCGTTTTGGTGTGAACAGTAATATTACCGCATAGGTACCCACTGGGTTTTCTCTGCCGCAGACGGTAGCGAATACCGCTTAGGTCTGAACAGTAATATTACCGCATACCCACTGGGTTTTCTCTGCCGCAGACGGTAGTGAATACCGCTTAGGTCTGAATAGGCCTTTAGTCCGCGTTTGCCTGTTTGTAAGTTCTGAATACCATTAAAGGATCCAAATTGGTGGACTCAGTAAAGTCTAATTCCAAATACATGTGGCAACCTAAAAATTAAGTGTACCTATACTGAAGTTATTTTTGGATCTGTTTGTGTTTTTTGTATTTCTATTCTACATTTTTATTCCTGCAAGCCTGTTTTTTTTTTAATTGTCTCTCACAGCTCATTGAGCTTCTACTGTTTAACCGGGCTTTTGGTGAGACCTGAAGGGTCTCCGACCTATTTAAAATTAGGTGATTTTAAGCGTGACGCAGCTAAGGGCGTCCCCTAGTGGGACACGGGCCTCGGCTTAGGGCGACGCTGATGGGTCAACAAGAGAGGGCTTGCTGTGTCTGTGTTGTGAAATTATTATTAGGGGAATTTAAATCTATCGTCTCAGCATGGGCTGGCGCGAGCGATGGTCGGGGAGCATGTGCAAGCCTGTTGTTAAAAGTTTCCATTATTATTATCGGCTTCTGCATTGCCTTGATTCATTCTGTATTCATTGTACTTACCTTACCGTTCTTGCCCGGCTGCAGCTGCCTATCGTCAAAGTTCACGCCGTATCTCTCGCCGAAGTCTAAGCAGACAGGCCTGACATAAGTCCGGTATATGAAAGGTGTCTCCAGAATCAACACTGCTATATCTTCTTGGAAGTTGGCGGTGCTGCCTTGGAAGCGGGGCGGGATCTTAATGTCTTTAACCTGGTGATCAATTGTTATTATTACGTCAGATCAGAAATGCTCAACGGAATATCGTTTATATGGTTTTTCATAACAAATTTACACATTTTTATCTTATCTTTTCTTCTTTCTAGGATTATAATAATATACTATAAGTTAGCGCCCGCCCATATGTTGTCGTTGTGGTGTGGTTGTGGTTCGTGTGAAACAAGCCTTAGAATAGTGTACAGTGGGCCTAGCACGAATAGTTTGACGTATGGTAACGTTAACGTCAGCAAATTTTGATTATGAAATACAATGAATCTATCGAATATATTACACACACTTGTTTCATGAAAAAGAAAAAATACTCCATGTATTTTCAAAAAATGTCATGGATTAATCGTGTATTTTTTATTCAATATTTGCTTACGTTAACGAGACGATACGTCAAAACATTCGTGCTCGGCCCACAGTTGTCAGGGATATAAGGACTCACAACAGACTTCTGTGCATCCGTATCATTTTCGTGGTCCCATTGCCGGTACAGCTTGCCGATGGCCACCGCGTAGTGGGAGGGGGGCTGCGGCAGTGACAAGCTATTCCAGAAGCAGTGGGCAGCTGGAAACAATTATGTAAGAGTAATTAAGTTATGTAGACGAACCAAGGGACTTGTTGCGGTTTTTTGGTGGTAGTAGTGTCTCGCTGGCATGCTAGCATGCCAGGATGAATGAGTCGGCTTAACCGGTGAAGTACTACCCTCCCACAGAATATTGACGTTAAGTAGCAGTAAAAAGAAGAAAGAAAAAGGTATTTATTTGACACTGCACAAAAACGACTTTAAAGATTTACTTAACAGAAAAATAGAAATGTAAAACTAAAATAAAGATATTCCTAAATAAAATGGATTGTACGTCGCAGCTGTGTCAAAAAAAGGCTTCCGCTCGGCATGCGCTGCCGCCTGCGTGCAACCCGACAGCGCTGATTTTCAGCGGGAGCTGCATCGAGTGACGGTATGTGTGTCTACGTTTACAGAAAATAAATAAATTAAATATGAATTAAAAAATAAAAGAACTTGTGTGTGTTGAATTGATTTCAGTATGCATACTTTTGCGTTTCGTTCGGCAAGTGTGGAGCACCGGAGGACCAATTCCTCCCTTAGTCCTCTCCTTCTCCTTTCCCTCCCTTTTTCCTAAAACCATCCTAAAAGTTCGGCATCGCATCGGTGACTCTGGTGTTGCGGATTTTTATGGGCGGCGGTGATTACTTACCATCAGGTGAACCGCAAGCTGGTTTGCCACCTATAATATAAAAAAAAGAATGCTTGTTACTTACCCGATATGACAATCTTATTGGACACGAGTGATCCTCCACAGATCTGCTCATAAACGGCATGTTTGCGGTAGATGCCGACATGCCACGGCAGTTCGCCGCGCTGGGCCTGCGAGCCATTGATTATCAGGTCTACAGATTCTGGAGTCACTCGGCCACACTCTGGAGGAGAGAGGAGAGACTGACTGACTGATTTCAACGTAGATCCCAAACGGTGGTCTAGAAACTTGAAATTTTGCAGAGGATTCGACCAGTGGCGGTACCTCCATACAAGCCCAAAAGCCCGGCATGCCCTAATACGAAACAAACATAATCATTCGCGTAATAAAATAACATTTTAAATTTTGCGCGCCAAATGTCGCGACTCACCAACAAAATATTCACCCGATAAGAATATTTCGAACAAAAAGAGTACAGACAGTCATGCATCACGCTCGCACTACGCCTTTATTAGTCTATGAAGCCGGGCTTTGGCTGACGTCATTTTTCCCTACCGTCCCGCTCTAACGCAGAACAAAATTTATGACATATACTTATATAGCTATGTCGCAATTTGTACTGGAACGCATGCCTGCATGCCTGTGAACGTAGCTATAAATGCGCAGGAATTATTTGGCTTGACGTTTTGTTGCATACTTCAGATGTATTTTTGTTTTGAACGAAATATTGATGTTGCAATTTCATATCGTTATTTTTGTGTAGTATTTGCCGTGATTTAGAGATGTAACATTTATGTTGTGATGAAGAAAATGACTGCGGAAACAAACGTATTAATTGTTTGTTCTTTGTGATGGTTTATAAAGTGTTCAGCTGTTGCTCTTATTAGTAGATTACATTTTCACCGTGATTTTAAGAGAAATAACCCGCTGTGTTTAACAAAATAATAATCCCAAAGATGTGTGTATAGTTGTCATTCAAATGCTTAAATTTAACCGGGTTCTATAAGTGAGGTTAAAGTTAAATCATTGACGCAGTCGGAAAGGTAGAAACTTTAAAAGTGAACTGGGTAGGTGCCTTTTCTATTTGTTATGAATTCGGTTTCAACTAAATATCTTTATTTATATTTTTATAATGATTTCACTAGATGGCGTAAATGTATGAGGAATTATACTGCCATCTATTATCAATTCATGTAAACTAGGTACAACAAATCTATAAAACCGTAGTAGTCGCTAGATGTCGTTAAATTGAGTGAAATAAACTGACTATGAAAGGAACTCATATTTTAAGACACGCACACATAATATATTATAGTCCGGTAGGTTTGTCGGGCATGCCCTATAGTCAACCCCTAGGCACGCCACTGGATTCGACGTTCCTCATACTAATGTAGACAAGTGCTAAGATGGCATGGCCTTATAAATAGTCGCATAGAAACGCACGCAGTTTCGTGTCCTTTCTTCTCAAAATCTTGTGTTAACCTGCCTTCTAGGTGTCAGAATCTCTGAAGAACTTTACCGCTAGTGTGTGGAAGTGGAGTAAGGCCCAAAAATCGATGGTTCAAATAATAATCAAATACAATCAGTAGTTTAACCACAGGAACTAATTTTATTTTGCTAGGTATATCGGGATCTCTAGGCGAAACTTGAACGTGATACCAAATATGTGGTTCCATTTAATGCCGTAATGTGTTCACCATCCGTATAAGATTTAGTAGCAGAAGTTATATAAAGGGATTATAGTGCTCCTGCATCATTATGAACAACGTTTTCTATTGGAGAAAACATCAAGTCACGAAAAAAAATGTCCGCTGTTCCATACAAATAATTCAATATTACTTAACTAAATGTATGGAATAACAGTTTTTTTTCTTTCGCGATTTCTTTGTTATTCCCATTGTTGCAAACTCCTTGCGAATTAATATTTTTATAGTCTATTTTTTAAATTCCTTTTATATTTTTTTAACATATGTCATTGTAAAATAATTATTGTCTGACAGCAGGTGCTTTGGTTCGGTTCGATCCTATTTTTGTTCCCATTTCATTATTATATTATTAAACCATTTTAAAACATTTTCAATCACGTTTTCATACAGTCCATTTTCGATCCCATACATTTTTGGTCCTTCGAGCCGGATTCTGAATTAGACAATAATTATTTTACAATGACATATGTTAAAAAAATATAAAAGGAATTTAAAAAATAGACTATAAAAATATTAATTCGCAAGGAGTTTGCAACAATGGGAATAACAAAGAAATCGCGAAAGAAAAAAAACTGTTGTGTGTTGTGTAAAATGTTGCAAACTCCTTGCGAATTAATATTTTTATAGTCTATTTTTTAAATTCCTTTTATATTTTTTTAACATATGTCATTGTAAAATAATTGTTTGTCTGACAGCAGGTGCTTTGGTTCGGTTCGATCCTATTTTTGTTCCCATTTCATTATTATATTATTAAACCATTTTAAAAACACTTTCAATCACGTTTTCATACAGTCCATTTTCGATCCCATACATTTTTGGTACTTACCTCTGTTGGTTCGAATTTGCCGATTCCAGTCACTGCTAACTTTAGCCGCTTTGGTGACTGGCTACGTTTGTTGCGTGCTACAGCTCGGGTACACCAAGCTGCAGCAGTATTTGGTAATATTTTGCATTCCATTCGAAATTCTAAATCAACTGACGGTGTTGTTCACAGCCCCCGTCCATCTACGTCCACTACTCTCTTACCCTTAAATGCTGATCTGATCAGAACCGCTGAAAGGCACATCCTACAAAAAATACAGCTTGATAGCTTTTCCGAAGAATTTCAGTGCATAATGGACTCGAAACCAATCCCGAAGACTAGTCGCCTTGTGAAGTTGTCCCCTGTGATAGGAGAAGATAATCTGTTGCGCTTAGCTGGCAGAATTAAAGCTGTGCTGAATGTTGACACCGATGTCAGATCACCCATACTACTAGATGGTCGCCACTCCATTGTCCGCTTGTTGGTACAATACTATCACCGCAAGGCTGGTCACGCTAATAATGAGATGATTATTAACGAAATGAGACAGAAGTATTGGTTACTTTGCTTGCGCCATGCAGTACGAAGCGTAGCTAGTCGGTGCCTATTTTGTCGCATACGTAAAGCTAAGCCAATGAACCCCACAACCGGAGATCTTCCACCACAACGACTCGCTCACCATCGTCGCCCATTCACATTCACTGGTTTGGATTATTTCGGTCCGATAAACACCACTGTCGGTCGAAGAAAAGAAAAGCGATATGTAGCTCTGTTTACGTGCATGACATCGAGAGCAGTTCACTTGGAGCTCGTTCATTCTCTCTCTGCTGATTCTGCGATAATGGGTATACGCCGCTTTATAGCCAGGAGAGGTACCCCTGAAACAGTATACTCCGATAATGGCACGTGCTTTGTTGGTGCAAACAGATTACTCAAAGAGTTCTACCAACCTGAAGTTCAGGATTTTGCTGCAAACAAAGGAATACGTTGGAGTTTCATCCCTGCCGCTGCACCATTTTTTGGAGGCTGTTGGGAGAGACTGGTTCGCAGTGTCAAAGTTGCCCTACATGCCACTTTAAAAGAAAAGGCACCTAAAGAGGAGATTCTCACAACGCTCTTGCTTGAAGCCGAAGCGATCGTTAACTCTCGACCCCTCAGCCACGTCTCTGTTGAAAGTGATGACCAAGAGACCCTGACGCCATTTCATTTTCTGATTGGTTCATCATCCAACCAAGCTCTACCTGGATCAACTTTAGATGATCAAGACCTTCTTCGAAGAGCAGATTGGAAGAAGGCATTGAGATTGGCGGACCATTTTTGGAATCGATGGGTGAAGGAAATTCTGCCAACCATGCAACCCCGTCAGGTGAACAATAATTCTCCACGAAGTCTCAATATTGGGGATTTGGTTATAATAGTCGATGAGAACTTACCAAGAGACACTTGGCCCCGTGGTCGCATTGCAGCCATCTTCCCTGGGAAGGACGGGGTAGTGAGGGTGGTAGACGTAGCCACTACAGGAGGTTTGCTTCGTCGACCCTCGAAGAAATTGGTCAAGTTGGACATTTAAGGCGATGCCTCCAACTTGGCTAATTTGTGCATTCATGCACAAGGGGTTGGAATGTTGCAAACTCCTTGCGAATTAATATTTTTATAGTCTATTTTTTAAATTCCTTTTATATTTTTTTAACATATGTCATTGTAAAATAATTATTGTCTGACAGCAGGTGCTTTGGTTCGGTTCGATCCTATTTTTGTTCCCATTTCATTATTATATTATTAAACCATTTTAAAACATTTTCAATCACGTTTTCATACAGTCCATTTTCGATCCCATACACCCATAGTAAAAGTTGCTCATAATCATAAGTACTTTAAATAACCCTTTAAAAGGACCTCCTTTAATAAAGTAGGACCGTTATATTGTACTAATCCCAAATGGGACAAAAGAGGACGATGACTGCCGGCTAATATGTGCGCCGCGACATAATTTTGTCTTCGTATTATCTCGTGTGAAAACAGGTTTTTAAACCCCGACCAAAAAGAACCGTCATAAGTTTTTAGTGTGGATCTGTGTATCCGTGTATCTGTTTTTCTATGTATCCGTGTCTCCTTGTATCTGTGTGTCTGTCTGTGGCATCGTAGCTCCAAAACGGAAGGACCGATTCAATTCAGTTTTTTTTAAATTGAAATCTAAGTAATTTAGTCGGGAATCATTTTAGCCATGATTCATGAAAATCTGTTCAGCCGTTCAAAAGTTACAGCTCTTTTTCTAGTTGGAGTCGGGGGTTTTTGACGATTAGGTTATAGGCATTATCTCATCTTGTCATAACGACAAAATTTTGTCACAGCGCGCATGTCTAGCTGGTCTTGTTTTTTGGTCTAACCTGGAATGCAGATGGGAGGGTTTTCCCAAGTCCCGTCTTTGCAGGTCATGTAGGGGGTGATGGTAGCAGCGTAGTAGTTGGTTTTGTCACATTCTGCTGCGACGACTGTTCCTGTAGGCTCGTAGTCCTTGCAGGCGCGTCGGCTTTCAATGTCGTTATCGTACACGACACACTCATAGTTCACTGAAGGATGCTTGTCGAGCTTGCAGAAACCTGTTGAAATTGTGTATTTTAGTGAGAAATTAACGATTACACGATTGAAGTGTTTCTGAGCTACGTGTAGCGGTCTCGGTTCTACACAGAACAAATATTTGTATGACTACTACATGCAGGTAGGAATGTCGGAAAAGCAAGTACCTAAATATCGAAAGAAGAAAGAAAAAGAAAAATCATTTATTCGGACTAGACATTAGACATCACAATGCACAAATATAAAAAAGTAAAAAAAAAAAAAAAAAAACAATGTGCTGTCATGTAATAATCAATAATGTGGAGTCAGGGGTTTTTGACTGTTAGGTTATTTATATACAATTCTGCCCATTCAAAGGCTGTTTGTAGAAAAGCCGTCGATTGCGATTTGACCGTCCATTGCACTATCCTAGTTAATCCTAAGAGACACATTGGTCGCAGGAAGAAATCGTGGCTGAGAAACTTTCGGGAGTGCACTGAAGTCTCGAGTGCTACACATCTGCTTCGCCTCGCGAGAAACAGAAATAAATATGCAGAGCTGACTGCCAACCTTCGCTAGTCGGAGAGGCACTATAAGAAGAAGTTGTGGTTGATAGAATATTCTATACCTTATCTTTGTATACTTTGCCCTTGTACTACGAGTATATAGGTATACCTTGTCAAGTGGAACAGTGACGGCCTATAAATGTATTTATTTATTTATTTAGTTTATGGGAGACCAACAGCAAATAACAATAATATTAATGACAGGATTTGTTGCAACCAGCCAATAACAGGTCTCCACGAATAACCAACTGAATACAGTAATGTACATAGATACAATGGCAGACAAAACGTTAAACAATACTTGCAACGCTTAACTAATACCTGGAGAAGAACTCCAGACCAAGTGCAGGTCTCACCGAACAACGTACGTACGAACGTATAGAAGAAGTTATTTATTTTTCACTTTATTTTTATCCTAGAAACATCACATTTAAGTTTGGGCCTAGCATAGTTCCTTGTGGTATACCACATCAAAAGCTAAAACAATTAAGGTTTTGACAACGCCCAATAACGGAAATGCTTTTCAGTACTTACGGACACATGAAGGAATCGGCTTCGACCAGTTGTCTTGGAAACAGAAAACGGTATCGCTCCCTGCGACGCGGTACCCTGGATGGCAGGTCACGTTCAGGTGTAGTGACGGGAACTCCTGGCCGGGGGTCGCGTGCGGCGCGTTTGACACTACGTATGTGCCATGCTGCGGGTAGGGGGGTAGCACACAGTTGCCGGATAGTGGTCTATAGAAGAATGTGG
Organism: Allophyes oxyacanthae; assembly: GCA_932294325.1. Classification (NCBI taxonomy): domain Eukaryota; kingdom Metazoa; phylum Arthropoda; class Insecta; order Lepidoptera; family Noctuidae; genus Allophyes; species Allophyes oxyacanthae. The sequence continues at coordinate 4,001,664 of OW028638.1, forward strand.
GATCAACGTAATCATTCATTTAAGCATAAAAAAGGACTGCTTATTATTACTCTACTTTGAGTATCTAGAACCTCAAAGGTACTCTATGATTAAGAAAATGGTAAAAACAAAATAAAACATTGATTTTGTATGCCTTTCACTAGTAAATTATGCGTGTCCCCCATACTTAGTCGAATTTTCGTTTTGTTTTAAAGTGTATCCCAATACGTGGTTACATTTAGGAACAGAGACTGAATCAGTGTACAAATTATGCGCACTACATAAAAAGATATCCTGTACGAAAAGGAAAATTCCGATTTAAAAAATAGAATGTCTTACTTATTTGGTACTGGGAGTGTGTTTGTAGTAGGCAGCATTTTGTTGCATAGTTCATCTGACTCGTCCGAACCGTCAGCACACTCCTTTTGCTGCAAAAGAAAATAACATTCTAAAACTGACTACTACTCAAATTCTGCTCCCGGCCTAGAGTTACGACTAATGTTGATACTATACTTTCAGATTATAGAATAAGATTTCGACTATCAGTTGCGTAAATGGTGAAGATCCGTCAAAAACCCTCGACTCCAACTAGAATAAAAGCTGTAACTTTTGAACGACTAAATAGATTTGCCTAAAAACTGCATTGAAATCAGGTCAATCCAGGACAGATACACGGCATTAAGACCGCCTTTGTACATTGTACATGAAGCATTTTAAATAAAAAAATAAAAAATAAATAAATACACACTACAAACATTTCTTTTTCTAATTACTGTATCTTTTCTTCTATTACTGGTGTGCAATAAAGTGTATTGTATTGTATTGTACACTTATAACCCCTCTTTTTTGTCGAGGGTTAAAACATCGTGAGGAAACCTACACACCTGCAGAGCTAGCACGGCAAAATAGGAGAAACAGAAAATCGGGGACAAAACCATCTCTTTACCGTTTTCTCTCTCGATTTTTCGTTTTATCTGCTGTCAAGAAGACAAAGGGTGGAGTAAACGGGTTTGACCACGAAAAAGTAGGGGATAATACAATTTCTTTCTTGATTTAAATTCATTTTGTCTTTGTTCATCCGCCGCGCTAGTCCTGCAGATAAGACAGGGTTTTCAAAATATTCTCGATGTAAGTGGTGGTGTAGTGGTGGTGGTGGTGGTGTGTGTGGTGGTGGTGGTGGTGGTGGTCTCGTGTGGTGGTGGTGGTGGTGGTGTATTTGTGCAAGAAATAAATTGTTTTTCTTTCTTTCTTTCTTTAAGTGTAGTCAGCCAACCCGCTCCAGGAAGGCGTGGTGGCTTGACCCCTTCTCATTCTGAGAAAAGGCCCGTGCCTGGCAGTGGTTCAGTAATGGGCTGGATTTATTATATTGTTATTACCTAATTGAAGTGGTCTATTAGAAATAGAAGACCATGTACAAGATATTGTTCGGCAGTGGATACGGATATGTCTAATACTCACCCCATTACAGTCTGCGTTCCTATCCACACAGGCGCCGTACGCGCACTGGAAAAGGTGTGAGGGACAAGTCTTGGCTGCGCACGCACGGACAGTCTCGTCCGAACTGTCTGGGCAGTTCGGGACGCCGTCGCAGCGGTCCACTGCAGAGATGGTACTGCCGTCTCGACACTGGAATCGCCCCCTGGAAGATAACAAATATTTTTGAACGAAGAATACATAAGTTTTCCATGGATTATTTAAATCTCTTCTAAGCACACGTCTATGATTCCAAGTGTGCATTGATATTTTTCTAAGAACGAGAAAATCTTTCTAAATTATGCCGAATATGATCTGAGCAGGCCTTCATTGATTCATGAGTTGAAATCTCCTGTGACTCTTTACAGGAGTTTTCACCTCTTGAATAAATTTTCCTCTGCTAGGGCGCTCATTACTTGCAAAAATCGATTGCCTTTAAAATCAATACCGTTGTATTTTTTGTGTCGCAGGTTTCTCGCTGGCGCCTCAGGGAGCCTTCTCTGCATAACAAGCGACGAGACATGATGGCCTCCAGCCAGGCAAGAATTTATTTTTAAGCAACCACACAGCTAAGGGCGCCTCACAGTGGGATTCGGCTTAGGGTGTTGCTGGGGGACAACAAGAGGGGACTTGCTGGATCTAGTTGGACGTGGACGACACGGTTAGCGCAGTGGCTAAGCGATTAGCTTTCTGCGCTACGTGCCGCGGGTTCGATCCCCGCACGGAACAAATATTTGTATGATCTACAGATAGTTGTTTCGGGTCTGGTTGTGTGTGCATGTGACATTTATGTTTGTAAACTGTACAGTTTACAAACAACCTCGGTACAGGAGAAATCCTAGCGAGGGGCAATGGTTTAAAAAAAAAAAAAAAATTATTTGGGACTTGTTTTTATACTACTGAATCAGCGCGAGCTGGCACGAGCAAGGATCGGGGTGGACATGGAAAAGGGGGTTACAACGGGCCTCGTCGGCAAGGTCGGTATGACGGTAGGTTGTGTGAAGTGTTGATAGTTTTGTTAACCAATCGGATTCTCTCTTGGTGTAGGGTGATATCATCGTCTATACGTGAGGGTATGCCCAGGACGGCGAATTCATGTTATCTGGAAGGGGGGCAATACCGTTCTATAGATATTTCAGATCTTATATACTTTTGTAAAAGGAAACATAGTCAATAAGGCTCTCTTGAGTTGTTATCTTTTATATTGCGTTATTTGAACTAATACTTAGTAATAAATTGCATGAAAAGATCCTTGTCTCCAGATAATGTCTAAAGTTCCCCGTTACAAACCTATGAACTTTTTCAATATCCTCGTGTCATGACATAAGTAAAACTTACCGTCCCGTATCAGTCTCATTCCTGCACCTGGGCAACAGTTCGTCAGACATATCAGCGCACTCCACCATGCCATTACACGGCGCCGTGCCGTCCACGCATGCGCCGTACGCGCACCGGAACAAGTTCCGTGGACATCTGCGAAAGATAATAATATTATTATTATGAGTGCAGGCGCATATTTTTTTTTATTTTTACAGAAAGGGGGCTGTGACTGTGAGGCAACGCTTAAAAACCTCTAGAAGGATAAGAATTTTCAACAGCTTACTTGATCTTCCGGCACAGCGGGTGGGTCTCATCACTCCTATCCGGGCAGTTAACTACGCCGTCGCACTTCCCATCCGCTGGAATGCACGTGCCGTCTCGACACTGCCACTGGTACTTACTGGAAAACATGGAGCCGGAAATAAAAGACATGTACTTTAGTCGACTTGGTGTGACGAAAAGACTTAGGCCCATATATAGGATATTTGTATGTAGTGCGTAAAATTTCCAGGGTTGCCAACTCAGCATTAGTTGGGTATGAACAAACTCTGCAAATTTTGCCCACTAAATAAAAAAATAATATTGTTTATCGTGGAATTTAGATTTAATTATGTAGGTATTACCTACCTATAGCGATACTTTATAGAATAATAATAATTTAACACTGTATACTGTATAGACTTAATTAAGTCTATTAAACATATTGTTCCAAGTGTTCCTTCAATGTTTAGGATTTTTTTTCTTAAATAATCAATAATTTTTTTAGAGCGATAACTTTCTATACATTCTAGGGCTCTTTTTGTGCTTCAGTGAATGATTACGTTGATCCCACATTCTTCTATAGACCACTATCCGGCAACTGTGTGCTACCCCCAGCATGGCACATACGTAGTGTCAAACGCGCCGCACGCGACCCCCGGCCAGGAGTTCCCGTCACTCCGCCTGAACGTGACCTGCCATCCAGGGTACCGCGTCGCAGGGAACGATACCGTTTTCTGTTTCCAAGGCACATGGTCGAAGCCGATTCCTTCATGTGTCCGTAAGTACTGAAAAGCATTTCCGTTACTGGGCGTTGTCAAAACCTTAATAGTTTTAGCTTTTGATGTGGTATACCACAAGGAACTATGCTAGGCCCAAACTTATACATAGAGTTTAGTTTCTTTGTGATGCTTCTAGAATAAAGGGAACGAGAAAATTAATACTAGTTATGTCTTTTCGAGTTTCATACGTCTTGCACTCTTCCACGCGCCTACGTTTTGATATAGAGCTACTCGTATTGTGAGGCATGGCTCTCAAACCATAATAATTAGTAAGATATCTTTTTATTCATGTCGATGTACATTGTACATACCATTAAGTAGGTGTGATAATTTAAGATTTTATTTATTTATTTATAACCCTTTATTTACTGACATACAACACATAATTATTATATTTGATATTAATTACACCACACATTACATCGGATTCGGATTGTCAGCGTCAGCGTGTCCCTGTTGACACAAAGGCCTCCTCCAGCGTCTTCCATTTACTCCTGTCTCGAGACAGTCTTACCCACAGAGGACCAGCCATTTTTCTGAGGGAGACAGACCACCTCTTACGTTGCCCACCCCTTGCTCTCTTTGTATTTAGGCGAGGCTTCCAGTTCGTTAACCTCTCGGTCCATTTGTCCCTGCCCTCTCTCATCATGTGGCCTGCCCATGTCCATTTTAACTGTGTAGCTTTTCGTGTTACGTCTTCTATTCTTGTGATCTCTCGCAGGTCTGTAATCTGTAGGCTACAGATAATTTAAGATAGATATTGTTAAAAGTGCTTACCGACATTGTGCTGACTGTCTTTTGGATCTATTTAAAACTATGTCTTCTGATAGTCGGCTCCTGAAAAGAGATACACCTATATTAAAATAATTAATCATATATTAACTAGCTTCCGCCAGTGGCTTCGCCCGCGTGATATCTTTATAAATTATAGCCTATGTTACTCACTGATAATGTAGCATTCTGCTGGTGAAATAATTTTTAAAATCGGGCAGTAGATTTTGAGTTTATCCATTACAAACAAACAAACGACGTTTGACGACACGGTTGGCGCAGTGGCTAAGCGATTAGCCTTCTGCGCTACGTGCCGCGGGTTCGATCCCCGCACGGAACAAGTATTTGTATGATCTACAGATAGTTGTTTCGGGTCTGGTTGTCTGTGCATGTGACATGTATGTTTGTAAACTGTACCCTCGATACAGGAGAAATCCTAGTGAGGGGCAATGTTCTTTTAAAGAAAAAAAAAAAAAAACAAACATACAAAAAATAAAATGTTTTCTCTTTATACGCCCTAAACTAAACTAAACTCACATAAACTAAAACTAATCTCAACACAGTTTCTAAACTAATATTAGTTTAGATTTGACGTTGATGTAGACATTAGTTATGTTATTTTAAGCGAAACGCAGCTAAGGGCGTCCCCTAGAGGGACACGGACCTCGGCTTAGGGCGGTGGGGGGACAACAAGACAGGGGACATGCTGGATCTGGATACACGTAGAGACCCTGCAAGATTAAGAATGCCTGTGCACAAAAGTGCATTATGTCATAAAAACTGCCTAATTAACATTATTAAAATCTTCAATAATATTCCTAAGCCAATTAGAGAACTCCCTCTAAAAAAAAAAAATGGTTTTACATAAATGGCTCATGGAGAAGGGCTTCTATGATATTATGGTTTTTTTAGAAAATAGGTTATTTCCTAATTAGGATAAAACCTATATGATTGTTTGAGTTTAGTGCTAATATAATAATAATGTCCAAGAATGTGCTGTTTATAAATATTTGTATGCCAGACCATGGCGAAACATGTAGTCCACGATCATGTTAACTGTAAGACCTTTAATTTTACCACGTTTTTTACGCAAATAAATATTATTCTATTCTATTCTAATCGTCAGCAAGATGACGGGGCCCCCCCTGTAGAGGGCCGAAGCCTGCCGGGGTCGCGGGGCTTATCTCATTACCGTGACCCCGGAACGTAAAGGGCTATTGAAGGAACACCGTGGATTTTAGTCAGTACAAGTCTGACAGTCCCTCCCGCTCTGCCCGGGGTGGGAGGACTCATTTGATGATTTTACCACGATAAAAAAAAAAAAAAAAAAAAAATCTATTCTAATGTATACTTACGATCTGGCTCCAGGATAACAGGCTGCTTCGTCACTGCCGTCAGAACAGTCGCTGTCTCCATCGCACACGAAGGTGGGACTGATGCACGTGCCATCCGAGCAGGAGAACTCGTTTTCACTGGAAATTAAGATGATGAGCATATTAGAAAAATCCTTATTAATGATATTTCTAGTGGATGACAAATTCATAAGTCCCCCCCTCATATGTAGGGTAATAGAAGTTCTTATTTTAATAATACAAAATATTTTAAAATTAGGCTCTTTGAATGGTTTACAATTCATTTCAAATATCAAATTAAAGCTGCAGTAGATTATATGTGTATTATACATGGTGTAAGTGACATCGTAACGAAAACTGATACCATGGATTCAGTACATGATTCTGGACATCTCAGCGTAAGAAATTTGCGTCGGCCTTATCAACAATTTTGCGATTTTGTTCGCAGATTTTTTAGGTAGTTATAAAAACTGTGAACAAAATCGTATTTTTTTTTTAAAAGACCTATGCCTTATTCTTATGCTGAGGTGTTCAGATTTATGTACTGAATCCATGGTATCAGTTTTCGTTATGATGTCCCTTACACCCTGTATATTGACACGATACGTGTGTGTGTCAGAGTAGCAGTCCACCTATCGATATCATACATTTTACACGTTTTCATACAGTCCACCTATCGATCCCATACAGTGGACTAATCCCTATTTACAAAACTGACTTTACCTGCACGAGTCAATTCGGTCCTTGGCCACTGCGCTCACGGCTGGAGATATGGCTGGAATGGACGAAATCGTACATTAACACAATAACATCACACAACTTCTTCGTTCATTTTAACGAAAAGGCTAGATTAGATATAATAATTATCTTGATAATTTACAAGGTTACCTTTGTAGTTCCGATCCCTATAAGAGGTTATTATACTCATTACTATAGGATCAATCATGAAATAGCTAAAAAAACAGTTTAACTTTTGACCGGCTGTACAGATTTTCATTTTCATGAAACATAGCTAAGAACTGCATTAAAATCGGTCTATCCGTTTTGGAGCTACGATGCCACAGACAGACACACAGATATACAGATCCGCAGATACACACTACAAACTTAAAACACCCCTCTTTTTGTCGGGGGTTAAAAATTGTTAAAGCTACCTACCGTCTATCCTCAGCAACTCTACTAGAGGGAACACAGGACTAGATTTTCTAACCAGTCAAAATAAGGAAAATTTATCAAAATCAACCGTATTGCATAGTAAGAGAACTTGCTCTAACCTGTTTTAAACATAATTATTATAAATTATGACCGCGAACACATCAAAACCGGTTCAGTTGTTTTGAAGATGATCTCAAAAATAACAACACAGCATCACGTCTGTATCTAGTGTTGCCACTTCTGATTTCAAAATATAGGGACATAAATGAAAATAAAATATTAAAGTTTAAAAAAAACTATAGAACACGCTTTTAGTCATCCAAACTGAACGTGTATGCAAAATGTCAGCTCAATCGGAAACCGGGAAGTGGGTCAAATTTAAGTTCCAAGATTTTCTTATGTATAGTTACAGGTAAAGCTAATAAAAGCGTGTTAAAAAAGTGACGAACTAAAAACGCGGGGACGTAGAAATACATAAAAATAGTAACAATCCTTAGTGCGTTTCTTCCTTCGCTAATCGATTCTTGTAGTGAAAATCTTAGAGAAAAGGATTGATTTTGGGCGTCCCACTCAGGGTCCTGAACTCCTGAGAGGTCTGATAAACGGGACTTCCCGCCAAAAGCGGGACACCTGGCAACACTTAAATTCACTTCAAAACAAAATAAAAATTTGAATTTGTATGGCTTGCGCTAGTAAAGCGTGCCCCCCCTACTAAATCGATTTTTTTCGTTTTGTTTTAAAGTGTTACCCAATACCGCGTTAAGGAACAGAGACTGAATCACTCTACAAATTATGCGCACTATATAAAAAAATATCCTGTTTAAATAAATAAATAGGATATGTTACTTTTCTCTAAGCAATTTTACATTTCCGGCATAAACAGGTAACTTTTGACTAGAACCCACTGGCAACACTGAGTTTAATAGTAGTAGGCATAGAGATAATATATTTGTAATATTTCTATGGTAGTAGGACACTGGTAATCATGGTAACAATTAACTTGTGTTATGGTTATCAGTGCAAAACTTTATTGTAAGAAGGCACAACAATGTAATAATACAACAGCTGTAAATAATATAATAAAATCACAACTTACCAAAGGATATTATAACTAAAACACAAACAAACATTATAACGAACACAGTCTATAAATATTTATTTAACTATTAGACATTTACAAGTTTGATGGCAAATTATAAGAGCAATTCACACGTCATTCTAAGACGTCATTAGTTGAAAGATGTTTAGTTAGTATTGTCCGGCGATACATCACGTGACCACATATTACAAAAAAAAGCGCTCGTTCGGCAAGTGATTAGTTCATCACATCCAACTAATGTTCAAGAGAGGACAAATTTATTTGTTTGTTTTTTCGCGATCCATGCAAAATATCCTTCAGATTTTGATTGAGAAACAAGTAAAAGGTATAATACGCGCAAATCTTTATGAGCCCTCGAAGTCTCTCCCTCTAGCATCTATAATAGTGCGCTTATTATAGATGCTAGAGGGAGAGAGATAGAGAGTTCAGAGCTCAGTTCAGGGCTCATAAAGATTTGCGAGTACTATACTAAACTATTAGCCTTTGACCGGCAGTTCCTGGAAATCGATTATGTTCGAAGGCCGATCTGCCATGCGTTGAGTTGAGGGCTATTATTATTATTTAGAAGAGGTAGGGTACTAGGCCCCTTTGTCACTGCGACCTGCGAAGATCTATTGTGACGCCTCTTGTGTCATTACACCACTCCCTCTAGCCGAAAGTCAATGATAAAATTGATTATATTCTTGGGGTGGAGGGATTTAATATCATCTGATGAGATTAGGTGGCCTCCCAGGTGCTAACTTCTAGTGTGGTGTACTACGTGTTTACGTCACACTCGCTTAGGATATGTATGGGCGTCTCATCCTTCTCGCGACAGAATCTGCAAATTGTGGTGTCACTAAGGCCCATTTTGTACTAAACTAGCTTTAAATACATTGTAATTGGTCCATCCGTTTTGGAACCACGATGCCACAGACAAATCCACAGATCTACAGATACACAACACAAAGTTATAACCCGCTTTTTTATCGGGGGTCAAAAACAGAACACTTAGTATAAATGAAGTTTCTGCCGGCAGTTCTGCACATGCAACAGAAGATGGTATTGAAGAAAACGTAAGCCAGAGAACGTACAACTAAGAACTAAATATTAATGTTTTCTAAAACACAAATAAAATCACGCGAGCGTAGTCGCGGAAAAAACTAGTAACAAGTTTGCAATTACAGCGCTCTAGTGTAAGCTTCTTTTAACAATTTAGATTTTACGCAGCGGCCGCGAACGGCGGTCTGATTGGTTAAGAGCTCAGAGCGGGCCAATCGGCACTCAGAACGCGGTCGCTGCTTAGAATCGAGATTGTTTAAAGAAACTTCTAATGAGGCCTCTGAGGAACTCTAACCTTCTGTGCCAAACCAGCCGGGAAATATACAGTAACAATCTTCTAACGAGTTTCCTCTTACAATGGCCGTGTATTTCTAGTCAAACCAGTTAGTTTTGAAATATTCATTGACTGCGTGCTCGTTATAATGTGCGTGCGTGTTTTAGTTATATTATACTTTGGTAAGTTATGTTTTTCTTCTTAAATATGGTCAGTTTACTAGAATACTGACTAAATATCTGCGGATCTGCAGTATCCTGTTACGTGGTAATAACTAAGCACTGCCATGAAACGAATGAATGAATGATTCTGAGTTAAGCTCGCCTTTGTGCATATATTTTTTTTAATTGTTTATTTTTTGTATATTCAATATTTTGTGTATAATAAAGAATAAGAATGAAGTAAAAATAAAACAAGATTAAAAAATGATAATTTTTGTTTTGGAGTCGCACAAAAACCTATAAAAATATGTACATTATATATATTAGTACTTATATTAAAAATAAAAGACAGTAGTAAATCTCGCGAAAATTTTATGTTAATAATAGGTTTGATTTAATTTAAAGTTTATTTTATCTTTTTAGAGCATTTAAATAAAAGCTTGTTTTTAAAAATATTTTTAAAGTTAACTATTATTTCTAAGAAAGTAGTTTTGAGCCCAGCATTACTTAGTCCATTTAAAATTGAGTGTAATTTTCTTGAGATAAGATTGAATTTTTTTGGCTCAATCAACCGTGGGGCGAAATTAATATTTTTTGGAAAAAATTCCAGTAATAAAAGTTACTGAAATCGATTCAGTAGTCAATTATGAACAAACTATATTAATTCGATTTTGCGTTTATTCAGTTGCACCATGTATAAATTTTGTAACAAGTAAGTCCTATTTCCACTTTACTAAACGACTAAAGTTTTTTCATAATTATGTGATAACATACAATTCTGTCTATTCCAGCCATATCTCCAGCGATGAGCGCAGTGGCCAACGACAAAATGAACTCATGCAAGTAAAATCAGTTTCTAAAATCACAAAAATCCACAGAAAATAAAATAGACAAGTTTTTTTTCAATAGAACCCAATATTTGGCACTTTTGAAAAGTATAAGACTCTAGGTGCACATGGTTGGTTCAAGCTTTCCTGCCTCTTGCCATAGCTATAGTCTTATACAGGATATTTTTTTATGTAGGGCTATGGCGAAGTATGTCGGACTTAATTAACTCATTAAGAACTTACATATTTTATATACCATGCTTGAAGCAAATAAAGATCATTTCATTTCAAAAATATTGCAGAGTGATTCAGTATCCGTTCTCAAATGTAACCGCAGTACTAAAAGTTACTCAAAAACAAAATAAAAATATGATTTTGTATGGCTTGCACTAGTAAAATATACGTGACCCCCATACTAAGTCGAATTTTCGTTTTGTTTTTAAATGTATCCCAATAATGCGGTTGCATATTTTATGAACAGACACTGAATCACTCTGCAAATTATGCGCACTACATAAAAAAATATCCTTAGAAGGTGTGCAGAATGCTAAAATTTCTGTTTACCTATGTATTCGAATTTCGACCACTAGGCAATCACCAGTTATAATAATTATTCTAATTCAGTCATTGATTTGACTTCGAAACGGATGTGAAACAAAACATAAATCTATAATTATTTTTTCATAACTTATTTATATTGTGAATTATGAATTAATATGGATTATAATTTTATTTTATCAGATAGTAATTATTATTAAAATTCATTCTTATTAGTTTTTGTTTTGTTTTAAATATTTTGAGGTGGAAGGGGACATCCCTTCCATTGAATGCTTAAATAAACATAGTAAAAAAAAAAAATGCACGAATAATAATTATAATATCATAAATAAAAATATGACATTCAAATGTTCGCGCCAAAACACAGTCACGTGACATGACGTCACTGCATCGCTCGTTCATAGCGTGTCAATATGTTACCAAGGAAACACGAAAGAGTGACTTCGTTATCGTATGATGGCGTTTGAAATAACAATCATCAGCTCTTTCATACAAATAATTCAATTTTACTAAACTAAATGTATGGAACAGCAGATTTTTATATGTATTTGCAATTTCATCTTTGGTCGATAATTAATTAATGAAGCCGGTTCGTACAGTAAGCTCCTAGAGTCTCGACATTTCATAAGTCTTGTGCCTATATCTGGTTTACATGAAATAAAGATATATTCTATTCTATTCTAGTATGCTCTTCTTATTTCCAGCGCCAACGAGTATTTTTGCTCCGACAAATGTATCGATCGTAGACGGATATGCGATGGGAACACTGACTGTCCTGACGGTATTGACGAATTGTACTGCCTTCCTAACAACAGCGAGAATAAAATCCAAACAGCGTAAGTTCACAATATTATGATAAAGATAAAAATGTTTATTTGGAACATATACACTTTTTTACATAAACATAGCTACATGAAACTAGAGTTGGGTCCGATATCATGTCATATGTATATATCATCGATATTTGAAAATCATTTCGTTTTGCATTGGCAACGAAAAAATCATCTATGCATAAAATCATTACTCGATAATAACATGACTGAATGAACGTTAACTTCGACTTCGGCTGTGACATGACAAGACAAAAAAAAAAAAACATTATTCCCGTCACCAAAATTTTTTTGTCATTAATATCGAAAAATCAGCAATCAGCCCATCTCTAAGCGTTACCCATCTCCACAGAAATAATAACATCGTTGCAGATTAAACCAAGTAAAAAGAAAACAAACAAAAATATATAATTATATTCAAAGATCCTTGAAGCGTCATGCGAGATAAGTTCAAGGAGATTTACAACTTTTAACAACTTTTATCATGGAAACGACTCTGAAATCGTAACACAAATAATCAGCTATTCTATACAAATAATTAAAATATTACTCGACTAACTGTATGGAATAGCAGATTTCTTTTCACAATTTCAGGGTTGGGCCCTTATTAAAAGTTGTTCATAATTATGAGCACAATAACCCCTTAAAGGGATTGGGACTTTGTGACTCAACACCACCAGCTGACCATCTCATGTCCACATCAACTGTATTATTTATTTCCATTTTCAGAACCAAAATATCCAGCTATGTGTCAAAAGTATTATGTCCGTAAGTACTTCGTACAACTTATTTTTAGTCGCAGCGTCATTCCTTATACATATTTCTTAGCTTTCGGATAAAATAAAATCAATAAATCCAGCCCGTTATTGTCCCACTACTGGGCACGGGCCTCTTCTCAGAACGAGAAGGGTTAGGCCTTAGTCCACCACGCTGGTCTAGTGCGGGTTGGCGGACTACACACACCATCGAGAACTTCATGAGGCCCTCTCAGATGTGCAAGTGGCTCACGATGATTTCCTTCACCGGTATCACAACTGATAATCAAATTCCAACATCGTATCTGACACATATACAACTGTTCGACATCCACCGTCGGACTTCTACCCGCCAGGCAATTTGACAGCCATTTGACCTCGCCTGGTCGGAGGATCCTCCCTTTTCAATGGAGGTACACCATACCTCCTCCTCCTCCTGCATGGAAGGCGAGCATTCAACCGCTAGGCTATCACAGCTTTAGGGTAAACCCTCATTATTACCGCTAGAGTCAGATGAAAGAATAAGAATCTTATTTTTTGGTCTGAGCCGCTAAATTGCATCGCTAAACCGTCTCCTTGCTTTCCAGCTTATATAATGGGTGGCCGTGTGAGGACGGCACGTGCATTACCGTCCACAACAAGTGTGATGGCACTGCGGACTGTCTGGATAGCAGTGATGAAGCCTCATCGCTGTGTATGAACACCACGTAAGCTATAATTAACTAATGACTACTTCCGTCTACTATGTACCCCATGTACATAGTTTACTTACGAGTTACATCAGCACTAAAAAGGGAATTTCCCAAAAAGATATTACCTAGTCACTAAAGATTTATGTCCTTGCACTGAGGCTTTTCCTACCTCATTTTTGAGTAGTTTTTTAAATAATAAAACTAGTTTTAACGGATTATATCGCGTATTATTGGTTTTTGGTTTCGTGGTTTCAATTCATGGTCTTTTAAAATGTAGGACAACAGATGGAGCTACGACTCACCTATAACCGTTCACCTATAACTGAAAGAGACGTTTTGCACGCAGGTAGTGATGGGTTATAAACAACATGTCAATAATTGATACCTGTTGTCTCTGTCACTGTTCCACAAAAATAACAGGATGAAATATCTGTTATTTAATAACAGCCTGTTATTTTTAAACTACTACTGAAAATAGTGACAGCTACAGACAAGACAACGGGTACGTATAGTGACCAAATAAAGAAGACATACATTATCCTTTATCTATGTTGTAAATTGTACTAGATGTCTTTCTTTTTAGCAAGCATTAATGCAGTTAGTAAGAATGAGAGCGAAATTATTATTTAATAAGATATCGCGTCGACCCGCAGCCTGATTACGGACGCACCTGACAGTTTACGACAGGCGTAAATTGTACAATTGCTGCTGTCAAACATCATTTTTTGTATTGTACGTAATACCAAAATGATGTTTGACAGCAACAATTGTACAATTTACGCCTGTCGCAAACTATCAGGTGAGTCCGTAATCAGGCTGCGGGTCCTAGGAATGCATTTGTGTCTGTTTTATTGTAGTAACAGATAATTGGCATTGCAAGTAACAATTGTTAACTGTTTTCTTAAAAAATTCTGTTATTTTTAACTTTGACGATAAATACGCCTCACCCCTACACGCTGGCCACAGAAAAAAATCGCTAACAGCGAAAATTCAGGCGTCGTGCGACTAAAACCAAGGTATATAAATGTATGAGTGACACCACGGTGAGGGGTAGCAAGTGGCGCCACAGAATAAAAATAATAGTACTGCGCGCGAAGTTCAACAAGCGTCGGCGACGGCGCCGAGCGGTGCAAACATGTATAGAATTATAATAGTACTCTCTAACACGTTTCAAATAGTAAGAAAACAAAGAAAAAAAAAATCGTCGCTGATCACATTGCCAGAAGTCTGTGGCTACTGCGTTACATAAACTTTTCTACGGGTAAACGGCTGCTTTCTCTTTAAACGTGTTATAATTTCGGCGAACATGGCCATTATGTGAGTCATCATCTGTGTTGTGACTCCACAGTAGCAGTCCCGAGCTAGTCGTCGACTCCACGTTAATTGAGCCAGCTGTAACAAGTCAACTGTCAGACCATCCGCCACCAAAATTATGTATGTAAGTTCATCATTCATACTACTTATTTTCATTTTCTTTAAATCGATTATATGACTATCAGAGTAAACAAGATTACAATCTTCGATCGCCAGAGAATACATAAACTACCTTTCTTCCTCAAAATTAAATATGGCGACAACTAGACTAGGATGTAACGAACGTCTTAAAACGTGCCTCCGACTCCATGTTATAATAAAATGTTTAATAAAAGATAAGTACTCAGTTTTCTTTTGTTTCCATCTTTTTAATTAGATTTTTGCAGTCGGGTTTTTTGTTTTTTTATTATGTATTCTGGCCATACGTAGTCTTTTACCAGGCTTCGTATCTTCCCTAACACTGAAAATGTATAGCTTGATAAATGTAGGCGTGCGTACAGTAGCACCTAAAGTTTCGATATTTCATAAGTGCCAATATCTGGTTTACATGAAATAAAAATATATTTTATTCCAATTTATTCTAATATACTCTTCTTATTTCCAGTGCCAACGAGTATTTTTGCGCCGGCAAATGCATCGATCGTAGACGGATATGCGATGGGAACACTGACTGTCCTGATGGTATTGACGAATTGTACTGCATTCCTAGCAACAACAACATCTCGTAAGTTCACATTCAAAGATCCCCGAAGCGTCATCATCAATGATCGGTGCATCATAAGTGGTGCTAATTCACCTAAACTTCGAGGCACAGAGACAAAAAGTGGTCCCCACTTTTTACATAAGTGTTGTCCCGAAACCTAGGACAATTTTTGTCCCAGAAAAAATGTTGTCGTAATGAAGTCTTTTTGCCTCTGTGCCTCGAAGTTTAGGTGAATTAGCACCACCTATTCCGATCACTGGTCATCATCTATCTTTGTATTCAGCTTCATATTGTTGGGTTAGAGTTTCTGTTATCTCGTCTCTGTTGGGTATAGTTTTAGAAAGATTACCTGAGGTTAAGAACTGTTCTCAAGGTGCCAGACTGAAATATGTACCGTCAACGGAGGTGTTCGTTCCTTACAAAAGTTGAGATAATGGCTTAGTTATGCTGGCCTGTAGGTGCTCCCGATGTGCAGCCTCTGATAAAATATAGTACCTAGTTTACGAAACTGTAATGGCGTTGAAATCCAGCAGTTAACCGCGCATGCGCCCTACCGCTCGCTTACATACTGACATTGTTAACTTTGCTAACATTGGTAACGTCACGACGTTAAGATCGCGGCCGTGTTTTCGGTATAACGCGCACAATGATACCGTATAAAATAACGCGTTATAACAGATTGTTTATGGTCCATAGTGTGCGATTGCCATAATTATAGCGGTTTTGAACATCACTAATCTCCACAGCACCAGCTGACCATCTCGTGTCCACCTCAACTGTATTAAATATTTCTATTTCCAGAAGCGAAATATCCAGCTATGTGTCAAAAATGTTATGTCCGTAAGTTCTTCATATAATTTATATTAAAAATATTCGCAGCGTCACACCTTATTTTTCTTGGCTTTCGGCTTTTCCTCATTATTACCGTTAGATTACACCACTAAACCGTCTCCTTGCTTTCCAGCTTGTATAATGGGTGGCCGTGTGAGGACGGCACGTGCATTACCGTCGACAACAAGTGTGATGGCACTGCGGACTGTCTGGATAGCAGTGATGAAGCCTCATCGCTGTGTATGAACACCACGTAAGCTTTAATTAATGACTACTTCCGTCTACTATGTAGGTACCTTATCATAGTTTACTTACGAGTTACATCAGCACTAAAAAGGGAATTTCCTAAAAAGATATTAGTCACTGAAGATTTATGTCCTTGCACTGAGGCTTTTCCTAACTCATCTTTTTGTAGTTTTTTTTTTAATAATAAAACAAGTTTTAATTGATTATATTACGTATTATTGGTTTTTTGGTTTTTCTGACATTTCGAACACTTCAGAGTATTCGGGATATCGATTTACTGCTTTATAAAATGTAGGATAACAGATGTCACTACGACTCAAGTTCACCTATAACTGGTAGAGACGTTTTGCACGCTGCGCTAGCCACAGAAAAAATTGCTAGTAGCGAAAATGCAGGCGACGTGCGACTAAAATAATTGTATTTAGATGTATGGGTGACACCACGGCGAGGGATAGCAAGTGGCGCCACAGAATAAAAATAATAGTACTGCACGCGCAGTTCGACAAGCGTCGGCGACGGTGCCGCACAGTGCAAACATGTATAGAATAGTACTCTCTAACACTAATATTGTCAAATACAAGACATAGAATGTATTGAAAGAAAAAAAAATAATACGCTTATCGCTTTGCCAGAAGTGTATGGGGACCGATTTATTTAATCTTTTGTAGGGGTAAACGGCTGCTTTCTCTTTAAACGTGTTATAATGTAGGTGAACATGGCTGTATGTGAGGTATCATATGTGTTATGACTCCACAGTAGCAGCCCCGAGCTAGACGTCGACTCCGCATCAACTACTGAATCAGCTGTCACAAGTCAACTGTCAGACGACCCACCACCAAAATTATGTGTGTAAGTTCTTCATAGTATTTATTTTCATTTTCTTCAAATCGATAGTATGACTATCAGGTTGAGATCTATAGTGCGTACTTTTGCTCAGACTTTACTTAAACTTTGCTAAGCTAATTTATATGCTTAGCTTTGATTTGGAATTTATAGTCACAACACGCTGAAAATGTGTTTAGCATAATATGCTAAGACCGACAAAGTCAATAAACAAAGTCTAAAAGTCAATAAACAAAGTCTAAAAGTCAATAAACAAAGTCTAAAAGTCAATAAAAAAGTACTTAATTCCAAAGCAAAGTTTAAGGGTTCAATTATGGAGAGGCGGAAACTCGCGCGGAATGCAAAGTGGCGCGCAACGCGGAGAAAGGAGCGTAATTCTCCGTTCATGGAGAGCGAGCGAGAGAGCGACACGCCGCTTTGCGCGCCGCGCGAATTTCCGCCTCTCCATAATAATTGAGTCCTAAGAAGTCTAAGAACGCAACGCAACGTGTATAAAAATGCGTAGTCATATATCAGACCATCAAGCTGAACAACTTTCTCTGTGGGACCAACATCGTAATCGCGAAAAAACAATCAGCGCCCCAAGTCTGCTATTTCAATTGTGTCAGAAATTCAGAATGGTCTCGTAATTGTTGATTTTTGCAGTGTCGTTCAACCTATTTTGACTTCTATTGCGTAAGTAACAGAAGTAAAAGTCGGTTATTTCCCAGATAATAGGTGCCGTTCTATTGATTTTGACTACTATCACCTACGTAATAGAAGTCAAAATCGGTTGAACGACATTGTAAAAACCAACAATTATGAGATCATTCTGACACAATGGAAATAGCGGACTTGAGGCCCGAATCTTCCATACGTTTGAGTCGAGTAGGTATTGAAGTTTTCTATGTCACTAGTTTCTTTTCATTTTGTTAATTTGTCATAGGGATTTGGATTTGGACTGGCCATGTGAAGACGGTACGTGCATTTCCTACTACCAGAGGTGTGATGGCACGGCGGACTGCCCGGACGGCAGTGACGAAACTTTATCGCTGTGTATGACCAACACGTAAGCTATAAAATTAATTATTTATTAATAATAATAATAATAAAGCGGTACTCCTTGACACGGCACGCATTGTGAGGAGGTTCCTTTCTCTGCAGCCCTAGCCGCCAGTAGCTTGGACCCTGTTCCCGATGCCGGTGGCCTACTACCTACTCTTTTGTATTTTTAAATGTTTTTATATATATTTTTTTAATTTAATTGTAAAATTATTTAAAAATATATAAAAGTATGTTAAAAATTAAATAAAGGAAATAATAATAAAACTTCTATTTACTATGTAACCTATCGAAGTTCGCTTAGATCAGCACCAAAAAAAGCTTTTCCCAATGGAATATTAGTAGCCCAAGATTTATATCCGTCAGCACTTTACCTACTCCATGTTTTAGTAGGACTTCTAAAACTATCGTAGGCTTGAGCCTTAGACACTTTTTTGCATGCAAAATAGTTTTTGCGGTTATAAATGGTGCCTCAGTCTGGATGCCGAAACGATGCCGAGGAATGCCGAAACTTGGATTTCTATTAAAATCTTTTCTGTTCGTAAATGGACCAAATCTAAATAAACTACCGATAAATTTATTATCTAGCCATCAATTTTTTGGTTTTTATGGGATTATGGATTATGGTTCGAATTTAGCTTGATTCCGACAAGATTCCGAGAGTAAATAGGTGTCCGGAACTTTTCCGTGAATTTCCGTCTTCGGATTGAGCTGAGCTTTCAAAATTTTTCGAATTTGGATTTGTGAATTGTAGCGTTAATAGGCTACCGTCGTAAACTATCCGATTCGGATCGAGAATAATCATAATCATAATCCTTTATTTGTGAAACATTGGTAAATTTACAGAGGTCTTACGGTCTTAGAGGTAAAACGGACGTTTCCGATGGGTTCTGAATAACTATGCTGGTTTGTAAAAAAAAAAGTTTTTTTTTGTTCGTATGTCCGTTCGTATCATCTTTAGAGATCATAGTACCGACGTTTTCGAAAACTTTTCCGCAGATGTCGGCAAGACGGGTTCCAGTGCACGTACGGCGCATGCGTGATCGACATAGCGTTGTGTGACGGCAACGACGATTGTGTTGACAAGTCTGACGAACTGCTGCCTAAATGCAGGAGGCAAGTTGTTATATGATCGTTAACATCTTCAACGTAGACCTAAGATTTTAAAATGATCTGTGAGCCATACTAAGTTCCTTGCAGGTGGGGTTACCAGTGCCTAAAATTGAGAATCCGGTCCGAGTCGCAGGTGGTTAAAAATCCAGATTTTTGTAAAAAACGTGCGGTTTTCAGCCGGAAATGAAACTCATTAGATTGTAATTACGTTTTATTATTTTAACTTATATTTTAGTCCACTAGCAACAGCTTTCAAAAAGTGTGTTTCTCCACTTTGTTGTAAAATTCATCACAAGTAATATGTTTGAATTTATATTGTGTCAATACAATAATAAGACGTATGCTCGTTGTATTGTGATTTGTGTACACGCAAGACGCATAAGGTGGCTCGCACGACCTGTAGACCTATAAAAATCCGCGGGTCTACCGCGTAACTAAAATTGTAATGAACATCGACATCGGAATACGATCGTGAGAGCCTAAACTTTGAGCTAACTTTTAAAAAAAATACCTATCATATAGTTGGGACTCCTATCTTCATGATCGGTAAAAAAAATACAAGTTAGCTCAAAGTTTAGGCTCTCACGATCGTATTGAAGTTTAATACCGATGTCGATGTTCATTACAATTTTAGTTACGCGGTAGACCCGCCGGTCTGTAAAGAAATCTAGGCGGAGTCCGGTCTCGGCTCTTAAAATCCGGTCACGACTGCATATATCCGGTCAGATGGTAACCCTACTTGCAGGTATCTAATCTGCGTCACGTAGCGCACAAAGCCAATCAGTTAGGGGCTTAGGGCTGAATTATGGAGACGCGGAAAGTCACGCGGTGCGCAAAGCGGCGCGCAACGCGGAGAAGGACGCCTATCTCCGTTCATGGAGAGCGAGCGTGAAAGCAACGCACCGCTTTGCACGCCGCACGACTCTCCGCGTCTCCACAATTGAACCGTAAGAGCTCACTGTACTAGCCATGCTGTCATTTTAGTTTAAATCATTCACAATCAAATGCCCAATTAATTTTCAAAAAAAAAAGAATCCATAATGCAATACTTATCAATATTATAAAAAAAGGCAATAAATTTATAAATAAATCTTTCATTCGTGCTGATGTAATGTGTACAATTAGTTTTTTCAGTAAAATCGGCGATTGTTTGCTGCCGCCCTACCCGGACAAAGGCAAATACGTTATATCAAATCCGCAGCGCTCGGACTCCCAGTCACTACAGCTGAACGTGACTTGCGAGCCAGGGTACGACGTCGCAGGGAACGGCATCGTCGAGTGTAAGCAAGGACATTGGTCGCACGCTGTTCCCGAATGTGTCCGTAAGTCCTAAAACCCGTAAGGGTCGGTACATATCTCACGGAAAAGTCGAGCGTCTCAACATCGGCACTAACGTGTCATCGGTTGAGTGTGAAAGGTTGAATGTTTTAACATTATAATTGTCTGTTCTGGCGTTATGCGACCGATAATACGAGACACATTTTCCGTCAGATATGTACCGACCTTTAGGGCTCAATTATTTATTTATTTATTTAAATTTTAATTAGAACGCCTGTAGGACAATTACTAGTTTTACTGGTATTTTTATTGTTCTAACAGTAAAACTTTGGTTGATTTCGAAATAGAAATAAAAAAAAAATGGTGGACCACCAAAATCTACAAACCCCTTTGCGATATTTCCACTCTTACTTCACTCCTTTCACGTTACAATTTTTGCAGCAGAATCACACGGTTTCGCGTTCGTTATTCTTTTTTTGTAAGCAAATGGCAGCCAACGAACGCGAAAATGCGTGATTCTGCCGCAAAAAGTAGCTAAGTGTGCTATAGCCTTAAGATGGTAATAAGCTCGCCCTATTTCATGAGACTTAATAACAGTATCGGCGAATTGCGTGGTACTATGCTATGATAAATATCCTTTATACTCCAGGTCCCTGCAAGCTCGACAAGAATCCATCTATGCGTTACTACTGCTACGATTACGCTAGAAACGGAGGGCAACGTGACTGCGAGGCTGTTGAATATTCCGGGATAATTGTGAGAGCAGAGTGTACCAGTCCAAACTCAGTCGTCAGCAGCCCCTACATGAGATGCGTTGATGGCAGTTGGGACAATGTTGCCGTCTGCAAACCTAGTATCATCGATCGCGGAGCCAATGAAGTTAAAAAAGGTAATTAGTGGCTTAAACAGACTGGGCCTCAAGTCTGCTAATTTATTTCAATCTTGTAAGAATGGCCTCGTAATTGTTGGTCTTTGCAGTATCGTTCAACCTATTTTGACTTTAATTGCGTAAGTAATAGAAGTAAAAGTCGGTTATTTGCTAATTATTAAGTGTTGTTCTATAAATTTTGACTACTATTTCCTACGTTATAGAAGTCAAAATCGGTTGAACGACGTTGTTTAAACCAACAATTATTCAAAAAGCATTTATTTACGTTTTTTACTTGATTATATAGGATATCTTTAGGGTTCCGTACCCAAAGGGTAAAACGGGACCCTATTACTAAGACTCCGCTGTCCGTCTGTCTGTCCGTCTGTCGCCAGGCTGTATCACATGAACCGTGATAGATTGACAGTTGAAATTTTCACAGATGATATATTTCTGTTGCCGCTATAACAGCAAATACTAAAAACAGAATAAAATAAATATTTAACGGGGGCTCCCATACAACAAACGTGATTTTTTTGCTCGTTTTAATAACCCTTCGTGCGCGAGTCCGACTCGCACTTGGCCGGTTTTATTTTTTTATGTAGTGCGCAAAATTTTCAGTAATTCAGTTTTATTCCCAAATGCAACCGCAGTACTAAAAAGCACTCCAAAACAAAATAACAATTTGATTTTGTATGGCTTGTGCTAATAAATTATGCGTGTCCCCCATACTAAGTTGAATTTTCGTTTTGTTTTAAAGTGTATCCCAATACTGCGGTTGCATTTAGGAACAGAGACTGAATCACTCTACAAACTATGCGCACTACATAAAAAATATTCTGTACAGCAAGTTACGCTTTGCCTTTTGCCAAGAATTTGTGTCCATATTTCATTGGTAAGTTCATAAATCCTGTATTTTCTAGGTTTCTGCAAGCTCGACAACCATCCATCTGTACATTACTACTGCTTCGTCTACGGCGAGATCGAAGGCCAACGTGCCTGCAACACTTATGAACCTTCAGGAACTATCGTCACACCTGAGTGTAACAGTCCTAACTACGACTCCACCGTCGCCCTCCCCAACATGAGATGCATCAATGGCAATTGGAACTACATTGCCGTCTGCAACCCAGGTTTGACCAAAATTGGAACTTTTTTAAAACGCTTTTATTAGCTTTACTTGTAACTAACTATGTAAAAAAATCTTGTAAGTTAAATTTGACCCACTTCCCGGTTTCCGATTGGGCTGAAATTTTGCATACACGTTTAGTTTGGATGACTAAAGCGTTTTCTTTTGTTTTTTTTTTAAAACTATAATATGTATTTTTATTGTGCTTGCTTCAGATATGCTCCGTATACTCGGTATTACAATTTTTTTCTCTTTTGCCCCGTTATTGACCAGATCTTTCCCACCATCTTTACTAGACGCACCTTGCAGTTTAGACCCATGGTTATGTATCTAGAGAATTTTTTGTGATTTTTCATTGCTTTCCTCTCTCCAGAGTGTGGTCGGGTGACTCCAGACGGTGTGGATCTGATAATCGATGGCTGGCGGGCCCAGCGAGGCGAGCTGCCGTGGCATGTCGGCATCTACCGCAAGTCCACCCGTTCTTACACACAGATCTGCGGAGGATCACTCGTCTCCAATAGTGTTGTCATATCTGGTGAGTGATCCAGTCAAATTTAACGCCCGACAAAAAAGAGGGGTGTTATTTATTTATATATAACAATCTTACCTATACTATTATTACAGATCTATGATCCAATGCGACAGTGGTCTTACTAACTAAATCCTAAATCTACACCTTATACCTATCCAGTAAAACAAAAAAATATCTTAATTATAACTTATTGCATATAGTGTAACTTTTGCGAATTCACTCAAGTTGCACCACAATACATCAACCCTCCCGTGAACCTCATTCACCACGCGTATGGCTCTAGTGAACGGAGTTCTCGCCAGTAGGTTGGTCCTGGCTGCAGGCACAGCGAGCAGGGGCGGGCGTTGCCGCCTCCACACGTACCGGTCTGGCACGTACAGCTGTAGGTGTCACAGCACTCCCGGGTTATGCGCCACGCCACGTAGTAGTTTCACTACATACGCATGATTAAAACAACTTCCACGATCAGTCTGATCAAGTTACCTTACCTTTTACATTGCATTATTGCTTCCAGCTGCACACTGCTTCTGGAGTGACGTAACCAAGCAGCAGCCTGCGTCCAAGTACGCCGTGGCCGTCGGCAAGCTTTACCAGGATTGGGATCACGACGAAGACGCACAGAAATCTGATGTGAGTAGAAGCTCAAACAGACTGGCCGCGACGTGCGTGACGCCATATTATACAGGATAATTCTTTATGTAGTGCGCAAAATTTGCAGAGTGATTCAGTGTCCGTTACTAAATGCAACCGCAGTACTAAAATTCACTCCTGATTTCGTGTGGCTTGCGCTAGTAAATTATGCGTGTACTAAGTCGAATTTTTGTTTTGTTTTAAAGTGTATCCTAATACTGCGGTTGCATTTAGGAACAGAGACTGAATCACTCTACAAATTATGTGCACTACATAAAAAAATATCCTGTATGGTATATGAAAGTTATTTAATAGCTATTTATTTAGTTATAGTCATGCACATACAGACATAGAATTAACAGTTCTTATAGTTAATAAATAATCAGTAGGCAAGTAAGCACATTACCCTGTAAGGGCGTTAGCAATAGAGTGCGAGTAATTACATCACTTTTAGAAATATAACAAAGGTAAGCATAATTATAGGTGGTTGCTGAATCAATAAACAGTTTTTAACAACTTTTCATTCGTCAACGAATGACTTTTCTTCATCAATGCAAAAACAGGTGACAAATACGTATTTATCAACAGGTTAAAGACATTAAGATCCCGCCCCGCTTCCGAGGCAGCGAAGCCAACTTCCAAGAAGATATAGCAGTGGTCATTCTGGAGACACCCTTCGTTTACCGGACTTATGTCAGGCCTGTCTGTTTGAACTTCAACATCAACTTCGACAGGAGACAGTTGCGGCCGGGCAAGCTGGGAAAGGTACAGGCCGAATGCAGATATCAGTGGTAGAAATTATATGGACCTTGGCCTCCGACAGCAAATCGAAACCTCTGTTCTTAAATATCACCTATACAGGATATTTTTTTTATATCGTGCGCATAATATGCAGTGATTCAGTGTTTGTTTCTAAATGCAACCGCAGTATTGGGATAGACTTTATAACAAAACGAAAATTCTACTTAGTATGGGGGACACGCATTATTTATTAGCGCAAGCTATACAAAATCAAATTTTAATTTTTATTTGGACTGAATTTTTGTACTGCGGTTGCATTTGGGAATGGACACTGAATCACTCTGTAAATTTTGTGCACTACATGAAACATTATCCTGTATATAGTGTTTGGTAGAATTTTTCGTATTTTCTTATGACAGATCTATCTTATCGCGGAGATAGGCTTCTTAAGTTACGCAGTGAAACAGTACAAGTGTAGACTATATGCAAAAGTATGTGAACAGGTTCTAAAATCAAATGGTTATGTTCTAAGACATGCCGCTTTCGTCCTAATATACTTTAGTTAACACAATATAGGTAACAGAACTCTACAAGAAGTCAATGGATCTACACCACGGATATCGTCAAGATACCTTTACTGTTTAAATCTGAGCTGTAGGTGTGCGGCCATCTGGACTCGTAATATCGGTGCCATAACAACTGGGTCCACTGCTTCCTACGACACCGTTGTGTTTATGCTATTATACCTATCAGGGGACCCATATTAAGCGGTGGACTCCTGGGTTGATATAGTGATGACATTATAACATACGCGCATTGCGCACTCTGTGACTGCATATCACGAGTTCGCAACGCCGATGGATAAACAATTTGAATGTACCCGCTACCTACATAGTAGATTTGTAAAAAGTACTTTTGCTACTTTGGAAAAGTTATTATGTTAATTTTTTTAGAAATAAATAATTTTGGAACCGTACATCCTAAATTACTCAGGTGGCCGGATGGGGCCTCACATCTGCGAACGGCAAGGGTTCCGAAATTCTGAAGGTGGTAGAACTACCGTACGTGGACATCGTGGAGTGCATATCAAACGCGCCGCTTTCATTCAGAGAGAACATCACTGGTGATAAGATATGCGCCGGCTATACGAATGGTGAGTGAATAGGAGTTGTAAAGGCGAATACAGACTGAGCTTACGTGACGTAACGCCACTTCTACGATATTGGAGAGTCAAGGGAGGCGCGGAAAAAATTAATTGTTTGGGAACACTATCTATCACTGTGATGTTATATACGATAATTATTATGTATGTTATCCATTATAACGATTTTGGTATGAAGTTATGAACCAACTGTCCTGAGAAAACAATTTTTATTTATCTATACTCATATCGGAAAGTTCTAATTGTGAATTCAAAAATAGTACTCTAATGACCGACTTTATGCACATGCAACTATAATAAAATTTGAAAGTTTAATTAAAATGATGCTATGACTACACTACTGCTACACCAAGCCGATCCTCCAAGGACATTTCAATTCTATTTTATAGAGGCTGCACATTGTCTATTGTAGCGCGCGCTAGTGCGCATGCAAGGTGACATAGGTTTCGGCGCCATTGTTGTTTGTGTGTTTACATATTTTATAATTTGTTAACATTAGTACCTAATCCTATAGATACAGAAGTGTATGAAACTGCACATAGGTAGGTATTTAAACACACACTCGTGTTTTAATACCTCTGAAACAGTTATGAAACAGTTACTTATGAAACAGTTTAACTACTATTATATATCATGTTTTCCACAATTCCCAGGTACGGCGCTATGCAGAGGCGACAGCGGTGGAGGGCTAGCGTTCCCCGAACCTGAACGCGGCACGGACCGCTACTACCTCAGGGGGATCGTGTCTACTGCCCCGAGGACTGAGGACCTCTGCAACGCTCACACAGTGACTGCGTTCACGCAGATATCAAGGCATGAACACTTTGTGAAAAAGTATCTGTAGAATTAAAACAATAAAGGCCACGTTCACTGGCAATATAACAGATGTTATTAGTAGGTTATAAGATTTATTCAGTTAACAAAGAATCAAAATAGAAAAAAAGAAACAGACAACAAGCTTATTCAGGAAGCGAGCGAGAACTGCGGGGCCAGTATCACGTTCACGTGTATACTCGTGAAAGCGGTTGCAGGCGACCGAGCTAGAGCGACTAGCGACGCGGACTGAGCGCGGGAGGCGCCAAAGGCGGCGCAGGCGCTCGGCGCGTACGCGCGACATCGTACCACAACTACCTAACCGTGCGGCAGCGCGCGTTGTTGTTTCTTAACCCTATACCGGGCGTCACACAATGTTTAAAACGAAATCGGCCGATTACACATACAAAAATTAATGTTTAAACGGCTGATTTAGCTCTAATCATCTTTTATGTTGTCGGTGAACTTGGGCCTAAGTGTGTAACATTTAAAGTGCTAAACAGACATTTTGTAAATGGTTGTGATTTTATTTATTATAAGACTGTTAATTTGAGTAAAATAATTAATGATTATGAGCACTCTTTGTCACTCTATCACCTTAGGCATGGAACTTCACAAGTGTGCACGACAGACCATCAAACCCGGGACACGATTGAGCCCAACTAATGTGATTATAGTGCTAAGTTAATATATCAATGTTTAAGTAGTATATAAATGTGTTAATGTTGTTATTTAAGTCTGATTATATACTCTTTTAGTAACACCAATGATGTATGATTGTATTTGAACTGTTCTACACCTTTGTTAACCTTTTATGTATACCTATGTGAGTAAATGTACTTAGACTATGTACATAGGATAGTACATAACAATAATAGAGCTGCAATAGTACATAGATGTGCCTCCTGCGCCGCTCGGGCGAGTAATGGTAGCTCTGCGGGAAAACGCGTGGTTATATTTATAACCTCGGTACGCGGCAGATAAGGAACAATGCCGTTACCACGCGTTATCCCGCAGTGACCGAGCGATGCAGGGGGACAATCTGCACATGACACAACTTTTAATAATTGTTAAATTAGGTCATGTGCAGGTGTAGAGTCATTATTAGCCAAAAGTGGCTCGGTAAGGGCTGGACCAATCCTGAGCATGTACGCGAGTTTGCTTTGGACCGCTGGCCAGCTCTTTCCGAGCCGACTATAAATATAGGAACAATAGAAATGATTATTCAGTGTCTTCTTGTTCGCAATACTATGACGTAATGTCTTATTGACCGAAAAAGTATCTTCTTTTATTAATTAATTGTTTGATTGTTTACCTGTGTGCTTTAATCTCTGTGTAATAATAAATAATGTGTCAAGAGAATAAATCGGTGTGATAAACAAGTCCGTGTCGTTTAACTTATCCTGAGTTCCCGATAGAACCGTTACGTCTCCGAGTGGAGAACCAGCTCTGCTGAGTATCTCTAACATTGGTCCTTCGCGAGCCGAATCTTCAGAAAATGGTGGTCACACGGAGCCGCAGCGGAGACTCAGGACAGGAACAGGCCCAGCAAAATCCTTCGGTGGCCGTCAGACCGGGGTCTAGCGAACCAGCCCCGGCGTCTGGCACGAGTCAGGCCACTGAAACGGATACGGTTAGCGGGTCAGAAGGAACGACCGGCACCGGTACAACTCAGACTACGAGTGACACCACAGAGAGAGACGATGCCGAGGCTACCAGCTCGAATAAAACGCTGAAGCCCGGCAGCATCCGGTCACGCCGCACCACAGCCTCTAAGAAGAAGCTTCTGACAGAGCTCGAAGCTAGAGAGCGGCTAGCCGAGATGAAGGTGAAACAGGCACAGGCAGAACAAGAGTTACAAGAGCTCCGCCTGCGACGAATAAGAGCAGAAGCGGACTCCAGTGAAGAAGATGACCAAGAAGACCTCACCTCCGTACGAATAGGGACGTGGCTAGCGCGAACGGCGCCGCCACCGGAGGGCGAAGCCCCACCGCCGCCCCAGGACGCTGGCGGCGGGAGGCCTACGGCTGAGTCAACGAAGACTAACGTCGTCGAAAGTGTATATCCAGTGAATACGTTGAATACAGTGAATATGGTGCATACGGAAAATGAAAATGCAGTAAATAATAAGATGATCGACGTGAGTACGCTCGCTGCGGCGCTGGCGCAGGCCACGCGCAGCATGCGCGAGCCGCCTAAGTATATACAGCAGCTGCCATTCTTCGATGGAAAGCCCGGTGAGTGGATATCTTATAAGGCCGCGTATCGTGACTCACACATTTATTTTTCTAAAATAGAAAATGTTGCTAGGATTAGGATGAGTGTAAAAGGTGCTGCCAAAGAGGCGGCCGGCTGCCTGCTTTTCAGTCAGCCCGATCCCGAAGTCGTCATAAACGCATTAGAGAGACGTTTTGGTAGACCTGAATCCCTAATACTAGCAGAATTAGATAAAATAAAGTTGTTACCTAGATTAAATGATAATCCTAGGGATATATGTATATTCGCGAGTCGTATAGCGAACACGGTGGGTACGGTAGAGGCGTTAAAACGTGTGCATTATCTACATAGCCCCGAGATGTCAAGAGTTATAGTAGAAAAGTTAACGCCTATACTTAGAAATAAATGGTATGATTACGCCGCGAATAAAAAGGGTGAAGATATACCCGAACTTAAACGACTGTCTACCTTTTTGAACGACGAGGCGGACAAGTGCGGCGCGTACGCGCAGCCAGAGCGCAATTACGACGAACCCAGCGGGGTACGGCAGCGGCGCAAGACAGAGCGCACGTTTAATGTGCACAGGGAAGCGGCGACACAAAGTGAGCGTTGTCCGGCGTGCAAACAATATGGGCACAAGCTACCCGACTGTGCTAAATTTAAACAGATGTCAGTAGAGTCTCGCTGGGAAATTGCTAAAACTAGTAACTTGTGTTTTAAATGTTTAATAAATAAACATAGGCGATATTTATGTAAGGCGCCCACATGTAATGTAAATGAATGCAAAATGAATCACCACAAGTTGCTACATCAGGAGCGGAAAATACAGGAGCCACTCAACGTCGCGACGTCTGTATCGACACATGAATCTGTGACGTCAGCGAGAGAGATAGTGACGGCGACCACCCCCCTCCAACGCCGAGCTTATCTGAAAATAGTGCCAGTAACACTTAGCGGACCGCATGCGACTATAGATACGTACGCTCTGTTAGACGACGGTAGCACGGTTACACTATTAGATGCATCGATAGCCGACGTTCTAGGTGCAGACGGCCCAACCCAGGCTATGTGGATACAGGGCATCGGCGCAGAAGTCAAACACGAGCGCAGCCGAATGGTCAACTTATATGTGCGAGGCAAACATCAGTCCGACATATTTAAAATAGATGCGGCGCGCACAGTAGACAGACTCGAGATCACGTCACAAACAATAACAACCGAGAACATAGAAAGCTGCGAACATCTGAAAGATATAAGAGATGTGCTAATATATGAACACGCGCGGCCTATGATTCTGATCGGTCAGGACAACTGGCATTTGTTAATGTCTCAAGACACACGCGTCGGACAGCGAGATCAACCTGTAGCATCGTACACTAAACTGGGCTGGGTACTACATGGCTGCCAGTATTCAGCCAACAGAGTTATGACAGTGTTCTGTGGCCATATTAAAACTAAAGACCACGATGATTCAATAGAAGCGCAGATGAAGAATTTCTTCAAATTAGAATCATTAGGAATTGAACCTAGAACGCCTAAAGACGATCCTCAACAGAGAGCACTGCAGATATTGGAGCAGACAAGTCGCAGGTTACCTAATGGAAGCTTCGAAACGGGACTACTATGGAAGCAGGATGAACCTAGGATACCTAACAACTATCTAGGTGCCCTAAAAAGGCTAGATAATCTAGAAAAACGCCTAGACCGAGATCCTGACTTAAAAGTGAAATATGTAGAACGTTTAGATAACCTTTTCACTTCGGGGTATGCAGAGAAGGCGGACAGTACACCAACAAAGGACAAGACTTGGTATTTACCTCACTTTCCAGTGGTTAACCCATGTAAACCACATAAACCGCCACGTCTAGTGCACGACGCCGCAGCAAGAACAGCGGGTCTGTGCCTAAACGATCTACTTCTCTCTGGACCCGACCTGTTACAATCACTGCCCGGAGTATTGATGCGTTTCCGACAAGACAAGATAGCCGTGTCAGCCGACATCAAGGAAATGTTCATGAGGATTAAAATAAGGCAAGAAGATCGCGACGCGCTTAGGTTTTTATGGCGAGGAGACCGGCGGGAGGGAACGCCGGAAGAATATCGCATGACATCAGTTATCTTCGGTGCGACGTCGTCCCCATGTACAGCGTTGTACATAAAGGATCGCAACGCTAACGACTACGCCGATAGGTACCCAGCAGCGGTGTCAGCTATCAAATATAACCATTATATGGATGATTACCTTCAGAGCTTTCCCAGTGAAACAGAAGCTGAAAAGGTAATCGAGCAAGTCGATTATGTGCACAGTCAAGCTAATTTTCACCTGTGCGGATGGACATCGAACAACATGAACATCCTGAATGCCAGCGCAGCGCCTATCCGCGACACAAAAGTACTAGGCGGTAACGATGAAGAGAAGGCCTTGGGACTGCGTTGGAACACAAAAGATGACTGTTTTACATTTAGGATAAATAGTAACAAAACGCCTGACGAGTTACTAAGAAACACGCGCCCACCGACCAAACGTGAGGCGCTGAGCATTATCATGGCCATTTTTGACCCACTAGGATTGATATCACCTATCACTATCCCAGCCAAAAGGATACTGCAACACACGTGGCGATATAAAACCGAGTGGGACAAGCCACTACCTGAAGAACTACAACCGCAATGGAAACAATGGATGGAGTCGCTACGCAATATAGAGAAATTACGAATACCACGCTGTTACGATTATGGAGACGTCACCGCTCGCGAACTACATACGTTCGTGGACGCGAGCGAGGAGGCCTACGCAGCGGCGGTATATTGGCGAACAGAGCGACCGGATGGTACCATTCATGTAGCATTAGCAGCGGCTAAGAGTAGGGTGGCACCTCTGAAACCCATATCAGTGCCAAGGCTGGAACTTCAAGCGGCCTTGTTGGGAGCGCGACTCACAAGAACTGTCGCCCTCGAGCACGACTATGCGGTCGGAGACGAAACATACTGGAGCGACTCAACAACAGCGCTGGCGTGGATAAGGGCAGAGCCACGTACGTTCAAAACGTTCGTCGCCCATCGCATAGCCGAGATCGAGGAGCTCACTAAAAAGAACCAATGGCGATGGCTCCCTTCGCGTCACAACGTAGCTGATGACGCCACACGCGCTACACCCGATAATTTTGGATCGGATCACAGATGGTACCGCGGCCCGGAGTACCTGTACAAGGACCGGAGCGAGTGGCCAAAGGAAAAGTCAACAGCCGCGGCACGAGATACGGGAGAAGAGCGAGTAAAATGTAACGTACAAACAGCTCAAAACTCAAACGGTCATCTGCCGGACATAACGCGCTTTTCAAAATGGACAAGGTTAATAAGAACGACAGCGCGTGTCCTTCAATTTGTAAACAACTGTAGAAAAAATAAACAAACAGTAGAGTACAAGCGCACTAAGAAAAACGCGGATAAAGACCCAACGTGGGTGAAAATTAAGAAGAAACCCGTAGACGAGATAAAAAAGCCGAGCAGTGAACAAAATAAAACCAAATATGTACCTCTGCCGGCCGAGTATACACTAAAAGCTGAACAACTATGGATAAAATGCGCGCAAAAAGATAGCTTTGTCAAGGAAATAAGCGCCATAAAATCCAACGTAGCGCCGCCGAGCGATAGCAAGCTAACCGCGCTAAGTATATACCTAGATAACGAAGGGACTCTACGTCTACGAGGTCGCGTAACAGCCGCCAAAGGAATAGGCGAAGAAACAAAAAATCCGCGTATACTTGACGGTGGGCACAAGTACACGAGAATGTACATAAGCTATGTACACGAAAGTCTGCACCACGGAGGCACGGAAATAACGGTGAACGAGTTAAGACAGCGGCTGTGGATAGTTAGACTACGCCCGTCCGTTAAAGACGCGATAAAAAACTGCTTACCGTGTAGATTGCGAAAGGCGAAGCCAGCCAACCCCTCCACCGGCAATTTACCGTACCCCCGTTTAGCTTATAACGAACGACCTTTCACTTTTACGGGGCTCGATTATTTCGGACCAATGTCCATAACAGTAGGTAGACATAAAGAAAAGAGGTATGGGGCGCTATTTACTTGCTTAACTTGTAGGGCTGTACATATTGAGGTAGCACAATCACTGAGTGCGGACTCAGCCATTGCCGCACTCAGGCGATTTATAGCTAGAAGGGGTTGTCCAAAAGAAATATGGAGCGACAACGCTACTTGCTTTAAAGCGGCCGATAGGGAGTTAGGTGAGAGCGCCTTAAGCGCATTAGAGTGTGAGTCCGATGCGCGGTCCATAAGATGGAGATACATACCTCCCGCATCGCCATTCATGGGCGGAGCATGGGAGAGGATGGTGAGAGCAGTAAAGGAGGCGCTTCACATAACATTAAAGGAGGTTCACCCTACAGAAGAAACACTATACTTTGTTAGTAGAAGTGGAGAATACCGTCAACTCAAGACCGTTGACGCATGTAACTGTGGCACCAGACGAACCTGAAGCCCTCACGCCGAATCATATTTTGATCGGCCCCAACTCTCACGTGCCATCACCGGGCACATTCACCAGTGAAGACCTAACAGCTCGCCAGCAGTGGCGGCGCGCACAAGCCCTCGCCGACGTCTTTTGGCGACGATGGGTGCGCGAGTAACTGCCGCTACTGCAAAACCGGCGGGAGCCCCACGGGAGCGGTGTACCACCCAAGGTCGGCGACGTAGTCGTGATCTGCGACTCTAACCTCCCGCGCAATACCTGGCCCAAGGGACGCATAATCAAGGTGCTCCCGGGCGCGGACGGTGAGGTTAGGGTGGTCGACGTAGTCACCAAGGGTGGCCACATCCTGCGGAGGCCTACCAAGCGTGTCGTCGTGCTACCCACCGAGTCGCCTGAAGGCGACGGCGGGAGATGTGTGCACGACAGACCATCAAACCCGGGACACGATTGAGCCCAACTAATGTGATTATAGTGCTAAGTTAATATATCAATGTTTAAGTAGTATATAAATGTGTTAATGTTGTTATTTAAGTCTGATTATATACTCTTTTAGTAACACCAATGATGTATGATTGTATTTGAACTGTTCTACACCTTTGTTAACCTTTTATGTATACCTATGTGAGTAAATGTACTTAGACTATGTACATAGGATAGTACATAACAATAATAGAGCTGCAATAGTACATAGATGTGCCTCCTGCGCCGCTCGGGCGAGTAATGGTAGCTCTGCGGGAAAACGCGTGGTTATATTTATAACCTCGGTACGCGGCAGATAAGGAACAATGCCGTTACCACGCGTTATCCCGCAGTGACCGAGCGATGCAGGGGGACAATCTGCACATGACACAACTTTTAATAATTGTTAAATTAGGTCATGTGCAGGTGTAGAGTCATTATTAGCCAAAAGTGGCTCGGTAAGGGCTGGACCAATCCTGAGCATGTACGCGAGTTTGCTTTGGACCGCTGGCCAGCTCTTTCCGAGCCGACTATAAATATAGGAACAATAGAAATGATTATTCAGTGTCTTCTTGTTCGCAATACTATGACGTAATGTCTTATTGACCGAAAAAGTATCTTCTTTTATTAAGTAATTGTTTGATTGTTTACCTGTGTACTTTAATCTCTGTGTAATAATAAATAATGTGTCAAGAGAATAAATCGGTGTGATAAACAAGTCCGTGTCGTTTAACTTATCCTGAGTTCCCGATAGAACCGTTACGTCTCCGAGTGGAGAACCAGCTCTGCTGAGTATCTCTAACAACAAGTATCATGTGAAAAATCATAATATGAAATGCATTATCTCTCAAAATCATAATATGAAATGCATTATCTCTCAAAATCATAATATGAAATGCATTATCTCTCAAAATCATAATATGAAATGCATTATCTCTCAAAATCATAATATGAAATGCATTATCTCTTAAAATCATAATATGAAATGCATTATCTCTCACATCTGCTACCTTTCTTCACAAAGTCTGTTATAAATCACACACTGTTAAATCTTATAACGTTCGGATATCATATAAATGATAGCAAGTGTGAAATTAGGACATTGCCCAAGAGTGCCCATCTTGTGAAGTTTCACATGTGAAAACACTGAAAAAATTTTTTTCATAAAATGAAAATGTATTAAAAATACCAATAATTTCCATGCTTCCTACCTTGTTGACGCCTCCGTTTAAATAAATTAATAATTATAATATTATGAATGTAGTTTAAGTAAAAAAAATAAACAATAAGTACGTGTTTTATTTATTTAATCTTACATGTATATCATTACAATTACAACGCACAACGCTCTCCGAGTTCAATATAACAATGTGTTTAGGGTGCTGGGGAGCTATTCTGTAAATCTAGAATCTCGACTCGAATCTCACTCCTATTGTTGATTGATATTATTTGACGAATTAATATACACACATTTAATAACGTAATGTTAATAAATTTGTGACTTTAACCCATTTACGCCCACTGTCCGCAATATATGTATACATAAAAATAAGGTTTGTCTATTTATTGTAAGATAAAAATTATTTTG
The DNA here is from genome assembly GCA_932294325.1 of Allophyes oxyacanthae. Taxonomy (NCBI): domain Eukaryota; kingdom Metazoa; phylum Arthropoda; class Insecta; order Lepidoptera; family Noctuidae; genus Allophyes; species Allophyes oxyacanthae. The sequence goes on from OW028638.1 coordinate 4,036,991, forward strand.
TAAACATGAGTGAACGATACAATTGAACAAAATTATTGAACAAAATATTGCTTCAAAAAGTTTTCATGTTTATTTACTTCTGTGAACGCTATCATATCTACTGGATCGCAGATTTCCTTGTCAGGCAAAGACGGTGACGTGGATACCACGCCTCGAAGGTAGTAGCGGGTTACACCACGCTGTATGTCAGGAAACGAAATTCCTCCTCCACTGTTGCCAGTACAAATAGCGGTTCCTGAAAAAAAAAAAGGATTAGTTTATTGGCAAAAAATAAAGGAAAATCAGTCGATAATAACAGCACATAAAATATTTATAGCAATTTATTATTTCAATTAATTATCAGCCTGTAGTAGTCCACTGCTGGACAAAGGCCCCTACAACCGCACGCTATCTGGCTCGATCCTGGGCTAGTCTCATCCACATTGGGAAGATCGTCGCTTCACCTGGCCTGAGGGCGCCCTTCCCTATATTTGCCGATACGCGATCTGCACTCAAGAACTTGTGATGTATCTTTTATTTATCCTGTTTTATGTGTTTATTTAATTGCCTTCGTCCGTGTGTCACTGCAGGGGTGCCAACTGAAAATCAGCGCTGGGTGTCCCACGCCCAGCACATGCTGAGTTGGTAACCTTTTTTACATGGGCATGCTCGACAGCACATTTAGGTATATTTACCAATGTAAGATATTACTGTTGTGTTATTAATTTCTTGTGACTGTTGTGTTGTCCTATGTGGAATAAATTATTTTTCTTTCTTCTTTCTTTCTATAAAGAGGTATTTCTTTGTTTGTATGTATATAGGGGGTAATCGCTGGAACTACTGAACCAATTCCAAAAACTCTTTCTCTACTAGAAAGCTACTCGATTCCGGACTGATATAGGCTATATTTTATTTTTATAAAAAAAAAATGGGCGGGTGAAACCGCGGGCAACAGGTAGTATTTTTAACCCCCGAAAAAAAAGATGGATGTTATAAGTTTGTAGTGTTTATCTGTGTATCTGTGTATCTGTCTGTGGCATCGTAGTTTCAAAACCGATGGACTGATTTCAATGCAGTTTTTAATAATTGAAAGCTATTATAATCGAATATCATCTTAAAACTATGTTTTATGAAAATCTGTTGAGCCGTACAAAAGGTACAGCTCTTTTTCTAGTTGGAGTCGGGGGTTTTTGACGGTTAGGTTATATAATTGTCTTCTCACCGTTTGAATGTCCAGCGCACATCTTGTCGGCAGTGATGTACTCTCTGAAGTAGTACGGTGACTTACTTATGCACTCGTCAACCGGTATGTAAGGAAGCTCCAGAACTTGCAGCGAATCGCCTTTGTCCTTAGGATCGGACCAGACTGCCAACTGGAAAATCATATCGTCATAAATGCAAGTTGCAAGGTGGTCGTCTGAAGCACCGTGGGCATTGAGCCTCAATACAACCACTGCTAATTGGCTAGTCTTCCCACCACGGCTTCAGCGATTTCCATATGATGATAGCTCGTGCCGACACAAAGAAAAGGATGGGCAAAAGATCTAAGCAAATTAGAGAATGGGATTATTGATGGGTATTCTGTTGCTTACGCATTGCTTCGCAGGTGATAGGCGAGTACTGGGGGCATACTACGAGTTCTTATAGCAGGGTGAAACTGTCCAGATATTTCCAGTATGAGCTGACCTCGCACTGTATAGGCTTTACGTACAAGGAAAGGTCAGCTTCTAGTGGAAATGTCTGAGCCCGATGATACAAAATGACAATCTCCGATCGCCATTTAACGCAAAAATTACGAATAGGCCTCATAAGAATTGTCGGACTCTAGGTGCCACGTTCCAAACTTCTTCCTATGAAGAAGGAGTTAGGAGCTATACATTAATCTTGTAAGTTCTCGAAAACTTATTTGAGGACAATGTAGGACAAAGACTTTATTAAACAAGCCTGGTTACATAATGAATAAGAATTTTTTGATAATTATGATTCCCATGGCAGCTATGAGCTGACCAGTACCAACAGACGGCACCCGTTCACGAGGGTTTAGTAATGTGGAGACAATGAATGAGATAGGTGATTAAAGTGGAAATACCGCGAAGAGTGCTGACCTCATTGGTGATGTCGTCCTTCAAAAAGGTCATAAGTGCGCAGTACTCTCAACATAATATATGAAAAGATGGAAGTAGATGAAGCAAAATGGTTAATGAGAATCGTAGCAAGTGGCGCTTAGTAGTTTCAGGTTATGTAAGTAATTTATACCTTCCCAAGATTGCCCTTCTTCAGTTGCGTCTTCTGGAAGGTGAGGTCAAAGTCAACGCACACAGGCCTCACGAGCGCCGAGTACACGATAGGAGAACTGAGTATCACCAGCGCTATGTCTTCCTGGAAGTTGGCTGAGGCGCCCTGGAACCGCCTTGGAATTTTCACGTTGCTCACCTGCAAAAAGATTTTTTTCTCTGTAATTTGCATAATATGACTCCGTTTTTTTTGTAATTGAGAAGGAACAGTCTGTCGTATTACTAGATGTTAAGTAACCACCGCTGCCCATAGAAATTCGTGTCACAGAATCTCTCTAAAGCAGTTCCACAAGACGACAATATGCGTTGCAATTTGAAAACCCTAGAGTTTAGGATCGTATGCATCTATGCCTGTTTCGTTGTCTATAACACCGTTAAAAGCGTTCTTCTGGTATTTATATTTATGGCACAAATAGATAGTACTTGGTGGTACCGTAAAACTGCCCAACTTTGCCTAGACTCTTAATTTTACCTGGGATAGAAAGCCTTCAATTACTTAGGTACTTGTCTTATTAATGGCATCGCTTAGTCCAGAAATATTGTAGATAAGTACAAGGCAAAATTACTCCAACTCAGGCGCACAGATTGACAGATGGCACTACGCAAAATTGGGAGTCTAGGCAAAGTTGGGAATTTTTGCCGGTACCTATCCTGACGGGCCAATTCGTTCGTCCCCAATGTGATTTTACAAATAGACGGGCCATACACCAACATTATTGCACTACAAAATGGCGTAAACTTTACTATAGCTACATAGCAGTACATTATAATTAAACAGTGCGTGAAGAAAGGGAAAGAAAATGATAGCCACCAATGCCATGTCGGTTGTTAGAAATCGATTAATATAGACGTTTAGTTACGTGGCATTAGCTGCTGCATGTTCATTCTCTCAGTCGGTGCAGGGCATTTACCTTGCATTTATCTTGCCAATATAGAGCGCGGGCAACGCGTCTATTTGTAAAATGTCATTCTTCGTCCCCCTGTAGGTGTCTGTCCTAGGGATAATCAAATTCTGATCCGCACATGAATTCACAAAGCCCCCTGCATGGAAGACAAGCGATCAACAAAGGATACTTACTAAATACTTCTGTTCATTGACGTCCGAGCGATGGTGAGTCTTGCCGACCATCACAGCGAAGTTCGAAGGTTTGATTTTCGGAGAAACGGTGTTCCAGAAGCAGTGGGCAGCTGTGGATTTAAATCCATCATGTAGTTTAATGCAAATGGGGAAAGGCTCCCGCGGTGGCTCTCTATATTACTTGTGGTGATGGCAATGTCCATCACTACACGCAGGCCAATGAGGGGCATGCGAGCAACGCGGGGAGAGGACGGAAGGCCTGTTAGCTAGCTAGCTAACACCTTTTTTTTTTGTTTTTTTTTTTTTTTTGTTTTACGTGGTGAGAACCCATCATAGGGCTGTCCTCCGCCTGGGGGTGGCGAAGGGGTGTGCCGGACTCCTACCGGCTAAACTCACCACGGTGGTCCACTTCGGCACCTACAGGTGGGCTTCGGGTACTCTTAAAAGACCGCGCCGAAGCCCACCTCGGTGCCACGCCTATTAGGGCACTTCTCGGGGAGGGAGACTGTAAAGAGGTCCCTCTCTCAGGCACGTCCCGGGGGAGACTGTAAAAAGGTCCCCCCGGTACCCTCGCTGTGCGGTGCACGGCGCGCAGGACCGACCAGTGCGCGCCGTCTTCTCGGGAGCTAGCTAACACCTAGGCTAGGCCTTCCGTCTTCTCCCCGCGCATTACAAACTAGCATTGGTGACTAGAGATTTAGCCGCTTTTAAAATGCTCGATACAGCTACTAAACGCTATGACTCTGCACACATTCAGATGGCAGTCGCAGCATTTATTGAGGCTTTGGCATGCTACCACCCCCCACGCTCTCCACCTCTCCGCCAGATGCAGTATACATGATTTTCAGATAGATTCGTACTTACATTATAAAATTATATATAAAAGAGAATATGGCAACGGCTGTGTGATGAAAGTCGGAGAAGGCCGAAAAGAACATGAAAAATTATGATATAGAGCAATGTTTCAAATTCGAATTGTAATTTTTGTATGATGTGGCCAGTGATGAAGGAGATTGCCAGTATTAATCGGATAATAAGATGATATAAAAGGGCTTCGTCACAAACTCAGTTAAATAGAGTGCACTGTGAGTCTTTTTGCAAAGAAAGATAATTCTCATAGTTCCTACACAAGACAAGTGAGCTCGGCTACTGGGATCTAGTATATAGTTAGGAGGAAACAGCATATTATTATTAATATGCATAGTATACCTGATACAATAATAGTGCTGCTGATAATAGATCCGCTACATATCGCCTTGTTGGTGTCCTTAGTCTTTCTGTATATATCGGCATGCCACGGCAAAGCTTGCTTGTCTCCAATAATTAAATCCGTCGACTCTGAAATTGTACCGCATTCTGTGGGACAAAACAAACACAAGATGTAAGGCAGGATACCCTGAAGGTTTCTACAGGATGGTGTCGACGTTACGACTTTAAATGAAACCACTTATTAGTATCACGTTCTGAAGCCGTATACAAATAACCTAACCGTCAAAGACCCCCCGACTCCAACTAGAAAAAGAGCTGTAACTTTTGAACGGCTGAACAGATTTTCATGAAACATAAATAGGATGATACCCGATTAAACTAGCTTTCGATTAAAAAAAACTGCATTGAAATCGGTCCGTTCATTTTGGAGCTGCGATGCCACAGACAGATACACAGTTACACAGATACACACTACAAACTTATAACACCCCTTTTTTTGTCGGGGGTTAAAAATCTACGAATTTCAAGCATGTTTTTTTTGAATAATATTTCACTTTACCTACTCTCATTTGTCTTGGTGAAAGGTCATCAAAGTAGAAACTTATGTCATCTTTATGTGTTCTATGTATACTTGTAAATAAAGATTATTTTGGTAAGAACAGGTTACAGACTTTTCAATTTCCGCCTAGAGATCGTGATCAGGGACCGAATTACCGGTAAATTTTAATGAACGTTACGATTATAACGCTATATGTAACGTTATTACGATAATTTTACCATTTTTGGTAACGTTAAAAATAACGTTAGACACGACAGATACGGCCTTTTGCAATTTATTATGATGAGCAAGAAACACGATGGTCGCAGAAAGAAGTCGTGGCTTAGAAACCTTCGGGAGCGAACAGGCCCTCTGTTCGCTCCCGAAGGTTTCTAGGTTAGGTAATAATAATTCACGTAATTTTATGACGCGCCAATCATATTGCAGTGACGCTCGAACTTGACGCGAGCGTATCTCACTGAAGCTAAGAGAATACCAAATGTGTCGTTTTGATCAAAATTTTACTGCAACTACGCGGCAACTGCACTTCTTTAGTTACGTGAGTTACGTGAATTATCCTACTGGAGTCACGAGTACTGAACAACGGTTTCGGACAGAAACATGCGGAGCTGACTGCCAACCTTCGCTAGTCGGAGAAGCACTAAAAGAGGAAGAATAACCTTGAGAACAAACAGCCACGTAATCCCAGGCTCCATCAATGCATCGCATGTGGGGCAGGTGTCCTGCGTGATAGTAGTTGGGACTCCTGCATTGAGGATTGACTATGGTTCCTAGAGGTTCGTATTCGTTGCATGGTCTAGACTTTTCCGGATCGGAGGCGACGCAGTTGTACTCCACGCTTGGGTGTGGTGTAAGACGGCAGAAACCTAAAACATTCAACGCGTTTCTTTTTTAAATCTTTCGCCGCATTATTTCTCCACCACAGTCATAGTAGGACAAGACAGGAGAGAGCGGAGAGCGGGGTGACAGCGGTAAGGGATCCATTGCTTCATACAAATTTTTGCGTTGTATGGAGACACCCCGCCGCCACAATTCCCTTGTGGTCCCGCTGTGGCCGAGAAGCAGCATAAAGATAGTAATTATCATAATATCTGTGCCTAAAATCATCAGGGTTCATGTTCTGGAAACATCATAGTATAAAACACCAATGTATACCACATGAAGCAATAAACGTTCTGATTTCTGATTTCTAAAATACTGCGATGCCAAACTTATTCAGAGGCAAATCATTATTATCCTATTCTTATTTTCTATTGACATTAGATTATATGATTCTCATAGTTCTGCCTCTTACCACAACATTGTATTAATCAAGATTGTAATCTATAATTTTAAAAGAGTTTCAATGGAGTTTCTCTCCGGTTCTCTTCCATAGGAACCTCTATTTGGAACCGCGAATCTAGAGACGCGACATTTCATAAGTGCCTGTATCTGGTTTACATGAAAAAAAAGAAATGTGTTCTGGGACATAGTAGAAGTGAAACTTCAACGGACAATATAATCGTCTACCCCCTCCACGCGGCCGTAACGCTTTTTCGTGACAGAAAAATCCAAATACCCCCCGTCTATATAGAATTCACTTCAAAAAAGATCTACTCTATTCTAAAGGGTTCTAGAAGCCATAAGCATACTCACGCACACACTGCGGCATCTTAGTTGACCATACGCCGTCCACACAGCTGACCACATTGTTTCCATCCACGCCGTACTCTTTGGAGCAGGTTACGTTCAAGAAGGCGGAATTCACGTCATTTCCAGGCTTCGCTGAATGGTCGCCAGCTATTTGGTAGGTTCCGTGATCGGGATATGGAGGAAGGATGCATGTTTCCGATCTGGGAATTAGGGTTTAAGTGAGAAATTTAAATTATATGCTTTTAATTTTATCGTGCGTCATGTACACTGTAATTAAAGGGCATTTTTCATTTCGCCACTTTGCTGACGTTACATGTGGATCAGCCAGTAAAGTCAAATAACTTAATCGTCAAAAACCCCCGACTTCAACTAGAATATATATAATACTATAGTTTAAAAAAAAAAACTAAAGAAAACGCTTTTGTCATCCAAACTAAACGTGTATGCAAAATTTCAGCTCAATCGGAAACCGGGAAGTGGGACAAATTTAACTTCCAAGATTTTTTTACATAGTTACAGGTGAAGCTAATAAAAGCGTTTTAAAAAGAGCTGTAACTTTTGAACGGCTGAACAGATATTCATGAAACATAGTTATGATGATTCCCGATTAAACTAGCTTTAGATTAAAAAAACTACATTGAAATCGGTCCATCCGTTTTGGAGCTACGATGCCACAGACAGATATACATATCATACTAAAGTGATTCGGCCTCTATTCCTAAATGCAACCGCAGTATTTTAAAACAAAACGAAAATTCGACTTTGTATGGACACCCATAATTTACTTGCACAAGCCATACAAAATCAAATTTTTATTTTGTTTTCGAATGAGTTTTAGTACTGCGGTTGCATTTGGGAACGGACAATGAATCACTGCAAATGCGCACTACATCAAAAAATATCCTGTATATTCAGATTTTGTATTTATTCAATTACACCGTGTATGACAAGGCGTCCCATATTCTATGTAAGATAAGATACGATAAGATAAGATAAGATAAGATAGGATAAGATAAGATTTTTATTTGTTAGAACATGAGTATACAGTACAAAAGTAGTAAGTAAGTAGTTACTGTAGTTACTGAGTTGAAGACTTACCGTTTTCTGATGCGATGAGCTCCTACTGAAATGACTGTTGCAACTGAAATTAAAAATAATAAATAATTAGTTTATATTACTTACAGTAAACAATGTGGAATATAAGTGACAGGCTAGCGGTTGAACGGTTGCTTTGGGGTCATCCATAAAGTACGTCACACTAATTTCGTGATTTTTGACCCCTCTCCCGTCCTTGTCACAGTTGATCACATTGTGACCCTCCCCAGTGTGACGTCACATATTTTGCAATTTTATATCTAGAAATTATTAAATTAAAACAGCAGTTCCGAAATTATTTTTATTTTTTTAGATTTTCTTGATCTTTAGAGAACTGCGAAGAAAGCTCTTTTACTGTAGCTGTAATTTTAATATCGGTATTTGTAACCTTTTTATTCTTACGCGCTGTGACGTTAACCGTAAGGGACTGGAGATCAGTGGGTCCAGCTCGAGCACCAATGTTTTGACGTATAGTAACGTAAACGTAAGCAAATTTAGATTATAAAATACGATGAATCTATCGAATTTTTGTTCAATTTTATGCAACAAACGCGCTTGTTTCATGAAAATGTAAAAATATTGCATGTATGTATTTCCAAGAAAATATTATGGATTAAACGTGTATTTTTGGTTCTAAATTTGGTTACGTTTACGTTACTATACGTCAAAACATTCGTGCTTGGCTCAAAGGTGCAGATTCACAGTGGTCTAACGGTGCATTATTTGTTATATCAGTCGAGCTATAGCAGCCTGTTGACTGTTCACGGTGGCTGGCTGCATCTACGCCGAAGGCGAAGCAGGTGGCGGAGTTCGGTTTAGTGGCATTCTTTGTTACTAACTTGTTTGCGGTGCGTAGGAGCAGGCAACGTGTCGCCACTTGGTCTATTCGTGGCCCGAACGTCGGCCGAATGCAACCGAGGAAAGTCGATCGAGCCGCTCGTGGAACTTCGTATCTCCGATGTATGACGAATGAAGGTCAGTCGATGACCTCGGAACGTCACTCAGCCGGTTAACCGTTGACTAATTAGTTATTTTGCAACGATTTCATGCCGTTTATCACTGTATTTACTACTTAAATCACAAACTGATTAATCCACTGTGAGGCCCATAAACTTAGAATATTTTCGCTTCCCTCAAAGAGGGCTAATTATTCACGTAATTTTAAGACGCGCCGATCGTATTGCAGTGACGCTCGAACTTGACGCGAGCGTAACTCACTGAAGCTAAGAGGATACCAAATGGCAGAATAGTTGACATCGGCTCAATTACCATAGCGAAAGAAGAAGAAGAAGATTACCAAATGTGTTGTTTTGATCAATATTTTATTGTAACTGCGCGTCAACTGCACTTCTTTAGTTACGTGAATTAGCCTACTGGTCACTTAGCTACATGTTAATATAAGTTTTTGTGTTAAATATTCACTTTTAAACACCAATTTGTAAATAAATTATGCAAGCACTCAAGAACACTTGCTGTCGCGTGCACGGGAGTGCGGGGGTATAGGAACCTTACGCGTATGATAATTGAACACCAATTCTGAGAAATCTATTGTTTTGAATTTAATCAGACGTTAATCGAGCAGAGAGGTTGAGTGGATATTTTGACATTTGTAATATGAATCATATTATGGCTCGGAATAACCAAGATTTTCCTCAAAATTCATACAAACCCTACCGCTCTGACTGTCGACTGTTCGTACTACAGATGTCTTTTTTATTAAACGATGCCCCACCTTTTTTTTTCTCCTGTATCGTGGGTACAATTTACAGAGATAAATTCCACATACACACACGCACAGGCCCGGAACAACTATATTTCTGCAGGTCATACAAAATATTTGTTCCGTGCGGGAATCAAACCCGCGATACTTAGTGCAGGAAGCCACTCACATGCTTAGCAAATGCGCCATCAGTGTCGTCACACAGAAAAAAATATATAATAAAAAGACAAATACTTATTTGTTTTTTTTTAACAACTATGTAATGATAACAATTTGTTTTTATTTTTTATGTACATAAATATGTTTACGTATCCAAACTCAATATCCACTTACCGCAAACTATTTATTGCATAAAACTATTATTTATAAATTATTAAAATCTAAACTTACTGAGCACCAGAAAATAAACACTATACAAGTTACGCGGATCCATCTTAACATAAAAAAAAACTAAATTCCTTCACTTTATAAAAGAACAATTTTATTATTAGTTATTAATATAGTATACTTTAAAATAATGATTTTCAAGAAGTTTGTGTTCTCTGTTTGATGAACACCGAACGACTGAGGAAATATTTACGAATTATTATTTCTGCTTGGTACTTGTTTATAAGTAATGAACTGGTTTTCATAGTCTACAAGATGCTGATTCGTGCACAATTTTTCCTTATTATTGCGCTTGGAATGAACTGGGTTTTTTTATAGTCTAAAGGTGCTAATAAACCGGAGCATTCTCTCGATTTTCTCGTATTTGAAAAACGAGTATTCGCCATTTTTAAATTTGTACGAACAGAACCAAAAAGTAATCGATATATGTATTAAGGCGCGTCAGTGAGGTAACGAATTTGTCGATTTCGCTTCCTCCACCCGCGCAACCCGCGCGACCCCCTGTAATATTACGGAAACCGCTCGGAGCATGTCAACGCGAGCATCGCGCCAGACACTAAAAAACTATATAATAAATAGAGGTGGCAATGTAAAATATATATTTGTAGATTGTTTCACTTATAGGTCTATATAGTAACAGAGTTACTAATAACAGTGGTACAATCACTACAATGATGAATGATTTTATAAAAAAGGGAAATAAAAAATTTATGCTTCGTCAACGAGCTTCCGAGCAAAAAATGCCCATTACACTTGCCGAGTTCAGAATCAGAATCAGAATCAGAATGTTCTTTATTTGCATGAAATATGGGTTTGTACAGTTATTATTACATACAGATAAGTTGCCACATATTTGACCATTAAGATGGTATGCAAAATAGGCTTAAAATAACATAATATTTATCTTAAGACTTAAATTAAAATATTATAATATAAAACAACATTAAAGACTAATAATAAAAGGTATTGTAAATAAAATTTAAAATGTAGTAGGAACTTAAATAACACTTTTAACATAAGCTTCTGTATAAAATTAATGAGATCATAGTCATTTCATAGCCTATGAATTTCGTGTATTTAGGAACTCTTTTGCGGAGTAGAAACATTTTTCGATTAACCATGAATATAATTTACGTTTGAATATTTTTAGTGGCAGGTTCCTTACAGTTTCCGGTAATTTATTAAATATCCTAATAGTCATTGGGTAGCAATTACTATGGTAATAATGGCTTTTTATATTCGGTAATAGTAACCTTGTTGGATATCTTGTATTGAAACCACAATGCGCTCCATATTTTTTAAATATATTTGGATGTTTTTTTACAAAAATACAACATTCATATATATATATACATGGTACTGTTAAGATTTTTAATTTAGGGAATAATGTTTTACATGTAGTAAGTGGTGGTGCATTACATAGTGCACGAATGCATTGTTTTTGTGATATAAACACTCTGTTTATATGAACTGAATTGCCCCATAGAAGTATAGCATATCGTAGTTGAGAGGCGACATACCCGTGGTAGGCTTGGAGAGCTATCTTTTTATTACAGAGTTGTTAGATGATTTGGTATTAACTAATTATAACTTGCTCTTTTATTTGAAGAATTGCTTGATTCATTTAATATTCACTCATATAAATATATCACGATTATTAGATATTAATACCTAGCATTAAAAAAGTAAAAACCGACTTCAAAAAACTAAACAGTGTAAATAATTTTCTTAAATTCTTCAATGCACCTAGCTTGGCAGTGGCAACGTATTCAGAAGCTGATAAGTTTTTTAAGAAAATTATATGTATTATACTTTTTAGTTTTTTGAAGTCGGTTTATACTATTTTTTAACGTTTATTTTACATTTCTATTTTGAGTGGCTTAAACAATTCATAATCATGCGATTACAGAAATCGCAAGTGACATGCTGTTATTCATTCAAGAGTTCCATTGTATATCTCCGAAGTTCTTCATCAAATCTTCAACAAATTTAAATGCCATCTTGAGAGTACCCTTTGAAATAAAAAAATAATTTTCAAAATCGGTATGCAATTGGCGGAGTAATAGCGTAACAAACATACAAAAAAAAAACATACAGTCGAATTGAGAATTTTCTTTTTTGGAAGTCGATTAAAAATGGGAATAGCAGTGTTGGTGAATAGTAATATATAAAGTATAATCGATAAGAATTAAAATAAAACTAGGTTGGTACATAGTATTTATTATTATATATAGTAAAGGAATAGTATAAAGAAAAACAACAGTAGGACGGCGCCTTTGATCTCGCCGACAACGTCAAGACAGTGTGGCGATAGTGCATGGAGGCTAGGGTTGTTACAAGTAGTGTAGTGGTTTTCTACGCTACGTGCCGCGGGTTCGATACGCGCACGGAACAAATATTAGTCTGGGTGTGTGTGCATGTGAGATAATGTCTGTAAACTCTACCCACGATACAGGAGAAATCCAAGTGAGGGACAATGTTATATTAAAAAAAAAATATACATATTTCATCAACATCGTCATCAACATATTATTACTTACTATTTTAAACGTTGATTATGACAAATTATCAATCCATTAATAGAAGGTAGCTCTGAATGTTGGTCACGTAGTCACGTGGTCACGGTTTTTATGAATAGACCTCACCAAAACATGAAGTTTGAATACCAACATGATGGGACTGCGTCCCATAGTTTGGGAGATATAAACTTTCAAAGTTTTAGTCACGTGGTCACATAGATCTCACCAAAACATGAAGTTTGAATACCAACATGATGGGACTCCGTCCCATAGTTTAGAGCTTTCAAACATTCGGTCACGTTCACGTGGTCACATACTGAATTTGTATTTATGTTTATAGAAAACATTAAAAAGATGGTCTCTATATTTTTAGACAAAGTATATTTTAGAAGATGAAACACAATTTGTATTGACTTGACAGATAAAGTGACAGATCAGTAGACTCTATCTATATCTGATTTTACTGAAATGATGAATGATTTTTCTTTTTTTAATAAATTTAATTTGTATCTTGATCTATTCTTGTGCATCGCTGTCTACATTTCATGTTTTAAATTCTCCTCTCGCAGGTCTGCTGGAAGAGATTTCTTTTGTGAAATAAGCAGTACCTTTGTACTTTGTTCTCCTATTTTTAATGTTTGCTGTGTCTTTTCTTGTGTGTACATAAATGATTAAATAAATGATAATATTTCAAATATGTACTCAAAAAAAATCAAAAAATGTTTATAGAAGTACATGCCATACTACTGAAGCAAGTTATATAGGTTGCCCCCTCTACACAATATTGTGTCTAGAGAGCAAAATAAATTCTGAATTTATAAATCGAACGCGATAGCCTCGATCGACACGGGTATCACGTCCGAGAGCCAGCGGCAGACTGCCGCCCGTCGCCCGAACACGACCCTTCAGCTGAAAATTGGTACAGATTTACGTTTAAATTTAAGGAAAAATTGAAAAATGACTTTTTTTTTAATGTTAAACGTTGGACTTATAAATAAAAGAATTATTTATCTATTGCTGCAAATCAGAAATAAATTAAGCTTCAAGTTCCGAAGAAGATGAAGGTTTAAATTCTGATTTAGGTGTTTTATAATCGCCAATTACTATAGTATAATCTACTTAAAAAAAATATTTGAAACGTTGGATTTGAAGTAGAGATCTTGAACTTTAAGACTGTATTTTTTTTTTATTTGTATATGGTATAATTGCGGAGGAGATGGCGATGCAAAACGGCGTTTTGGTCAGGGTACTGCCTTAATACGTGAAGAGCAAACTTTGTACTCCGTTCTAAGCAAATTGCGCGCACGGAGGCTTGTGATATTTGGCATAGTTACAGTTTATATGGAGAAGAAGTGCAGAATGCTAAAATTACGGTCGAATTTCGATCACAGGGCGACCACTAGTTATTAATTAATCTGTGACCACACTCAGTAGGAATTTCGTTAATTATTCCAGCGAACGCTCAGTGGGCCGAGCACGAATGTTTTGACGTATAGTAACGTAAACGTAAGCAAATTTTGATTATATAAAAACCGACTTCAAAAACTAAAAGGTATAAAATAATTTTCTTAAAAAACTTATCAGCTTCTGAAGTCGGTGCCACTATCAAGCTAGGTGCATTGAAGAATTAAAGGCCCCGACTTCAGAGTCTCAGACGCTGATAAGTTTTTTAAGAAAATTATTTTATACCTTTTAGTTTTTGAAGTCTTTTTACTTTTTTTTTTAAGTTTATTTTATTTTTCACATTTGAGTGGCATAAACAATACATAAACATGAGATTACAGCAATCGCGAGAGATGTGCTGTTATTCATTCAAGAGTTCCATTGTCTGTCTCCGAAGATCTTCATCAAATCTTCACCAAGTTGAAATGGGACCACTTCGGGAGTATACCCTTTCAAACAAAAAAAGAATCATCGAAATCGGTTGGCGTGATATTAAGTTATTCGACCATTTGTCGCGCACATACTTAATGTAAATTGAAGACTTATATGGTTTTCTCATGGATCCCATTGTCAGAACTGGACCAACAAACACACTCGTTTCGTGAAATCGTAAAAATATTGCATGTATGTCCAAAAAAAATATCATAGATTAAACGTGTATTTTTGGTTCAAAATTTACCTACGTTTACGTTACCATACGTCAAAACATTCGTGCTCGGCCCACAGAACAGAAAATTATTTTATGCCTTTTAGTTTTTGAAGTCGGTTATTACTTTTTTTTATCCAGTACAGCCAGCGACTTCCTGTTGGACTTCGGCTAGCTCAGCAGCCACCTGCCAACTTACCCCGTGGGCAGTGGTGATATAATATGGTGGGTAATACCCAATGACATTTTACAATTACAAATAGACAGGTCATACACCAACATTAATGCACTACAAAATGGCTTAAACTTTACTATAGCTACATAGCAGTACATATAATTATACAGTACGCAAAGAAAGAGAAAGAAAATGAAAGCCACCATACGCCATGTCGGTTGTTAGAAAAAGATGACTATAGACGTTTAGCTACGTGGCATTAGCTGCTGCATGCTCATTCTCTCAGTCGGTGCAGGGCATTTACCTTGCATTTATCTTGCCAATATAGAGCGCGGGCAACGCGTCTATTTGTAAAATGTCATTCTTCGTCCCCCTGTAGGTGTCTGTCTGTAAAATGTCATTGGTAATACCCATAGATTTAGCGAAAATATTCTAAGTTTATGGTAATACCCCACTAGGCTACAGTGGTGTGCACTCCATAAAGACAAAAAGACACTGCCTACCCTAATTAATTAATTATTAATAATACAAATGTTTATATGTCTGTAATATTAGTTTTTAAGTCTTAGGGCGAGATGGCCAATCACATACTCGTACATCATATAACTTGACAATACAACACTAAAGTTGTTTTTACCTACCTTGTAAGAAATGTCTGTGCACGCCACTGCTAGGCTACGATAGACTGGGGATGATTCACTAAAGCCACGATGCACAGGACATCGTAGTGTTAACATAAAAAACTGCACAAATTATGAGTAGCTTTTATTTCTTGTCTAAATGGTTTTATTAAAAAATATTAGTTATTTATGAAAACCTAATTTATTTAATTGTTAGCTACACACCAAGTTTAACCTAGGTGATGTGAAGGAGGTCGCGGGACTTATCTCATTACCGTGACCCCGGAACGTAAAGGGCTATCGAAGGAACACCGTGGATTTTAGTCAGTACAAGTCTGACAGTCCCTCCCGCCCTGCCCGGGGTGGGAGGACTCATTTGATGATTTTACCACGCTAAAAAAAAAAAAAAGATAATGTGAAGGAAGCGTTTATTAGCTGTTTTATTATCACTACGTTTTTTTGAAGATAGATCACAGTTGCTATTTCGGTTTACTGATGTGGGCATTTGAACATGTCAAAGTCAAAGTCAAAGCAAAGATTTTTATTTCAACTGGGCCTTTGCAGGCACTTTCAAAACGTCGTGATTCTAGGCGCACGGTTCCAAGTGGGTTGGGTTAAGTTATGTGAAAGAAAGAAAAGAAAGAAAATACATTTATTCAGCACGGACATTGTATGTGCTTCTTTTGGCCACCATTCGCATACCCGTCATGGTCTAGCTAACCTAAATAGTCCAATGTACGATATCACAAGCGGCCACGTTGCACAGGCGTACGCCACTTTGCACAAAACTGCACAATTGTGTGGTTATCGCAGCTTTATTGATCAGACACATGGAAGCCACGTTGCACAACTTTCTTAGCACAGAACTGTAAATGCACATTACAAGTAGTCCTGGATGAAACGTTCATGAGTGACAACGTGAGTGAAGCTGGTTATCGAGGCTGCGTTGCACAGGCGTTGGTCGTTGACTGCAGTGGAAGCCACTCCACGCAGGTAGTACTTGATGGAGCCGCGTTCTGTCTCTGGAAACGTCAGCCCTCCTCCGCTGTCTCCTTCGCATAGAGCTGTGCCTGGTGAAGAGATAACATACATATTCTACGTAACAAATATATTTCTTTATTGGAATACGAAACTGTCTCAAGACTGCGGTATTTGAAAATATTATCGGTATTTTTTCTATTTATATACTGTAGTTAGTAAGGATTTATTACTGCTAAACAACCTAACCGTCAAAAACCCTCAAGTCCAACTAGAAAAAGAGCTGTAACTTTTGAACTACTGAACAGATTTGTATGAAACATAGCTAAGATGATACCCGATTAAACTAGCTTTCAATTAAAAAAACTGTATTGAAATCGATCAACCGGTTTTGGAGCTACGATGCCACAGACAGATACACAGATACACACTACAAACTTATAACATCCCTCGTTTTTGTCGGGGGTTAAAAACAGTTTTGAAGTTCATACCATCTTTATATCCAGCACAGATCTTATCACTGGTGATGTACGCTCTGAATCCGCGTGGGGTGTCGGCAATGCACTCTTGAATGGTGACATATGGGACGTCGGCCACCCGCAGGACTTCGGAAAAATCGCTCGTCTCCGAAGTGCGTCCCCAGCCAGCGATCTGACGGAAAATCATAAGACATCGATGTCTATAAATATGCTTAGTGAACTCAAAAAGTAAGACGTGTCAGGTACTCCATTTTCAAAAATGGAGTGGTTGATCACCAGTCAAATGCCGTTTACAAACATAATTATTAATTTGTGTATTGAATAAAAAATATATAATAACAGTAGCTATTCCATTAGTGCATATATCGCTGTCCTATATAAATATAATTCGAACATTGTTGAATTTAGAATTTGACGTCTTCAAAAAATACGTCTCATTTTTTTAGCTTCCCTTTGTATGACAGAGCGTATCTATAGACATCGATGTCATAAGATAATAATATCTGTCTACTACCTTCTAATATCTTGTCGCCTGGTGGTCGAAATTGGACCGTAATTTTAGCTTTCTGCATTCCTTCTCTATATAAACTTTAACTATGCCAAACCTCACACTTCTTCGTGCGCGCAATATTCTACAAAATGGATACAAAGTTTTCTCTTCACGTATTAATAGAAGATTTCTATTTCTACAGATTATGATCTAAATTGTATACCGTAAAACGGGGTTAATAAGAACGATTTCCAACTTTACGGATGATTATTACTATGACATAGATACTTCTATCTACACCTAGTGCTCGTTTCTATGATACCGGTGGCTTAGTTTCTAGATTTCATATATTTTTTTATCCAGTTTAGTACAATTTTTCATAGAAAATGCAAGAAATGTGCTCAATTCCTAATCACCTCGTAGATGGGGAAAATTGGAACGAGAACGGGGTATTTATCAAACTAAAGAAGGCAGCGTCCACGCCGAAATCTAAGGGTTCAAATATGGAGACGCGGAGCGTCGCGCGGTGCGCAAAGCGGCGCGTCGCGCGGTGCGCAAAGCGGCGCGTCGCTGTCTCGCTCGCTCTCCATGAACGGAGATACGAGTCTTTCTCCGCGTTGCGCGCCGCATTGCGCGCCGCATTGCGCGCTGCTCGACTTTCCGCGTCTCCATAATTGAGCCCTAACCGCTAAGAAAGCGGCCCTAGCTAAAGAAGCAACGTTTGCGCTGACTGCTTCGAACCTACCTTTCCTTTCCTCTGTTCCTTCAGCTGTTTGGCATCGAACGCGTTATCGAAGTCGACGCACACAGGTCTCACGTGCACTGTGTACCGGAGATTGGTCGTAAGCTTTACCAGCGCTATGTCATCCTGGAAGTTGGTGGCAGCGCCCTGGAACCGCGCTGGAACCATTATTTCTCGAACCTGTAGATGAAGGGAATAATATTGACAAATGGTAAGACATAGGTATAATACCTATTAGTAAGTAGGTAATTTATTTATTTATTTATAAAAACATGGAAGACTTACAGCTACATAAACCTAAAATAACGCAATTTTTATCAACAGAAAGCCAATGACAAGTCTTCACTTATAGAGATTGTATACAATTTAAAATTTAAGCACACTGAAAATGGTTTTTTTTTTAAATAGGTATATCTCTTCTCTACATAGTATAAAATAAGTTCACTTTCCGCGTCTGTCTGTCTGTCTGTCTGTATCTAACTCTCGCTATCTGTATCTAAAACTCGCTAACTCTTCGTAAACCACGCATCGGATTTTGATGCAATTTTCACCATCATGTTGAGCATTTCTTCTGGAAGGTTTATAAGTAGGTATAATACTTTTATATTGAATGTAAGGATAGTAGAGAAATTGCACTCGTGCGAATCCGGGGACGGGTCGATAATAGATCATAATTTGTCCTCGCGCTCTTGCCAACAAGGCACCTATTTTTTTTTTATTTTTTTTTTTTTTTTTTTTTGCCAACAAGGCATCTATTCTTTTTGCTTGTATCCAGCTGTAGACTGCATAGGTTATGTAGACAGATCTTACGTCAGAGGTCTGCGCATGAGTGTCGTTGGGGTGGTCCCACGCTCTGTATAGCTTTCCTGCAGCCACCACGTAATTGGAAGGCGGCTGCAGCTTGGTCAAGTCGTTCCAAAAGCAGTGGGCAGCTGAGAAAGACAAGGTATTTTTACTACATGGACAGGTCTGAGATCAAACTATATAGTACGCGAGACGTATCATGGCCGGACTGAAGTTAGCTTTAGACCGGCCAAGATGCCCCGCCCATACTGTACAGGGGGACTAAAAAAGCCACTTTGAGCAATTCATCTAATGATCTGCTTAGTAACTGTCAAACAGATGATGAACCTTATGCGATTGATAATAAGAGTTATCAATTGAGTAGATATTTTGACATTCGTAATATGAATCATATTATGATTTTATCTAAAGCGGCCTTTTTAGCCCCCCAGATTGTGCATTATATACAACTCTGAAAAATCTGAGGCGAGAATAATCTGCTGACGTCTTGTGATGATCGTGACAAATCTCTTATCACGAACGTCAAAGTCAAAGTCAAAAGTTTATATTTCAACTGAGACTTTGCAGGCACTTTCAATACGTCTTGATTCTAGGTACACGAGGCTCCAATAAGGTATTTACGTACAAATAAACATATTAATAGCACTAGTATCTAAAGCTTTCTCCTTCTGTCCCATCGCACCTGATATGACCAGGTTGTTGCTGACCACAGTCCCCGCGCAGATCTGTTGGTGCCGCCTCCTCCTGTAGATGGCAACGTGCCAGGGCAGCTCATCGCGCCTCGCCTCCCGACCCGCCTCCCCCACCAGCAGCGGCTCCACAGGCTTTCCCAGCTTGCCACATTCTGTTCAGAAATGTACATTACCGTCAAGGTTCTGAGAGCTTCGAAGGGGAGAGGTCAGAGGTATACTGTCATCAACAGCCAATTATGCTATTTAGGTCCCATCGGATGGGTATGTAAGAATTTTAGCACGTGCCGCTCTGTAGTTTCTGCCAATCCATACCAACATGGAATAACCTAACCGTCAAAAACCCCCGACTCCAACTAGAAAAAGAGCTGTAACTTTTGAACGACTAAACAGATTTTTATGAAACATAGCTAAGATGATGCCCGATTAGACCAGCTTTCAATTAAAAAAACTGCATTGAAATCGGTCCATCCATTTGGTGCTACGATGCCACAGACAGATACAGCGATCCCCAGATACAAAGATACACCGATACACAGATACACCGATATACCCTACAAACTTATAACACCCTTCCTTTTTGTCGGGAGTTAAAAGGTGATGTTTTTATTTAGGCCTACAACAGACGATATACTTTTTGTGCGATCTTGACGCGGCGCATTTCGTTTGATGCAGTTCGAGTCTACTGATCGTGAAATAGGTGCAACGTCAGTTTCTGGTAACACAACAGTACGGGGATCTTCAAAAAGGGATTGAAAAGACTTTTACAGGATCAGTAACGCGCGATTGATGCCCCTGGTGTTGCAAGCGTCCATAGGCTACGTTACCATCAGACGGGCAGTATGCGTGTAGTGGCAACTTTAGTGGTATATAAAATCTCTAAAAGAATAAGAATATTTATTTGCATGAATTATAGTGGTAAGCGATATTTAGCTGCTAAAGTGCTTGGTTTATTTTTGTTATATGAATTTATTGAATAAATTATTTGATTTGATTTGAAAGATAAACCACAACGGATTCCATTAGCAGTCTTAGCTTAAAAAAATGTAATTATTTTAGGTATAATAAATAAAGAAAAAATAAAATTCACACGGATTTGTAAGGGCTCAATAATGGAGACGCGGTGCGTCGCGCGGCGCTCAAAGCGGCGCGTCGATATCTCGCTCGCTCTCCATGAACGGAGAGAAGCGTCTTTCTCCGCTTTGCGCTCCGCGCGACTTTCCGCCTCTCCATAATTGAGCCCTTACACTGTTTATATGCCGCGGACTTAGATTATTCATTGATTGGTTGTCGCAGCCGCTCCAACAGCGGCCGCGACAACCAATCGACACGGTTGGCGCAGTGGCTAAGCGATTAGCTTTCTGCGCTACGTGCCGCGGGTTCGATCCCCGCACGGAACAAGTATTTGTATGATCTACAGATAGTTGTTTCGGGTCTGGTTGTGTGTGCATGTGACATGTATGTTTGTAAACTGTACCCTCGATACAGGAGAAATCCTAGTGAGGGGCAATGTTTAAAAAAAAAAACAATAATCTAAGGCCGCGCACAAAAAGTTTGTCATCTTGTGTAGACCTAATTCTCCATCTAACAAACCTGGTGTACAGACAACAATATTGTCCCACTCCCCGTCATTACAGTGCATGTAGGACAGGATCCCAGGGTAGTAGTAGACCGGGTCCCGGCATCGAGGCTGCACGGTGGTACCAGCAGGCACTGACTCCTCGCACTCCCGAGTACCTTCCATGGAGCCGTCCTCGGAGAGAGGGCAGCGGTATTCCACGCTGTGATGCTTGGGGAGCCTGCAGAAGCCTGGTGAAAAATTTAAGTATTTATTCTGTATGTTTAGATTGAGTGACGTGGTAATCCATTCGTAGCCTCGAGCCAAGTTCGAATCTAGGTGCGCAACAGTATGATTTTTATGATTTGATGACACCACTCTAGCAGTGCGGGAAAAAATTACGAAGAAACCGGAATTTTATTATTATTATTTTCAGCCCGTGTTGTCCCACTGCAGGGCAAAGGCCTCCCTCTCCTTTCTCCACTCACTTCTGGTTTTTGCTAGTAGGGACTAGTTTTTTCGGTAGGAGACTAGGAGTCAAGCTCGTCCCGCCATCTTCGCCTCGGTCTGCCGCGATGCCGTTTAGTATTTACTCACTCATTTATCCACTCATTTGTTCTTTTATCCACTCATTTGTTCATTTATCCACTCATTTGTTCTTTTGGCCTAAAGCTCGTCAGACATGCGACAAATGCCAGCCCAATCCCACTTGAGCTTGGCAGCCTTTTGGGATACGCCTCTGATCTTAGTTTTGGAGCGCAGTATTGTGTTTCCGGCATTTTATTAACTAGCCCATTACTGTCCCACTGCTGGGCACGGGCCTCTTCTCAGAATGAGAAGGGACAAGGCCTTAATCCACCACGCTGGCCTAGTGATGGTTGGCGGACTACACACACCATCAAGAGGCCTTTATGAGGCCCTTTCAGGTGTGGTTTCCATTTTATTATAATAATTTAATATTTTAGAGGACAGGAAACAAGGTATCGGGTCCCTTTACCACCATTATTTGTAGGTTCATAAAAATAGACATGAGTGAATCCGAAAATGACGCCTGATAAACATGAATGGAAGAAAATGATATATTGCGCCGACCCCAAATAAAATGAGATAAGGGCAGGAGAATGAATGAAATGACTTACGAACACACTTCGGGCCTTGATCCGACCACACTCCACTGAAGCAGAATACGGTGCTAGATCCAACGCTGCCGTACCGAGGCTCACAGGATATCATCAGGGCGAATGAGTCGTACTCCTGTCCGGGGACTGCATCCGGTCTGCCACCTACGGTGTAACTACCGTGGTCCGGTTGCGGCGGGAGGATGCAGACGGGCCTAAGTGTAAAGGTAGAAATATTATTTATTTTTAAGGATCTCCAACAAAAGATATAGACAAATTCACAAATTATAATAACTACAGTCCGCGCACGAGCTCTGAGGAATTGGCTCTTGAGGAAGCGGGCACTTTACGCTCCCCCGACCGTCGCTCATACCCCGCACTCTCACAGTACCAGTGGTACAAATCACGTAACAAATAAAATTAAAATTAAAAAAAATTGAATTGAGAACCTCCTCTTTTTTACGAAGTCGGTTAAAAAACTTATCAGCTTCTGATGTCGGGGCCTTTCATTCTTCAATGCACCTAGCTTGGCAGTGGCACCTGTTCAAAATGAATGAATTTTCGTTTTCAAACATCCTATGTTCTTTGGGGAAAATTGTTCAGTTTTATGGAATTGGTCATTTTTATTTCACCCAGTAGTAGGTTTATTATTGATGTTTTTATATTATACTAGTTGTGCCTGCGACTTCGTCCCCGTGGATTTCAGGTGCTCGTATAATATACACCTCATTAATCAAGTGTTTAATTTCAAGTATCACACTATTAATCCCCAATACAAATGAGACACTTACTTCGGAGTGGTCGTGGTGGTAGTGGTGGTCTTGACTCGCAGCCTTCTGCCACACAACTCGTTGGACTCGTCCGACCCATCCGCACAATCCTTTACCTGGGACATGGAATATTATCAATCAACTGAAACTTTTTGTTTTAAATTTACGTATTATTATAAAAGTAGGCACGTTTAAAACAATTGTGATCTTTTTGGCGAGTCGATTGTCTTCCATCATGGCTGCCGTGTGTCGGCTAGTGTTGTCGTTCCGTTTGCGACAAATAGATGGCGCTAACATTACGATTTCTCTTGTATCGAGGATAAGTACCTACATATATTTTTGAGGTATATATCATGTATCAAAACGTCTTTTTTAACACATTTTTATTAGCTTCACCTGTAACTAACTAACTATTTAAGAAAATCTTGGAGGTTTTGACCCACTTCCCGGTTTCCAATTGAGCTGAAATTTTGCATACACGTTCATTTTGGATGATTAAAGCGTGTTCTATAGTTTTTTTTAAACTATAATATATTTTGAAGTGAAACTTCTATATAGACGATTTTTTATTCAAAATTTGCGTACGTTAACATTACGATACGTAAAAAAAACGTGTTTGGCTCTCTGGAGGGTACTAACCCCATCACACTGCGCCCTAGGATACGCACATCCGCCATACGCGCATCGGAACAGCGGCGCTTCACAGACTGCATCAGCACACGTCGCCAGGGTCTCGTCCGACCCATCAGCGCAGTTCACCTTGCCGTCGCACCGGCTACCCCCCTTGAGCCTCTTGCCGCTGTCACAAGTGTGTCTGCTGTTCTCACATTCCACCAGTCTGGACAGCTTGGGGTCCTCAGTCACTCGCTCACGACAACTGGAATATAAGCACCATTATCAGTCTAGAATAGAATAGATCTTTATTTCATGTAAACCAAATACAGGCACTTATGAAATATCGAGACTAGGTAAGCGGTTCCAAATAGTAGGTCCTATGGAGAAGAACCGGCAAGAAACTCCACGGAAACTCTTTTAAAATAGTAGATTAGTGCGATGTTGTGGTAAGAGCTGCGAGAATAATGCAATTGTTTGGGTTGCAGTGTTTAAGTACATAGGGTTCAATATCACTTGTAGGAACTTGATAAATTCAAAGAAGTGTTGATTGACGAGCTTTATTTATTTCACTGAAATACTACTAAATTAGATTCACTATTTTATACGTTTACTCTCACATACACACACTTATAAATCAGCTACACTACATGCATACAGTTTGCGCCTTTGGTGAATCAAACAATCAGAATGCATTCCCACTCCTGGCAATCGGGTCTCTCTGAGAGGTGTAGTTAGAAAAACTAGATTTTTAGCTGGTCTTCTTGCCTTTCAAATAAACCGAATCACTAAGGCTGACATTCAGAGACGACAGAAACGAGTCTAAGCGTGAACTTACGCTTCCATATGTCAAACTTACGAACAAATTTTGACAGATGGAAGCGTAAGTTCACGCTTAGACTCGTTTCTGTCGTCTCTGAATGTCAGCCTAAGCTCTGCGTGGTGAGTTTAGTCATCGTAAATAGATAACGACCGACATCTGCTTCCTTTCTCCTAAAAAAGAAGGCAATGCCTCAAGTCGCCACCTTTCTCTAGCCATGGACTCATGGATATTGTAAAAGGCGACAATGGTACTGTGGATGTCATTCTTGTGTACACTAAGGTTCCAATCGAAGAGATGAGAATCACGATATAAGAAGAGTTGTAAGTATGACTGTTGATGGCTATCAGAGAAGAGGTAGACCAAAGAAAAGATGGATGGACTGTGTGAAACATGACATGAATGTGAAGGAATTTAATCCGTAAATGACATCTGTGGGCCGAGCACGAATGTTTTGACGTATAGTAACATAAACGTAAGCAAATTTTGATTATAAAATACGATGAATCTATCACATTTTTGTTCAATTTTATGCAACAAACGCACTTGTTTCATGAAAATGTAAAAATATTGCATGTATTTCCAAAACAATATCATGGATTAAACGTGTATTTTTGGTTCAAAATTTGCTTATGTTTACGTTACTATACGTCAAAACTTTCGTGCTCGGCCCACTGATAGAGATGAATAGAAGAAAAAGAGATTAGAAGAGCCGGCCACAAATAAAATGGGATAAAGGCAGGAGAATGATGATGACGATGATACTTAGGTTACAAAAGCATACGGCCCGCCTGATGGTAAGCGGTTACCGTAACATATGGACGCTTGCAACACCAAGAGCATCACTCGCGTGTTGCCGACTCTGTGAAAATAGGAATCAGAGGTTATTGGGAGACGAGCAGCAAATTCCTCCCATCCGTGTGTCAACAATAACATTCATTGATCATCAATCATTCTGCCAAATGTTTGAATTGTGGTAATGTTCCCCAAACTTTACTTTTAAGTTTAAGGACACAGAAACAGACGTTTACGAGCTGATAAAATGACGAAACTCACATGTTTCTGTCGACGTCATTCCTGCAGATGGGCTGCAGTTCATCAGAGTTGTCTGCGCAATCCTCCTTGTCATCACAGGTAGCTGATAAATTCACGCATGCGCCGTACGTGCACCGAAACTCCGTTTCCGGACATCTGGAAACAGAATGCGAATTTTGATAACCTACAAAACATTTTTACAGGACGCTTTGTTCTGGGGATCGCGTTTTATTAATTAGTCTGTAGAGGTATGGTGTTCCCCCATTAAGAGGGAGGATCCTCCAACCCCCGTGCGCGAGCTCTGAAGAATCGGGGGCTGAGGAAGCGGGCACTGTGCGCTGCGCCCGATCGTCATGAATCATGAAGTTGGGACTCCTATCTTTATTATCGGTAATTTTTCTACAAGGTAGCTCAAAGTTTAGTCTCTCACGATCGTACTGAAGTTTATTACCAGAGTTGATGTTCATTACCATTTAGTTGCACGGTAGACCAGCAGTTCCGAAAGACAGCACCCGTTCATGAGCATGACGCGTATTGTATACGCCCATTGTAGTTAGCCTGCTACGTTGCTACGTAGTTTCTTAACGTACCACTAGATGTCGCTACATTGGTAAAAGTAGAATACCTAGTGTTCTTCATCTATTTATAATTCACAATCAGGGTTGTTGCGAACATCAGCATCAGCATCAACATCCGTGGAAATTCAGCATAATTTTCAACATCAATATCAACATCCGCATTGATCGATGCTGTTTATTATTAAAAGTTCAAGTCGTGAAATGACCTTAGGGGGGGGGGGCATATAGCACTAATCATTATTGAATTACTTGGTTTGATTCTATTTTTAATACACTTTTATTAGCTTCACCTGTAACTAACTAACTATGTAAGAAAATCTTGGAAGTTAAATTTGACCCATTTCCCGGTTTCCGATTGAGCTGAAATTTTTCATACACGTTTAGTTTAGATGACAAAAGTGTATGTTTTAGTTTTTTTTAAACTATAGATAAAATTATTTATTAAAAGTCACAAAATTATTGAAATTACATTATTTTGTTTAAAAGGAAAACTGTGCAACTTTTATATAGGTAGATATACATTTATATTCATAATGGTCACGACTATTTTCCTGCTTTTTCAAGAAAATAATCAAAATCAGCATCCGCTGATTGATTGAAGAAAATATGCATTAGCAACAGCCCTGATCCACATGTCAGAGGAGTCCATATCCAGCTCCAGAAGTCCAGACTGACTGGTATCGCAGCAAAATCCATGGCAGACTTTCTTCTCCAGCTCTCCATAATTCAAAACAAATGACACTCACGTGTTGTTCCTACAAAGCACAAAGGTCTCATCGCTTCGGTCGGGGCAGTCAATCTTGCCATTACATCGGCTGATCCCTGCCACACATATGCCGTTGTTACATTGAAACTCGCCTTCGCTGTAACAATATTTCATTACTATAGACAAGCTATAGACTTTCATTTGCGTATGAAAAGTCGTAGAACAAAATGTTCATTTTCTTTATTGTACACAAAATATGGATGAATATACAAAAATAGCACAACGGCGACTATAACTGAGAATGAGTTTTCTTCCAGAAAACCTTTTAGGTGAAAGAGAAATAAAGATATCGACTGAGAAAGTCAAGCGTACAAGATATACAGGTGTCCCAGGAAACCTGTACCAGCAAAGGTCTGTGGTCAGGGGAGATTAATACTCATCGATTGAACCCTCATGTACACCACGCCACGTGCGATAAGACCGCCCTTTGTACATTTCTTTTTCTAATTACTGTATCTTTTCTTCTATTACTGGTGTGCAATAAAGTGTATTGTATTGTATTGTATTGTACCTATGTTCTACGATATTTTGTAGTTTTCGAAAAATTAATTATTTAAGTTCTATAAATTATATCTAAATACATACATACAAACAATAAAAACAAAATCATGCAGACAAGAAATGTTCCTTAACTTTTTTCTTAGAGATGTAAGGAGATGGGCTGGCTCGAATAGGGTGTGGGACAGAATTCTATAGGCACCAATGTGTCCAATGTTGTTTAGGGTCATGATACGCAGTTACGGGATTTTTTCAAAAAATTCTGTTGTACATACCCGCATTTCGCAGCCTTTTTCGATGTTGTGGACTGTGTCACGACTGAGGAGGCAGCTGAAATAGAGCAACACATCATGAACCAAATCCCAAATTAGAAAGCAGCAGAGAACTGGAAAAGAAACAAAGGAGTCGACGAGGCGTCAACGTTGGCAATAACGCTAAGGGCCAAGTCACACCGGAATGGCAGCGGCCGCTGCGGCCTCGCGCGACCTCCAGACCCCACGCGCCTAGTCTCGTCTTGACAACAGAGAAATGGTGCGCTCAGTGTTGCCGCGGGGGAGAGGAGCGCGCGGCCGCCCGCGGTGCCGCGAGCAGAACCACCGATAAAACGCGCGTGGCGCGCGGCCGCTCGCATCGCCGCGGGCGGCCTCGCGACGTTCCAAGCTTTTCAAGCGATACTGGTCTTTTAAGTATGTAGATAAAGTTTAAAATTATTTCACACTAAGTGCTCGCCGCGTCGCTGCCGGCCGCTGCCATTCCGGTGTGACTCAGCCCTAATCGTCATTACCAACAATGGTGACGCCTCAGGCCAGTATGATTAACTAAGACCTTAACAACCCTTAACCTGTTTAATACCTAATAACCTAACTGTCAAAGGGCCCGCAAGTTAATCACGATGCACACTCGAAATCGGAATCGATTCAATTTTGCCAGTTCAACAACGAACATTGCGCAGTATGCTTTAAAAATTATACTGAACGACAATCGGAGCAACGCAATGAACAATGTTGTAGTGTCAAAATTAAATCGGTTCCGATTACGAGTGTCCATCGTGATTAGCTAGCTACTTTTAGCATCGGCGACTAGCGATTCAGTCGCTTTTATATCTATTTTAAAAGACAAGACATATTGAAAAGGTTTGTTTTGCGGGTTTTTACACAGATAAGTAATAACCTACTTAAGTATATCGCATATTTTTGTTTGAGCTTTGAACTAAAGCTGCCTTGTATTATTTATACTGTCTTCATCGCTATCCCTATATGTTGTTAGTCTGATACCTTTTCCGACACCCTTGGAAAGTGAGGAGTGGACTATATCTATACTGCCGGTAAAAATAAGCCATGAGCAAGATTTTAATAGCTATTATTTAAAAAGAGTTTCCATGTATTCTTATTTACTTGTTTATTTATATATTCTTTATTGTACATCAGTAAAACAAATATACACATAAGACTTGGACGAACATAAATAAATTGTACAATAGGCGGCCCTATCGCACACGGCGATTTCTTCCAGGCAACCTTTGGATGGACAAGAGTGACATTATTCAGTTAGTACTAGTAGTAATTCGTTTCTTCTGAGACATCTCTATCTCCACATAGCAGTGGCAAAGAGTCCATACAACCCAATTCCCACCGGCTTCCCTTTAGGAATTGGTTAGTCCATAGACCAACGTAATATTATATTATTTACTCATGCAACTGACAAAAAAAGGCTTGTTATTCAGTTAGGTAGAGCTCTTCCAGACAGGACTATATAGATTACAAGAGACGGTATGAATTTTTGGCTTGCAGCAATTTTTAAAGGGCATTTTTGGGACGACTTCCCCTTTTAAAACTGTCACCATTCGCTACTGCTACATAGTTTAAAATAAAGTCGCTTTCCGCGTCTGTCTGTATATCCTCTAACTCCTCCTAAACCACGCATCGGATTTTGATGCGATTTTCACTATAATTTTAAGCATTTCTTCCAAAAGTTTTATAATAATATGTATAATATTTTCATATTTAATGCAAGGATAGTCGAGAAACTGCACCCGTGCGAAGCCAGGGACGAGTCGATAGTGTAGTATAAAACTATAAAATCCATCCATATTTTTAAAAAACATGACTCACCGATTAATATAAAAACGAACGTATTCAATAACATAATTCTATACAATTAAAAATCACACACAAAACAACTAAAGAACATCACTGAGTTTTTACATTATCTTGAGCTAAAAGCGTCTCTACATGGCGAAGGTTAAATACTTACTAAGTCGAGATTCTGATAACGAGTTTGCTTCTCTAGCTTTGTATGAGGGATGCGCTACAATAATCAGACATTGAATCGGAATAAATTATCACGTCACGTCTTTATTATCAATACATAGTATAAAACAAAGTAGTATAAAAAAATGAATTGACATTTGTTAGGTGTGTAGGTAGGTAGGTAGGTAGGGTAGGTAGGCAGGTAGGGTAGGTAGTAGGGTAGGTAGGTACGTAGGTAGGCAGGGTAGGTAGGTAGGTTGGGTAGGTAGGTAGATGCACAGTTCAAACAACTTTTATTTATTGGCGGTACGAAGTCAGCTAGATAATAATAAAATAATAAATCATTATTTTATTGTCAAAACTTGGACCAGATTACATTAATTGGTACATTTAGCACAGGCATACATGGTTTTTAATCCAGTTAGCGGGTGAAGTACCTACTGTTCTCCTAGCTAGGCTACAGAGTAGCCTGTGTTTAGGGGATACAGGTTGAATTATAGCACGAGTATATACCGAGTAAAAACAATCCATGCGGAAAAGGAAAGAAAAATAAAAACAAATAATTAACCATCGAGATACAAACATCTTTTACATTTCAGAAAACTTGAAAAATGTGTACGGGTTTGTGTGTTGTGAATGTCTATGTGTATTTATGTAACTGTGTGTGGAGTGAAGGTCGTGTGTGTGTGGTCAGTTCCTCAGGAATTCCTCAGTTAGGTACATCATTCGTCACAACCTTGGTGGGGAGCTGATTCTACAACCGCACGGTACGAGACCAGTGTGGCTAAGGATACACACTGAGGCTGACATTCAGAAACGATAGAAACGAGTCTAAGCGTGAACTTACGCTTCCATCTGTCAAACTTACGAACAAATTTTGACAGATGGAACCGTAAGTTCACGCTTAGACTCGTTTCTGTCGTCTCTGAATGTCAGCCTGAGTCATGAATACAATAGGCAATTCATAAAGGTGACTAAATAACCGAGCTTATAATTGGTACGTTTACCCTGTCTGTATCATTCAGTCAGATAATACATAAAAATAATAAAAGTGGTCAGTCGTGTCCATACAGTGTAGGAGAGCATGTTGTTCAAAACGATCATTTGTATAATTTGCGGTGGGTTACTATATATTATTTTAATTGTATATTCGTGTAAGTTATCGCATTTCGATATTTATCACTGTATTTGTTTTAACCCGTCATGTCATGTGACAATACATAGATACAATATAAAATCAATAGATCAATTATTGTTTGTGGATGCCACGTCATGCGCCAGCGACAACTCGCAGTGGTAAACAATACAAATTGGCTGCCTACAAAAACTCTTGCGAGCTAGAATAGAATAGAATAGATCTTTATTTCTATGATAAGCTTAGTGAACTCAAAAATTGAGACGTGTCAGGTACTCCA
The DNA here is from genome assembly GCA_932294325.1 of Allophyes oxyacanthae. Classification (NCBI taxonomy): domain Eukaryota; kingdom Metazoa; phylum Arthropoda; class Insecta; order Lepidoptera; family Noctuidae; genus Allophyes; species Allophyes oxyacanthae. The sequence goes on from OW028638.1 coordinate 4,067,948, forward strand.
TTTTCAGAAAAATGGAGTGGTTGATCACCAGTCAAATGCCGTTTACAAACATAATTATTAATTTGTGTATTGAATAAAAAATATATAATAACAGTAGCTATTCCATTAGTGCATGTATCGCTGTTCTTTTAAATATAATTCGAACATTGTTGAATTTAGAATTTGACGTCTTCAAAAAATACGTCTATTTTTTTTAGCTTCCCTTTGTATGACAGAGCGTATCTATAGACATCGATGTTTATTTCATGTAAACCAGATACAGGCACTTATGAAATGTCGAGACTCTAGGTGCACGGTTCCAAATAGTAGATCCTAGCTTGTGCGTATTGCAACAAAACAGTATTTGTCGTTTAAAATAAAGACTATCGTTAATTTTATAAAATCCAATTAAGTAATTTAATTGAATTGTGTGTTTAGAATAATCTATACAGAAAATTTAAAGGCATAAATGGGTCTCGTTTCCCCGAAGAATGGAAATCTCAGTTTCAAAAGAGCTGATTTTGATATTTTTTTCTTTGCTTTTAAAGTTATTAAATCATCTAAAGTAGGTAATTACTAAAATGTTATCAAAGACTTGATAAATAAAGTATATGTCGCAGGGTTATAAATTACTGCTACTAAAAATTAGTCGGTTCGATTCCCGGGTGTGGCAAGCGTATTTTCAAAAATATTTAAATGCAGTTTTGTTTATTTTTAAAAATAAAGGAATGTTTCTTTTGAGTAAAACATGCTGTCTTCAGTATTTGGAGTAGTTTTCCTCCAGGTACGCTTCGAAAATTCCACCCTGTATACTAGTTAAATAATACTTAAAGTTTATATGGAGCAGGAGTGCAGAAAGCTATAATTCGACCACTGGGCGACCTCTAGTTACTATAAATGCTTTTGTTACGATTTCAGGCATTTCAACGGTTTATTGTCAAGATGATATAGGAGCGTGGGCTTCAGATGACGATGTGACAGAAGCACCACCCTGCAGGTAGATATTATATACCTCCTTTAACAATACTGTTAAAGATACTCAGCAGAGCTGGTTCTCCACTCGGAGACGTAACGGTTCTATCGGGAACTCAGGATAAGTTAAACGACACGGACTTGTTTATCACACCGATTTATTCTCTTGACACATTATTTATTATTACACAGAGATTTAAGTACACAGGTAAACAATCAAACAATTAATTAATAAAAGAAGATACTTTTTCGGTCAATAAGACATTACGTCATAGTATTGCGAACAAGAAGACACTGAATAATCATTTCTATTGTTCCTATATTTATAGTCGGCTCGGAAAGAGCTGGCCAGCGGTCCAAAGCAAACTCGCGTACATGCTCAGGATTGGTCCAGCCCTTACCGAGCCACTTTTGGCTAATAATGACTCTACACCTGCACATGACCTAATTTAACAATTATTAAAAGTTGTGTCATGTGCAGATTGTCCCCCTGCATCGCTCGGTCACTGCGGGATAACGCGTGGTAACGGCATTGTTCCTTATCTGCCGCGTACCGAGGTTATAAATATAACCACGCGTTTTCCCGCAGAGCTACCATTACTCGCCCGAGCGGCGCAGGAGGCACATCTATGTACTATTGCAGCTCTATTATTGTTATGTACTATCCTATGTACATAGTCTAAGTACATTTACTCACATAGGTATACATAAAAGGTTAACAAAGGTGTAGAACAGTTCAAATACAATCATACATCATTGGTGTTACTAAAAGAGTATATAATCAGACTTAAATAACAATATTAACACATTTATATACTACTTAAACATTGATATATTAACTTAGCACTATAATCACATTAGTTGGGCTCAATCGTGTCCCGGGTTTGATGGTCTGTCGTGCACACATCTCCCGCCGTCGCCTTCAGGCGACTCGGTGGGTAGCACGACGACACGCTTGGTAGGCCTCCGCAGGATGTGGCCACCCTTGGTGACTACGTCGACCACCCTAACCTCACCGTCCGCGCCCGGGAGCACCTTGATTATGCGTCCCTTGGGCCAGGTATTGCGCGGGAGGTTAGAGTCGCAGATCACGACTACGTCGCCGACCTTGGGTGGTACACCGCTCCCGTGGGGCTCCCGCCGGTTTTGCAGTAGCGGCAGGTACTCGCGCACCCATCGTCGCCAAAAGACGTCGGCGAGGGCTTGTGCGCGCCGCCACTGCTGGCGAGCTGTTAGGTCTTCACTGGTGAATGTGCCCGGTGATGGCACGTGAGAGTTGGGGCCGATCAAAATATGATTCGGCGTGAGGGCTTCAGGTTCGTCTGGTGCCACAGTTACATGCGTCAACGGTCTGGAGTTGACGGTATTCTCCACTTCTATTAACAAAGTATAGAGTGTTTCTTCTGTAGGGTGAACCTCCTTTAATGTTATGTGAAGCGCCTCCTTTACTGCTCTCACCATCCTCTCCCATGCTCCGCCCATGAATGGCGATGCGGGAGGTATGTATCTCCATCTTATGGACCGCGCATCGGACTCACACTCTAATGCGCTTAAGGCGCTCTCACCTAACTCCCTATCGGCCGCTTTAAAGCAAGTAGCGTTGTCGCTCCATATTTCTTTTGGACAACCCCTTCTAGCTATAAATCGCCTGAGTGCAGCAATGGCTGAGTCCGCACTCAGTGATTGTGCTACCTCAATATGTACAGCCCTACAAGTTAAGCAAGTAAATAGCGCCCCATACCTCTTTTCTTTATGTCTACCAACTGTTATGGACATTGGTCCGAAATAATCGAGTCCCGTAAAAGTGAAAGGTCGTTCGTTATAAGCTAAACGGGGGTACGGTAAATTGCCGGTGGAGGGGTTGGCTGGCTTCGCCTTTCGCAATCTACACGGTAAGCAGTTTTTTATCGCGTCTTTAACGGACGGGCGAAGTCTAACTATCCACAGCCGCTGTCTTAACTCGTTCACCGTTATTTCCGTGCCTCCGTGGTGCAGACTTTCGTGTACATAGCTTATGTACATTCTCGTGTACTTGTGCCCACCGTCAAGTATACGCGGATTTTTTGTTTCTTCGCCTATTCCTTTGGCGGCTGTTACGCGACCTCGTAGACGTAGAGTCCCTTCGTTATCTAGGTATATACTTAGCGCGGTTAGCTTGCTATCGCTCGGCGGCGCTACGTTGGATTTTATGGCGCTTATTTCCTTGACAAAGCTATCTTTTTGCGCGCATTTTATCCATAGTTGTTCAGCTTTTAGTGTATACTCGGCCGGCAGAGGTACATATTTGGTTTTATTTTGTTCGCTGCTCGGCTTTTTTATCTCGTCTACGGGTTTCTTCTTAATTTTCACCCACGTTGGGTCTTTATCCGCGTTTTTCTTAGTGCGCTTGTACTCTACTGTTTGTTTATTTTTTCTACAGTTGTTTACAAATTGAAGGACACGCGCTGTCGTTCTTATTAACCTTGTCCATTTTGAAAAGCGCGTTATGTCCGGCAGATGACCATTTGAGTTTTGAGCTGTTTGTACGTTACATTTTACTCGCTCTTCTCCCGTATCTCGTGCCGCGGCTGTTGACTTTTCCTTTGGCCACTCGCTCCGGTCCTTGTACAGGTACTCCGGGCCGCGGTACCATCTGTGATCCGATCCAAAATTATCGGGTGTAGCGCGTGTGGCGTCATCAGCTACGTTGTGACGCGAAGGGAGCCATCGCCATTGGTTCTTTTTAGTGAGCTCCTCGATCTCGGCTATGCGATGGGCGACGAACGTTTTGAACGTACGTGGCTCTGCCCTTATCCACGCCAGCGCTGTTGTTGAGTCGCTCCAGTATGTTTCGTCTCCGACCGCATAGTCGTGCTCGAGAGCGACAGTTCTTGTGAGTCGCGCTCCCAACAAGGCCGCTTGAAGTTCCAGCCTCGGCACTGATATGGGTTTCAGAGGTGCCACCCTACTCTTAGCCGCTGCTAATGCTACATGAATGGTACCATCCGGTCGCTCTGTTCGCCAATATACCGCCGCTGCGTAGGCCTCCTCGCTCGCGTCCACGAACGTATGTAGTTCGCGAGCGGTGACGTCTCCATAATCGTAACAGCGTGGTATTCGTAATTTCTGTATATTGCGTAGCGACTCCATCCATTGTTTCCATTGCGGTTGTAGTTCTTCAGGTAGTGGCTTGTCCCACTCGGTTTTATATCGCCACGTGTGTTGCAGTATCCTTTTGGCTGGGATAGTGATAGGTGATATCAATCCTAGTGGGTCAAAAATGGCCATGATAATGCTCAGCGCCTCACGTTTGGTCGGTGGGCGCGTGTTTCTTAGTAACTCGTCAGGCGTTTTGTTACTATTTATCCTAAATGTAAAACAGTCATCTTTTGTGTTCCAACGCAGTCCCAAGGCCTTCTCTTCATCGTTACCGCCTAGTACTTTTGTGTCGCGGATAGGCGCTGCGCTGGCATTCAGGATGTTCATGTTGTTCGATGTCCATCCGCACAGGTGAAAATTAGCTTGACTGTGCACATAATCGACTTGCTCGATTACCTTTTCAGCTTCTGTTTCACTGGGAAAGCTCTGAAGGTAATCATCCATATAATGGTTATGTTTGATAGCTGACACCGCTGCTGGGTACCTATCGGCGTAGTCGTTAGCGTTGCGATCCTTTATGTACAACGCTGTACATGGGGACGACGTCGCACCGAAGATAACTGACGTCATGCGATATTCTTCCGGCGTTCCCTCCCGCCGGTCTCCTCGCCATAAAAACCTAAGCGCGTCGCGATCTTCTTGCCTTATTTTAATCCTCATGAACATTTCCTTGATGTCGGCTGACACGGCTATCTTGTCTTGTCGGAAACGCATCAATACTCCGGGCAGTGATTGTAACAGGTCGGGTCCAGAGAGAAGTAGATCGTTTAGGCACAGACCCGCTGTTCTTGCTGCGGCGTCGTGCACTAGACGTGGCGGTTTATGTGGTTTAGATGGGTTAACCACTGGAAAGTGAGGTAAATACCAAATCTTGTCCTTTGTTGGTGTACTGTCCGCCTTCTCTGCATACCCCGAAGTGAAAAGGTTATCTAAACGTTCTACATATTTCACTTTTAAGTCAGGATCTCGGTCTAGGCGTTTTTCTAGATTATCTAGCCTTTTTAGGGCACCTAGATAGTTGTTAGGTATCCTAGGTTCATCCTGCTTCCATAGTAGTCCCGTTTCGAAGCTTCCATTAGGTAACCTGCGACTTGTCTGCTCCAATATCTGCAGTGCTCTCTGTTGAGGATCGTCTTTAGGCGTTCTAGGTTCAATTCCTAATGATTCTAATTTGAAGAAATTCTTCATCTGCGCTTCTATTGAATCATCGTGGTCTTTAGTTTTAATATGGCCACAGAACACTGTCATAACTCTGTTGGCTGAATACTGGCAGCCATGTAGTACCCAGCCTAGTTTAGTGTACGATGCTACAGGTTGATCTCGCTGTCCGACGCGTGTGTCTTGAGACATTAACAAATGCCAGTTGTCCTGACCGATCAGAATCATAGGCCGCGCGTGTTCATATATTAGCACATCTCTTATATCTTTCAGATGTTCGCAGCTTTCTATGTTCTCGGTTGTTATTGTTTGTGACGTGATCTCGAGTCTGTCTACTGTGCGCGCCGCATCTATTTTAAATATGTCAGACTGATGTTTGCCTCGCACATATAAGTTGACCATTCGGCTGCGCTCGTGTTTGACTTCTGCGCCGATGCCCTGTATCCACATAGCCTGGGTTGGGCCGTCTGCACCTAGAACGTCGGCTATCGATGCATCTAATAGTGTAACCGTGCTACCGTCGTCTAACAGAGCGTACGTATCTATAGTCGCATGCGGTCCGCTAAGTGTTACTGGCACTATTTTCAGATAAGCTCGGCGTTGGAGGGGGGTGGTCGCCGTCACTATCTCTCTCGCTGACGTCACAGATTCATGTGTCGATACAGACGTCGCGACGTTGAGTGGCTCCTGTATTTTCCGCTCCTGATGTAGCAACTTGTGGTGATTCATTTTGCATTCATTTACATTACATGTGGGCGCCTTACATAAATATCGCCTATGTTTATTTATTAAACATTTAAAACACAAGTTACTAGTTTTAGCAATTTCCCAGCGAGACTCTACTGACATCTGTTTAAATTTAGCACAGTCGGGTAGCTTGTGCCCATATTGTTTGCACGCCGGACAACGCTCGTTTTGTGTCGCCGCTTCCCTGTGCACATTAAACGTGCGCTCTGTCTTGCGCCGCTGCCGTACCCCGCTGGGTTCGTCGTAATTGCGCTCTGGCTGCGCGTACGCGCCGCACTTGTCCGCCTCGTCGTTCAAAAAGGTAGACAGTCGTTTAAGTTCGGGTATATCTTCACCCTTTTTATTCGCGGCGTAATCATACCATTTATTTCTAAGTATAGGCGTTAACTTTTCTACTATAACTCTTGACATCTCGGGGCTATGTAGATAATGCACACGTTTTAACGCCTCTACCGTACCCACCGTGTTCGCTATACGACTCGCGAATATACATATATCCCTAGGATTATCATTTAATCTAGGTAACAACTTTATTTTATCTAATTCTGCTAGTATTAGGGATTCAGGTCTACCAAAACGTCTCTCTAATGCGTTTATGACGACTTCGGGATCGGGCTGACTGAAAAGCAGGCAGCCGGCCGCCTCTTTGGCAGCACCTTTTACACTCATCCTAATCCTAGCAACATTTTCTATTTTAGAAAAATAAATGTGTGAGTCACGATACGCGGCCTTATAAGATATCCACTCACCGGGCTTTCCATCGAAGAATGGCAGCTGCTGTATATACTTAGGCGGCTCGCGCGTGCTGCGCGTGGCCTGCGCCAGCGCCGCAGCGAGCGTACTCACGTCGATCATCTTATTATTTACTGCATTTTCATTTTCCGTATGCACCATATTCACTGTATTCAACGTATTCACTGGATATACACTTTCGACGACGTTAGTCTTCGTTGACTCAGCCGTAGGCCTCCCGCCGCCAGCGTCCTGGGGCGGCGGTGGGGCTTCGCCCTCCGGTGGCGGCGCCGTTCGCGCTAGCCACGTCCCTATTCGTACGGAGGTGAGGTCTTCTTGGTCATCTTCTTCACTGGAGTCCGCTTCTGCTCTTATTCGTCGCAGGCGGAGCTCTTGTAGCTCTTGTTCTGCCTGTGCCTGTTTCACCTTCATCTCGGCTAGCCGCTCTCTAGCTTCGAGCTCTGTCAGAAGCTTCTTCTTAGAGGCTGTGGTGCGGCGTGACCGGATGCTGCCGGGCTTCAGCGTTTTATTCGAGCTGGTAGCCTCGGCATCGTCTCTCTCTGTGGTGTCACTCGTAGTCTGAGTTGTACCGGTGCCGGTCGTTCCTTCTGACCCGCTAACCGTATCCGTTTCAGTGGCCTGACTCGTGCCAGACGCCGGGGCTGGTTCGCTAGACCCCGGTCTGACGGCCACCGAAGGATTTTGCTGGGCCTGTTCCTGTCCTGAGTCTCCGCTGCGGCTCCGTGTGACCACCATTTTCTGAAGATTCGGCTCGCGAAGGACCACTGTTAGAGATACTCAGCAGAGCTGGTTCTCCACTCGGAGACGTAACGGTTCTATCGGGAACTCAGGATAAGTTAAACGACACGGACTTGTTTATCACACCGATTTATTCTCTTGACACATTATTTATTATTACACAGAGATTAAAGTACACAGGTAAACAATCAAACAATTAATTAATAAAAGAAGATACTTTTTCGGTCAATAAGACATTACGTCATAGTATTGCGAACAAGAAGACACTGAATAATCATTTCTATTGTTCCTATATTTATAGTCGGCTCGGAAAGAGCTGGCCAGCGGTCCAAAGCAAACTCGCGTACATGCTCAGGATTGGTCCAGCCCTTACCGAGCCACTTTTGGCTAATAATGACTCTACACCTGCACATGACCTAATTTAACAATTATTAAAAGTTGTGTCATGTGCAGATTGTCCCCCTGCATCGCTCGGTCACTGCGGGATAACGCGTGGTAACGGCATTGTTCCTTATCTGCCGCGTACCGAGGTTATAAATATAACCACGCGTTTTCCCGCAGAGCTACCATTACTCGCCCGAGCGGCGCAGGAGGCACATCTATGTACTATTGCAGCTCTATTATTGTTATGTACTATCCTATGTACATAGTCTAAGTACATTTACTCACATAGGTATACATAAAAGGTTAACAAAGGTGTAGAACAGTTCAAATACAATCATACATCATTGGTGTTACTAAAAGAGTATATAATCAGACTTAAATAACAATATTAACACATTTATATACTACTTAAACATTGATATATTAACTTAGCACTATAATCACATTAGTTGGGCTCAATCGTGTCCCGGGTTTGATGGTCTGTCGTGCACAAATACATACCTATATAAAATCATGATAGCCTGGTACAACAATGTGTAGTCGGCAATTTTTCCGGTCGACCATAAACTAAAATAGTTTACGCCCTGTGGGGGAAAATTCTCGTTTCCTTACTTGTATAAACTAATTTTATTTTTTAAATTAAACCACCGGTAGCTTGGACCCTGTTCCCGATGCCAGTGGCCTAACTACTCTTTTATATTTTTAAATGTTTTATTTATAATAATAATAATAAAAAAAATATTTCGGAAGTAACATCCATAGAGTGTTAGTAACATGGTAGCTTATTATCTAGTGTTAGTAGGTACTTAAAACCCTCCGCACACACTCCTTTACAATCGGAGAGCTCAAGCTCTGCGCTACAGTTCTCAGGATGCTGTTAGGGCTCTCTCGCACTCTCCTCACTAGCGAAGCTGTTTTTTTACGAATGATCGCGTTAAATCCGTCAGTACGAGCTTGCACAAACATTTCTGACGCACTGCAGTAACGAAGCAGTCTCAACAACATTCTGAAAGCTGTTAGAGATACTCAGCAGAGCTGGTTCTCCACTCGGAGACGTAACGGTTCTATCGGGAACTCAGGATAAGTTAAACGACACGGACTTGTTTATCACACCGATTTATTCTCTTGACACATTATTTATTATTACACAGAAATTAAAGTACACAGGTAAACAATCAAACAATTACTTAATAAAAGAAGATACTTTTTCGGTCAATAAGACATTACGTCATAGTATTGCGAACAAGAAGACACTGAATAATCATTTTTTTTTTTTTTTTTTGAAATGGCCTATTGCAGATAACTCCGTGAGCTAGATCTGCGTAACCGGGCTTTGGTGGGACCAGAAGGGTCTCTCACCGTAAAGTATTAAAAATAAAATAGCACAGCTAAGGGCACCCCATAATGGGGCTCGGACCTAGGCTTAGGGCGCTATTGGTAATTGAACAAGAAGGGACTTGCAAAATCGGTGAGTTATTATTATTTGGGGACATGTTTTGGTCTACTTGCACAGCGCGGGCTGGCGGGGTCAAGGGTCGGGGGGTTGGGTACGCTACTCTATGCCGCGGAGGTACTCGCCGTCGAGTACGGTAAGAAGGGCGTCTGTCGTGTGTAGTGATGCCAGTTTTTGAGGCTAACTTTAAGCTCTCTTGATAGAGAGTGATGTCATCGTCCTTGTTGATGAGGGCGTGTCGTGGGCGTCGTGTACGTGAAATTTGTGAGGGTGTGTAACGAGCGGCTGCTGCCACTAACGGGTTAGTGTGTGTAGTAGCAGAATCGAAGAAGCGTTTAGAAGCTTTTTTCATAAAGTGCCTGATGGTCGGCATATTTAAATCGACATGTAATTGCTCATTGCGTACGTACCAGGGGGAGCCCGTGGCACGGCGCATGAATCGATTCTGGAGGGTTTGCATCCTTGCTAAGCGAGACGGCTCAACGTGTGCGAACACGACGCTAGCATATGTCATAATAGGGCGTATACACGCAGTATAGATTCGCACCTTGGACTTAAGGGCTAGTTTACTGCGTGCATTGAGGAGGCCGTGGAGGCGACCGAGCGCAAAGGCTGCGCGGTTGCGTACAATTTTAATGTGCTCTGTGAATTTAAGTCTATTGTCCAGAGTCACCCCAAGGTATTTGGCCTTGGTGTCCCATGGGATCGGTTGGTCTGACATGGTGATGGGTCGGGTGCGAGTGTGGGCGTTGCAGTTTTTGCCTTTCTTGACAAAAAGTACTGCTGCGCTTTTGGTGGGATTGATTTCGATCCTCCATTTCTTAAACCATTGCTCGAGAGCATTAGCTGCGGATTGGAGGTTTAGAGCTATTGACTTTGGGCTAAAACCTGTGTAAAAAATGGCAGTGTCGTCAGCGAAAAGCGCTAGTTGGCACTTGTTATGTTTGGGGATGTCGCTCGTGTAGAGTGAAAACAGTAGTGGGGAGAGCACGGAGCCCTGCGGGACTCCTGCTCGTATAGGGTGAGGAGAGGAGAGGGCGCTTCCAATACGATAGCGAAAGGTGCGATTTGACAGGAAGTCTCGTATGATGAGCACGAGACGATCCGGCACGTTGAGTGTATACAGCTTATATATTAAGCCGTCGTGCCATACCTTGTCAAATGCCTTCGCCACATCGAAGAAGAGCGCGCCTGTCATGCGTCCTCTTTGAAATCCTGCACTTATGTGCTCGACTATGCGATGAACCTGCTGTACGCAGTAATGTTTGGACCTAAAGCCAAACTGTTCATCGGGGATGATTCTATTGGATTCTGCAAAATCCATTAGTCTTTTGAAAATGAGGCGTTCATAAATCTTTCCCATGGAGCTGAGTAGACTTATGGGCCGGTAGCTGGACGGCTCAGCTGGGGGCTTGCCTGGCTTGTGAAAGCCGATGACAGTGGCATCTTTCCATGCTTGTGGAAAGAGGTTGTTACTCAATGCCGCATTGAAGATGGCTGACATTAAGACTATGAGTTGGGCTGGGAAGAGTTTGATCACCCTGTTGGTGATACCGTCTGCGCCAGGAGCTTTCCTGGGTTTTAATTGTCTCACTATGGAGAGGACTTCGTCTGGGGTTACTGGGGGGAGGGGTTCGTCTGGATCCTCGTGGGGGGGGAGGGTGAACCTGCGTTCGACCTCGGCTTCTACATTGTCGAGGTGGGCTTGGTCTACCGGTAGTGAGCTTGGCGAGCATTGGGTCTCCAGGCTGTCGGCTAGGCACTCGGCCTTTTCATCGTCCTCAAAGGCTAGGCTTTGATTTGGACGGATCAGGGGGGGGAGGTCGGTAACTGTATCGGACTTGAGCTTTTTGGTGAGTTGCCAAAAAGCTTGATGGGAAGGTTCGATTGTGCTCATGAGCCTGTCCCAACGCTCCTCCCGCAACTCCTTGATGCGTGACTTTACAGCACGCTGTAAGCCTCGCATGCGAGCTCGGTTGGTGGCGTCTGGGAAGGCATCATAGGCACGGATAGCTGCATTCTTCCTAGTTATCAGTGCACGCGCATCGGCTGGCAGTTTCCAGCGGTGGTCGTCCACCATTGGAACTTGCCGTGAACTTTCGTTCACCGCCGTTTGCACGTGACTGGTAAGAAGGTCGAGCGCACCTAGGGCATCTGCGGTTGACTCTACTTTATCTGGGATTTGGTCTAGATGAACTGACGTGGTGGACTTAAGACGCCGTTCTAACTGATCCCAATCTGTGATTAATTTAGTTTGAGGGGGTAGGCCAGGATCGGGGGGGGCTGTACGAGAATTTAACTCTAGGATCACTGGTCTGTGGTCTGAATCTAGTTCTTGCAGCGTCGCTATTGAACGTAAACTTAGGTTTATGTTCTTTAACAGCGCTACGTCGAGAATGTCGGGTTGGTGGTTAATGATGTTAGGATAATGGGTGGGTGTCATCGGTGCGATGATGTCAAAGTTGAGTTTGGAGGATAAGCGCAATAGCACGTTTCCTCTAGGGTTGGAGATGCGAGAGTTCCAGACGGGATGCTTCGCATTTAGGTCGCCCGCCAGAATGACTGAGCTGTCCATATTCATGAGTGAGGTGATATCAGGTTCCATGAGAGTCGGACTGACACTATTATTAGGAGGAGGGATGTATGCCGATATGATGGTGATGGAGGGGTGGCCGGTCATGCCCAGCCGACATATGGAGGCCTCTACTTGTGACAGTGGAGGGGGGTCTAAAGGCATGCAGTGGAGGGAATTTTTGTAATAGATGAGGGTGCCACCCCCTCTACTACCTGTCCTATCGTTGCGCACTAACTTGTAGTTGGCAACTTTAGGTGAACGTAATGACGGTTTTAAGAAAGATTCTTGGATTAGGAATATGTCAAGTTGATGGTCGCGGAGGAAGGTCGCGATCTCATCTCGTTGACCAGAAATGCTGTTGGCATTGAAGAATCCTAATTTTAGGGATCTAAGTTTAACTCTGCTACTGTTTTGTGTATGCATATTATGGTGTGTAGTGGATGAAGAAAGTCGACAGGTCTGAGTACTCTGCCATGAGGGCCATGTTAGCTTGAAGGTTGCCCTTGGAAGCTATTAATTTGGCGTGCAATTCATTGCTGCGGGCAATGATGTTGGGGTCGAAGAACCTAGCTAGGGCCATGATGGTGGCAGGGTCGTAGGGTGCCTCAGTATGAGGTGTATGCACAGGTTGGGGGGTGCGGGGCACTTGAGCTGACTGAGAGGTCGGCTTGCGTGCAGGTACGGGGGGGCGGGGCAGAGATGGTGTCGAGGTGACGATCTTGCCTGTCGGGGGGGAGATGGGGAGCGCCATCAACGGAGGGATAGTCGCTGGGGTAGTCTGTGTTGGCCTGAGGGCCGGGAACGCTTGCTGATGGTTCAGCACGTTCCACGGTGAGGGCCTCTGTGGTCTAAGGTCCATGGGGGGAGTGGGGTTGATAAGGGGCAGCTTTGAGTGCTGCCGCTTTGGCTGGCTCGTAGCCGCTTTGCGGTTAGAGCGTGGGGCTTTCGGACACCCGCGATAGCTCGCTGGGTGACCGGACTCGCCGCAGAGAACGCAGCTCGGGGGCTCTGTGCAAAGCGCCACTTCTTTGGGTCGCGTGCAGGCCGCTGTCGCGTGATCGCCGAGGCACTTAACGCACCTGGCTTTCGCGTAGCAGTTGCGCTGCGCGTGCCCGTAGAGTTGGCAATTATGACATTGCCCGGGGGAGGAGGTCTTGTGAGGTCTTTCGACCTTAATGCCTGAGAGGCTACATACCGACTTTATGTCGCATATGGCCTTACCGGCGACGGTGTTTTCGAGGATGACAATAATCATATCGAAAGGGGCGCCGTTGCGTCCTCGGTGCATGCGATGCACTTCGAGGACTGGGAAGCCCTGGGATTTAAGGTCCTCTGCAATCTCATCGACTGCGATTTCCTTTGCCACGTGCTTAATTACGCAGCGAAATTGTCGGTCCTCTTTTAGAGCGTACGTGTGGAAAGCCACCTTGCGCTCTTTGAGTAGTTTTGTCAGCGAACGGAAGTCCGCTGTCGCCACTACTTGAACTTTAATACCCACTGCCGTAGTGCGGGCGTGGGTGTAGTTGATGCGCTCGACGGCGCAGGCCTTAGACACAGCGGTCCATTGGGCCTTATCGTGAATGTAAAGCGGGGGGGGTGTGGGCATCTTGGGGGCTGCGGGGGTCGCAGTTTGGGAGGTCGGTTGGGGGGAGGATGGGCGACTGCTCAGGGCAGCGCCCGCTGCGGGGGTGGCGGGGGCGGTAGCAGCCTTCTTGGCTGGGGCGCCAACGGTGTCGGTGGATTTGGGCTTGCGGCTTCTCTTTTTGCCCTTCCCTACGGTGATGTAGTCGTCTGAGGAAGAGGAGGCCGCTGAGCGGGGGTGCTCGACAGAGTCGGCAGAGCTGTAGCCCGTCATCTCTGTGTCGACGGGGGTAGGGGGGCGGGAGTGCTCGTCGTCACTGGGTAGAGTGACTACGATAGCCGGGGATCTTGGTGGGCTAGTGGGTAGCTCAGGGCTAGCGGGGCTAAAAGCGGAGGGGGCGGTGGGGGCGGTGGGGGGGGCGGGTGCTGACTGCGGGTTCAGTGCAGTCATCTTGTTTACAATACGTTCGCGGAGTTGAGGGACCTCGCGAACGATGTCCCTGATGATCTCCATCAACTGTTGGCGAGTTAAGTTCGCCATGTTGGTGGAGTTCGTGTGCGTTTTTGTTGAAAAAATATTATCCCCTGGGCAGAGGGCCCGGGGGTGAGAGGGTAGGACTACCCTCCCTGCCTATGCGACAGGGAGGCGGGTGTGTGGTCGTACGTAAGTCAGTAATTGGGAGTATTGAGTAACCCTAAGGGTTATGGATCGGGTACACTTGTATGAGTAATAAACTCTGTACTCACGTCTACTCAGTCCCAGAAGAAAAATCCCGGGAGAAGCACAATCACTTATTATTATAAACGCAGCGTCTCTGCTTACGTAAGTCAGTTATTAACACTCGATAACACAATGTCTATGCACAATGTCTGTTCACTGAATTGATTATCGCGAACTGGTAATATTTATTATTGCGCGGGCACGTACCGGTAACGTGCGCTCTTTTGTTAACCGGGCTAGTAACAACTATTATTTCGCGGCGATGCGTGGTCGGCCACGAGTAAACGATGGGACGGCAACGTGTAGTGGCAGGCTGAGCGGCGCTCTCTCGGGGAGGGGCGTGGCTTCGTCGGCGGCACTCGGCGTTGTTGAATCCTTTTGGGTGGGGGTTCCAGTTGGACGGCGCTTGGGCAGCGTGCTAGCGACTGCTTCGGGCGGCAGCCAGTTGCGGAATGACCCTTTTTGACTGAATAATCATTTCTATTGTTCCTATATTTATAGTCGGCTCGGAAAGAGCTGGCCAGCGGTCCAAAGCAAACTCGCGTACATGCTCAGGATTGGTCCAGCCCTTACCGAGCCACTTTTGGCTAATAATGACTCTACACCTGCACATGACCTAATTTAACAATTATTAAAAGTTGTGTCATGTGCAGATTGTCCCCCTGCATCGCTCGGTCACTGCGGGATAACGCGTGGTAACGGCATTGTTCCTTATCTGCCGCGTACCGAGGTTATAAATATAACCACGCGTTTTCCCGCAGAGCTACCATTACTCGCCCGAGCGGCGCAGGAGGCACATCTATGTACTATTGCAGCTCTATTATTGTTATGTACTATCCTATGTACATAGTCTAAGTACATTTACTCACATAGGTATACATAAAAGGTTAACAAAGGTGTAGAACAGTTCAAATACAATCATACATCATTGGTGTTACTAAAAGAGTATATAATCAGACTTAAATAACAACATTAACACATTTATATACTACGTAAACATTGATATATTAACTTAGCACTATAATCACATTAGTTGGGCTCAATCGTGTCCCGGGTTTGATGGTCTGTCGTGCACACATCTCCCGCCGTCGCCTTCAGGCGACTCGGTGGGTAGCACGACGACACGCTTGGTAGGCCTCCGCAGGATGTGGCCACCCTTGGTGACTACGTCGACCACCCTAACCTCACCGTCCGCGCCCGGGAGCACCTTGATTATGCGTCCCTTGGGCCAGGTATTGCGCGGGAGGTTAGAGTCGCAGATCACGACTACGTCGCCGACCTTGGGTGGTACACCGCTCCCGTGGGGCTCCCGCCGGTTTTGCAGTAGCGGCAGGTACTCGCGCACCCATCGTCGCCAAAAGACGTCGGCGAGGGCTTGTGCGCGCCGCCACTGCTGGCGAGCTGTTAGGTCTTCACTGGTGAATGTGCCCGGTGATGGCACGTGAGAGTTGGGGCCGATCAAAATATGATTCGGCGTGAGGGCTTCAGGTTCGTCTGGTGCCACAGTTACATGCGTCAACGGTCTTGAGTTGACGGTATTCTCCACTTCTACTAACAAAGTATAGAGTGTTTCTTCTGTAGGGTGAACCTCCTTTAATGTTATGTGAAGCGCCTCCTTTACTGCTCTCACCATCCTCTCCCATGCTCCGCCCATGAATGGCGATGCGGGAGGTATGTATCTCCATCTTATGGACCGCGCATCGGACTCACACTCTAATGCGCTTAAGGCGCTCTCACCTAACTCCCTATCGGCCGCTTTAAAGCAAGTAGCGTTGTCGCTCCATATTTCTTTTGGACAACCCCTTCTAGCTATAAATCGCCTGAGTGCGGCAATGGCTGAGTCCGCACTCAGTGATTGTGCTACCTCAATATGTACAGCCCTACAAGTTAAGCAAGTAAATAGCGCCCCATACCTCTTTTCTTTATGTCTACCTACTGTTATGGACATTGGTCCGAAATAATCGAGTCCCGTAAAAGTGAAAGGTCGTTCGTTATAAGCTAAACGGGGGTACGGTAAATTGCCGGTGGAGGGGTTGGCTGGCTTCGCCTTTCGCAATCTACACGGTAAGCAGTTTTTTATCGCGTCTTTAACGGACGGGCGTAGTCTAACTATCCACAGCCGCTGTCTTAACTCGTTCACCGTTATTTCCGTGCCTCCGTGGTGCAGACTTTCGTGTACATAGCTTATGTACATTCTCGTGTACTTGTGCCCACCGTCAAGTATACGCGGATTTTTTGTTTCTTCGCCTATTCCTTTGGCGGCTGTTACGCGACCTCGTAGACGTAGAGTCCCTTCGTTATCTAGGTATATACTTAGCGCGGTTAGCTTGCTATCGCTCGGCGGCGCTACGTTGGATTTTATGGCGCTTATTTCCTTGACAAAGCTATCTTTTTGCGCGCATTTTATCCATAGTTGTTCAGCTTTTAGTGTATACTCGGCCGGCAGAGGTACAAATTTGGTTTTATTTTGTTCACTGCTCGGCTTTTTTATCTCGTCTACGGGTTTCTTCTTAATTTTCACCCACGTTGGGTCTTTATCCGCGTTTTTCTTAGTGCGCTTGTACTCTACTGTTTGTTTATTTTTTCTACAGTTGTTTACAAATTGAAGGACACGCGCTGTCGTTCTTATTAACCTTGTCCATTTTGAAAAGCGCGTTATGTCCGGCAGATGACCGTTTGAGTTTTGAGCTGTTTGTACGTTACATTTTACTCGCTCTTCTCCCGTATCTCGTGCCGCGGCTGTTGACTTTTCCTTTGGCCACTCGCTCCGGTCCTTGTACAGGTACTCCGGGCCGCGGTACCATCTGTGATCCGATCCAAAATTATCGGGTGTAGCGCGTGTGGCGTCATCAGCTACGTTGTGACGCGAAGGGAGCCATCGCCATTGGTTCTTTTTAGTGAGCTCCTCGATCTCGGCTATGCGATGGGCGACGAACGTTTTGAACGTACGTGGCTCTGCCCTTATCCACGCCAGCGCTGTTGTTGAGTCGCTCCAGTATGTTTCGTCTCCGACCGCATAGTCGTGCTCGAGGGCGACAGTTCTTGTGAGTCGCGCTCCCAACAAGGCCGCTTGAAGTTCCAGCCTCGGCACTGATATGGGTTTCAGAGGTGCCACCCTACTCTTAGCCGCTGCTAATGTTACATGAATGGTACCATCCGGTCGCTCTGTTCGCCAATATACCGCCGCTGCGTAGGCCTCCTCGCTCGCGTCCACGAACGTATGTAGTTCGCGAGCGGTGACGTCTCCATAATCGTAACAGCGTGGTATTCGTAATTTCTCTATATTGCGTAGCGACTCCATCCATTGTTTCCATTGCGGTTGTAGTTCTTCAGGTAGTGGCTTGTCCCACTCGGTTTTATATCGCCACGTGTGTTGCAGTATCCTTTTGGCTGGGATAGTGATAGGTGATATCAATCCTAGTGGGTCAAAAATGGCCATGATAATGCTCAGCGCCTCACGTTTGGTCGGTGGGCGCGTGTTTCTTAGTAACTCGTCAGGCGTTTTGTTACTATTTATCCTAAATGTAAAACAGTCATCTTTTGTGTTCCAACGCAGTCCCAAGGCCTTCTCTTCATCGTTACCGCCTAGTACTTTTGTGTCGCGGATAGGCGCTGCGCTGGCATTCAGGATGTTCATGTTGTTCGATGTCCATCCGCACAGGTGAAAATTAGCTTGACTGTGCACATAATCGACTTGCTCGATTACCTTTTCAGCTTCTGTTTCACTGGGAAAGCTCTGAAGGTAATCATCCATATAATGGTTATGTTTGATAGCTGACACCGCTGCTGGGTACCTATCGGCGTAGTCGTTAGCGTTGCGATCCTTTATGTACAACGCTGTACATGGGGACGACGTCGCACCGAAGATAACTGATGTCATGCGATATTCTTCCGGCGTTCCCTCCCGCCGGTCTCCTCGCCATAAAAACCTAAGCGCGTCGCGATCTTCTTGCCTTATTTTAATCCTCATGAACATTTCCTTGATGTCGGCTGACACGGCTATCTTGTCTTGTCGGAAACGCATCAATACTCCGGGCAGTGATTGTAACAGGTCGGGTCCAGAGAGAAGTAGATCGTTTAGGCACAGACCCGCTGTTCTTGCTGCGGCGTCGTGCACTAGACGTGGCGGTTTATGTAGTTTAGATGGGTTAACCACTGGAAAGTGAGGTAAATACCAAGTCTTGTCCTTTGTTGGTGTACTGTCCGCCTTCTCTGCATACCCCGAAGTGAAAAGGTTATCTAAACGTTCTACATATTTCACTTTTAAGTCAGGATCTCGGTCTAGGCGTTTTTCTAGATTATCTAGCCTTTTTAGGGCACCTAGATAGTTGTTGGGTATCCTAGGTTCATCCTGCTTCCATAGTAGTCCCGTTTCGAAGCTTCCATTAGGTAACCTGCGACTTGTCTGCTCCAATATCTGCAGTGCTCTCTGTTGAGGATCGTCTTTAGGCGTTCTAGGTTCAATTCCTAGTGATTCTAATTTGAAGAAATTCTTCATCTGCGCTTCTATTGAATCATCGTGGTCTTTAGTTTTAATATGGCCACAGAACACTGTCATAACTCTGTTGGCTGAATACTGGCAGCCATGTAGTACCCAGCCTAGTTTAGTGTACGATGCTACAGGTTGATCTCGCTGTCCGACGCGTGTGTCTTGAGACATTAACAAATGCCAGTTGTCCTGACCGATCAGAATCATAGGCCGCGCGTGTTCATATATTAGCACATCTCTTATATCTTTCAGATGTTCGCAGCTTTCTATGTTCTCGGTTGTTATTGTTTGTGACGTGATCTCGAGTCTGTCTACTGTGCGCGCCGCATCTATTTTAAATATATCAGACTGATGTTTGCCTCGCACATATAAGTTGACCATTCGGCTGCGCTCGTGTTTGACTTCTGCGCCGATGCCCTGTATCCACATAGCCTGGGTTGGGCCGTCTGCACCTAGAACGTCGGCTATCGATGCATCTAATAGTGTAACCGTGCTACCGTCGTCTAACAGAGCGTACGTATCTATAGTCGCATGCGGTCCGCTAAGTGTTACTGGCACTATTTTCAGATAAGCTCGGCGTTGGAGGGGGGTGGTCGCCGTCACTATCTCTCTCGCTGACGTCACAGATTCATGTGTCGATACAGACGTCGCGACGTTGAGTGGCTCCTGTATTTTCCGCTCCTGATGTAGCAACTTGTGGTGATTCATTTTGCATTCATTTACATTACATGTGGGCGCCTTACATAAATATCGCCTATGTTTATTTATTAAACATTTAAAACACAAGTTACTAGTTTTAGCAATTTCCCAGCGAGACTCTACTGACATCTGTTTAAATTTAGCACAGTCGGGTAGCTTGTGCCCATATTGTTTGCACGCCGGACAACGCTCGTTTTGTGTCGCCGCTTCCCTGTGCACATTAAACGTGCGCTCTGTCTTGCGCCGCTGCCGTACCCCGCTGGGTTCGTCGTAATTGCGCTCTGGCTGCGCGTACGCGCCGCACTTGTCCGCCTCGTCGTTCAAAAAGGTAGACAGTCGTTTAAGTTCGGGTATATCTTCACCCTTTTTATTCGCGGCGTAATCATACCATTTATTTCTAAGTATAGGCGTTAACTTTTCTACTATAACTCTTGACATCTCGGGGCTATGTAGATAATGCACACGTTTTAACGCCTCTACCGTACCCACCGTGTTCGCTATACGACTCGCGAATATACATATATCCCTAGGATTATCATTTAATCTAGGTAACAACTTTATTTTATCTAATTCTGCTAGTATTAGGGATTCAGGTCTACCAAAACGTCTCTCTAATGCGTTTATGACGACTTCGGGATCGGGCTGACTGAAAAGCAGGCAGCCGGCCGCCTCTTTGGCAGCACCTTTTACACTCATCCTAATCCTAGCAACATTTTCTATTTTAGAAAAATAAATGTGTGAGTCACGATACGCGGCCTTATAAGATATCCACTCACCGGGCTTTCCATCGAAGAATGGCAGCTGCTGTATATACTTAGGCGGCTCGCGCGTGCTGCGCGTGGCCTGCGCCAGCGCCGCAGCGAGCGTACTCACGTCGATCATCTTATTATTTACTGCATTTTCATTTTCCGTATGCACCATATTCACTGTATTCAACGTATTCACTGGATATACACTTTCGACGACGTTAGTCTTCGTTGACTCAGCCGTAGGCCTCCCGCCGCCAGCGTCCTGGGGCGGCGGTGGGGCTTCGCCCTCCAGTGGCGGCGCCGTTCGCGCTAGCCACGTCCCTATTCGTACGGAGGTGAGGTCTTCTTGGTCATCTTCTTCACTGGAGTCCGCTTCTGCTCTTATTCGTCGCAGGCGGAGCTCTTGTAGCTCTTGTTCTGCCTGTGCCTGTTTCACCTTCATCTCGGCTAGCCGCTCTCTAGCTTCGAGCTCTGTCAGAAGCTTCTTCTTAGAGGCTGTGGTGCGGCGTGACCGGATGCTGCCGGGCTTCAGCGTTTTATGCGAGCTGGTAGCCTCGGCATCGTCTCTCTCTGTGGTGTCACTCGTAGTCTGAGTTGTACCGGTGCCGGTCGTTCCTTCTGACCCGCTAACCGTATCCGTTTCAGTGGCCTGACTCGTGCCAGACGCCGGGGCTGGTTCGCTAGACCCCGGTCTGACGGCCACCGAAGGATTTTGCTGGGCCTGTTCCTGTCCTGAGTCTCCGCTGCGGCTCCGTGTGACCACCATTTTCTGAAGATTCGGCTCGCGAAGGACCAATGTTAGAGATACTCAGCAGAGCTGGTTCTCCACTCGGAGACGTAACGGTTCTATCGGGAACTCAGGATAAGTTAAACGACACGGACTTGTTTATCACACCGATTTATTCTCTTGACACATTATTTATTATTACACAGAGATTAAAGTACACAGGTAAACAATCAAACAATTACTTAATAAAAGAAGATACTTTTTCGGTCAATAAGACATTACGTCATAGTATTGCGAACAAGAAGACACTGAATAATCATTTCTATTGTTCCTATATTTATAGTCGGCTCGGAAAGAGCTGGCCAGCGGTCCAAAGCAAACTCGCGTACATGCTCAGGATTGGTCCAGCCCTTACCGAGCCACTTTTGGCTAATAATGACTCTACACCTGCACATGACCTAATTTAACAATTATTAAAAGTTGTGTCATGTGCAGATTGTCCCCCTGCATCGCTCGGTCACTGCGGGATAACGCGTGGTAACGGCATTGTTCCTTATCTGCCGCGTACCGAGGTTATAAATATAACCACGCGTTTTCCCGCAGAGCTACCATTACTCGCCCGAGCGGCGCAGGAGGCACATCTATGTACTATTGCAGCTCTATTATTGTTATGTACTATCCTATGTACATAGTCTAAGTACATTTACTCACATAGGTATACATAAAAGGTTAACAAAGGTGTAGAACAGTTCAAATACAATCATACATCATTGGTGTTACTAAAAGAGTATATAATCAGACTTAAATAACAACATTAACACATTTATATACTACGTAAACATTGATATATTAACTTAGCACTATAATCACATTAGTTGGGCTCAATCGTGTCCCGGGTTTGATGGTCTGTCGTGCACAAAAGCATTATTGTACTGTATGCGCAGGACATTTAGCGATCTTTTGGTGTAATTGACCCATAGATTCCCCAGATTTATTTAATTATAAAATTATTTAAAAATATCTTTAAGTACCTATGTAAAAATTGAATAAAGGGAATAATACTTATATGATGTTACAGTGCGGGCGAGTTTCGTTGTAAGAGCGGCACGTGTGTTTCCGGTCACAGCAGATGCAATGGCACTGTCGAGTGCCCCGACCGAAGCGACGAGACCTTCGTACTCTGCAGAAATGACCGGTAAGTGTCATGTCTGGGGAGAATACAGACATACCCTACCTACCCTACCTACCCACCTACATATCTACCAACCTACATACCTGCCCTGGCTACCTACATACCTACCTACCCTGCCTACCCTACCTACTTTCTTTATATTTTCTCATCTTTTAAACCTTCCTTGGACTTCTATAAATATTTTAAAACCAAAATTAGGCAAATCGGTTCAGCCGTTCTCGAGTTTTTGTGAGACTAACAAACGTCAATTTATAAAAAAAAAAAAAAAAAAAAAAACTTTTCTATTCTATTCTATGATACTGTGATTTTTGCTCAATTCTACCAGGATTAATATTTGAAGTCCAAAATCTGCATAATCCAAATACCAGTACATATTCCAGATGTCCTGAAAATCAGTTTAGATGCGCTTACGGCGCCTGCGTGCACGGCGCCGCGTGCGACAGTGTGCAGGACTGCGCTGATGACTCCGACGAACGCCTCACCAGGTGCCTGCCGGAGAGCGACCGGACCACGTAAGTACAACGACTAAACTGGGCTAACCATAGATTTAGGATGTACGAAGCGAAAATATTCTATGTTTATGGGGCTAACTAACTGGCTTCATCATCATCAGCCCACAGTCTTCCACTGCTGGACATAGGCCTCTCCCAATAAGCGCCATAGACCCCGATCTTTGGCTCTCCGCATCCCCTTTCTATCAGCCACCTTCTGCAAGTCGTGTCTGCACCAGGCAGGGCCCCAAATCTGCTAATTGCTGTAATCTCAATCGTGACAAAATGGTCTTGTAATTGTTGGTTACCAACAACGTTATTGGTGATATTACCTGCTGCCAAAAAAAGCAAGGGTCTTTTACCATTATGTCGCCCTAAGCCCTCACATAAAACTTCCTCCTGCCATAGTAGAACGAGTAGCCCCAGAACGTCCTTGAGTAGTCAAGTCCGATTCAGAAGGACAGCCTCGCCACATCATAAAAAAAATGCGTCAGCTGACACACATAGGGTACACTTTTAGGAAACCAAAAACTAGTATGACAATGAGTGTCCGTTTCGACCGCGCGGCCACGGCGAAATTTAAAAAAAAAAACCACGCCAAGATTTTGTAAAAATTTGTAGAAGTTGATTCCCAAAACCATAAATTTGTCAAAGTTATGGTTAAAAAGTTATAAGGGTTTGAACGTGGCCGCGCCATTGAAACGCGGCGAACCGCGCGGCCACGGAGATCTTTAAAACTAAGCGTTGCAGAGATCTGAAATTCAGGTAAATAACAGATTGAATTTGTAAAAAATTTGTAAAAATATAGAAAAATATCCTAGGTTTATATTTTGGGAGCTATAAAATTGAAAGTATTGAAAGTTATAAATACCGAAAAATACATGTTTTTTGCCTAGTATCGGTAGTTTTACATATTAATATGTGTTGTTTACAAAAAAAAACTCGCTTTACAATTACTTTCTTCGATAAATAATCACGACTTATTTCTACGCGATACCGTACTACAGCTCCTGAAATATTAGCCTAGGATTTTTTGTAGTATTTTTACAAGTTTCGACAAATTCAAATCTAGGTTTTACAAAAAACTTCAGACCAATACGATGCTTTTTCAGCGAGATATCGGCGATAACGTGTTTTTTTACCGTTTCAATGGCGCGGCCATGAGGTTTTAGTCTTACAGCTCCTGAAACATAAACCTAGGATTTTTTGTAGTATTTTTACAAGTTTCGACAAATTCAAATCTACGTTTTACAAAAAACTTCAGACCCCTGCGATGCTTTTTCAGCGAGATATCGGCGATAACGTATTTTTCATCGTTTCGATGGCGCGGCCATGGAGTTTTAGTCTTATAGCTCCCAAAATATAAACCTAGGATATTTTTCTATATTTTTACAAATTTTTTACAAATTCAATCTGTTATTTACCTGAATTTCAGATCTCTGCAACGCTTAGTTTTAAAGATCTCCGTGGCCGCGCGGTTCGCCGCGTTTCAATGGCGCGGCCACGTTCAAACCCTTATAACTTTTTAACCATAACTTTGACAAATTTATGGTTTTGGGAATCAACTTCTACAAATTTTTACAAAATCTTGGCATTGTTTTTTTTTTTTAATTTCGCCGTGGCCGCGCGGTCGAAACGGACATGACAATGAAGACAACTTATCTATTTCTTGTTCTAATAGCTGCGACACCTCAATATTACGAGACGGACAGTTCCAGTTAATATGTCGTATCGAAACGGGATGCGAGAACGGCCAGTGGTTGGAAGACGCAAACAAATGCGACGGGAAAGTCGACTGTGCGGACGGCACAGACGAAACTGTAGCAAGGTGTACGGAAGTCAAATGCGCGAATGACACGTTTAGGTGCGCATACGGCGGCTGTGCGCATCAGTATGCGAAGTGTAATGGAGTAAGTTTTCAATAGATAATATTTTATTTATTTCTTTATACAAGGTAACTTCACAGCTTACAGTAAATAACTAGTAATTCAGGGTCTAAACTCTAAACATTACGCCAAAAACTAAGTAAATACTTTTTTTTTATATAACTTCTCCCCTCTCTGGGATTTCTCCTGTATCGAGAGTACAGCTTACAAACATATCACATGCACACACACCCAGACCCGGAACAACTATCTGTGTGGGGGATGTAGGGCCCCCACTAGTTTAATGGGGTCAAATAAACGACTTTTCTTCGGTGAGACTTCTCATTTATTTCTTTCCCATCTTCAAATCTTCTTACTTACTAAGTACACGTAACAACAGTAAATAATCAGATACAAAACAAATCAACAGTAAACAGCACGACACGTAAAACAAGATTAACATAAAATTAAAAAATGAGTAACATCAAATAGCGATTTCGCTCTGGTTATATACAATTTTTGGGGGGCTCAAGTAGTGCCTCCCCTGACTCGCAACATTTTCTTTAACAAATGTTCCTAACTTTTATTCTTACACTTTCTTGGGGGCGTGGCTTGCCCAACAGTAGCCAATCACAATTCAGTTGACATAATAGCTAATAAAAGTTATATAATTCACAATAAAAAAGGTATTTTACAATATTAGGCGTTTTGTCCGCCACATTCTCCCCCCGGCGAAGAGCCACGCAGCCTCATTCCTCCTTCGTGAGGACAATAAGCCGCCGTACCGGGCGACGGAAGACACCACCCTTCGTCCGTACGTCCGCGCTGCGCACCACCCCGTCGGGTCCCGGCATGACCCGCTCTACCTGGCCTTTGGGCCACACGTTACGCGGTAACAAGCCATCCGCGATTATTACCACGTCACCTTTTTCGATTTGTTTGCCGTCTTTGCGAATATCGCCGCGCGGGGTTAGCGTAGGTAGGTACTCGCGTAACCACCTACGCCAAAAGCTATCTGCCAACGCCTGCGCGGCCTTCCACGTACGTCTATCAGCCACATCGGTCGGTCCTACAATCGGTAGGCCTGTGGCGCTGCCTATCAACAGATGGTTCGGGGTCAATGCTTCTGGTTCCGTATGCTCCGTTGATACGTGGGTTAAAGGGCGCGAATTTACAGTATGCTCTGCTTCGGTCAACAGAGTAGCGAGCACCTCTTCTTTAGGTGCCCGCTCTTTCAAAACCATGCTCAACGCGGCTTTCACGCTCTTTATTAACCTTTCCCATGCGCCGCCTTGGTTCGGGGCGCCGGGGTCGATGAACCTCCATTCCATTTTCTTTTTTAACGCGAAATCCGTTAGCTCGCGTGCCCACTGTTGATACGCCTCACGTAACTCTATGTCGGCGCCTCTAAAGTTTGTCCCATTGTCGGACATCATGGTCGCTGGCCATCCTCGCCTAGCGGCCATACGACGTAACGCCATTATTGCGGAATCGGTACTTAAACTCGCTATTACTTCGATATGTATCGCGCGCGTCACCAGGCAGGTGAACAGCATGCCCCATCGCTTTTCGCGTCGTCGACCTATCGTCACTGTCATGGGCCCGAAGCAGTCTACTCCGCACCGCGTAAAGGGGCGAGAGAACGCGTCTAGCCTTTCCGATGGGAGATTACCTTTTACCGGCACGGGCGCCGCTGCCCGTTTCGTTCTGCACCTAAGGCACTCGTGTATCACCTTTCGTACGGCCGATCGTAATCCGAGTATCCAGTATTTTTGTCTCATGTTGTTTACGGTGTGTTCGCGGCCGATGTGTCCGTGGGCCTCGTGCTCGTTCTTTATAATGAGCCGCGCGAGCATATGCTTTCCGTCCAGGATGGGCGGCCGTTTGGTCCGATCGGATACGTTTGCAGCGTTTATTCTTCCGTTTAAAACGATAAGGTTGCTGGTCTGGTCGACTATCGGGTCTAACCGCTTTAGTCGGCTCGCCCTGTCCACTTTATTCGCGTTGCGAATCTTTTCGTTCTCCTTTGGGAAGCTATCCTTTTGTGCGAGCTTTATCAGAATGTGTTCAGCCTTTTCCAGGTGGCGCAACTCAAGCTTGTCGGCCCGTTTCCGACATTTGTCGATGAATAATAGCGCTGTAGCCATCGCGCGTAGCAGGCGATTGTATGTTGAATAACGCGTGACATCTATTATTGGTCGATCTGTGTCTACGTGCGCAACGCATTCCTCATCTCGTCCTGTCACCTGAGTTGGCTCCTGAGGCCAGTGTGCTTCGGGTTCTCGCAAAAAGCCCGGCCCGCTGAACCATCGGTCCGTAGAACTTATTCTCGTCTTTCCGTAGCGCGTAGCGTCATCCGCTACGTTGTGCGCCGTAGGCACCCAGCGCCATTGTGCGGGGCGCGTCAGCTCTGCTATCTCGCTCAATCTATGAGCCACGTATGGCGTATATTTGGCTGAGTCGTTCCGAATCCAGTGGAGAGCGGTCTTTGAATCGCTCCAAAACGTAGCGGTCGCTTCCCACGTATGTTCACGGAGGAGCTCCGCGGCTAAGCGTGCGCCTATCAGGCACGCCTGTAGCTCCATACGTGGGATGCTTTGGGCCTTCATCGGCGCCACTTTAGCCTTCCCTGCGATTAGCACTAGTTCCACTGATCCGTCCTCCTTTGTGATACGCCAATACGCTGCCGCGGCGTACGCTTGTTCGCTCGCGTCCGTAAAAACGTGTAGCTCTCGTGCTACGACGTTATCTGTTACGTAGCACCTTCGTAGCCGTAGCTCTGCTACGTTCCTTAAATCTGCGATCCATTCTTGAAACGCGATAGCCTCTTCTATAGGCAGCGGTTCATCCCACTCCGTTTGTTTACGCCATAACTCCTGTAGCGTAATCTTCGCCGTGATGGTATAGGGGCTGAGCAGTCCCAGAGGGTCGAATATCGACATCACTGCGCTCAACATTTCGCGCTTAGTCGGCGTCCGGTCTCCGTTACGGACGTCGGCGGGCACGCGATTCATCGACGTGTTGAACGCGAATTCGTCCGTATCTGGGTGCCACATTATACCGAGCGTTTTTTCATACGGGTGCGCGTTCGCACCTAGCTCCTTCGGGGCGGCGGATCTGTCGGCGGGTGGGATGTGCGCGAGTAGATGAGGGCGATTACTGTTCCACCCGGCTAGTTCAAAGCCTGCTCTTTTGTGTACGTCTCGTACTTGTTCTATAGCGTGGGCGGCGTCCTCCTCAGAGTCGAAACTGTCTACCCAATCATCCATGTAATGATTGTGCATAATTGCGCGCAGTGCGCGCGGATGTGTCGCTCGGCATTCTTCAGCGTTTTTGTTCCGTACGCTGTGGGCTAAGAAGGGCGAGCTTTTAGCGCCAAATATCATTGCGCTCATTTCGTATTTGCGGGGCGGCACGTTACGATTGTCGCCACGCCACAGAAATCTTTGCGCCGGCCGATCTTCCTCTCGTATACGCACACGTAAGAACATCTCTCGTATATCGGCTGTTATTGCGACCGGTCGTTCTCTGAATCGGAATAACACGCCGTATAATGCGCGCAGCATGTCCGGCCCGGCGAGTAGCTCGTCGTTCAAACAGCGGCCGTTGCTACGTGCGGCTGCGTCGAATACGAGACGGATTTTACCCGGCTTGTTCGGGTTCGTGACGGCGAAGTGTGGCAGGTACCATTCTCGGTCGGTGCTCGCGGTGTTGGTAACCGGTGCGGCGTATCCTTTTTTGAGCAGATCGTCCATCTTCTCTGTATACGCGTCTCTGAGCTCCGCCGACCTGTCCATACGTCGTTCCAGTGACCGCAATCTTTTCACCGCCATGTCGTAACTCGGCGGCAGTCGCACGTCATCTGTTCTCCACGGTAGGCCTACCTCGTATCGCCCATTGACTAATCGCGCTGTGTTCTCGAACATAGCCTTGGCGCGTTCCTCTTCCTTCACGGGCTTGGGCGTCGTGCCTATTCCGAGCGCGTCTATCGCGAAGTGGGTGGTGAGCAGGTCGGTCAATCCGTGGTCGCGTTGATCCCGTTCGCGATGCCCAGGTGTGCTCATGTGCAGCACTGTATTCTCGTCGTCAGTGTCGTCTGCTGATATTAGGACCCGCGGCGCCGTTCCATGTATCACCCATCCTAACTGGGTGAGCGAGGCGGCGGGCTCATTCCTCTTTCCTATCAGCAGCTTGCGCGACACTATCAGGTGCCACTGATCGGCTCCTATCAGTACGCGTGGCCTGGCATCTTGGTAGCACACGTCCTCCGGTCTGAGCTGCTTCAGATGTTCATATCTTAGGCAACTTGTTGCCACGCTCTGACTCGTTATGTTCAGCTGTTTCACTGTGCGCGCCTTGATAGGATGATAATCGGTACATTTACCCTTCACGTCTATACACACGATTTGACTCGATCGCTCTTCTTGCGTAGATGAGATTCCGTGTACTCGCAGTGCGCACGTCGGCCCGTGCGCGTTCGCTGCCTTTGCGATCTCTTCATCGATCAATGTGATCGTAGATCCCTCATCTAAGAGCGCGTGAGTATGTACTTCCGTTCCGTCGGGTCCGCGTATTGTGATTGGACACACTTAACATTACGGCGCCCGACCCTATCACCGTGTGTGTAGAGGCGTCGACTGGTGCATCCTCCTTCGGCTTCGCTTCCGCTACTTTCTTAGCGGGGGTGTGCAGCAATGCGTGATGCGGCTGTCGACATTCTTCGACCCCGCACTTTTTCGCGCTGCACGTGCCTCTTCTATGCTTGCTGTTCATGCAACGGAAACAAACTCCGGCATCTTTTGCCCACTCCCAACGTTGGGCGAGCGGCATAGCCTTAAGCTTTTCACACTGGGGGGCGTCATGCTCCTCCCCACAGCACAGGCACACTTTTTTCCTATCGGCAGCGGCGGTATACGTCGCTCCTTGTTTCCTTGTATCATTACGCCTCGCTGTACCGGTGGGACGAGCAGATGTGTTGGCGCGCGTAGTTTCCTTTGCTTGCGCTCCTTGCGTTGTCGTAGTGGCATTGTAGCTGTAACGCACGGCGCGGTCGGCCTCTCGCATGAGAAAGCGCGACAACGTCACGATTTCTGCCTCCCTACGGCATCCGTACTCCTCGGCGTAATCACACCACCGTGCTCGCACGTGCGGGCTCAACTTGTCAGTCACTTGGCGCGTCAGCATTGGGTTTTGCAGATATCCGCGCTTGTCGACACATGACAATATGCTCACTATATTTTGTAGACGTATAGCGAACGTGTTCATCTCGCTCGCAGTTGAACCGGGGCGCGGCAGTTTCTTGATGTCTTCTAGCGCCTTATCAATTATTATTTCTGGCCGTCCGTAATACTGATCGAGTGTATCCATAATCACTGTCGGATCGGCGGCCGTATATAACAACGCAGACACTAGTTCACGTGCTTCACCCCTCAGGCTCGATCTGAGCCTTGCTAAGTTTTCTCCCTGCGAGAAGTTATACATCCTCGTAGAGTCGCGCATTGCGGCCTTGTATAACAGCCACTCGTGCGGTGCACCACTGAAAATTGGCAGCTCCTGTGCCTGCCGCGGCGGCGTCCTTTTCTGCGCCATCCTTTCGATTGCTTCGGCTAATCGGTCGATGCCGCGTTCTCGCGATCTCCCCGGCGTGGGTGAGCGCGGCCGTCGTGGCGTATTCTGCGTATGTCCACGCGTTTCTTCCTGTGGTCGACATCGTTGCGGCTCCGGCTGATATCTTATCCTGTGTGGCCTGTCGTCACTGTTCTCATGATGGTGCGGCTGCACGCGTTCTGCGTGCTCCCCCCGTAGATCGTACGGGACCGCCCGAGGCACAGTCGATATTTCTTCGTAAGAGGCCACCGGGGGGGGCTCCTCCCCCCGTAACTGCGTACTTTGTAGCCAGCTGGCGATGCGATGTTCCGCTTCTATCTTTTCATTATTCACTACACTTTCACGATCCGTTTCATCACGTATGGTGGCGACGTCCACAGCTAGTCTTTTCTTCACTAGGTCTGCTTCCAGTTGGAGTTCCTTCCTCTGCAACTCGACGAGCCGCTTCTGAGCTTCGAACTCCGCTTGTCGTATCCTTACGACGGTGCTGGACGTTGATCGTTGCGACCGTACAGAGGGGGCGGGCGACCTCCTCTCTTCTTCGCGGTTGGCTGCTACGGCGACGGTCGCGGACGTGTATATTGAATCTGTCACCGGCACTGACACTACGTTGGTATCGACGCGCGTTCCCATCCTCGAGTACGTGGGTAACGTGGGCTCGCGGGGATTCGGTTCCGTTGTCAGACGCAGCGGAGCGTCGGTACGAACGACGTCGGCGGTGGGGGGGGCGGCGCGTGACGCGTACGCGGACGTGGACGCGTGCGCGGACGGTGACGCGGGTGGTTCTTCATATATCCGCATCTTGTCTTCGGCTGCTGCTTGGCTCCTCGTCGTTGGTCGAGTTCCCATGTTCCCTACCTACCTAGTCAGCCCTATCGGACCGTTGGGAGGTGCCGCTGTGATGGGCGTTCGCTCCCGCAGGGATGGATATGTGCAGGAATGGAAGGTGGAGGATCTACCCAGCAGAGGGTCGTGCGCAGATACGAGGTGCTCAGCAACCGGCGGGAATGTCCGGCCCCTTTGGCGAGTGCCTACAGTCCGGCCCTCGCACCACACACGACCTTACTGACGTAGAAGCGCTATTTCAACTCGCGCCTCGACAGAGGCACTCTTCTTGAGTTGGTGGTATCGCGCAAGAGTACCACACCGCCTTGGAACGGCGTTAAACCCAGACTCCGCACCGTTTGACACCGTGAGGTGGCACGGAGTACAGGGCCGCGATTCACTCGCTAACCGTACGTAAACTCTGACCCGTGGCGGCGCTCAGCGGCCGCGGCGTCCTGACGCGACGCTGTAGTCTCGATGCGTAGACTCTTCACTCGTGGCGGCGCTCGGCGGCCTTGGCGTCTTGACGCGACGCTGTAGTCTCGATGCGTAGACTCTTCACTCGTGGCGGCGCTCGGCGGCCTTGGCGTCTTGACGCGACGTTGTAGTCTCGATGCGTAGACTCTTCACTCGTGGCGGCGCTCGGCGGCCTTGGCGTCTTGACGCGACGCTGTAGTCTCGATGCGTAGACTCTTCACTCGTGGCGGCGCTCGGCGGCCTCGACGTCTTGATTTGATAATCTTCTGGCGACACGGCGGTTACTTGACCGTGCCTCCCTTTACATACGGCGCTACGTTCGGCAGCCCGCGTGTAACGACGTGTGCTCTTGATTACTGTGATCTTCTGGATCTTCTTATCCGTTCTTCTGGATCTTCTTATCCGGCTCGAAGGACCACGGAAACTGTGGGGGATGTAGGGCCCCCACTAGTTTAATGGGGTCAAATAAACGACTTTTCTTCGGTGAGACTTCTCATTTATTTCTTTCCCATCTTCAAATCTTCTTACTTACTAAGTACACGTAACAACAGTAAATAATCAGATACAAAACAAATCAACAGTAAACAGCACGACACGTAAAACAAGATTAACATAAAATTAAAAAATGAGTAACATCAAATAGCGATTTCGCTCTGGTTATATACAATTTTTGGGGGGCTCAAGTAGTGCCTCCCCTGACTCGCAACATTTTCTTTAACAAATGTTCCTAACTTTTATTCTTACACTTTCTTGGGGGCGTGGCTTGCCCAACAGTAGCCAATCACAATTCAGTTGACATAATAGCTAATAAAAGTTATATAATTCACAATAAAAAAGGTATTTTACAATATTAGGCGTTTTGTCCGCCACAATCTGTAGATCATACAAATATTTGTTCCGTACGGGGATCGAACCCGCGGCACGTAGCGCAGAAAGCTAATCGCATAGCCACTGCGTCAACCGTATCGTCATTAGAATCCATAAATAGCTTAAAACTGTCACAGTCGTTACGGTATTGAAATAATATTTTCTTTATGGTATTAATACCGGTATTGACAAAATCCGGTATTCGAAAACCTTAGTCCCGGGGGAGACTGCAAAGAGGTCCCCCCGTTACCGTACTACGAGCCTTAATTGAGGTGCCATTTCTGGCAAAGAATAGTTGCTTAAATCTAGCTATGGTTATCTGAAAAGGTGGCGGAAGCTGTGATAATAGGCATCCGATCGTAGTAGCTTATTAAGAGCATGTTCAATACTCATTAGTAAATGTTCACTGGTTGATATGATGAACCAGCTCATTAGAACTCTGTACTCTGTTGTTTTTAGGTAGCAGATTGTGCAGATGGATCCGACGAGTCTGATGAGCTGTGTGACAGAATACCAGTCGCTGCGAAACCAGTGGAAGAACTTACTACACTTGGGTAAGTACAAAATATTGTATATATAATTTTTATCCCACGACAAATCAAAAACCCCCGACTCCAACTAGAAAAAGAGCTGTAACTTTTGAACGGCTGAACAGATTTTCATGAAACATGGCTAAGAATACTCGGGATAAAATTATCTATGACACAAAAAAAAACTAAACGAAAATCGGTTCATCCGTTTGGGAGCTACGATACCTACCACAGACAGATACACAGATACACAGACAGACACGTTAAACTTATAACACCCCTATTTTTTGTTGGAGGTTAAAAATGTGAACCTACCCCGACCTTTGCTCGAGCAAGTCTGCGCTGACCTGTCTAAAATGTGTCCTAAAATAATCATAACCAGATCCAGCAAATCCCCTCTTGTCGTCGTCCCAACAGCGCCTTAAGCCGAGGTCCCACGATAGGGCGCCCAAAGCCGAGGTCCCACGATGGGGCGCCCTAAGCCGAGGTCCCACGATGGGGCGCCGTAAGCCGAGGTCCCACGATGGGGCGCCCTAAGCCGCGGTCCCACGATGGGGCGTCCTTAGTCGTTTTCTTGCTGACTGACTGGAAGCCCTCTTATAAACAGGGAAGGCTCCTTGAGTGCCTTGCGAGAGACATGCACTAAAAAAATGCTAAATGCGAACCAAATTACTGGCCAAACCACATCAAATGCATTCTGCATCTTAAGGTTCAACAATTCCATGTTTAATCCAATATCCGTCAGAACTTTCTTCCTCAACAGATAAAATACATTTCTTAAACAGGCCATTATACACGTCCTGCATTCTCCCGCCTCTACCAGAGAACGGGGACTACGTCACATCCAGCGATATCCTAGAAGGTCCCGGCGACCGCTTGGACGCAGTGTTCCTCAACTACACCTGCAAATACCCTTATAAGTTGGTTGGGAAGCAGCTGTTGTACTGTTACAAGGGGATGTGGTCCGGAGACTTCCCGACGTGCAAGTGTAAGTAGCAAAATAATCTTTTCTTCTTTTTCCAAGAAAACTCTCAACGACTAAATCATGATCATGATCATGTTTGGTTGAGGAAATCGAGGTTGGCTACATTATGCCAAGCCCGATTTTTTCAGTGTTCCCATTACTGCCTTCGACATATCGGTATTATGTCGACGTCGTTATCAGCTAATGTGAAAATGACCTATCTCTTCAGCAGGCCTATGGCCACCATAGAAACGACTTTTGTCTACGGAAGAATAGACGAAAAGATAGATTGTAGAAATATTTCTACTCTTCGGTAGGATTTGATAGATAATTATCTACATCGTTAACTATCTACTTCTGTCTTCCCTGTTGCTATGGAAAGAATATTTAGTTTTTGTCTACGTAGAAACGCGAGTCTAGGATGTCGAAA
This sequence comes from Allophyes oxyacanthae, assembly GCA_932294325.1. Taxonomy (NCBI): domain Eukaryota; kingdom Metazoa; phylum Arthropoda; class Insecta; order Lepidoptera; family Noctuidae; genus Allophyes; species Allophyes oxyacanthae. Next base: position 4,102,059 of record OW028638.1, read on the forward strand.
TGAATAGAAAGGGCTTTGTCTATTCTTGGAAGAGAATAGAAATAGAAATTTGACGGCATGATTGGCGTAGTTGCTAAGCGATTGGCTTTCTGCGCTACGTGCCGTGGGTTCGATCCTCGTACGAACGAATATTAAATTTGTATGGCCTAGAGATAGTAGTTTCTGGTCTGGGTCCGTGCATGTGACATGTATGTTTGTAAATTGTACCTGTCGGCGACACTCTGTAAATAGATATCATTGTCGGCGACCACACAAAGCGATAGCGCTGTATGTAAATAGATATCATAAGATAAATAGATTATTGCTGATTTAGACGGCCACACATTTAGGAAAAATATTCTGCTCATTTGTTTAGATACATTAATTTTGTTATAAGATAGGTGAGGCGCATGTTTATACAACATGGACAGTTTTTTATTCAATAAATAAAATAAAGACTTCTAAAGGGTTCCGCTATAGTATAAAAGGAGCGGCCGTTTTCATTACGGGCACAGTCGCAACACAGTCGCAAACAGTCGCTGAACAGTCACAGCAGAGCAGCGGAACCCTCAAGAAGTCAGCAAGTACTTAAAGCAAGAAGTAGTTTTAATCAAAGTGAAAGTCATCACCCCTCCCCTCTCCCCTTGGTTATCCGTAGCCAAGTGAGGATAGGTCAGAAGCGCATTACAGGGTGCGCAGAGACCGACGTTACCAGCGCAGGGTTGGAAGACGGCAACTTGGCAGGTACTCAGGTACCTACCTACCTACTACCTTCCCTCCCTTCATCAAAGCGTCCGTCGCCAAGTGGGAGACTGTCCCAGTAGTGGTCGGCCTAACCCCCACTACCGAAACAGTACCCACGATAGAGAAGAAACCGGAGAGAGAGAGATCGTTATAAAAAAAAGATGGTCATGCTAAGGTTGCTAGTAGAAAGAGCTCGCAAGAGATAGCTATGATCCAGCAGCAGCCACTGTTACATGCTGATGACGTCAAATTTCAAGAACAAGAGCTTTTCTTACTGATCCCTGCACAAAGTTCTATCTTTCTCTTAAATTTTGTGTTATGTATGTACCTACTTGTATTGTTTTAATTATAGTGGTACTTATTATGCTCTTTGCTGTTCTTTTCTCTTTGTAATATTGTGTAAATTCTGGTCGAATTTTAGCTGTGTATTATTGTAAATTTGTTTTATGAAAAGAGTATGCATGGAGTTTCTTGCCGGTATCTTCTCCAGGACCATCCCACTTGGAACCGTGCACCTAGAATCTCGACGTATTGAAAGTGCCTGCAAAGGCCCAGTTGAAATAAAAATCTTTGACTTTGAATACAGTTGTAATGTATGAATTATTTCCAGTATTCTGCAGACTATTCAGGGATCCAAGTGTTAGCTACCGCTGCTTGCTTTCCGGGAGTCGCTCCCTCGAGGGTTCCAGGCTATGTGGCGATGAGGAGCCTTCAGGGACGATTGTGAGACCAGTGTGCCGGAGTCCTAACTACTACTACCCAGGGAATATACCACTGATGCATTGTGAAGAGGGCAAATGGGATTCAGTAGCTATATGCACGGCAGGTGCGGATCATTTGTTAATTATGGTTAAAGAACTTTATTTTCTCAACAGAAATTACAACAAATTTCATTTCATGAGACACAATTATGGTCACTTATTTATTAGTGAACAGAGCAAATTCAAATATTTCTTATAAATTCTGTTTAGTAACCTAATAACCATCCAAATGTATTAAATTCTGTCGTCGTAATTAATGAAGCCAAATGTATAACAAACTGTACATCTAAAATTTGTAGGATTTACTTGCCGTTCACGGAATGGCTTGTTGGCCCCAAAATATTATTATCCTCTTAATTCATTTTCTATACAATTTTTTTACATATTTATATAATTTTATAAAATACACATTTAATAACCGAACCGTCAAAAACCTTCGACTCCAACTACAAAAAGAGCTGTAACTTTTGAACGGCTGAACAAATTTTCATGAAACATAGCTAAGATGATACGCGATGAAACTAGCTTTCAATTAAATTGAAATCAGTTCATCCGTTTTGGAGCTACGATGCCACAGACATACACACAGATGCACTGATACACAGATCCCCAGATTCACATTACAAACTTATAACACCCCTCTTTTTTGTCGGGGGTTAATAAGATCTCAAACAGCTTCTTCAAGCCTCCATAAAATGGTTATCTATTCCTAGAATGCGGCAGGATGATGGCAAAAGGCACAGAGCTGATAGCTGGTGGAAGACCAGCGGAACGCGACGAGCTTCCGTGGCACGCCGCCATCTATACCAAGCTTACCAAGCCTTACACACAGATCTGCGGAGCGTCTCTCCTTAACACCAAAGTCTTGATATCTGGTAAGCCATTGATATCCTCGTGAACGGGTGGCGTCTATTGGGATTGGGCAGCTCATAGCAGAATTAGCAGAGCTTTTTTTATTGTAAATTTAAAAGAGCTACCATGAAGATTTTTGCCCGTTCTACTCCGTGGGAATCTCGTTCTTCTATACTTTGGAACGTGGCATCTAGAGTCTGACTATTATTATGTACCTGACTACCTGTATAAGGTATACGTGAATAAAAATGTGCGGGACAACCAATAACAGTGAAGCACCGCGGTCCCTACAAACTGACTAGCCAATGGGAAAGCTTGTGTACATAGGTAGAATAGTTAGTATATTAAGATAGTTTAATTTGTAGATTTTTTATAGTTCTTATATTTTTACCGTATAGAAAATAAGTTTTTATTCAATAAAATATATAGTTTGTGTGTGTTTTAATTGCCAAAATAGGTTAAAACCAATAAAAATGTATCGCGGCTCTCGTTACGGTAAAGATTGTTAGTACTTAAGGTTTTTATGTTTATGTTCGTTTAATTCCTATTGGATAAAAAGTATTGTTTGTGATTGGCCAGCCAATAGGAGGCCCTACATTTTTTAAAATAAAAGTAGGAACATTTTTGTCGACCGACACAGTTCGGCGGCAGTACTCAAGATAAGAGGAACAATAAAGGAAGACTCAAGATAGAAAAAGTAGCAAGCAGTTTTATTCTCTTCACCAACCCAGTGCACAAATATACCACAGAAGCGTATATTTAATGGTCCTTCGAGCCGGATATTGTGAAGAGGAACCGAAGAAATTGCTACAGTGAATTGCAAGAATGGCAGTAACGCGTTCAGAGGGAAGAGGCCGCAAGACAGATACAGAACAGACGCCGTCGTCGTCCGAGGGTACAGCCGCTACCTCGGCGACCGGCACCAGCGGGGAAACAGGTACGGCAACCACCGCCACGGAGACTACCGAACAGACAGCAACTACAAGCTCCGCGACGACAGCGCCCTCTGCCGCACCCTCCTCCGCGATCGACGCGACCTCAGCCGCCGCACCCTCTGTTACGCCCTCCGCCGCACCGACGCTGCCCTCCGAAGCAATTTTGAAGAAACCGACTGAACCGCCTGTCAGAGTACCTGCCGCCGCTGCTGTCACCGACAGAACAGAAGCCTTTCAAGATACAGAAACTGCTACAGTACGAAGAATGAAGAAAGGCATCGCCGGTCTGCCAGAGCCGTGCAGACCACGGGACTCCCGCCCGCCCAGCAAGAAGGGGGGTAAGGGGGGGTCCACCCACAGCAAAACCAAGATGTACAAGATAGCGAAGGCTAAGGAAGAATTATTGCGCCTTCAAGTTGAACTAGCTACAGCGCGCCTAGCTGCACTAGAAACAGAAGATACAGAAGATTCGGAAGAAGAAGATGACGTCTCAGTATACACGAAAACAGAAGTGAATGAACGTGTCGACGACTGGGTGAAGAGCCACGCCGCGCAGCCAGTACCAACGATCAACGAGCTGCACCGCCCGGCAGAAGAGCCGGCAGTGAAAACCACCGAAGATCAGAACCCAGCGAAAAATACAGAAGAGCGTCATCAACAGTCAAGTCACCTGCAGCAAGCACCGGCGGGAGTACAACCTGACTTCACGGAGCTAGCTGCAGCCATCACGAACGCTGTCAAGGCAGCGCAACGCCCCAAGTTCATCGAGTTACCCTTCTTCAACGGGTCACATCAAGAATGGTTACCATTCCGCGCCGCGTACTTCGAAACTGAGAAGATGTTCTCTGCAGTGGAAAATACAAACCGTCTGAGAAGAAACCTGAAAGGAAAAGCCAAGGAAGCAGTTGAAGGTCTACTTATCACCAGCGCACACCCTACAGAAATTATGAAGACATTGGAGTCAAGATTTGGAAGACCCGAATCGATCGCAATGATGGAGATGGAAGCACTCCGCGGACTGCCACGCCTTACAGAATCGCCGCGGGACATCTGCATATTCGCAACAAAGGTCTCCAACATCGTGGCAACTTTGAAGACATTGTGCTGCGTGAACTATATGTACAACCCAGAAGTTTCGAAGGCAGTTGTGGACAAGCTTACACCTACGCTGCGCTACAGATTTTACGACTTCGCGACCGCACAGCCAAAAGAAGATCCTGATCTACTGAAAATAGAAAAGTTCCTCAAGAGGGAAGCGGACTTATGCGGACCGTATGCGCTACCTGAACAGGTGGCAGCACATGTACCAGGCACCACACAGAAGAGGCCACAGAAGGTGCACAACATGACCGAGAAGAATAATAATTATACGCCGAAGTGTCCTGTATGTGAAGAAGCCGGACACACCTCTGCAGAATGTGAAAAATTCAAGAAATTAGATGAAAACGCAAGATGGGACATGGCCAAGTCCAAGCGTTTGTGCTTTCGATGTCTTCGCTACAGAAGCAAAACACACAGCTGCAAGCCCACGTCGTGCGGTGTCAACGACTGCAAATATTCCCACCACAAGATGCTGCACTACAACAAGACAACAGCTAAGGCAACAGAGAAGACAGAAGAAAAGACATCGAAAGAAGATAAGGAAGCAACAGAAGTTATCAACTCAGCATGGACAATCAAGAGGAAGCAATCTTATCTGAAGATCATACCTGTACGAGTTCAAGGGCCGACAGGAAAAGTCAACACCTTCGCATTGATGGACGACGGGTCAACGGTTACTCTAATCGACGACAGCCTAGCCGAATGCATCGGCGCAACAGGACCGATTGATCCATTGAAGATAGAAACCATCAATGATATGAAGACTTCAGAGGCAGCCTCAAGAAGAGTCACCATCAAGTTGAAAGGACTCAACGATCATGAAGAGCAAGTACAAGCACGCACAGTGAAGAACCTGCAAGTATCGTCGCAACGGGTTTCAAGAGAATTGGTTGAAGGATGCAAGCACCTGATAGGCATTCGCGAATATCTCTCGTACGCAGACGTGAAGCCACGAATATTGATTGGACAGGACAACTGGCATCTTCTGCTGACATCAGATGTGAGAAGAGGAGACAAGAACCAACCAGTGGCCTCACTCACGCCATTGGGATGGGTACTTCATGGGAGTCAAACTCGCACCTGCAGGCACATCGACTTCGTGTCCCACGTCTCAGAAGAAGCAGAAGATAACCTGGAACAACTCGTGAAGCAGTACTTTGAGATGGACGCGCTCTGCATAAATCCCAAGAAGCCGAAGACAGACCCAGAAGAGCAAGCACTACGAATCCTAGAGAAGACAACGACAAGAACAGAAGAAGGAAGATATGTGACTGGACTCCTCTGGCGCAAAGAAGACATCAGGTTCCCCGACAACTACGAGAACTCACTGAAGCGACTCTTCAACATCGAGAAGAAGATTGATCGTGATCCCAAGCTGAAACAGAAGTACACAGAACAGATGGAAGCTCTCGTCCTGAAAGGATATGCTGAACCCGCTCCGAATCAGAAGACTCCAAGCAAGACTTGGTACTTACCGCATTTTCCTGTGATCAATCCAATGAAGCCTGACAAGCTACGAGTGGTCCATGACGCCGCAGCCAAGACGAAAGGAGTAGCTCTGAACGATATGCTACTCAAAGGACCTGATCTTCTGCAGTCTCTACCAGGCGTCGTCATGCGTTTCCGGCAGCACTTGATCGCAGTCACCGCAGACATCAAGGAAATGTTTATGCAAGTCAAGCTGCGAACTGAAGATAGGGATTCACTTCGCTATCTATGGCGTGGAGATCGTCGAGACAACCAGCCTCCAGAAGAATACAGAATGACATCGTTGATCTTCGTTGCGTCGAGTTCTCCATCAACAGCAATATACGTCAAGAACTTGAACGCAACACAGCATGAAGAAACTCACCCAGAAGCAGCAGCCGCTATAATACAGAAGCACTACGTCGACGATTATTTAGATAGCTTCTGTTAGAGATACTCAGCAGAGCTGGTTCTCCACTCGGAGACGTAACGGTTCTATCGGGAACTCAGGATAAGTTAAACGACACGGACTTGTTTATCACACCGATTTATTCTCTTGACACATTATTTATTATTACACAGAGATTAAAGTACACAGGTAAACAATCAAACAATTACTTAATAAAAGAAGATACTTTTTCGGTCAATAAGACATTACGTCATAGTATTGCGAACAAGAAGACACTGAATAATCATTTCTATTGTTCCTATATTTATAGTCGGCTCGGAAAGAGCTGGCCAGCGGTCCAAAGCAAACTCGCGTACATGCTCAGGATTGGTCCAGCCCTTACCGAGCCACTTTTGGCTAATAATGACTCTACACCTGCACATGACCTAATTTAACAATTATTAAAAGTTGTGTCATGTGCAGATTGTCCCCCTGCATCGCTCGGTGACTGCGGGATAACGCGTGGTAACGGCATTGTTCCTTATCTGCCGCGTACCGAGGTTATAAATATAACCACGCGTTTTCCCGCAGAGCTACCATTACTCGCCCGAGCGGCGCAGGAGGCACATCTATGTACTATTGCAGCTCTATTATTGTTATGTACTATCCTATGTACATAGTCTAAGTACATTTACTCACATAGGTATACATAAAAGGTTAACAAAGGTGTAGAACAGTTCAAATACAATCATACATCATTGGTGTTACTAAAAGAGTATATAATCAGACTTAAATAACAACATTAACACATTTATATACTACTTAAACATTGATATATTAACTTAGCACTATAATCACATTAGTTGGGCTCAATCGTGTCCCGGGTTTGATGGTCTGTCGTGCACACATCTCCCGCCGTCGCCTTCAGGCGACTCGGTGGGTAGCACGACGACACGCTTGGTAGGCCTCCGCAGGATGTGGCCACCCTTGGTGACTACGTCGACCACCCTAACCTCACCGTCCGCGCCCGGGAGCACCTTGATTATGCGTCCCTTGGGCCAGGTATTGCGCGGGAGGTTAGAGTCGCAGATCACGACTACGTCGCCGACCTTGGGTGGTACACCGCTCCCGTGGGGCTCCCGCCGGTTTTGCAGTAGCGGCAGATACTCGCGCACCCATCGTCGCCAAAAGACGTCGGCGAGGGCTTGTGCGCGCCGCCACTGCTGGCGAGCTGTTAGGTCTTCACTGGTGAATGTGCCCGGTGATGGCACGTGAGAGTTGGGGCCGATCAAAATATGATTCGGCGTGAGGGCTTCAGGTTCAGTGCCCTCACCATCCTCTCCCATGCTCCGCCCATAAATGGCGATGCGCGAGGTATGTGTGTCCATCTTATGGACCGCGCACCGGACTCACACCCTAATGCGCTTAAGGCGCTCTTGCCTAACTATATCGGCTGATTTTAAGCAAGTAGCGTTGTCGCTCCATATTCCTTTAGGACAACCTACTATTGTTGACATGAATAAACTACCTCTACTTTATTTAATAAAATTAATCACAGATGTTATATCTCGTGATCACCTGGGTTCTATCCTAATATACAAATTATCAGTAATTGCCTAACTCTAAACACCGATACACGAATTATTATTATTAATATCGTACTGTAATTAATATGGGCCCGAAATAGTCGAGTCCCATAAAAGATTAGCTTAAGCGGGGGGTACGGTATATCGCCGATACCGCGGTGGAAGGGTTGGCTGGCTTCGTCGTTCTGAGCCTATACGGCCGACAACTTTTACTGGCATTCTTAGCAGACGGGCGTAATTATTATTATTTATTCTAAATTTGAAATAGTTGTCTTTCGTATCCCAACGCAGTCCTAAGGCATGTCCCTCGTCGTTGCCACATAGCACTTTTGTGTCGCAAATAGGCGCTGCGCTGGCATTCAGGATGTTCATGTTGTTCGATGTCCATCCGCACAGGTGAAAATTAGCTTGACTGTGCACATAATCGACTTGCTCGATTACCTTTTCAGCTTCTGTTTCACTGGGAAAGCTCTGAAGGTAATCATCCATATAATGGTTATGTTTGATAGCTGACACCGCTGCTGGGTACCTATCGGCGTAGTCGTTAGCGTTGCGATCCTTTATGTACAACGCTGTACATGGGGACGACGTCGCACCGAAGATAACTGATGTCATGCGATATTCTTCCGGCGTTCCCTCCCGCCGGTTTCCTCGCCATAAAAACCTAAGCGCGTCGCGATCTTCTTGCCTTATTTTAATCCTCATGAACATTTCCTTGATGTCGGCTGACACGGCTATCTTGTCTTGTCGGAAACGCATCAATACTCCGGGCAGTGATTGTAACAGGTCGGGTCCAGAGAGAAGTAGATCGTTTAGGCACAGACCCGCTGTTCTTGCTGCGGCGTCGTGCACTAGACGTGGCGGTTTATGTGGTTTAGATGGGTTAACCACTGGAAAGTGAGGTAAATACCAAGTCTTGTCCTTTGTTGGTGTACTGTCCGCCTTCTCTGCATACCCCGAAGTGAAAAGGTTATCTAAACGTTCTACATATTTCACTTTTAAGTCAGGATCTCGGTCTAGGCGTTTTTCTAGATTATCTAGCCTTTTTAGGGCACCTAGATAGTTGTTAGGTATCCTAGGTTCATCCTGCTTCCATAGTAGTCCCGTTTCGAAGCTTCCATTAGGTAACCTGCGACTTGTCTGCTCCAATATCTGCAGTGCTCTCTGTTGAGGATCGTCTTTAGGCGTTCTAGGTTCAATTCCTAATGATTCTAATTTGAAGAAATTCTTCATCTGCGCTTCTATTGAATCATCGTGGTCTTTAGTTTTAATATGGCCACAGAACACTGTCATAACTCTGTTGGCTGAATACTGGCAGCCATGTAGTACCCAGCCTAGTTTAGTGTACGATGCTACAGGTTGATCTCGCTGTCCGACGCGTGTGTCTTGAGACATTAACAAATGCCAGTTGTCCTGACCGATCAGAATCATAGGCCGCGCGTGTTCATATATTAGCACATCTCTTATATCTTTCAGATGTTCGCAGCTTTCTATGTTCTCGGTTGTTATTGTTTGTGACGTGATCTCGAGTCTGCCTACTGTGCGCGCCGCATCTATTTTAAATATGTCAGACTGATGTTTGCCTCGCACATATAAGTTGACCATTCGGCTGCGCTCGTGTTTGACTTCTGCGCCGATGCCCTGTATCCACATAGCCTGGGTTGGGCCGTCTGCACCTAGAACGTCGGCTATCGATGCATCTAATAGTGTAACCGTGCTACCGTCGTCTAACAGAGCGTACGTATCTATAGTCGCATGCGGTCCGCTAAGTGTTACTGGCACTATTTTCAGATAAGCTCGGCGTTGGAGGGGGGTGGTCGCCGTCACTATCTCTCTCGCTGACGTCACAGATTCATGTGTGGATACAGACGTCGCAACGTTGAGTGGCTCCTGTATTTTCCGCTCCTGATGTAGCAACTTGTGGTGATTCATTTTGCATTCATTTACATTACATGTGGGCGCCTTACATAAATATCGCCTATGTTTATTTATTAAACATTTAAAACACAAGTTACTAGTTTTAGCAATTTCCCAGCGAGACTCTACTGACATCTGTTTAAATTTAGCACAGTCGGGTAGCTTGTGCCCATATTGTTTGCACGCCGGACAACGCTCGTTTTGTGTCGCCGCTTCCCTGTGCACATTAAACGTGCGCTCTGTCTTGCGCCGCTGCCGTACCCCGCTGGGTTCGTCGTAATTGCGCTCTGGCTGCGCGTACGCGCCGCACTTGTCCGCTTCGTCGTTCAAAAAGGTAGACAGTCGTTTAAGTTCGGGTATATCTTCACCCTTTTTATTCGCGGCGTAATCATACCATTTATTTCTAAGTATAGGCGTTAACTTTTCTACTATAACTCTTGACATCTCGGGGCTATGTAGATAATGCACACGTTTTAACGCCTCTACCGTACCCACCGTGTTCGCTATACGACTCGCGAATATACATATATCCCTAGGATTATCATTTAATCTAGGTAACAATTTTATTTTATCTAATTCTGCTAGTATTAGGGATTCAGGTCTACCAAAACGTCTCTCTAATGCGTTTATGACGACTTCGGGATCGGGCTGACTGAAAAGCAGGCAGCCGGCCGCCTCTTTGGCAGCACCTTTTACACTCATCCTAATCCTAGCAACATTTTCTATTTTAGAAAAATAAATGTGTGAGTCACGATACGCGGCCTTATAAGATATCCACTCACCGGGCTTTCCATCGAAGAATGGCAGCTGCTGTATATACTTAGGCGGCTCGCGCGTGCTGCGCGTGGCCTGCGCCAGCGCCGCAGCGAGCGTACTCACGTCGATCATCTTATTATTTACTGCATTTTCATTTTCCGTATGCACCATATTCACTGTATTCAACGTATTCACTGGATATACACTTTCGACGACGTTAGTCTTCGTTGACTCAGCCGTAGGCCTCCCGCCGCCAGCGTCCTGGGGCAGCGGTGGGGCTTCGCCCTCCGGTGGCGGCGCCGTTCGCGCTAGCCACGTCCCTATTCGTACGGAGGTGAGGTCTTCTTGGTCATCTTCTTCACTGGAGTCCGCTTCTGCTCTTATTCGTCGCAGGCGGAGCTCTTGTAGCTCTTGTTCTGCCTGTGCCTGTTTCACCTTCATCTCGGCTAGCCGCTCTCTAGCTTCGAGCTCTGTCAGAAGCTTCTTCTTAGAGGCTGTGGTGCGGCGTGACCGGATGCTGCCGGGCTTCAGCGTTTTATGCGAGCTGGTAGCCTCGGCATCGTCTCTCTCTGTGGTGTCACTCGTAGTCTGAGTTGTACCGGTGCCGGTCGTTCCTTCTGACCCGCTAACCGTATCCGTTTCAGTGGCCTGACTCGTGCCAGACGCCGGGGCTGGTTCGCTAGACCCCGGTCTGACGGCCACCGAAGGATTTTGCTGGGCCTGTTCCTGTCCTGAGTCTCCGCTGCGGCTCCGTGTGACCACCATTTTCTGAAGATTCGGCTCGCGAAGGACCAATGTTAGAGATACTCAGCAGAGCTGGTTCTCCACTCGGAGACGTAACGGTTCTATCGGGAACTCAGGATAAGTTAAACGACACGGACTTGTTTATCACACCGATTTATTCTCTTGACACATTATTTATTATTACACAGAGATTTAAGTACACAGGTAAACAATCAAACAATTAATTAATAAAAGAAGATACTTTTTCGGTCAATAAGACATTACGTCATAGTATTGCGAACAAGAAGACACTGAATAATCATTTCTATTGTTCCTATATTTATAGTCGGCTCGGAAAGAGCTGGCCAGCGGTCCAAAGCAAACTCGCGTACATGCTCAGGATTGGTCCAGCCCTTACCGAGCCACTTTTGGCTAATAATGACTCTACACCTGCACATGACCTAATTTAACAATTATTAAAAGTTGTGTCATGTGCAGATTGTCCCCCTGCATCGCTCGGTGACTGCGGGATAACGCGTGGTAACGGCATTGTTCCTTATCTGCCGCGTACCGAGGTTATAAATATAACCACGCGTTTTCCCGCAGAGCTACCATTACTCGCCCGAGCGGCGCAGGAGGCACATCTATGTACTATTGCAGCTCTATTATTGTTATGTACTATCCTATGTACATAGTCTAAGTACATTTACTCACATAGGTATACATAAAAGGTTAACAAAGGTGTAGAACAGTTCAAATACAATCATACATCATTGGTGTTACTAAAAGAGTATATAATCAGACTTAAATAACAACATTAACACATTTATATACTACTTAAACATTGATATATTAACTTAGCACTATAATCACATTAGTTGGGCTCAATCGTGTCCCGGGTTTGATGGTCTGTCGTGCACAGCTTCAGAAGCCTTGAAGACGCCGTGCGCATCACGAAAGGTGTGCGAGAAGTGCACACGAAGGCTAGCTTCGAGTTGAAACAGTGGAAGTCCAACTCACCGTCACTTCTAGAAGCACTCGGCGAAAATGAACAGACAGAAGATATAGAACTCTACAAAACAGAAGAGAAGACCGAACGAGTGCTGGGCGTGATCTGGAAACTCAACGCCGATGAACTCACCTTCAATCTCAACCTAGCTCGCATCCCACCAACGCTGATAGAAGGGAAGACACCGACGAAGAGAGAAGCGCTGCGGATAGTTATGTCATTATTCGACCCGCTTGGCTTCGCATCGCCTGTTACCATAAAAGCGAAGCAGCTTCTGCAAGAGGTGTGGCGCAGAGGGACATCGTGGGATGACAAAATCGACGAAGACCTAGCAGGACAATGGGAGAACTGGATGAGTCACCTGAAGAATCTCTGCAACGTGACGATCCCGAGGCAGTATCTCCACTACAGTGACGCCGTTTCGATACAGCTGCATGTCTTCACCGATGCCAGTGAGTCAGCCTACTCTGCAGTCCTATTCTGGAGAACAGTAGCGCCGAGCGGTGAAGTCAGCCTGTCACTCATCATGGCGAAGGCAAAGGTGGCGCCGTTGAAGTTAACGTCGATCCCGAGGTTGGAGCTACAGGCAGCAGTCATGGGAGCTAGGCTAGCAGAAACAGTGACAGAAGAACACGAGCGGAAGCCCGACAGCAAGATATTCTGGACAGACAGCAGGACAGCACTCACCTGGATACGGACTGGGTCACGCTCATACAAACCGTATGTGGCTCATCGTCTGGCAGCAATAGAAGAGTGCTCCAAGGTCAACGAGTGACGCTGGGTACCGACGAAGATGAACGTAGCAGACGACGCGACCCGAGACGTCCCAGCAACGTTTAACAAGGATCATCGCTGGTACAAGGGACCTGACTTCCTCTACGAAACAGAAGACCTCTGGCCGACCGAAACGCCCACGACAGCGAAAGAAGAACCTTCTGGTGAAGAGAAGATACACCACGTGAGCGACAAGGGAAGACCGAAGCTATCAGAGAGCCTACCCAGAGTCTCCCACTTCTCAAATTGGGACAGACTCCGATATGTGACAGCAAGAGTTCTACAATTTATTCAGCTCTGTAGACCTACTAAACAGAGCGTGAATCACAGAAGAACGAAGAAAAATACAGAAGCGGACCCGAGTTGGACGAAGACAACCAAACCTGCTACAAAACAGAACTCAACAGTGAAGAAGGTATCTGCACCGAAGAATAGGAAGTTCCTGCCAGTCTCCGCCGAGAACCTCAGACTAGCAGAAGAACTCCTAATGCGCTCCTCACAAGAAGACTCCTTCACAGAAGAGATAGAAGACTTGAAGAACAAGAAGCCAATCAACAGAGAAAGTCGACTTCACCATCTGAGCGTCGAGTATGTGAATGAATCCATAAGACTCAGAAGTCGTATTCAAGCGATACAAGACATGACAGAAGACTTCAAGAGCCCCATGGTACTCGACGGCAATCATCCTACAGTCAAGCTCTGGGTGCAAGCCGTTCATCGTCAACTACATCACGCCGGCGTAGAAGCAACAGTCAACGAGTGCAGACAACAATACTGGGTACTGCGTGTGCGTCCTATCACACGCATGATACTACGAAGATGCCTGTTCTGCAGAATGAAGACACAGAAGCCGCCACATCCAAGAACCGGAGACCTGCCTGCTTGTCGCTTAGCTCACCATAAGCGACCCTTCACATTTACAGGGGTCGACTACTTCGGACCTCTCTCCGTGACCGTCGGGCGAACACGCCAGAAGAGATACGTGGCCATCTTCACGTGTCTCACCATGCGAGCCATACACCTAGAAATTGCCGGCTCGCTCAGCGCCGACTCAGCAGTGATGGCACTAAGAAGAATGATTGCGCGACGCGGTTGCCCGACCCAAATCTGGTCGGACAACGGCACCAACCTGAAAGCAGCTGACAAGGAGCTTCGACAGGCAATCGACGAAGCAACAGCAGAAGAGGCAGCAAAGAGGACAATCTCCTGGCGCTACATTCCGCCTGGAGCACCATTCATGGGCGGAGCCTGGGAGCGAATGGTTCGCTCTGTGAAAACAGCACTCGCAGCGACGCTACATGAACGCCACCCGACAGAAGAAGTCCTCTCCACTCTACTCGCCGAGGTCGAGTATACAGTCAACAGTCGTCCGCTGACGCATGTATCGGTCAGCGCAGAAGACCCGGAAGCCTTGACTCCCAACCATTTCCTGCTGGGAGGGCCTGGACGAGTACCGCAGCCAGGGACCTTCACCGAGCAAGACGCCGCCTCCAGATCCAGCTGGCGATCAGCGCAGCGACTAGCAGACATCTTCTGGACGCGCTGGGTGAAAGAATACCTCCCCGAACTTCAAAACCGGCGGGAGCCACATGGACGAGGGTCAGCTATACAAGTCGACGACCTCGTGCAGATAGTCGACGCAAATCTACCCCGCAACGTGTGGATCCGAGGACGAGTCATCGCCACGTACCCGGGACCAGACGGCATCGTGCGGACGGTGGACATCCGGACCAAGGGAGGAGTGCTGCGACGGCCGGTCAAGAAGCTGGTGATCCTGCCCCTGTCTACAGACGTCGAGCCCGCACCGGAAGAAAATGCAACGTAGTTGCACGGCGGGAGAAATGTGCGGGACAACCAATAACAGTGAAGCACCGCGGTCCCTACAAACTGACTAGCCAATGGGAAAGCTTGTGTACATAGGTAGAATAGTTAGTATATTAAGATAGTTTAATTTGTAGATTTTTTATAGTTCTTATATTTTTACCGTATAGAAAATAAGTTTTTATTCAATAAAATATATAGTTTGTGTGTGTTTTAATTGCCAAAATAGGTTAAAACCAATAAAAATGTATCGCGGCTCTCGTTACGGTAAAGATTGTTAGTAGTTAAGGTTTTTATGTTTATGTTCGTTTAATTCCTATTGGATAAAAAGTATTGTTTGTGATTGGCCAGCCAATAGGAGGCCCTACATTTTTTAAAATAAAAGTAGGAACATTTTTGTCGACCGACACAGTTCGGCGGCAGTACTCAAGATAAGAGGAACAATAAAGGAAGACTCAAGATAGAAAAAGTAGCAAGCAGTTTTATTCTCTTCACCAACCCAGTGCACAAATATACCACAGAAGCGTATAAAAAACATATTTTGTCTTATCGAAACTCGTCATTATTAGCCATTGACCTGACCTCGTCTGGTCGGAGAATCCTTCCTTATTCACCATACCTCGTTTCTCCACACAGATATGATACTATGTTACATTGTTCATTCTTATATTGCTAACAAGCATTCGATTCGGTACTCTTTCGAACAACTAAAATGTATTTTTTAAACTTTCATAGTCACTAACATTAGTATTAGAGTTCAAAACGGGATATTTACCATGTTTAAAGATTGGTTTGAGGTTCCGATACTTCGGCACTGTTGCAAGCGCCATGTTCACGGATAACGACGAACTAATATCGAATATCGGGAGCTCAAATCAATCTTTAAACATGGTAAATATCCCGTTTTGAACTCTAATACTAACTAAGTTTGTCTGCACAATATTTCTAGCTGCACACTGCTTCTGGGGTGATGTAAAACAACTGCCACCGAAGAACTACTTCGTCGCGGCAGGCAAGCTGTTTAGAGAGTTGGACCACCCTGACGACGTGAATGCACAGCAGCGAGACGTAAGCAAACACACGTCAAAAAATAGCGGTGGGGCAGCTTCAAAATTGGCGCTGCCCACTGGAGAAGTACCTTCACCTTGCAGAATATCGTAGCCAAGTAACACTGCTCCTTGCAGTGTTGTGTTCCTAATGGTAACCAAGGTCACCAGTGCTTCTTAGGGATGCGTCTCGTGCGTCTAGCGTCGCCCTACTGGTCCCCCCTACTGCCAACACGACGATAGTTGTAAGGTTGGTATCACGCGAGTGATGCCCCTGGTATTGCAAGCGTCCATAGGTTATGGTAACCGCTTACCGTCAGGCGGGAAGGAGGTATGTTTGTTTGCCACCTTAGTGGTATAAAAAAAAAGGTTTGAAATCACTGGGAAGTGATTGATAAGAGACTTTAGAGATCTCTGTATGAGCTTCTCAAAATTGAGTTGCGTTTGAGGGTTAGAATTTTGGCGTCCAGTTATGTTCAATTATTAAGCTCATCAAATAATTAATATCCTATTCCTAGTATTAGAGTTCAAAACGGGGTATTTATTTACCATGTTTATATCTTGTATTGAGCTCCCGATATTTCGGCACTGTTACCGGACTGTATCGGCCCGAGCGCACAAAACGTAACAGAAGGAGGGTAGACCGTTTTGTTTGCCAATAAACATCCACCCGCAAATACTTTTAGTTTTCCGTGACCATGGCGCTTGCAACAGTGCCGAAATATCGGGAGCTCAATACAAGATATAAACATGGTAAATACCCCGTTTTGAACTCTAATACTAATGTTAGTGACCATGACAGTTTAAAAACTTATATCCTATTCCTATATTTCATTCACATTAAATTATATTATTCCCGCAGCTCTTACCACAACATTGTACTAATCAATCAAGATTGTAATCTATTATTTTGAAAGAGTTTCCATGGCCTTCTTGCCCGTCCTTCTCCATTAGACCTACTTTTTGGAACCGCGCACCTAGAGTCTCGACAATTTATAAGTGCCTTTATCTGGTCTACATGAAATAAAGATTCTATTCATAATTTCTTCCAGGTGATTGACGTCAAGATCCCAACGCGCTACCAAGGCGTGACGGCCAGCTTTCAGGATGACATTGCTCTGGTGGTGCTGCTCTTTGCCGTTCAGTATACGGTGCACGTCAGGCCGGTCTGCATCGACTTCGACTACGCGTTTGATAACCGGCAGCTGCGACCTAACAATCTGGGGAAGGTACGCACGTCTAGGGTCGTTCTGATACAAGTAAATACGAGTATACTCGATACTTTTGTTTCGATGTCAAGTAAACAAGTAAATACGAGTATACTCGATACATTTGTTTCGATGTCAAGTAATTTTAGCATCGAATCAATGTTGCGATCACATGGTATTGAAACGAATATTTAATTCAATATTTCAATATCAATATTTAATATTTAATTCAATATTTAATTGTTGTTATAGAATAGAATAGAATAGAAGATTTTTATTTGTCTTTCAAATTACATAGGTAGCAAAGAGATACATCATACAAGAAGGTAAAAGACAAAAAGGTCTTGGACTCAGCATAATAGCTGGCAGCGCGAGGCATGCACAACTACTGATATTCTGTCCAAGCCAGTCATGCGTTGAATAGAACACAATTTTTATAGTAATGAATAGGTATATCTATACATAAAAATGCCGTAATATAATGTAAACAATGAAATGGATGTACCGCAAACTCTATAATTGAATCCCAGAAACCAATGATTGCTTCATTAATAACCATCTGTGGCAATGTGATTTAAACGTACCAAGTGACAGAGTGTTATAACATAGGTTCCAAGCGAGCGCTTATTTGCTCAAACATTAATGACAAAGGTCCTTCCGCGATACAAGTAAGTACGAGCAAGTACTCGATATCAAGTAGTTTTAGCATCGAATCAATCTCTTGCGATACTTATATGGTATCGAAAGGAAACTTAAGTACTATATCGAATCGTATCATACTGAACGAATTACTTTACGAGTATGAATGTCTAAAAAAAAGGTCCTTCCGCTAAAAATCTAAACAGTATCGATACTTTAGGGTACTCATATGAGTAATATCGAAAAATGATTTGAGTATTACTTATGAGTAGATATCGGAACATCTCTACGCACGGCTACATATCAGTGATACGAACGTCGTAACAGAAAACAGTAATACAGAAAAGCTGCAAAATAACCGGTTGTTGTGGTATGGATATGTAATGCGGAGAGATTAAAATCATGTTTTAAGAAGAGTTGTAAGTATGAATGTTGATGGCTATCAGAGAAGAGGCACACCAAAGAAAAGATGGATGGACTTTGTGAAACATGACATGAATGTGCCGAGAATCTGGAAATGATGTATGATAATTATGAATGGAAGAAAAAGACATTTTGCGGCGACCACAAATAAAATGGAATAAGGGCAGGAGAATGAATGAACGAATGTCGTAACGCGCTCAGTTCAGAGTCATCACCATCTTACATCACGAGCTAATCCTAAACTACCGTCTTCTTATTTTTAACACGCTTTTATTAGCTTCACCTGTAACTAGCTAACTATGTAAGAAAATCTTGGAAGTTAAATTTGACCCACTTCCCGGTTTCCGATTGAGCTGAAATTTTGCATATACGTTCAGTTTGGATGACTAAAGCGTGTTCTATAGTTATTTTTAAACTATAATATTTTATTAACTACACAGGTAGCGGGATGGGGTCTCACCTCAAAAGATGGGGAGCCGTCCCCCATCTTGAAGGTGGTGGACCTTCCTTACGTGAACATCACGCAGTGCATCGCGGAGACACCGCTGGTGTTCAAGGAATACATTACTAGTGATAAGATCTGCGCGGGGTACAGGAATGGTATGTATCTAAGAATGCATAACTTGTTCTATAAAATAGGAAACAGTCGCCAGTGGCGCTTTTGTCTGATCTGTGCGGTCCACCCAGCAGGATTTTTTTTCTCTATAAATTATATAATTCACGTATAATTTTATATAATTATATTATAAACACAGTGCTTCCTCTCTCAAATTCAAATTCTTTATTGCGAACGTAAGTGTACAGTTTTGAAGATGTTAACAATAGGTAGGGTCTAAGAGCTTAGTTGCCTGTTAATGGGCAGTATCGGCACAATGATTGCTGACTCCACGTCCCACATATCGACAACCTCGCGAGCCAAGTCCACATATTAGATTTGTTTATCTTTTGTTTTTCTTTTATTTTAAAACGCTTTTATTAGCTTCATCTGTAACTAAATACATATGTAAAAAAATCTTGGAAGTTAAATTTGACCCACTTCCCGGTTTCCGATTGAACTGAAATTTTACATACACATTTAGTTTGGATGACAAAAGCATTTTCTTTGGTTTTTTTTAAACTATAATTATTTATTTTTATTCCCTTTAATAAAAATGTTTACAATTTTTATTCTTCTATTCATTTTTTATACATAAAAGAATAAAAATTGTAAACATTTTTATTAATTAATTTTTATTATTATTATAGATATCATTGCCATAAATTAAATTTGAAATTCCCAGGCACCTCTGTGTGCAAAGGTGACAGCGGCGGAGGCCTCTCATTCCCGGAGTCCTCCCGCGGCGTGACGAGATACTACCTCCGAGGTATCGTCTCCACGTCGCCAGGCAGCGAGCACCGCTGCAACACGGTCACCGTCACCAGCTTCACCCACCTCCTCCACCACCAGAACTTCATCAAGAACCATTTCTATAGTTCTGATAACTCCCAATTTCAGTACTTTAATCCGAAGGGGAAAAATATTGTGTAACCCCATGTGAAACGAATTTGAACAGTTTTTTTTAAGTGTTCAATCCGTTTTTTTTAAGTGTTCAATCCGTTTTTTTTAAGTATAGGGAAGGATGATGAGTTGATTACTGTAAAAAAAAAATTGTTTGTTGTTTTCTTGTTATTGAGCTGTTTAATAATGAACTGACAGTTTGGAGGAATAAATAAATAAATAAGTCTAGAAGCAAATATTATTTCATAAACATTTTTGCAATATTTTTTAACCCCCGACAAAAAGAGGGTGTTATAAGTTTGTAGTTGTATCTGTGTATCTGTCTGTGGCATCGTAGCTCCAAAACGGATGGACCGATTTCAATGCAGTTTTTTTAATCGAAAGCTAGTTTCATCGGGTATCATCTTAGCTATGTTTCATGAACATCTGGTTCGCCGTTCAAAAGTTACAGCTCTTTTTCTAGTTGGAGTCGGGGGTTTTTGACGTTTATGTTATTCATTATGTTAACATTAAAATAATAATAATAAAATTCCATCCCATCTTAATAACAAAAATAAAATCATTTAGATACTTTAGAAAACAGCATGATATCATTGTTTATTTATTTCTGCTAAAACGGCGCTGTTCGAGGTTAAATTAATGATAAATTGTAAACAGCGGCCACCCATCTTTAATTTGACGTAGGCAATGTTGCTTAGCCTCAAGGATCGATAGATCTGCACGGCAGCAGTATGAACAGCGCGAATGAATCGCATGATCGCGAAAAAGAACAACATAAAAACTCTTCGCGGTAATCGATAAAAAAGTCAATGTATAACTCAGATGAAGAACCCGTTTATGTATAAGCAGTCTGGGTATAACACGTGACGTAATAATAAAAATAATTACTTTAAAAAAATATACAAAAATCACCGATTCCAAAGTTAATTGCTTATTATGATTTCTGGCTTTTTATCAGCTTCTTGTGGTAATCTCTTATAACCTGTTTGTCTGTCATGAGCAGGGTTGCCATTACTCAAAATCTTACCCAAATGTGGGGACAATAAATTGCACGTGGGTGTCGTAAAATAAATTGTTTTTCTTTCTTTCTTTATTAAAACCTTTTTTTTAAACAGTTTACAAACATCTCACATGAAGGCAGCCAAAGCTGAAACAATTATCTGTAGGTCATGTTGCCTGAACATCCGCAACACCAAAAGAGTTGCTTATGCGTTGCCGGCCTCTCAAGTCCGCCGGTTCCATATTGGCTCGCATATTAATTATAAGTCACATTTTGCAGTGGCATTACTTTACTTGTCATGTACACATTATTTCACATAACGTCTATCCGAATAACCTGATATGGCATAATGAGTGTTCGCGTTTTGTCAAAATTCTTTTGTGTGTTCGCGGCACGTAGGCACAGTCACCCCCGGGACGTGCCTGAGAGGGAGACCTCTTTACAGTCTCCCTCCCCGAGAAGTGCCCTAACAGGCGTGGCACCGAGGTGGGCTTCGGCGCGGTGTTCTAAGAGTATCCGAAGCCCACCTGTATATAGGTGCCGAAGTGGACCACCGTGGTGAGATTAGCAGGTAGGAGACCGGAAAAACAAAAAAAAAAGATTGTGAGTGCCTATGATGAAATCGCCCTCAAACTTAAAAGTTTGGCGAGGATTTATATAGATATAAACCCAGCAAATGCTGAGCTGGCAACCCTTTCGATATGGGCGTGCTCGTCGGTGCAGTAAAATCAACTTTATTATATTATTTATCCGTGTTTGTTTGTTATTATTTCTTATTATTATTTTTGTTTCTTTCTGATCTCTGTGTTTAAATTTTATTTTATTTTATTTCTGTACTGACGATGTGTCCTTTATCGAATAAATATTTTCTATTCTATTATTTATTCTATTCTATATAAACAAAAAGATTGTAAAATGGAATAAATAAATTAAAAATAAAAACTCACAATACTAAAGAAAGAAAAAATAAGGAAAACAAAATTCTGTCTAGTCACTAGACAACAAAATGCAATAAAAAAGTAAATATGAGAAAAAAAAATGGGCTTTCGACATTCCAGTAACCAATGGACAATTCTCCCCATTCATTGAATGAGGAAAATGAGATTCTGAAACTGTCATCACTGCGCAGTAGATGGTTTTCCCAGCGATGACCGCGTCACACGTAAGGAAACCACTCAGTTGAAATTAATAACACAAAAATGACGTCCATTTAGTTTATTGATATGCCATCTAACTAGTCAGTTCGTAATAGTTTATTAGTTTATTGACTGTGTTCGTTATAATGTTCGTGTATAGTTTAGTTATAATATGTTTCGGTAAGTTGTGATTTTTATTTGTATTCTAAACTTAAGTGTGCGCAAAGGTAAGTTTTGTTCTGCTAAAATATCTGTGGATCTGTCGTTTGCGCGCGTCACACAAACTTATTGAACTAGTGGTCGCCCAGTGGTCGAAATTCGACCTAAATTCTAGCTTTCTGCACTCCTTCTCCTTATAAACTATAACTATGCCAAATCTCACAATACTCCGTGCGCGCAATACAAATCGGTACAAACCTCAGTTTATAAAATGTATTCTGTGGGTACAAAGTTTTCTGTTTAATGTTATACTTTGACGAG
Source organism: Allophyes oxyacanthae (assembly GCA_932294325.1). Lineage (NCBI taxonomy): Eukaryota > Metazoa > Arthropoda > Insecta > Lepidoptera > Noctuidae > Allophyes > Allophyes oxyacanthae. The sequence goes on from OW028638.1 coordinate 4,124,302, forward strand.
CTTTTGTCCTTTTTAGAGATTCAATATCAAAAAGGGCCGATAATTGTTGATGTGGCCACTGTGTATAACATTATTTAAGGTTGTGATAAATAATAGTCTTAAAAATAAGTTTATATTTATAGAGGATTATAAACTTTTTCAAACTTTAATGAGTGTACTTAATTAAAAAATATTCGTAGAAACGCGTTTCCTCCCCGTAAAACTATAGGGACTTTATCATTGTAAAGTAAAGTAAGTACAAAAATAATGCCAAACAATAATAATTGTTTTTAACGGTCAAAAACCCCCTACGCGAACTTGTAAAAGAGCTGTAACTTTTGAATGGCTGAACAGATTTTCATGAAACATAGCTAAGATGATACCCTACACCCCTACCCTACACTGGCTTTCAATTCAAAAAAATTGCATTGAATTCGGTTCATCCGTTTTGGAGCTACAACGCCACAGACAGATACACACAAAAATCTTATAACACCCCTCTTTTTTGTCAAAGGTTTTATTACTAAGGTCAATGACATCTAACAGCCCGTTCCCTCGATAAAGAATGGCCACCCATCCAAGTGATGACCGCGGCAAGCGCAGCTTAACCTCGCAGTTTAATCGATCTTCACGGTAGCCATTCACCTACGAGTATCGTACCGAGTCATATCCTTCAAAGAATTTAAATCAATGTAGGTAAATTATCATAAATACTAATAACAGGTAATTTACCTCGAGTAGTACAAAAAATGTTCCGTAAAGACTCAAGTGGTTGCGAAACAGTCAAAAGTCAGTCAAACCGAATACACGGTTTTGTGGGACTATGCCAATTATGTGTAATTTCGTGAATTTTTCAATAAATAAATAAATAATAATAAACAGGAAAATCTCCGACATTAGTTAACGAATAAAAAAATATTAAAATCACATTCGAGTTTATTTGTGTTGATCCGTCTTTGGTACAAAAGTATCAATCACAGAATTTAAGAAACAAGCGGACGTTATAAATTATTATACTATAATAATACTACTACAATACTAATACTTCTTTAATTTTTAAATTCATCATATTTATTTATTTTACCTTTTTTGCCTTGCCTTCGTCCGTGTGTCACTGGCCTGCAGGGGTGCCAACTGAAAATCAGCGCTGGGCTCTTTGCGCCCAGCAAAAGCTGAGCTGGCTACCCTTTCGGCACGGGCATGCTTGACAACAATATACATTAGGATGACTATTTTATTTATTTTTTTGTTCTCAGTGTCTTTTTTATTTTTTACTGTTTGAAGGTTATGTTAATTTTTATTTTATTTCTCTCTCATGTGTTGTCACTGACCGTGGTGAATAAATGTTTTTTCTTTCTTTTCTTTCTTTTTATAATCAGTTTATGGAGGAAGCATTGATATTTCTTTTTGAGAGATACAGTGTCGCTAAAATCACACATTTACAGCTCACAAAAGCCTAATATTATTGAAAAACCGGCCAAAATCACGGTTCATGAGATACAGCCTGGTGACAGACGGAGGGACAGACAGACAGACAAACAGACGGACGGACAGCGGAGTCTTAAATAATAGGGTCCCGTTTTACCCTTTGGGTACGGAACCCTAAAAAAAGGAGCGGTCACATAAAAAGAAAAACAGAATGGAATAACACACAGCTAGTATAACAAACTATTATGAAGTTTGCGTAACTCTGCATAATTATTATGGCACACTTACTCTGCCTACTTGCCTTTTCCTCTTGTGTTTTATATTCCGAGGTATCAATATTTTGAATTTAAGTTTAGAATGACGAATGTAAGATTTTTTTTAAATTAAGTACCTTTAGCTTGCCTATGTTTTTATGGATTTGATCCATCCGATTGTTTGAAACATGATATTATGACACAGATGAAAGTGATCTCAGAGATTTTTGTTAATAAAAAAAAGACGTACACCATTTCCAAGACGATACAAACACAATACAATTGCCTACCAAATCCTGAACGAAAGGCCATTTTATAGTATAGGTCTGTAGGTAATTCTGGTAATTTGGGTTATGGGCAAAATAAAGGAAGATGAGATTGTTCTTATGGCAACACTGGGGAGTTATTCTGTAACGACATCTCGCATAGCATTATGTGCTGACAATGTATGTAGGTTCTGTATCGAATAAATGTTTTCTATTCTATTCTATATCGTTGTCCGGTTCCAGTTTGAAAATCCGTCGTAAATTTGCGATCAACTTCAAAATTACTAAACCTGTTTCGTTGCGGTTTAGCGCTAATGTTTACATTCTTGAGAACAAGTTTTGGGTTAGTGATTTGGCTGGGTTTTGTACATTTTTGTTTTTGGATATAATATTACAATTTGAAGAGTTCATACAGGATATCTATTGGTACGCGGAAGTCTCCGAAGAATAGGCCAGTGAATTCCTTCTTGTAGTTGCACTATATAAGCGGTCATCACACTTTTCTGGTCAAAGGCAACGTAAGACAATGTGGGGAAGCACTGTGGGCTGCAAAATTAAGATATGGAAAAAAAAATCTTCGAAGTATTTTTATAGCGACAATTTTATTTTATGGTAGCCATTATAGTATTGTACTATTTCACTTTTTTCTTCTGAGACTACATGCGATTCTCATTGCGTCTTCTAAATCACTGGAAAGGCGGTTACAATATATGTTTTTTATGAAGTTCATTTTCGAAAATGAAGCTTCACACCCAGGTCTGTGGGTGGGAATATCCTCAAATAAATTGTGTACAGTCTCGTAAGCAAGCCTCTCCCACCCCGCTCACTTGTTCTGTATATATAATTATTCCCGCATACTTCTATCTAACTTTGTATGAAAAACCTAACCGTCAAAAACCCACTCCAACTAGAAAAATGCTGTAACTTTTGAACGGCTGAACAGATTTTCATGAAACATAGCTAAGATGAAAATCATCATATATCATTCATACATATTCATTTTTATTATTATATTTTTTTTTTTTTTTTTATATTTATTTCATTCATTTTTTTTTTTTTTTTTTTATATCATTCTTTGCTATGTTTCATGAAAATCTGTTCAGCCGTTCAATTACCGATTAAACTAGTTTTGAATTCAAAAATTGCCTTGAAATCGGTACATCCGTTTTGGAGCTACGATGCCACAGACAGATACACAGATACACACTACAAACTTATAACAACCCTCTTTTTTGTCGGGGGTTAAAAATCAAGACCACTTCATTACTTAAATATGCAAGCGGGGAAACCCATTCATGACAGACAAGTTGTGCGGTTTGTTAAGCAGTCAGTATACCTACACTTAAGCTAAGATCTATAGACCGTACTTGGACTTAACTTTAGAATTATATACCGGCAAAATGGGGCTATTTGGGAAACGTGGGGTTAATTGGGATTTAGTAAAGGAATAATATATGTGCTTCTCATGATTAACGGACTTTAACCGTAGTACCTATTTAATGTTTTTAATTCTAAAGGTATTCTCGATTTAGTTTAGAAAATATAACCAAGTTCCTAAAAACAAGTGTCCCAAATAGCCCCATGTTTCCCTAATAACCCCGTTTTACCGTTACTTTCTTTATTGACTTTTTAACTTTGTTTATCTACTTCGTCTGTATTCTTCGTATGCTCAGCACAATTCCAGCGTGTTATGACTTTAAATATTCGCGGTACGCAATTAGAAGGCCGTTTTGACATCACCACAGTTGGGAAATAGGATCTTTTAACACTTTGTTTGGATAAATATAGTAATATTAAGAATGTTGACGCATCTATAGTTTGTGTTGATGGAAAACCCGTTTGGATAAGAAATTCCTGTAACGCACATAGTCACATACTTAATACCTAGAACGAAGTAAGTATATAGTTTAAAGTATACAAGGTGGAAACCACCTGATGGTAAGCGGTTACCGTAACCTATGGACGCTTGCAACACCAGGAGCAACACTCGAGCTTTGCCGACCCTACTCCTTCACAAAGGCACATTAGCAACCTTGCTAACAGTAAGGAACACAACACTGCAAAAGAGTAGTGTTCTTTGACTACAATATTCTGCAAGGTGGAGTTACTTCCCCAGACGGGCAGCTCCAATTTTGAGCGGAAAGTTCAAGAATTACGAGATGCCCATTAAAAATGCAGGCCGGTATTGGGAATATTGGGATTCCCATGTTCAGCAGTGTTAACGTTAACTGAAATGACCTTAATGGATGTTGTTGAACCGGAATCGTTTAAAAACCGAATTAATATTTCCTTTGCGTACAAATGAACACACAATTTAGGTATTTTACTTAATTGTTATATAATTGTTCAGCTATTTTACTTAATGAATGACATTAATTCCAAATCAATCTTGTTTTTCTGTTGCGATAACGCAAAACAAATTAAGTATTATTTATAATATTGTAGCGATTTATGCCAACCCGGTCAACTAGCAGAGCCCTTCTCTCCTGGTCGACGCACCAGTCAGCCACTACGCTTCACCGCACACAGTTCCTACTCACTGCGAACTACGCGGCACTCAGTTCCAACTCACTGAAACCAGCACTAACCCTGGCAAGCAACCTCAAGACTCATCAGTATCGACCTCCGGTCTGGGGGGGGAGTGATGTAGCGACATCTATCGCAACATAGAATAACTACTACCAGATTACGAAGCCTGCATCGCGCAAGGAATAAGATATTCGTATCTAGCATATATACAACTGTCCGACATCAACCGTCGGGCTTCGGCCCGCCAGGCAATATCACCTCGCCTGGTCGGAGGATCCTCCCTTTTCAATGGAGGAACACCATACCTCGTTCCTCCACAATATCATCATAGTATGTGAGATACAGCTACGGTGGTTCGTAGGAAAACTGCCTGTGTAGCCTTAAACCTTCAGGGGTCTTCAATAAAACAACGATTTTCAAATTGCAATGGCGAACGTGAGTGATGGCGGCGCGTGCGTCGTTTTGGAGCGCAATTTTGGGCACGTCTTTCACGTACGATGGCTGGCGAGCGAGAGGGGGACCCGAGGGTCGGTACGACGGAACTGACGACACTAGTGTTGCGACGCCCGCCTCGCCACCACTCTACTAGTATTTTATTTAAACTAAATTAGGTAGGTACAACAAAGTCGATTCACTATTGATTGTCGTGTACATTCTCCCGCCGGTGCACTGAGTGCACCCTAACCAGTAAGCACGATAATCTTCTTCACGGCACGTTTCAGTTGTCCAGTCTTTGTCCAGACATTCACGACCCGCACAACTCCATCCTTGCCTGGGTAAACGTCGGTGATCTGCCCTCGAACCCAAGTATTACGTGGCAGGTTCTCGTCAACCAGGAGAACGACATCTCCCACCTGTGGTGCTCGTCCTTTGCTATGTGGCTCCCGCCGATGTTGAAGCAAGGGCAAATACTCTCTTATCCATCGTGCCCAAAAGATGTCAGCCAAGCGCTGCGTGTGTCGCCATCTATGCTTGCTATTGAAGTCTGCGTCGTTGAAACTACCTGGTTGTGGCACTCGGGCAGGCCCTCCAAGGATGAAGTGTAGCGGGGTCAAGGCTTCTGGATCATCTGGTGAAGTTGAGACAGGTGTCAACGGCCGGTTATTCACAGTGTACTCAGCCTCGAGAAGCAGAGTGGTTAGCACCTCTTCTGTGGGATGTCGTTCATTTAAAGTTGCAGCTAGCGCCCGCTTAACTGATTGGACCAGTCTCTCCCACGCACCACCCATGAAAGGCGCGCCCGGTGGAATGTAACGCCATCGAATGGTACGCGACGTGGCTTCTTCTTCCGTCGCTTGATAAGCAGCTCTTCTTAGCTCGGTGTCTGCTCCACGTAAGTTCGTGCCGTTATCAGAGTGGATTTCTTGCGGACATCCTCTTCGCGCCATCATCCGTCGCAGAGCCATGATAGCACTGTCTGTGCTCAGTGATCCTGCTACTTCCAAGTGGACAGCTCTTGTGGTAAGGCAGGTAAACAAAGCTATGTACCTTTTCACATGTTGCCGTCCCACGGTCACGCTGTATGGGCCGAAATAGTCTAGCCCAACATATGTAAAGGGCCGTTGATGGTGGGCCAACCTGGTGTGTGGGTGGTCACCAGTCGCCGGCGACGCTGGTTTAGCACGTAGGATGCGACATTTGATGCAGCTTCTCACGACGCTCCGTGTAGTCGGTCTCAGGCGCAGTACCCACAGGCGCGACCGTATTTCGTTCACGACCGTCTCTGTCCCGCCGTGATGGTTCTGTTTGTGCACCCATGCGATGTACAATCTGGTGTAGGTGTAACCTCCGTCCAAAACCGGTGGGCTACGTTGCACAGTCGGTAATTGCGAAGCTGAGTCGATTCGTGACTTCAATCTGATGAGTCCATCGCTATCCAATATTAAACTCAAATCTCGCAGCTTGCTGCTTCGCTCGAGCGGGCGGCCTTTTCGTAGCTGGGACAAGTCTTCATAAAAGTCTTTTTCCTGTGCAGCTTTCCACCACAGCTTCTCTGCTGTCTTCACGTGTCTGCTTTCGAGAGCAATGTAGTCATGTTTAGGCGAGGTTTTTGGTGGAACCGTTTGTGGTTGCACAGCAGGTCGTCGTGATGTCGTCTGTTTCCACGTACTGTCGTCATCCGATCGGCGCGTTCGGTTTGCAGCTCCTACGCTGGCCGTGGGTCCGGTGCGATAGATTTCGAGGAACTGCAGTACTCTGCCCGTCGTTCTCACAAGGCGCAACCAGCTAGAGAATCTGGTAGCATCGGGCAGAACATCGATGAGGCGCGTGGTGCGACGCGTGGTTGATGTCACACGCTCTTCTCCGGTGATTGTGGTCTCCGGCGTTTCTGGCTCCCGGGGCCAGAACTCCTCAGAGTGATAGAGGAAGTCTGGCCCGCGGAACCAACGGTGATCGCGACCAAAGTCGCTCGGGGTGCCGCGAGTGGCATCATCGGCGACGTTAAGTGCAGTGGGCACCCAGCGCCACTCGCTGACCTTGGTCTCGTCCTCAACTTCCGCCACCCGATGGGCGACGAAAGGTTTGTAGGTGCGTGGCCCGGCCCTGAGCCAGGCGAGCACGGTGCGCGAGTCTGTCCAAAAGACCCGGCGCGCTGGCTTCAGGTCGTGCTCGGTCTCGACCGTGCGGGCTAATCGACAGCCCAGCACAGCCGCCTGCAGCTCCAGGCGTGGTATCGATGTTGTCTTTAGCGGGGCCACCTTTCCCTTGGCCATAGCCAGGGATAAGTGGACAGTGGCGCGCGCGGTAACCGCGCGCCAGTAAACGGCGGCGACACAAGCAGATTCGCTCGCATCCACGAAGATGTGCATTTCCAAATGCATAGCGGTCGCATAGTGCGGGTAGCACCGCGCGACAGCAAGGCGGCTCAGGTTCTTCATGTGGCCCAACCATCTGAGCCACTCGAGATGAAGATCATCAGGAAGCGCGTCGACCCACCCAACGCCTAGGCGCCAGGCGTCTTGGAGGAGGCGCTTGGCAGGCGTAGTGACTGGGGTGATGAGACCTAAAGGATCAAACAAAGACATTATGGTTCGAAGTGCTTCACGCTTGGTGGGTCTCTTTGTTCCGTCGGCGACAGTTGGGTGAACTCTCTTCAGGTTCAGATTGAAAGCCAACTCATCTTCGCTTGGCCTCCACACAAGCCCAAGGGTCTTCTCGGAAGCAGGGTTGTCTTGAAGTTTCACCTCTGCACCTGCACTTGCTTGCTTTGGTGCTACAGCTTTGATCACCTCTGGTCGGTTTGATGCCCATTTCTGTAGATGGAATCCTGCTTGTCGATGGACATGGTCAACATTTGATGCTATGCGGATTGCTTCTTGTCCGAAATCAAAGCTTTGCAGGTAGTCATCCATGTAATGGTTATTACATATAGCTGCTGCTGCCTCGGGAAACTCATTTCGAAAATCTTCTGCATTTCGGTTTTTTACATAGATCGCAGTACATGGAGAGGAAGCAGCACCGAAGATCACGCTACACATGCGATATTCCGTCGGGGCCTTCACCTGGTTGTCTCTCCATAGAAAACGTAAGGCATCTCTATCCTCCTCTCTTATGCGGATCCTAAGAAACATTTCCTGTATGTCTGCTGTGACGGCTACGCATCTCTGGCGAAAGCGCATGAGGACTCCAGGTAAGGACTTCAACAGATCAGGACCGGTGAGTAACATATCATTTAAGCATATACCTTTAGTTCTTGCTGCAGCATCCAGCACAATGCGAGGCTTTGGCTTCGTTGGATTTACGACTGCGAAGTGGGGTAAGTACCAGGTACGCCCAGGGTTTGGTAAAGCTGCAGCCACCTCAGCGTAGCCGCTCTTCAACAAATGTGCCATCTGATCAGCATACTGCCGCTTGAGGTCAATGTCCTTGTCTAGCTTCTTTTCTATACCTTTTAGACGATTAATGGCAGAGTCCCTGTTGTCTGGTAATCTCAGCTCATCATTTTTCCACAGAAGTCCGGTCTCAAAGCGGCCATCTGGCAAGCGACGACTCCGGTCCTCAAGTAGCTTCAAGGCACGCTCGTTTGGGTCATTCCTTGGTAGCTTGGGTTCAATACCAATTGCATCGAGATCAAAAAAGTTCTTCATTAGACTCTCTATTTGTTCTTCTTCATCGTGGACTGTAATCTTCGAAACAATGTGTACTCGGTGAGATCTACATCTGTTAGGACCGTGTAGCACCCATCCAAGCTCAGTGAGTGATGCTACTGGTTTTCCTGCCTCGCCACTCTTGACTGATCTCGATACGATGAGATTCCAATTATCTTGGCCGATCAGTAAGGATGGCGTGCCACAACGATACATCAGGTCCTCTGCGATATCTTGTAGATGTACACATTCGTTGATAATATTATCATCTATAGTTTGAGACCATAGTTGGAGTTGATCGATGGTTCGTGCTGTGAAGAGGTGCTCTGTATCTGCATGTCGACCGCTGATGTGAAGTGACACGCGTCTCGATGATCCAGCATTGACTCGTGCACCTGCAACACCCTCAATGTCAAATGGTTCCATAGGCCCAGTGGCTCCAATTGCCTGCGCTACCTTATCCTCAATGAGTGTGACAGTCGAGCCTTCATCCAAAAGAGCAAATGTTTCTATAGTAGATGTGGGGCCACGAACTCTGACTGGTATCACCTTAAGCAAAGCTCGTTCCATATTGTGCGGTCTAGCGGAAGTGACTACAGCTGAGTCAGCAGGTGTTGTCTCCTTTTCATGCGAAATATCTTTGTTGCCATGCAATAGCGGATGATGCGATCCCCGACAATCACCAATACCACAAGCTTTATAACCGCACCTGTGGTTTCTTAGCCTTTTCTTTAAGCACCGGAAGCATATATTTAAGGATTTAGCTTTCTCCCACCTGTCATTTGTACTAAGCTTTTTGAATACTGTGCAGTCATGCACTCCATGTTCCTCGCTGCAGACGCTGCATGATTTCTGGGCAGGTGCAGACTTGTTCGGGCTAGCAGGCACTGTGGAGCAGGTGCGCTGCGGCTTCTTTGATGGCGGTGGAGCTCGCTCCTGTGTCTCTGCCTGAGCGTATCGACTGCAAAGGTCCGCCTCTCTGGATAAAAATGTGGAAAGCTTAGTAAGGTCAGGCTCATCATCAGACTCGCTCGCTGCATAGTCATACCAACGGTAACGCATTGCAGGTGTCATTTTATCAACCACAGTTCTAACGGCTTCTGGGTTATATAGGTAGTGAACCTTATGTAGGGCCTTTACCACTGCCACAATGTTGATAATGCGACTGGCAAATACACAAATGTCACGTGGATTATCAGTAAGCTTGGATAGTACCTTTATTTTGTCCATTTCTGCGATGACAAGTGAATCTGGACGCCCAAACCTCACCTCCAGAAGCCGTATAACTTCCTCTGGCTCAGTCTCTGCGACGAACAGCGATATCGCTGCCTCCTTGGCCGCGCCTCGCAATCCTCTTCGCAAGCGCACCAAGTTTTCATTCTTTGTGAACCGGCTGCACGTGTCCCGGTAGGCGGCGCGGAACGCCAGCCACTCACTGCAGGAACCACTGAAAGTAGGGAGCTCATATAGATATTTGAGCGGTACATGTGATGACGAGGCCCGCGCGGCTTCGGTGATTGCCGCGGCGAGCGATGTTACGTCTGGTATTTGCGGCGCGCCCTGTTGCGCCGTTTCTTCTTGTTGATCGGTGTGAATTAAACCATAGTCGTTGGGAGCAACTATATTTTGTGTGGCGAGCCAGCTCTTAACAAGAACTGATTTGTCTTCGTCGGCGCCAGAGTCGATATCGTCACATTCACTCTCGGTAGACTCGGCGTTGATCCTTGCTAACTCTGCCTCCGCGAGTGCAGTAGCCGCTTGGGCTTCCGCCAGCTTCGCCTTCGCAATCCGCTCCAATGCTTCGGCTCGCTTGATACTTTTAATCGATCGAAGAGACTTTGCCGGTTTTCTTTGTGGCGCGACGCTGCCCTCTTTGTATTTTACCGTAGCTATGCTCGGTCCTGCTACCATCGTTACTGGCGCTGCAACTAATGGCTGATCTGCAGGTATAACTTGCTCCGCAAGTGCGGCATTCTCGACTTTTGCCGCCGCTCGCTTTGACGCAACCGATCTCGTTAACACCATGTTTATTATAACCGCGGTTTGACACCGATAAAATAACCGTTATTAGTTATAAACTAGCCACGAAAATAAACACTGAAAGAAAATAATTAATTCCGACGTGTTACGAAAAATCATTGACATGAACAAGATGGCCGCTCACTCAAACTTGATGCAATTGTCAATAGTGGCCCACTATGTAAACGCTATACACACACGCTATACTCTATGCAATTACCGCGTTTTATTTGCAAGTACACGATTTTACGAACACGATATTTCTGTACTACAAAACGATTCACACAAATGACACTACTACAAATTCGATTTATTGCAATATGCATGGTTAAAAGCCATTGTGTTATCACGGTAATCACTTGACGCCAACGCTTCTTGCCAAATTCTCTTGCCGACAACGTGGCATACAAAGTAATTTTCCTTTTGATCCGGCTCGAAGGACCAATACTGTGAGATACAGCTACGGTGGTTCGTAGGAAAACTGCCTGTGTAGCCTTAAACCTTCAGGGGTCTTCAATAAAACAACGATTTTCAAATTGCAATGGCGAACGTGAGTGATGGCGGCGCGTGCGTCGTTTTGGAGCGCAATTTTGGGCACGTCTTTCACGTACGATGGCTGGCGAGCGAGAGGGGGACCCGAGGGTCGGTACGACGGAACTGACGACACTAGTGTTGCGACGCCCGCCTCGCCACCACTCTACTAGTATTTTATTTAAACTAAATTAGGTAGGTACAACAAAGTCGATTCACTATTGATTGTCGTGTACATAGTATATGTTTTATACTACTAAAGTAGCAAACAAGCTTACGGCCTTAGGCCCGCCTGATGGTAAGCGGTTATCTAGCATAAACCGTGTCTTGAATTGTCCACAACATTCCGCCGTTAAAGGCAAATAAATTATTATCAGGTATTATTAAAGCGACTGTAATAACCTAACCGTCAAAAACCCCCAACTCCAACTAGAAAAAGAGCTGTAACTTTTGAACGGCTTAACAGATTTTCATGAAACATAGCTAGGATGATACCCGATTAAACTAGCTTTCAAATAAAAAAACTGCATTGTTTGTCCATCCGTTTTGGAGCTACGATGCCACAGACAGATACACATATCCACAGATCCACAAATATACACTATAAGCTTATAACACCTCATTTTTTTCGGGGGTTAAAAACATCGATGGTTAAAAATGCCCATCGCTAATTGACGCAGTGGCCAAGCAACTCGATATCATGCATATGTACGATTAACATAGAATTCTGTCCGTTACAGCTATTTCTCCAGCCGTGAGTTCAGTGGCCAAGGACCGCATCAACGCTTGCAGGTAAAACAGGACCATTATATAAAAAAATAGTGGGCAAGTCTAATAAAACCCAGATTTAATATCATACGCGTAGGGCTCATATTCAGCAATCATCTGTTTGACAGTTACCATGGAGATTCGTAGGTGAATTGCTAAATCTGGCCGTTGCCTCCATATATCTCTTTACGCTCTTTTTACCTTTTTACAGATGAAGAGACAGACAACAATTTCTTATTCTAATTTCAAAACACTGTCACATATGCAACATCCATCACTGACGTCACAGAACAAAAAGAAACGCGGGTATCTTAAAACCTGGGTTTTATAAGACTTTTAAACCATCTTTTGTAATATGACAGCAAAAGTCCCACTGCTGGGTATGGCCCCTTCTCAGATTGAGATTACTTTATTTACACCACTTAGTTAGTCTGGTGCGAGTTGGCAGACTACACACACCATCGACAAGTTTATGGAGCCCTCAGAATCTTAGAACAATGACTCGGAATACGTATAGTATTATATTATCTGTGCCTTAGATTTCCTCACGATGTTTTCATTCACCGACCGTTACAGATAGTGCCACCCAGGAAGAAGCGCCCCATCCTTTCTCCTAATCGCTTACGTGCAGTGCAATGTTCTGCTCATGTTCTATTTTTACAAACTAATTATATTATCTATAATAGGTCAACATACACACAATAAGATAAATATTGTCCAGTCAACTGAAAAAAGTGCCCTCGTAAATAGTGGAGCGCGACTTCGAGGCTAACTTAACTAAAGAAGTTCAGTTTCCACGCAGTTGCAGTTAAATTTTGATCCAAAGAACACACTTGGCATTCTCTTAGCTTCAGTGAGATACGCTCGCGTCAAGTTCGAGCGTCACTGCAATATGATCGGCGCGTCATAAAATTACGTGAATGCCCTCTGTAACGCAAGTGATGGTCAAAATCTTATCTGAAGAATTCGAAATGACTGAGGATTTCGAACTCAGACCTTCCTGAATGGTAGGCAAACATTCTAGGCTATGATATGCTCTTCTGTTTCCAGTAACGACGAGCACGCCTGCTTGGATGGCTCATGTATCAGTGTCAGCGCCATATGTGATGGAAGCAGAGATTGTTCTGACGGTAGTGATGAAGCCACTTGCTTCTCTGGCTCGTGAGTTCTACCGCTTTTCATCCCTGTTGCTTGCTTTTTCACCTGCGAGTTTTATTTTTATTTATTTGTTATTAATACTTGGTTTGAAAATGGGATAAGGGCAGGAAAATGATGATTAATATTAATCCGATGACGTGATCGGAATTTCAGTGTAATTTTGAATGAATGAATGAATAAATAAGACATCGTCTACTGGGTAATACAGTACAATCCCGTCAGAATATACCACGTCAAGCCATATCGAGTTTATTAAATATTTTATGTTTTATTTCGTCTATTTTCAGAAGTGGACTGTCAGAGGATTTAGTTCTACATAGATCCAGAAGACAAGCATCGCAATGTCGGTAAGTATTTCTTCTAACTGGCATTCCTTTTCAATATCTATCCACTAGCCATATGAAACAAATCGTCCACCGTCTAAGAAAGTAAAACGGGGTCATTTGGGAAACATGGGGCTATTTGGGACTAACACTTTTTTTTTTTGCAATTTGGTCATATTTTCTAAATAAAATCGAGAATACCTTTAGAATTAAATACATTCAATAGGTACTACCACCGGTTAAAATCCCATCATGAAAAGCAAAAATAATTATTCCTCTACTAAGTCCCAATTAACCCCGCGGTTCCCAAATTGTGTTGTTTTGATCAAAATTTCACTGCAACTCCGCGGCAACTTCACTTCTTTAGTTACGTGAATTAGCCTACAGGTGAGATAATTAGCACAGTTTTAACGTCGAGGAGCGTTTATAACCTATCTACATCCTTTTACTTATAATATCATTGTCCTCGTATATTTCTAAGCTAATTATTTAAACAGTAAAGAAATTTTCCCGTCGACCCTAATGTTCTTTGCTTTGGCTCAACTATAAGAAAGAAAGAAAGATTTTTTTTTATTCTGGACTCGCCAGGAACGAATAAAAGTTCAAAAGTAGGTACAAAAATAAAACAAATAAAAAATAACAAAAGAAAAACAATAATCAAAGCAACCTGAACGAGACCAAAAATGGCTCCCATCTCAGCATAATGCTGTGTCATTTAGAAATAGAAAATGTCACCGCGCGGGTATTCTGATGGGACCGTTGTAGTGATGCTATATTTCTGTCTTTTTATATTCCAGTAAGAATCAGTGGCAGTGTCGAGACGGGTCGTGCATTTCCTTCGACGGGAAGTGTGATGGCGTGGTAGACTGCCCAGACGGGAGTGATGAGACGTTCCCGCTCTGCAGAAAGACCAAGTAAGTTATAATTACCACTTCTATCTATTATGAAGCCTACGATTTATATCGAGGGGGTTTACTACGAGCTCTTAAAGCAGGGCAGAATTTGAACTGCCCAGACATTTCCAGTATAAGCTGACCTTTCATTGTACGAATAGCTAATACAGTTGAGTTCAATTGAAAAACAATTGAAATTGAAACAATTGAAACCATTCTGACACGATTGAGACACGATTAAAATAGCAGAATTAAGGCCCTGGGTCAATATCAGCTCATGAATTTTTTTGACAATTTTGGTGGCTAAATATTTTCTTCAGTTTTTTGAGAAAATACGAGTAAGAACCTGGTATGAGAAAAGAAAGTCTACTTAGTGGACTTTCTTTTCTCATACCAGGTTCTTATTTTCTCAAAAAACTGAAGAAAATATTTAGCCACCAAAATTGACAAAAAAATTCATGAGCTGATATTGGACCCCCCTGGTGAAACGATGGATATTTTGTCACCTTCCAACATAAAAAAAACTACGATTGCATCCATAACTCATTTAAACCGTCACAAGAAAAAGCTTTACTTTTTAAAGGACACCATATTAGTCTCATAAACTCTGTGTCTATCACAGTCGATTCAGTTTGCTAATAAACACACTACCTTTTCTCCCGCAGATGTCAGCCAAACTGGTTCCGGTGTACGTACGGCGCATGCGTGGATGGCACGGCGCCGTGTAACGGCATCGTAGAGTGTGCCGACAAGTCTGACGAACTGCAGCCCAAATGCAGGAATGAGACAGACGAAGCACAGTGAGTTAGCGTTTCAAATATGTCTGTTTTAAATCACATTGTAGGTACACTGTTGTGCTCAAGCTTGCTTCTAAAAAATTTTTCAATACACCAATATTAATTATTTGGGGATAATGATGCTAGTTGCGTGATTACCTAAAAGTGTTTTAAATGATTGTGGTAGGTTTCTATATATTGTATCATTGTATAACTGTATATTTTTTAAAGATTTGCATCTAGTATAAACTAAATTCAGTTTCGATAAGCTTGTTGTCATTGGCAACACCAATGACGCTGATTTTCATCGACGACTGACGTCCGTGGTCCGTGGTCCGTGGTGGTGGTTCAAAGTTATAAACAATTCTTATCTTCCAGGGGCCGATTCCGCTGTCAAGATGGCAGTTATATCCCAGCTTCTGACCACTGCGACGGCACCCCAAACTGCCCAGACGGCTCGGATGAAACTGTCCGCGCATGCGCAGCCAAAACCTGTCCCTCATATCTATTCCAATGCGCGTACGGCGCCTGTGTAGACCAGGGCGCTGATTGCAATGGGGTTAGTATTACCAGCTATTTAGTTTGACCCTAAAACTTTAAAAGATTTGATGATTATTGCTATACAACCACCGACCGATGTGCCAAGCCTTCAGGATCTCTATGCACTAAATACAAACATTTATAAGGACACCCTTTAAAAAAAAAGGGAAGCTCATTGGAAAAGAAGCATTTCTTGCATAGCCGAATTGTAACAGCATGAAACAGATTTCCAGTAAGGGTTATTACGGCTCCCACACTGAACTGCTTCAAAAACAAACTTGGCAAAGACAGGCGCGAATACAATGGGTGCAATTGCCTCTTACTCCGACCAAACACTGCTTTTTGTATGGAGAATTTGAGGTTCGGCTTACTTTCAGAAGGGGTACTTCTTCTTTCTCCATACAAAAAACAAGTAATGGAACGTGATCCGGTTTCCGTAATTAGTCAAATACAAGTATTACGTGAGTAACAAATAAAAGTTTAACCAAATAATAATAATTTCAGACAGCTAGCTAGTACAAGCATGACCAGGACGTAAAACTATTATAGACCAAACCTGGTAATACCAGCAAGGATACATTTTGAGGTTAGAGATGAGGCAGAAGGAAAGTCCTAACTATTTAACGTCCGAGAGAGGGCCGGCGAAATAAAATATGAAAAGACCAATACAAATAAGAAATTGGAATAGGAGGAAACTAAAAAAAATATTATTAAGGGTGACTGCGATCTTTAGTATTTGCAGAACGCACAAGAACAGAAGTGGTTGCATTGATAAAAGCACAGAGGGTTAATTCGAGTAATTTTATGATGCGCCGATAGTATTACAGTGACGCTCAAACTTGACGCGAGAGTATCTCACTGAACCTAAGAGAATACCAAATGTGTTATTTTGATCAAAATTTTACTGCAACTGCGAGGCACCTGCACTTCTTTACTTACGTGAATTAGCCTACAGGTTAAATAGGGTAGCGCAGGTCCGCTCTAAGTGGAATTGCACTGCAGAGGAGCGACGCGGGCAAATATTGTTACAGAACGCACTAACCAGATCCAGCAAGTCCCCTCTCGTTGTCCTCCCAGCAACGCCCTAAGTCTATTCTTTTTATACTAAACTTAAATGTTCTTTTTGCAGCAAAAGGAGTGTGCGGATGGATCGGATGAATCAGATGAACTGTGCAACAAGATGCTGCCAGTCAATCCAGGCGTCACCAATCCGTAAGTCACTTAATAACTCATCAAAAAAAAATCTATTCTATTGATCTTTCACAATAATCGTAAATAAATAAAACTTAGTAACAAAGTAACTGTAGGTAATGTTTATTCGATCACCCGCGATACAGGCTCGTCCTAGTGCGAGGGTCATTAGCAAGCTAATAATTTAAATTATTATGGAATAAATCTAATCTAATCTTATCTCTTATGCCGTAAAAGTTGAGAACGTAGAAATGTGTCCGACCTTTATTCATGTCTAGAAATCGTAAAGCCCTCAGGTAAGTACTAAAGTAGTAAGGCCTCTAACAATTTTTTAATTATCTGTCAGAAAATCCCTCACTAAATGTTGCCAACCGTAATAAAACGTTCATTTTTTTCCACTTTCTGCAGACCACCAGTACAATTTGGAAAATGTGTGCTGCCGCCATACCCAGACCATGGCACATACACAGTGTCCAACGCGCCGTACGCGTCCCCTGGCCAGGTCTTCCAGTCACTGCAACTGACAGTGACTTGCCGGCCAGGGTACGGACTCTCAGGGTCCGATTCTGTCTTCTGTCAAGGTGGAAGTTGGTCACAAGATATTCCAAAATGTATCCGTAAGTATTAAAAACCGTATTCGTTAATGATCATTGAGAAATATCCTTAAAAATGTACTTTTGTTGTGGTATTCCACAAGGAGATATTCTTGGCCCCTTGTTATTGTATTAAAATCACACATTTAGTTCCCTTGTGATGTTAAGTCTCAAAGCTCATTAAATTTTCACTTTGATACCATTTATAATATATCTGTAAAATCTGAAACAGTTTACTTATTCCAACAATCCGCCATTTTCCAGGTCTCTGCAAGCTCGATAAAAATCCGTCTGTTAACTACGCCTGCCTCGTCTACGGAGTCGTGGTAGGCCAGCGCGCCTGCAACGCCTACGAGCCTTCAGGAACAACCGTCAGACCAGAATGTAACAAACCCAACTACTACTCATCCGTGACCCTCCCCAACATGAAGTGCGTCGACGGCAGTTGGGACTACGTCGCCGTCTGCACTCCAGGTTTGATCAAAAACGGGACCAACATCACTATCATCATCAAAGATACTGTCAAAGTGTATATCGATAGTTTCTTATATACTAGTGCTAACACAAACGCAGGCAAAGTTACAGTAGAGGCTAGTACGAAAAAAGGTGTAGAGGATATCAATAAAGTTGATGATAGTACGATCAATCCATTGGATTATGAGATCAGTGAAGATGACTGGCGAATAGGACGTCCTCAGAAAACTAATACTGTTCATAATAATTCTGGGATTAATGTAAATATTTATAACAGTAGTATCGTTGTGAACACCAGTGACAAGATACGTTTTAAGGATATGAACTAACGAAGAGCAATTTGCAAATTTTGAAAATATGTACATATATCTATGCTTAACTTGCCTTTAAATTATAATTATTTATACATCTTACCAACTATTAATTTATTAGAGAATAATAAAAGAAAAAGGGGTAGCTAAGATTTTTTTTAAGTAAATTAGTTTAGTGATGGTAATTTTTTTTTATTGAATTGCTTTCGTCAGTTAGTGAGATTTCCATAATTCTGATTGCCATAATGACTCTGTTGTAGTTTTATGAAGTACCGAGGTATGCTATGAATTTAACTATATCTCTATAAAGTTGAACTTAAAGCAAGAAGTTAGATTAGAAACTAACCAACTGGGAGATTTAATTATAAAATAACTAAAATTAGTTAAAATAGGTGTAGATGAGTTACGCGGTGAAGTGTGTAGAGTAAAGCACTCCGAGACTTAACAAATTTATTTTTGAAACTACTACATCTAACATCAGTTCCTGTTAGCTCGTAAGTAGCAATAATCGTACTCCTTTTAATTTTACGGCTATCATTTTCGTTGTTTTATTGCAACAAAATATTAGAAAAATATTCAAATGTCATAAGGTGCCACCATAAACATAATATTACTAGTGGAATAAGTTAATGGGTGCCACGTGTATGGTCGTGACGTCGGTGAAATTGTGAATATTAAATAGCTACAGCATGAGGATTCTGTTATAAGCGTCATCTCTTGTTATAATAACGATATTTTTTAAACTAAAGATGTCGCACTCGAAACTAATAATGAGATTAATTTGAAATCAACCAAAGAATCAGTCAGTATTGAAGTTATGTACACAAAGGCTATAAATACAGGCTATAAATATAAGCTATTAGATACAGGATGTGATATTCTATATAGTCTATGCACCTGTCCTCTTCTTATTACCTGTATCTGTCATCCTAGTGTGTCTTGTTTTTGTGGCAAATAAATGATTTTTCTTTCTTCTTTCTATATTGGAACGAAAACTTATACTATGGATTCAGTACATGGTTCTGGACAGCTCAGAGAGAGAATTAAGAGTCGTTCTTTTCAAAATACTTTGAAAGAAACAAACAAAGAAAAGAAATAAATTGAAGATTTTGTTCACAGTTTTTATAAGTAGGTAACTAAAAATACTGTGAATAAAAAATAAATAAATCCAGCCCACTGCTGGGCACGGGATTTTTCTCAGAATGAGAAGAGTAAGGCCTTAGTCCACCACGCTGGCCTAGTGCGGGTTGGCGGACTACACATACTCTAGAGAACTTTATGAGGCCCTCTCAGATGCGCAGGTTTCCTCACAATGTTTTCCTTCACCATTAATGCAAGTGATAATCAAATTCTGATTCGAAAAGTCACGCGGGCCAGGATGCGATTGTTTTTGAAAAGATCGACGCCTTTTTCATTATTTATCTTAGCGGTCCAGCTATCGTTTACTGGCAACCTTTATATTTCCAGTATAGACTGACTTCGCATTGTATAGCCTTTCCGTGCATGAGAGGTCAGCTTATACTGAAATTTTATAGCTTGATACGTAGCCGTGCGTACAAAATACAAATAGATATAATGTTTTATAAATAATAACTATTAACTAATGACTAGAAATAATAAGGATAACTAATAAATCGCACCGAATGAAGCTGTTTTAGGATTGAACTTGACTCGGGTAAGATCGTTTAAATCATAAATTTTAGAAGAGATATGAAGGTACCAATGTGTTGATGATACTCATGATAATGATAACTAGGGTAGCGCTGGTCCGCCATAAGTGGAACTGCACTGCAAAGGAGCAACGCGGGCAAATAATGTTTATATAAAACCGTAGGTATGAGATAGAACGCACTAATCAGATCCAGCAAGTCCCATCTTGTTGTCTCCCTAGCAACGCCCTAAGTCGACGTCCGAGTCCCACTATGGGGCGCCATGAGCCGTGTGGTTGTCTGACTGGAGGCCTCTGGGGGCCTAAAAAGGCCACATTGAGCAATTTTATTACTCTAATGATCTGCTTAGTAACTGTCAAACAGATGATTACTGAATATGAACCTTATGAGGATGATATTAGGAGTCGTCAATTAAGTAGATATTTTGACATTCGTAATATGAATCATATTATGATTCATCTAAAGCGGCCTTTTTAGCCCCCCTGATCTCGCCGCTTGACCGAATAAACAAAGAAGGCTCACAAAAAAATTATCAGCCTATTCAACTTTTACGCAGCAGTTTTTGACGTGTATTAAGTTGGTTAACAAACCAAAGAGTGGCGCGCGATTGGAACTCTTTTTTCGTTTTGGAACTCTTTCGGCTCGGACACTTTTGAGCGCCGATCCAATGTCCATTGTAATAGTAGGTCAATGGTTTCAATAGTAAAAGAAAATGACAGATGCGTTTAGTCTAGTATAGTACTGTCAAAATGTTATTCGACTCCAATGACACATAGTTTAGTTATAGTCCTCGCGTAACTAGTTGGCCGCGCCTTAGGTACAGGGATGAGAGCGGCAGGGTTCCCTATTGTTGACGGCGCCATACTGAGTAATGACAGCAAACGCCTCCGCCCCTCCGTCCCACCGCTCACATACCTAAGGCGCGGCCAACTAGTTCCGCGTGAACTATACTCAAGTATCTTAGCAAAAGAATTATCTTTACAGTACTTACTGGGTAGATCTGAGGACACATTACATAAAATTCATTTTCTTCTTTTGAATTCCTTTGCCTGCGTTTTCTTGGCCACCTACATATTATGTATTTATTATTGTTATTAAGTACATACATTCCATTATAATTTAAGGTTATAGAGTACAATCACATGTTAATAGGATGGACATAGTCTACTTATATTTGTTATTTTCTTTTTATTATTGCAATAAAATAATGAATATTTCAATTATGTTGTTTAATTCTCCTCATCCACCATCCTATTAACATTACCTTGTATTTAATAAAAATATTTATCCATTGCGTAGATTACCTAGCGCCCCAAATGTCTAATAAAGTTGACATTTGCAAACGTCAACAAACTGTCAAAATGCTGTCAAATTAATTTGAAAATACCATCGATGTCTAGAGAATAGGTACTGGAAATGGACACTGACTAAATTACCATATTTTACAGTGTCCATTAACAGTTTTAAAAGAAATTACAGTCTGCTTATGCAATAATTATGTACATGTCAAACGTCGAAAAATAATAAAAATCTTGTTATTACTTAATTATGTACTTATCACCATTTTTAACATAGGAAGATTTTTTATGTAGTCTACTGAAGAAAGAAGCATCAATTCCAGGAAAATGGTCACACAGCAATAATTTATAGGTGTTCAATGTCAGTGACATGTACTTAAAGACTACAGTATTTGGAATATTCTATCTGTTATATCGAGGCGAAGTTTTTTTTTTTTTTTACATATAAACAACTGCATGATATCACGATCGGACAACAGCGAGGTCATTTTTTATGCTCCACGTATTACTATGACCTTAGAAAACGACTAGGTATAAAGACTTGCATACAAAAACTGAAGGCAAGGTCGGTGCAGTGGCAAACAAAACAATTATCAATCTTGCAGCGAATTAGCGTAGAATTTTAGAATAATAACCCATAGAAGCCTAGTATGTGGACGCAAAGCGAGGCAAATGAAACTTAGTCATAAATGGCTTATTTGATGTAAAAAAACTCCCGACTCCAACTAAAAAAAGAGTTGTAACTTTTGAACAGCTGAATAGATTTTCATAAAACATAGCTAAGATTATACCCGATTATACTAGCTTTCGATTCTAAAAACTTCATTGAAATCGGTCCTTCCGTTTTGGAGCTACGATGCCACAGACAGATACATAGATACACATTACAAACTTGTAACACCTCTCTTTTTTTGTCGGGGGTTAAAAAAACGCAATTATGTGTGCATATTGGCAGCCATTTATCGCATGCCGCTTACGCACACATATTTACGTGTGTTGCCTTGTTTTTTAATGGGGAGCGTGTATGAGATTATCTCTCTATGTGTATTCTAAGCGTAGAATTAATATAATTCACACCTCAGAACAACAGAATACTCACAGAATACTTCCTTTTTGTGTTCTTTGATACACATTAAAACCTTTGCGCAATACATAGTAAAGTATGACGTTATCACCGCAAGGCTACACGGCAAAATGGGGAGGGAGAAAAATCGGAGACAAAACCATCTCTTTACCGTTTTCTCTCTCGATTTTCCTTATTTCTTCTGTCAAGGAGACAAAAGGTGGAGTAAACGGGTTTGGCGAAAGAAAAGTAAGGGACAAAACTATCTCTTTACCGTTTTGCTCTATGGATTTTACGTTTTGTATTCCGTCCGGAGACAAAGGGTGGAGAAAAAAGTCAGGGACAAAACCATCTTTTTCCCGTTTTCTCATGTCAGTCGTGCTAACTCCTGAGACGAATAAATTGGAAACGGATTAAATTCACCACTAACTATCTTTTAGAGATAAAAATATTTTTATCCCTTATCGCCATTCTATCAAAGGGGAGATTTTCTTTCGTCTTCTGTCAAGGAGACAAAGTGTGGAGAAAACGGGTTTGTGCACCCGCCATGCGAGCCCTCCTAATATAATTATTTCCCTTTTACGATATCCACGCACAGGTAGAATGATTTTCTCGTCTCGTCTCTTCAGTATACCAATACTCTTTTTCATCTCCAGAATGTGGTCGAGTGACTCCAGACGGCGTGGACCTAATTATTGATGGCCGGCGCGCCAAGCGAGGTGAGCTGCCCTGGTTCGTGGGCATCTACCGAAAAACCACGAGACCTTACGAACAGATCTGTGGAGGGTCTCTCGTCACCAATAAGGTTGTTATATCTGGTAAGTTAATCATTCATACTAAGATGCGCAAGAGTGGGGGAAGTGGCGACACATCTTGAAGGGTCCTATGCACCAGTGGGGTGCCTTTATAATAATAATAATAATAAATTCTTTATTTGCCTGAAATATGGTATTTTTACAGAGCTTATAATAATTATAATAGTTCTTCATATTTCGCCTACTTCAGCATGCAAAAACATTGTCAGTTAGTGAAATTTACAATAATAACAAAAATCATAAAAAATTATTCAATTAATTGATATAGATTACTAAGAGGATGTTAAATATTAAGCATGGAATTTTGGATGTCAACAACTAAGAAAAAGAGACACCGTTAATAGCCTAGCAGTTGAACGCTTGCCTTCCATGACAGGAGAGTCAGTTAGATCCCGAGTTCGGATTCATGCATGTGCAGTGCGGTTCAGAATTTGACTGAAAGTGAAGAAAATATGGTGAGGAAACCTGCACACCTGAGATATAGTACGATATAGTACGCCACAAGTGAACTGGGGTCCTTAAAAGGCCACATTTGGCATGGCATCAAACAGATGATTGCTGAATATGAGCCTTACGCGCATGATATTAAGAGTCATTAAATAAGTGGATATTTTGACATTTGTAATATGAATCATAATAAGATTCATTTAAAGCGGCCTTTTTAGACCCCCTGGTGAACTAACAGATGCCTTAAACATAAACTTGCTTGGCTTCTGCTGGTTAATCTGTCGCATATAATATGCGCGCTGAAGGGTTTCGGCTGTGGCGTCGTCCCGCCTCATACATCACCCTCGCCTTGTCGCGTACCTACCTACTATAGGTTGAAAAAGTTTCAGCGTAGACCCACAGCCAGTAGTGGGACGGTCATCGGGTGCATTATTATACATACCTAATAATAATTGATATAATAGACTTGGCTCGCGAGGTTGTCGATATATGGGACGTGGAGTCAGCAATCATTGTGCCGATAGTCGTAACGGCTAATGGCTTAATGGCCAAGAGTCTCGACCAACACCTCGAGAGACTCTCGCTAGGTGGCTGGATCAAGTGCCTGATTCAGAAAGCAGTACTCCTTGACACTGCGCGCATTAATTATTGTTAGGAGGTTTCTCTCTCTAGAGCCCTGACCACCGATAGTGTGCACGACAAACCATCAAACCCGGGACACGATTGAGCCCAACTAATGTGATTATAGTGCTAAGTTAATATATCAATGTTTAAGTAGTATATAAATGTGTTAATGTTGTTATTTAAGTCTGATTATATACTCTTTTAGTAACACCAATGATGTATGATTGTATTTGAACTGTTCTACACCTTTGTTAACCTTTTATGTATACCTATGTGAGTAAATGTACTTAGACTATGTACATAGGATAGTACATAACAATAATAGAGCTGCAATAGTACATAGATGTGCCTCCTGCGCCGCTCGGGCGAGTAATGGTAGCTCTGCGGGAAAACGCGTGGTTATATTTATAACCTCGGTACGCGGCAGATAAGGAACAATGCCGTTACCACGCGTTATCCCGCAGTAACCGAGCGATGCAGGGGGACAATCTGCACATGACACAACTTTTAATAATTGTTAAATTAGGTCATGTGCAGGTGTAGAGTCATTATTAGCCAAAAGTGGCTCGGTAAGGGCTGGACCAATCCTGAGCATGTACGCGAGTTTGCTTTGGACCGCTGGCCAGCTCTTTCCGAGCCGACTATAAATATAGGAACAATAGAAATGATTATTCAGTGTCTTCTTGTTCGCAATACTATGACGTAATGTCTTATTGACCGAAAAAGTATCTTCTTTTATTAATTAATTGTTTGATTGTTTACCTGTGTACTTTAATCTCTGTGTAATAATAAATAATGTGTCAAGAGTATAAATCGGTGTGATAAACAAGTCCGTGTCGTTTAACTTATCCTGAGTTCCCGATAGAACCGTTACGTCTCCGAGTGGAGAACCAGCTCTGCTGAGTATCTCTAACATTGGTCCTTCGCGAGCCGAATCTTCAGAAAATGGTGGTCACACGGAGCCGCAGCGGAGACTCAGGACAGGAACAGGCCCAGCAAAATCCTTCGGTGGCCGTCAGACCGGGGTCTAGCGAACCAGCCCCGGCGTCTGGCACGAGTCAGGCCACTGAAACGGATACGGTTAGCGGGTCAGAAGGAACGACCGGCACCGGTGCAACTCAGACTACGAGTGACACCACAGAGAGAGACGATGCCGAGGCTACCAGCTCGCATAAAACGCTGAAGCCCGGCAGCATCCGGTCACGCCGCACCACAGCCTCTAAGAAGAAGCTTCTGACAGAGCTCGAAGCTAGAGAGCGGCTAGCCGAGATGAAGGTGAAACAGGCACAGGCAGAACAAGAGCTACAAGAGCTCCGCCTGCGACGAATAAGAGCAGAAGCGGACTCCAGTGAAGAAGATGACCAAGAAGACCTCACCTCCGTACGAATAGGGACGTGGCTAGCGCGAACGGCGCCGCCACCGGAGGGCGAAGCCCCACCGCCGCCCCAGGACGCTGGCGGCGGGAGGCCTACGGCTGAGTCAACGAAGACTAACGTCGTCGAAAGTGTATATCCAGTGAATACGTTGAATACAGTGAATATGGTGCATACGGAAAATGAAAATGCAGTAAATAATAAGATGATCGACGTGAGTACGCTCGCTGCGGCGCTGGCGCAGGCCACGCGCAGCACGCGCGAGCCGCCTAAGTATATACAGCAGCTGCCATTCTTCGATGGAAAGCCCGGTGAGTGGATATCTTATAAGGCCGCGTATCGTGACTCACACATTTATTTTTCTAAAATAGAAAATGTTGCTAGGATTAGGATGAGTGTAAAAGGTGCTGCCAAAGAGGCGGCCGGCTGCCTGCTTTTCAGTCAGCCCGATCCCGAAGTCGTCATAAACGCATTAGAGAGACGTTTTGGTAGACCTGAATCCCTAATACTAGCAGAATTAGATAAAATAAAGTTGTTACCTAGATTAAATGATAATCCTAGGGATATATGTATATTCGCGAGTCGTATAGCGAACACGGTGGGTACGGTAGAGGCGTTAAAACGTGTGCATTATCTACATAGCCCCGAGATGTCAAGAGTTATAGTAGAAAAGTTAACGCCTATACTTAGAAATAAATGGTATGATTACGCCGCGAATAAAAAGGGTGAAGATATACCCGAACTTAAACGACTGTCTACCTTTTTGAACGACGAGGCGGACAAGTGCGGCGCGTACGCGCAGCCAGAGCGCAATTACGACGAACCCAGCGGGGTACGGCAGCGGCGCAAGACAGAGCGCACGTTTAATGTGCACAGGGAAGCGGCGACACAAAGTGAGCGTTGTCCGGCGTGCAGACAATATGGGCACAAGCTACCCGACTGTGCTAAATTTAAACAGATGTCAGTAGAGTCTCGCTGGGAAATTGCTAAAACTAGTAACTTGTGTTTTAAATGTTTAATAAATAAACATAGGCGATATTTATGTAAGGCGCCCACATGTAATGTAAATGAATGCAAAATGAATCACCACAAGTTGCTACATCAGGAGCGGAAAATACAGGAGCCACTCAACGTCGCGACGTCTGTATCGACACATGAATCTGTGACGTCAGCGAGAGAGATAGTGACGGCGACCACCCCCCTCCAACGCCGAGCTTATCTGAAAATAGTGCCAGTAACACTTAGCGGACCGCATGCGACTATAGATACGTACGCTCTATTAGACGACGGTAGCACGGTAACACTATTAGATGCATCGATAGCCGACGTTCTAGGTGCAGACGGCCCAACCCAGGCTATGTGGATACAGGGCATCGGCGCAGAAGTCAAACACGAGCGCAGCCGAATGGTCAACTTATATGTGCGAGGCAAACATCAGTCCGACATATTTAAAATAGATGCGGCGCGCACAGTAGACAGACTCGAGATCACGTCACAAACAATAACAACCGAGAACATAGAAAGCTGCGAACATCTGAAAGATATAAGAGATGTGCTAATATATGAACACGCGCGGCCTATGATTCTGATCGGTCAGGACAACTGGCATTTGTTAATGTCTCAAGACACACGCGTCGGACAGCGAGATCAACCTGTAGCATCGTACACTAAACTAGGCTGGGTACTACATGGCTGCCAGTATTCAGCCAACAGAGTTATGACAGTGTTCTGTGGCCATATTAAAACTAAAGACCACGATGATTCAATAGAAGCGCAGATGAAGAATTTCTTCAAATTAGAATCATTAGGAATTGAACCTAGAACGCCTAAAGACGATCCTCAACAGAGAGCACTGCAGATATTGGAGCAGACAAGTCGCAGGTTACCTAATGGAAGCTTCGAAACGGGACTACTATGGAAGCAGGATGAACCTAGGATACCTAACAACTATCTAGGTGCCCTAAAAAGGCTAGATAATCTAGAAAAACGCCTAGACCGAGATCCTGACTTAAAAGTGAAATATGTAGAACGTTTAGATAACCTTTTCACTTCGGGGTATGCAGAGAAGGCGGACAGTACACCAACAAAGGACAAGACTTGGTATTTACCTCACTTTCCAGTGGTTAACCCATCTAAACCACATAAACCGCCACGTCTAGTGCACGACGCCGCAGCAAGAACAGCGGGTCTGTGCCTAAACGATCTACTTCTCTCTGGACCCGACCTGTTACAATCACTGCCCGGAGTATTGATGCGTTTCCGACAAGACAAGATAGCCGTGTCAGCCGACATCAAGGAAATGTTCATGAGGATTAAAATAAGGCAAAAAGATCGCGACGCGCTTAGGTTTTTATGGCGAGGAGACCGGCGGGAGGGAACGCCGGAAGAATATCGCATGACATCAGTTATCTTCGGTGCGACGTCGTCCCCATGTACAGCGTTGTACATAAAGGATCGCAACGCTAACGACTACGCCGACAGGTACCCAGCAGCGGTGTCAGCTATCAAACATAACCATTATATGGATGATTACCTTCAGAGCTTTCCCAGTGAAACAGAAGCTGAAAAGGTAATCGAGCAAGTCGATTATGTGCACAGTCAAGCTAATTTTCACCTGTGCGGATGGACATCGAACAACATGAACATCCTGAATGCCAGCGCAGCGCCTATCCGCGACACAAAAGTACTAGGCGGTAACGATGAAGAGAAGGCCTTGGGACTGCGTTGGAACACAAAAGATGACTGTTTTACATTTAGGATAAATAGTAACAAAACGCCTGACGAGTTACTAAGAAACACGCGCCTACCGACCAAACGTGAGGCGCTGAGCATTATCATGGCCATTTTTGACCCACTAGGATTGATATCACCTATCACTATCCCAGCCAAAAGGATACTGCAACACACGTGGCGATATAAAACCGAGTGGGACAAGCCACTACCTGAAGAACTACAACCGCAATGGAAACAATGGATGGAGTCGCTACGCAATATAGAGAAATTACGAATACCACGCTGTTACGATTATGGAGACGTCACCGCTCGCGAACTACATACGTTCGTGGACGCGAGCGAGGAGGCCTACGCAGCGGCGGTATATTGGCGAACAGAGCGACCGGATGGTACCATTCATGTAGCATTAGCAGCGGCTAAGAGTAGGGTGGCACCTCTGAAACCCATATCAGTGCCGAGGCTGGAACTTCAAGCGGCCTTGTTGGGAGCGCGACTCACAAGAACTGTCGCCCTCGAGCACGACTATGCGGTCGGAGACGAAACATACTGGAGCGACTCAACAACAGCGCTGGCGTGGATAAGGGCAGAGCCACGTACGTTCAAAACGTTCGTCGCCCATCGCATAGCCGAGATCGAGGAGCTCACTAAAAAGAACCAATGGCGATGGCTCCCTTCGCGTCACAACGTAGCTGATGACGCCACACGCGCTACACCCGATAATTTTGGATCGGATCACAGATGGTACCGCGGCCCGGAGTACCTGTACAAGGACCGGAGCGAGTGGCCAAAGGAAAAGTCAACAGCCGCGGCACGAGATACGGGAGAAGAGCGAGTAAAATGTAACGTACAAACAGCTCAAAACTCAAACGGTCATCTGCCGGACATAACGCGCTTTTCAAAATGGACAAGGTTAATAAGAACGACAGCGCGTGTCCTTCAATTTGTAAACAACTGTAGAAAAAATAAACAAACAGTAGAGTACAAGCGCACTAAGAAAAACGCGGATAAAGACCCAACGTGGGTGAAAATTAAGAAGAAACCCGTAGACGAGATAAAAAAGCCGAGCAGTGAACAAAATAAAACCAAATGTGTACCTCTGCCGGCCGAGTATACACTAAAAGCTGAACAACTATGGATAAAATGCGCGCAAAAAGATAGCTTTGTCAAGGAAATAAGCGCCATAAAATCCAACGTAGCGCCGCCGAGCGATAGCAAGCTAACCGCGCTAAGTATATACCTAGATAACGAAGGGACTCTACGTCTACGAGGTCGCGTAACAGCCGCCAAAGGAATAGGCGAAGAAACAAAAAATCCGCGTATACTTGACGGTGGGCACAAGTACACGAGAATGTACATAAGCTATGTACACGAAAGTCTGCACCACGGAGGCACGGAAATAACGGTGAACGAGTTAAGACAGCGGCTGTGGATAGTTAGACTACGCCCGTCCGTTAAAGACGCGATAAAAAACTGCTTACCGTGTAGATTGCGAAAGGCGAAGCCAGCCAACCCCTCCACCGGCAATTTACCGTACCCCCGATTAGCTTATAACGAACGACCTTTCACTTTTACGGGACTCGATTATTTCGGACCAATGTCCATAACAGTAGGTAGACATAAAGAAAAGAGGTATGGGGCGCTATTTACTTGCTTAACTTGTAGGGCTGTACATATTGAGGTAGCACAATCACTGAGTGCGGACTCAGCCATTGCCGCACTCAGGCGATTTATAGCTAGAAGGGGTTGTCCAAAAGAAATATGGAGCGACAACGCTACTTGCTTTAAAGCGGCCGATAGGGAGTTAGGTGAGAGCGCCTTAAGCGCATTAGAGTGTGATTCCGATGCGCGGTCCATAAGATGGAGATACATACCTCCCGCATCGCCATTCATGGGCGGAGCATGGGAGAGGATGGTGAGAGCAGTAAAGGAGGCGCTTCACATAACATTAAAGGAGGTTCACCCTACAGAAGAAACACTCTATACTTTGTTAGTAGAAGTGGAGAATACCGTCAACTCAAGACCGTTGACGCATGTAACTGTGGCACCAGACGAACCTGAAGCCCTCACGCCGAATCATATTTTGATCGGCCCCAACTCTCACGTGCCATCACCGGGCACATTCACCAGTGAAGACCTAACAGCTCGCCAGCAGTGGCGGCGCGCACAAGCCCTCGCCGACGTCTTATGGCGACGATGGGTGCGCGAGTACCTGCCGCTACTGCAAAACCGGCGGGAGCCCCACGGGAGCGGTGTACCACCCAAGGTCGGCGACGTAGTCGTGATCTGCGACTCTAACCTCCCGCGCAATACCTGGCCCAAGGGACGCATAATCAAGGTGCTCCCGGGCGCGGACGGTGAGGTTAGGGTGGTCGACGTAGTCACCAAGGGTGGCCACATCCTGCGGAGGCCTACCAAGCGTGTCGTCGTGCTACCCACCGAGTCGCCTGAAGGCGACGGCGGGAGATGTGTGCACGACAAACCATCAAACCCGGGACACGATTGAGCCCAACTAATGTGATTATAGTGCTAAGTTAATATATCAATGTTTAAGTAGTATATAAATGTGTTAATGTTGTTATTTAAGTCTGATTATATACTCTTTTAGTAACACCAATGATGTATGATTGTATTTGAACTGTTCTACACCTTTGTTAACCTTTTATGTATACCTATGTGAGTAAATGTACTTAGACTATGTACATAGGATAGTACATAACAATAATAGAGCTGCAATAGTACATAGATGTGCCTCCTGCGCCGCTCGGGCGAGTAATGGTAGCTCTGCGGGAAAACGCGTGGTTATATTTATAACCTCGGTACGCGGCAGATAAGGAACAATGCCGTTACCACGCGTTATCCCGCAGTGACCGAGCGATGCAGGGGGACAATCTGCACATGACACAACTTTTAATAATTGTTAAATTAGGTCATGTGCAGGTGTAGAGTCATTATTAGCCAAAAGTGGCTCGGTAAGGGCTGGACCAATCCTGAGCATGTACGCGAGTTTGCTTTGGACCGCTGGCCAGCTCTTTCCGAGCCGACTATAAATATAGGAACAATAGAAATGATTATTCAGTGTCTTCTTGTTCGCAATACTATGACGTAATGTCTTATTGACCGAAAAAGTATCTTCTTTTATTAATTAATTGTTTGATTGTTTACCTGTGTACTTTAATCTCTGTGTAATAATAAATAATGTGTCAAGAGTATAAATCGGTGTGATAAACAAGTCCGTGTCGTTTAACTTATCCTGAGTTCCCGATAGAACCGTTACGTCTCCGAGTGGAGAACCAGCTCTGCTGAGTATCTCTAACAGATAGCTTGGACCCTGTTCCCGGTGCCGGTGGCCTACTACTTTTTATATTTTAAAATGTTTTTTGTTTTTTTTTTATTTAATTGTAAAACTATTTAAAAATATCAAGAAGTATGTAAAAAATAATAATAAAGGAATTGATATAATGATGGATCTAATCCCTTCCTTTGTTTTCGCATTTCTTTCTGAATGTTTGTTACAGTTACTGATAGGGCGCTTTCAATTTAGACGTTTCGTGTCGGACCGCTGCCGCACGTTTACCGTGCCGCTGGTTATAACCCGCTGCCGGGCCGCTGCAGTACGGTAGCAGTCCGATACCAAACGCCTAAATTGAAAGCGAATCTGACTGCCGTGCGTTTGTATGCTAGTGATGTTTTAGATATATTTGACAGCAGTTAAGCCATGGACTCTGACGAAGAAACATTACTGTTAGTGCTCTTGTTGAAAAACATCAAACAGAAACAAAAACGACGCCCCCGTAAAACAGCGTATCCGATGTTTTCGTTAACATGTAATTTTGGTGATTTCCCTAATCTTTACCCTAGATTAAAACAATATCCAAGCAATTTTTTAATTACCTAAGAATGTCTAGAGAATGTTTATACGAATTACTTGAATTAGTTTAAATTTTAAATTCGTCCACGTTTATAATATCATCCATTTTGAGCAAATAAATAAATGAAAATTCGATGAAATTAGCTCTCACGTCTAATCACCGCACTATTCAACAGCGAAATGAACACGTGGAGTTTGCGACATCGCCGTCCTGTTGTCGAGCATTCGCGGTACCGACGCCGTACTGTTGCCGCACCGCGCGCTTTGTATGAAAACAAACGACCGTCCGTGCGCAATTCGACAAACGCACCGCTTCGGCACCGCAGCGGTCCGACACGAAACGTCTAAATTGAAAGCGCCCTTAGCCTGTATCATCTCACTGCTGGGCAAAGGCCTCCCCCTTGATTTCCATGCTGTTCTATCCTGTGCCAGTGATGACCAGTCCTTGCTGAATGTGTCTAGTTCGTCCCGCCATCTCTTTCGCGGTCTGCCGCATCGCCGCTGTTTGTTATATTATATTATTATCTTTTAGTAAAATAATATCTGTTCCAGCTGCCCACTGCTTCTGGGACGACCTTACCAAGCTGCAGCCCGCGTCCCACTACGCGGTGACCGTCGGCAAGATATACCGACCGTATAACAATGATGTAGAAAAGAACGCCGCCCAGAAGTCTGATGTGAGTACCTACTTATCTGGTAAAGAACAGAGGGGCCAAATGAAAGAAAGAAAAAGTATTCATTTGACACAGCACAAAAAATACTTTAAAAATAACATAACAGAAAAATAAAACATGTAAAACAAAAATAAAAATATTTATCTAAAATAAAATGAATTGTATGTCGCAGCTGAGGCTTCCGCTCAGCATATGCCATATCAACATATAATTATGTCAGCATAGACCTGCCTTCGCTAGGTCTGTGCCCTAGTGTAAGTTTCTTTTGACAATTGTTAAAAGTTAATAACAACTTTCAAAGAACTTTGTAAAACAAAAGAATTATCGAAGCAATTGTCTAGGAATCCGATATTTTCAGCTATAAATTGCGAATCTATAACTTCCGTGTCAACATTAGCCATCGTATAAATCACAAACTATATAGGGATGGTATAAATATAGGTAGGTAATAGGCGTAGTTAGGCAAATTAATAAATTCATATGTGGACAATTTAGATTTTACACATCGACTGCGTTCGGCTCGTAGCGGGCGTATCGGATTCGGAGCGCCGAATGCGGCCGATGATGCGTAAAATATAAACCGCACCTAAGTTCTTCATTGCCGTCCCACGGCAAGTGACAAAAAACCGATCAATTTTACTTTTTCATAATACTAGTATTAATAATAATTTATAATAGTATTAATAATGTATTGTGTTAATTATAGGACAAACCTATTGTAAAAAAATCATCGATATCGGTTCTTACTGATTTATTAGTAAACTTAAATATGTACACAGCCTAATTATTATTAATTATGTATAAAAACATTAAATAAAAATACAAATATAAAACTGAGCACCTAGGCTGTGAAAGTACTCCTCATCGCTGTCAATTGGTAGCGTGCAGGAAACTGGCAGCATTGCCACGTTGAATGGCAATGCTTAATCTTTGATCAAAGAATAGGCCAGCCCTCGGGTCACGCGTAGCGTCGATCAATCGTATATAATGTAGGCACTTATATATAATATGGAGTAAATCAATTTCCCCATTTTTCATTAGGTCAAAGAAATCAAGATTCCATCCCGGTTCCAGGGCGCTGCCGCTAACTTCCAGGATGACATAGCAATACTTATTGTACAGACCGCTTTTGTTTACGAGACATTTGTGAGGCCTGTCTGCTTGGACTTCGATGTCAACTTCGACAGGAGGCAGCTGCAGCAGGACAAGCAGGGGAAGGTAAAAGGGAATCTATATCGTCAGTGGAAAGCCAAAACTACTGAAGCGCCAATTCGTTGCCAAACTAACTTAAACTTTACAGAGGCACATTTTAAAGTTTAAGTTAGTTTGGCAACGAATTGGCGCTTTAGTAGTTTTGGCTTTCCACTGTTGATGAACTTTGTACCCCTTTTTAAGCATTTTGTGTGCACGAAGGAATGTGAGATTTGCATAGATAAGGTTTATTTATTTATTTATTTATACTTTATTCACTATGCACAGAGGCGTACTTAATGCCTTAGGCATTTTCTATCAGTCAACCTAAGGGTGATGCAGAGAAAAGACCATCCTTTTTTCTTTGTGCACGGACAAGATAATCATAGGTTTATATGGAGAAGAAGTGCAGAAAGCAAAAATTTATACATATCTAATATGTGGTCGAATGTCGACCACTAGGCGACCACTAGTATAATATCTTCATTTCATGTAAACCAGGTACAGGAATGTGGAGACTAGATGCGCGGTTCTAAATAGTAGGTCCTATGGAGAAGAACCGGCAAGAAATTCCATGGAAAACATAAATTTAGAATATTTTCGCTTCCATCCTAAATCTATGATGGAAACACTTAAAATAATTTTCATATTTTAAGGGCGGCAAAGAGGGACAAAGTTTATTTATTTATTTACGTATTATAATAAGTAGCAACTCAGAAAGTTCGAATATTAAAAGGATTTTTGTAAGGCGGTTTTCTATGTTTGTAACTGTACCCACGAATGCCAACAATACAGAAGGAATCCTAATGATAGGCAACGATTTTTATCTGTTTCTCCAATTTGTCACCCAATTGAGCTTGTCTGGCTTCAGCTTCACGTATTACACATGAATTAATATGATAATTCATCATCATTCATCATCTTTGACAGCCTGTTTCTACCCACTGCTGAGTATAGGCCTCCTCCTTTTCATGTCATGTTTCCCTGGTCTGTGCTAATCGCATCCAGGTCTTTCCCGCGATTCTTTGCAGGTCATCTGTCCATCTGACTACCGGTTTTCCAACACTTCTTCTACCGTCTATCGATAGCCAATTAATTATGGTAATTACTAAGTTAAATTAACTTTTCCCTCAGGTGGCTGGCTTCGGTTTGACAGCTGAGAACGGCAACGCCTCGCAAGTTCTAAAGGTGGTCGAACTGCCGTACGTGAACATCGAACAGTGCATCAACACTTCGCCGCCTGGATTCAGAGAGTACATCACTAGTGATAAGATATGCGCGGGGTTTAACAATGGTGAGTCAATCCAAAGGTTTATAGAAAGAAAGAAAGAAAAATCATTTATTTGGACTAGACATCAGACAAGATAGTGCACAAACATAAAAAAGCAAAAAGTAACAATAAAAACAACGTACTGTCGGAATGCCAGTACCAAATGGGTTTCCAACTGAGCATTTGCTGGGCATACGAACACCCAGCGCTGATTTTCAGTTGGCACCCCTGCAGTGACACACGGACGGAGGAAACAAATATTCATATACATAAATATAAATATAGTAAATACTTAGAAAATACGATACTATTATAGTTGTCGCTCCATTAAGCGTTCGTTCATTCTCGGCATTAGCCGAAAATTGGCGAAAAATTTTGGGAGAATATCGGCCGCGGCCGAGACTACGCAGGACTCGGACATTGTCGATCGTTCTTCTGGTTCTTCTAAACTAATATTATAAAGAGAAAAAATTAGATTTTTTGTATGTTTGTTTGTTTGTAATGGATAAACTCGAAAACGACTGGACCGATTTTAAATATTCTTTCACCAGCAGAATGCTACATTATCAGTGAGTAACATAGGCTATAATTTATAAAGATATCTCGCGGGCGAAGCCGCTGGCGGAAGCTAGTAGCTTATAAATAAATAATATAACATTGCTCAATTTTGATTCTGAGTTAGGTAACCTAATCAAATATTTTTTACAAAACTGATGACATTTTGTGGTATTTTCTCGTTTTTTTTTTATTAATTTTTCGGTCTCGGTCTCTATCATGGCCGAGATAAAAATAATTGTCTCAGTCGGACCCTAAATACTATAATTACTAAACAACACTAAACAAAGTTGCCATATTAAAACGGTTACCCTTATTTCCAGGTACGGCACTATGCAGAGGCGACAGCGGTGGTGGACTAGCGTTTCCCGAAAACGAACGCGGCACAGACCGTTTCTACCTGAGGGGCATCGTGTCCACTGCCCCGAACAACGAAAATCTCTGCAATGCTAACACATTGACTACATTCACACAGATAATTAAACATGAACACTTTATTAAGGAATATCTTTAGAGTTATTTCTTAATCATTCTGTAGATATAACACTAAATAAGTTTACATTAATGAAAGTGATAGAGATGTCGATTCTGTTGCGCATTTTGACTCGCTTACTACGAACTCTAATAGCAGGGCAGGAATTGAACTGTCCAGACATTTCTAGTATGAGCTGACCTCGCACTGTTTAGGTTTTTCGTACAATGACAGGTCAGCTTATACTGGAAAAATCTGGGCAGCTCAATTTCTGCCCTGCTACAAGAGCTCGTAGTAAGCCCCTGGGCTAAACTAAGGGTGGTAGGAAGTCACTTTCTGTTTCAAAGAAAAAAGAAACTCACAAAATGCATTAGGTCTAGTTTAGAACGGTCAAAATGCGGAACAGAATCGACACCAATGAGTTCATGGTTTTGAAAAATTGTAAGTAGGTACCTAATGGATTGTTTGTTCATTGTGTAAAAGAATTTTTTTGATAAAAGCTTTTCCATTATGATGAACGTGTGTATTTTTATTTTTATTACCTACTAGAGAATAAACTACATTTTAATAAGTAGGCTTAAGATACCAGCAAGCACCATTATAATTAAAATATAAATGACCTCTTTAATCTCATTATAGAACCCGCGGCAATAATTATAGTTCCTTAGAGATCTTTTAGAGATAGATCAATTATATTGTAATAAAGAGGTCAGTGTTGCAGTACATAGGAATGGTAATATTTTTTTACCCTGGCGAGTATCTGTGGTTTTTGATTGACAGATCATGCGTGACTTTTGCTCAGATTCAAGTGATGTGCCATACTTGGTTACATAAATAATAGCCCAAGACTTTTTCGGTTTAAGGAAACGTCAAAATTATTTTGTGGAATAACCTTCTAATCATTACCATATTACCCAGAACCATCTTTCTACAAAAACCGCAATGAAATCTTCGTATCTACGATAAAATATTATGCAGCAACAGCATGGCGCATGCCACCGTTTGTGACATGAGGATCAGCTTAATACAAACGGTCACAAGATTATTATATTATAACATGAAACATAATAAACGCACTACCTCATATACACTAATAGAATATTGTTTAAAAGTTTATTATAGTAACTGAAGTTTAGGATTTTTTAAGCTATTATTTTAATGGAAATTGGCATAAGCCTAGCATTTCTTACTGCATTTAAAATTGACTCATACTGCCTTGTAATAAGATCTAATTTTCTTTGACTCAATCAAACCTTGCGCAAAGTTCATAATTTTTGAAGAAATACCTATACCTATTAATTATTATAAGTCTGAAATCGATTCAGCTGCCAATTTTTAACAAACTACTTTCAAGGGGTGGTTTCAGGGGTGGGGGTGTACTATGTTACATATTATTTTTAAATTGTTTAGGTACAATCAGAACCATGAAGCACGCAAAAATATACTAGGTATTAGTTATTTTTTAGCAGTATTTGTATTAGTAACAATTGTTGCACATCACTATTTCAGTGACGGATGCCTGTCAAGTGTCAAGTCAATGTCAAATTCAACATATTTCTATTGTGGGAGATTGTGTAAATATCAATTGCAAATCTCAATTTTCGCAATATAAATAAATTGTTTTTAAATGGAAATGTAAGAATCATCAAAGAAAAATGGAGGAAAATAGAGTAGAAACAAACATCGAGAATAAACGCAGGTTTCTAACGAGGAAACTTCTCAAAGGCTGCACTATTGCTGTTATTGGTAACTTTTGATATTTTACGCTATATTTTATAGATTTAATGCATATTATATAAAGAATTATGTCTGGTCTCTAACTTACAAACGTAAATTACGTAAAATTAAACATAATTATCTCTAAAAATGTTGTTTTAGCATTTATATTCTGAATTTTGCTATTCAATCAGATAGTATTTACAAAAGTAAAAGGTAGGTAATGGCAGTCTTCATCAGATAAATTTAATCAAAAAGCCATTAAATGCATTCGCCATGCACATTCATTTTTTGCTGATTTAATTAATTTCTATACTAAAGCCAAGTCAACATTCAGTACATAATCAAGTTTTACTGCTTTGTGTTATGAATTAATGATTAGCTTTTCGTGGGAAATTCCATTATTAAAGCCGAACCTCGGCTTTTTTATACCAATTTATAGGTATTTAAACTAATGATATTTATTAACAAGTCTCTTTGAATTCATGTTCATTTATTTCGTTTTGTTTCATGTTATTTTATATTTGTTTTCACTGTGAGGAAAAGCGGACTTTATTATTATTGTTCTTGGACTCCGGTGGCTGGCTCGTTACCTCATTAGCTAATGAGTTGCCGGCGGCCAGGCAGAGTTTAAAGGATTTACAGCCAGGACTAAGTGCTGTGTGATTTGGCATATTATCTATAAATTTTCCTGAATATGGTCCTACATAAGGGCCTATATCCAGCAGTGGACGGTAATAGGTTGAGTTGATCTATACTTGTATTATTCTTCTGTAATGTTCCATTCTGTTCTGTCAAAGCGATGAATTATTTTACGATGAATTTTAAGTCATTACAGATATTATGTTGACAAATGATTGTAGTCATGGTAAGTTTCTCCACATTAATGTTCCAGCATTCTCACTTGGCTACATCCACTACCGCTACGTGTCCAACCTCTTTGAGAATGACCGCAACTTCTCCTACCTCTCTGAAGTGGAGAGAGAGATGTCTCTGCGCACGGAGATGGGGTTCTACTACTCATACTACAAAACTATGGTGGAAGAAAGACCGTTCATCGCAGGGATATCAAAATTGATGTACGATAGACTGGTTGAATATCCGAAAGATGTCAATGCGTTTAATAGGTTTAATATTCATCCTGAGGTGAGTAGTATTTGAAATTTTGTACTTTGATACAAGCTGGAAGTTTAAAGGCCATTTCATGTGGGCCACCTGCAGGTCTAAAAAGGCCGCTTTAAATGAATCATAATATGATTCATATTACAAATGTCAAAATATCTGCTTAATTGACAACTCTTAATATTCAACGCGTAAGGTTCATATTCAGCAATCATCTGTTTGACAGTTACCATGGAGATTTGTAGGTAATTGCTAAATGTGGCCTTTTTAGGCCTCCTGTTCTATAGTTTACCGGTCTTAGAATTAGCAAAAACTATAATTATTTTATTCATCAGTCTGAGAATGAAGGCTATATTTAACTGATATCAAAATGAGGAGGTTGTATATATCCACACCATACCATATGATTATTATTTATGTATGTTCACCGATTTCTTGGAAACAGCGTAGTTATGATCTTGGCAAGAGTTTAAAATCAACCATTACTCAATATTTGTACGCCACATGGCAAAAAATAGTGTATCTACTGACTCATTGTAACATCTCACACATTATTGTAACTTGTAACCCACCTATGTTTACAAATAAAGCATTCTGATTCACTTCTTCACTTATTTTCACTTTGAAAATAACCACAGCCTGGTTTATAATAATCTATATAAAATAATAAAATATAATAGTTTAAAAAAAACTAAAGAAAACGCTTTTGTCATCCAAACTAAACATATATGCAAAATTTCAGCTCAATCGGAAACCGGGAAGTGGGTCAAATTTAACTTCCAAGATTTTTTTACATAGTTAGTTACATGTGAAGCTAATAAAAGCGTTTTAAAAATTAATCTCTACGCGTGAACGGCTGGACCAATTTCGCTTATTCTTTTTTTGTTGTGTTTGTTATAATTTGTAAGGAGAAGGTAGGGTAGGTACTTTTATTGGCGGTACGATGTTCACCAGGTCAGCTAGCAGTGGCGAAGAGTCCATACAACCCGATTCCCATCGGTTTCCCTTTAGGAATTGGTTAGTGCATAGACCTACGTTATATTGCTTGTTATTCAGTTAAGTCGAGCTCTTCCAGACAGGACTATATATAGATTACAAGAGACGGTATGGATTTTTGTCTTGCAGCATTAATTGCATCAATTTTTAGAGGGCATTTTTGGGACGGCTTCCCCTTTAAAAACTGTCACCCTTCGCCACTGTCAGCTAGTAATTGATATAAAAAAATCCATCTTCCAGGTGATGATCGGAGCCCTATACCGCTATTTAGAGCCCTACCTCAACACGACTTCGCACCGTCAGTGCCACATGGTGGACCGGGGCGAAGACCTGCCTCCTGTCGAAAGCTGCGTCGGGTTGGGGCAGCCCATCTTCTTCTATTTGGAGACGATATGGTGGCTGGCTGGGCTGACTGTAGCAGCTTTGTTTTTGCATGCCGCTGCCCTAAGGTTAGTGTAGAGAATATATATATAATATATATGTATACAACGTACAAAAACGCGTGGTCATATTTATGGGTGTGGATCAGACCATTAAACCGAAAATCTTTCTCTTTGGGACCAACATCGTAATCGCGGAACAATTATCTGCTGTCCCATACAAAACTTCAATACCTACTCGTCCCAAACGTATGGAACCTAATTTTAGTATTTTAACCTTACAACACGGAATTATTAACCTGGTAACACAGTATCTTAAAATTTGATTATGAAAACACTGACACTAACTGATGGCAAACGTCACATGAACTTTGACGACACGGTTGGCGCAGTGGGTAAGCGATTAGCCTTCTGCGCTACGTGCCGCGGGTTCGATCCCCGCACGGAACAATAATTTGTATGATCTACAGATAGTTGTTTCGGGTCTGGGTGTGTGTGCATGTGATATGTATGTTTGTAAACTGTACCCTCGATACAGGAGAAATCTTAGTGAGGGGCAATGTTTAAAAAAAAAACGGAGGCTCACAGAAACATGTACTTTATTCCAGTGAAAGCATCCTCGGCGGTTTGCTAGCTGTGGCCCAATTCTTCGCGAACCATTCCGAATGCACCCGAGTGCAGTGGGCCCCGAACGAACGAGAGAACCTGGCGGCGCCCCTGCTGCTGCTGCAGACCTGGCTCGTGTCCATGCAGCTAAGAGACAAGCAACGGAGGACCACCTTCCAACTGCAGGCAGGTTGAAGTTCAGAACTCCAGGGGGCTTACTAAGACTCTTATGCAGCGCTGAAATTGAACTGCCTAGAAATTTCCAGAATAAACTGACCTTTCATTGTACAAAAAGCCTATACAGTTCAAGGTCAGGTCATGCTGGAAATGTCTGGGCAGTTCAATTTCAGCTCTGCTATAAGAGTTCGTAGTAAGCCCCATGTTCTCGTAATTAATTTACATTATGACTGAAAGTTGATTGAACTGAGATTATAAATTATGAATTGACAAAAAAATTGGTTTTCTACTACTACTCTTATAGTTCAGTCCGATATCAGTATGATTTGAATTCAATCTCCCTACAGACTCATTTCAATCTCATTTTTGACGTTTATGTATGGACGAGAATATCAATTTTATTATCTGTGTCGGTTCGAAATGTTAGCAGAATACTGATTTGCTTTTAATCTACTTTCTACTTTCGACCTCATTACAATATAATTTCACGTTTGACGTTGTTTGCTAGAGTAGGAGAATACCATTTATGACATTGGTAGTACATCGGAACGAGATCGGAACTATATTTTGAACATTTGTAAATTA
This sequence comes from Allophyes oxyacanthae, assembly GCA_932294325.1. Taxonomy (NCBI): domain Eukaryota; kingdom Metazoa; phylum Arthropoda; class Insecta; order Lepidoptera; family Noctuidae; genus Allophyes; species Allophyes oxyacanthae. The sequence continues at coordinate 4,166,058 of OW028638.1, forward strand.
CGAGAATTGGGCCTCTGATTAAACTAGCTTTCAATTTCAAAAAAGTGCATTGAAATCGGTCCATCCGTTTTGAAGCTACGATGCCACAGACTGACAAAAGTATAAAATAATTTTAATAAAAAACTCAACAGCTTCTGAAGTCGGGGCCTTCAATTCTTCAGTGCACCTTAGCTTGGCAGTCGCACTCACTTCAGAAGCTGATAAGACTTTTAAGATTTTTTTAATACATTTTTGATGTCGGTTTTTACTTTTTTTTTTTAAGTTTATTGTACAGGATGCTTTTTCAATTTATAAGCAAAGAAGTTATTGTTGGTCAAAACCTCCTTCAATACTTACACCCTGGCCGGTGACATTTTTGAAAAAAAAAGATATGTGTGCTGGGAGGACACATAGTAGAAGTGAAACTTCAACGGACAATCGTCTACCCCCTCCACGCGGCCGTAACGGTTTTTCGTGACAGAAAAACCTACCCCCCGTCTATATAGAAGTTTCACTTCAAAAACATAATTGTTTTTCATCCACTGAGTTTTATTTAATATTATTTTAGTTTTATTATTTTTTGAGTGAGTTTTTAAGTGTTAATTATAGAGTTTGCGGTACATCCATTTCATTGTTTACATTATATCACGGCATTTTTATGTATAGATATACCTATTTATTACTATAAAAATTGTGTTCTATTCAACGCATGACTGGCTTGGACAGAATATCAGCAGTTGTGCATGCCTCGCGCTGCCAGCTATTATGCTGAGTCCAAGACCTTTTTGTCTTTTACCTTCTTGTATGATGTATCTCCTTGCTACCTATGTAATTTGAAAGACAAATAAAAATCTTCTATTCTATTCTATTTAATTCTAAATGTTATAAATAATGTTTTTCTTGTTCCAGGTCGCAATATTCATTCTCAACTGTCTCTGCTTGTTATTCTGGCAGTTCTCTCAGTTCATATTCCTAACACAAACCGCCATTTTCTTTGTAATGGAACAACTCAGAATTATCGACATCAAATCCCTTTGCATCTTCCTACATTCACACTTCTGTGGGCTCCATATAGCAGTACTTTTATTACAAGGCAATGATATGCTAAAATCGTCCTTATACACATCCTTCTTTCTCATAGTTTCGGCTTATTGTATGTTCTTTAGTTCTCTACGCGTTAAGGTACATAATCGCTTGGATTTGTGCGTGGAAGCTTGGTTGATTTTGTTAAGGATAGCCATAGTGACTTTCGCGTCGCTTTATCTGAAGAAATTGATTAGTAATTTCTTGGAAGTACAAGAAGATTCTCATGTATGGGATATTTTGTATTCGAAATTCACTAATTATAAGTCATTCCATACATTAATTTACACTTGTTCTGATGTATTCGACTTCCTCCCATGGAGTTCTATCAAAAAGCTATTTCAATCGTTTCTACTTCCCTTTGTGTTCCTAAGCATATTAAATGTTTGCAACCACTGGACTTCCAAGGCGGTCATCGAATGTAGGAAAGAGATAGACGATCGAACGCCAACAATAGAGAAGGACGGCAACATTTCTGACGAGTCCGACTCGGGAATCGAGAATTCCGATACGAAACTTCGACAAAGAAGAGTTGTCACTGATTTGGACGTTATAGATAAAGAGATAAAGTCTAAATTGGAATGTGACAGTGAGGTCGATGAGGGAGGGGATGTGTTGTTGATGTACCTGAGACATTTGAAGGCGGAGCCGGCGATTTTCTACAACATATCGCAAATGGTTGTGTTTGGGATCATGGCTGCATTAGTGATGCGGCTAAAAATGCTGTTTGTAACACAACTGTGTGCTGTATCTTCGCTGATGATGAATACAAGTTACTATGCGTAAGTATAATCTCTTAATTCTCTCTATATAAGCATTTCCAGTAGTCATTTATAGCATTCTTTTTTCTCGCTAGATGGCGTTGGCAATAGTTTTGATAACAGTAGTCTGGTATGACCGTAAATATTCTGCGTTCCCTTCCTTGTCGAATGTCTTGTTCGTTTGTAGTTTGTGTATTTTTAGGGTAAAACGCCGTCTTTAGTTGTAAATAATATAATAGTAAATATTTCAAAATATGTACCTAACTAACACAAAGATGTTAATTATTATATAATTTTACAGGATTTAGTATTTATTTAAAAGCTTGTATTAGCTTCACCTGTAACTAACTATGTAAAAAATCTTGTAAGTTAAATTTGACCCACTTCCCGGTTTCCGATTGAGCTGAAATTTTGCATACACGTTTAGTTTGGATGACAAAATCGTTTTCTTTCGTTTTTTTTTAAACTGTAATATTTATTAAACATTAGTTACGACGAGTAACGAAGATTTCCACTGCCATGATAAAGTTTTAAAAGTAAATACCGAAAGTTACGCGAGCGCCATCTCTTGATGATGACAGAACTAAACTGACAATGCCTACTGGAACACTCATTGGTAAAAAGTGACCTAAAAACCCTACGTGATTACAGGAAAACCCCCAAATTCGAGTGAGAGATGATTGAATAATTTTAAGCCATATTCCGAGTATTTACCCCTGCCGTATGGTGTTCGGAATAATATTGACCTGTGTTTGCCAAACTTATCAAAACCTAGAAATAGACTGAAATATATCTGTCGCAGGGATACTGTCAAACCAGTGATATTATAATTTCACTAGTGAAATTATAATTGCACGAAACTTTGTCAACCGCCTCCATTTCTCACAATTTCACGGGCTCATTTCAGTGACATTATAATTCCACTGGACCCATGCAGTGATATTGCAAGGTGATATTTTGACAATTTCACTGTATGTGAGAGGCCGTTAAATTGTGAGACGGTCAATGATTGGTCCATTTTTAATGTTAACAGCCAATGACTTAGGCTAGGTTATTATATGACTAATCATTGACCGTCTCACAATTTAACTGCTTATCGACACTGGAAAAGCAAAATCGTTAATCCTTAATCGAATCAATATAATTCGTAGTGTGACATATGGTTTTGTTTAATATTTCTACACCAGAAATGTTAGTGTATGTGAATCAATGATTATATTATTTAAGACCTCAATGTATCATATACTGAGAAATAAATGTTATTCTATCCTATTCTATTCAAAATGGCAAAAGTGCCATGTGAACTTTATAGGCACAGTTTAAAGATTTTTTTTTAAACAAATTCGTGTATCTAATGGATAATTTTATGTAAAACGTATAATAAATCTAGTCCATTATAATAACAATAATCACGTAATTTGTTCCGATATGTTTACTATGTTGAATGGATTATTTTGTGTAACATTTTCAGATTGCCTAAGAAGTACATGCGTTACCTGCCGTTCTTCTGGATCGTGTGCATGTCGCCGCTTGTTCACGACTTGTTCCACAGCGTCTCCTATGAAATGTCACACATTGGTGAGTTTACAGCTTATTGATCTACATTAATAGTGGTCGCCCAGTGGTCGAAAGACCATAATTTTAGCTTTCTGCACTCTTTCTCTATATCGTCAGTGGAAAGCCAAAACAACTAAAGCGCCAATTCATTGCCAAACTAACTTGAACTTTAAAATGTGCCCCTGTAAAGTTTAAGTTAGTTTGGCAACGAATTGGCGCTTTAGTAGTTTTGGCTTTCCACTGACGATATAAACTTTAACTATGACAAATCTCACACTCCTCCGTGCACCCAATATGCTTAAAAAGTGGTACAAAGTTTTCTCTTCACGTATTAATATATATAGATAAATGAAATTGAAGTATCTGTTTATAATCTCAAAAGAGGAGCTTTTTACTAAATGTATATGAAAATATATACGGTAGATAAAACAAAAAAACATTTAAAAAATTTTTGTCTGCCTGTCTGTTTATTTTGGCTAAGCTCCGAAACGGCTGGCTCAATTTTGACGGAACTTTCACTGAAAGATAGCTGATGTTATAAGGAGTAACTTCGGCAACTTTTAATTTAAAGAAAAAAAATATGTTACTGCCACGCGGACGAAGTCGCGAGCACAGCTAGTTAGCAATAAATTATAACCTCTTTAAATAAATGGCCGTGTGTCGTGTCGGATTTTGTTATGTCTAATAAATATATTTTCTTTCTTTATATTATTAAGATTATTTGCATGGATTATTCGATAAAGAAAATTTGATGTATTTTGATTATTATTTTGCTATGTAATTTTTAATTTTTGAATTCAAATTTTATTATATACCCTTTATTTAATTTTTAACATACTTTTATATATTTTTAAATAATTTTACAATTAAATAAAAAAAAATATATATATATATATAAAAACATTTAAAAATACAAAAGAGTAGGTAGTAGACCACCGGCATCGGGAACAGGGTCCAAGCTACCGGCGGCTAGGGCTGCAGAGAAAGGAACCTCCTCACAATCCTTATTATATTATTATTACGCTTAATTTTACTGTATTAGAAATGTATTTTATTATGATTTTATGTTGTCTTGTACTTATTATTTTTATTTATACACCAAATTGTAAATGTTTTTATTATTAATGAAAATTGTCTATACTTGTTACAACACTAGAAAATCGAGAATTTTATGTAATTTAATAATTGTGTAGTGTCTGTAATGTTGACGATCCTTAATCTATATAAATAAAAATAAATTTATTTCTTTCTTTTTTCTTTCTTTCTTTCTTATACGTGTATGTGTGTGTGAGCATTTTTAATAAACTTTGAAATGATTGTTTGCAGGTCAATACAGCGACCTTCACCAAGAGCAGTTGATGGAGTGGATCCGGTCGGACACGCCCGCCGGCGCCGCGTTCGCCGGCTCCATGCCTATCCTGGCCTCCATCATGCTGATCACCAGGCGGCCTGTCGTCGCTCACCCGCACTATGAACACTTAGAGGCCAGGTAGCTATTATAGTACTTTAAGCATCGATGTCTATAGATAGTTAATTAGTGAACTCAAAAAGTGAGATGTGTCAGGTACTCCATTTTCAGAAAAAATGGAGTGGTTGATCACCAGTAAAATGCCGTTTACAAACATAATTATTAATTTGTGTATTGAATAAAAAATATATAATAACAGTAGCTATTCCATTAGTGCATGTATCGCTGTCCTATTTAAATATAATTCAAACATTGCTGAATTTAGAATTTGACGGCTTCAAAAAATACGTCTCATTTTTTTAGCTTCTCTTTGAATGACAGAGCGTATCTATAGACATCGAGGACTTTAAGTACACATTACTGTCCCACTGCTTTTAAAACTGTCACCCTTCGCCACTGGTATATACTATAATTCCAAATGAGCCAAAAAATTATCATCAGCCAAGTATTTCTTCACAGGGAGCGCGCCTACGCTGTCCATAAGATGTATGGGAGGTTCTCACCCCATGAATTGTACCAAGAACTGACCAAGCTGCGCGCGACGTACCTCGTGGTGGAAACGCATTACTGCTTCGGGAGGAGCAAGTAAGTCACATCTATATCTGCACGGTTCCATTGCGCGGGATGGCATCAGGGACCGGATTACCGGTAAAAATTACCGGTAAATTTTGAATAATGTTACGATTATAAGACTATGTAACGTTAGAATAGAATAGAAAGCATTTATTCGATACAGGACATACATGGCCAGCACATAAAAAAAAATTGAAACTCAGAAATCACAAACAAACAAAAAAAAACAGACACGAATAAAAAATAAACAGGAGGAATAAAAAATAATCATAATATGATTCATATTACGAATGTCAAAATATCTACTTAATTGACGACTCTTAATGTCATCCGCATAAGGTTCATATTCAGTAATCATCTGTTTGACAGCTACTAAGCAGATCATTAGATGAATTGCTCAATGTGGCCTTTTTAGCCCACCTGATAGACCGTTGCCAGTAAAGAAAAATATTATCCATTTTGACAGCTATAAAAGTTACACACCAGTTACTTTTTTCAGCAGAATCTAGCGTTTTCGAATTCGTCAGCTGTCTTTTGCTTACACAAAATGAATAACCAACGCGAAAATGCACAATTCTGCAGCAAAAAGTAGCTATGCTGAGATACATTTTTCCAATTATTTTTGTTTTCGCCTTTTTGGCCTCATGCAAGGTTTTTTTTTTTTTTTTTTTTTTTTTTTAAACTGTTTGTTTATGTAATTCCCTGTACGAGTCCGAAATAAATCGTTTTTCTTTCTTTCTTTCTTTTTTTCTTTCTAGTGTGTTATGGCCATGGCATGGTGAGGCATGGTTCATGATTGATTAAAAAAATAATTGTGGCCTCCTACCATCAGTACGGGGTGTTCGTTCCAAGACATCTGGGACGCGGAGGCTCCGTGGCACCGCACGCGTCCGTCCACGTGTCGCACCCTGCTGTCCCAGCCCGTGGACCACTTCTATCCCGTGTTCCGTAATGATCACTACGCCGTGTTCAACGTGCATGACTACAGCGTGAGGTGAGACTCATATAATATCATATTTTGATCGTAGGACGCTTTGCTTTGAGACATGACTAAAAACTTGACATTTAAAATAAAAACATAATTGGTTAAGTTGAAACATGAATGAAGTCAGCCATTCATGTCAAAGATAAAACTTCTAAAAACTATAAGATGACTCAAAACAGATTCAGTGGTACGGATTCTGTTGCACATTTCACTAAACTAATTTTGATTTCACTACGTCTACATCGACACCTATCGCCACATTCGCCACATATAATAACTACGTAGCAAGGCAGCAGGCTAACTACAGTGGCGCGAAATATGAATTCGACCAATCAGATTACGAGGCCTGCATCGCGCAAGGAAAAAGAACTTGGTATCTAACAGATATACAACTGTCAGGCGTCACAGGACCGCATCTGGCCGGAGGATCCTCCTAAAAGTTAATTGAAAAAGGACAGAAAATATTTAGAATTTTCAAATTAGGCTATGCATGACCTGCAGAAAATATTTAGAACTTTCAAAGTAATCTTTGCGTGACCTATTGCGATGACGTCTACATTCACGTTGAGAACAAGCATTGGACTAATTTGACAGGACTAAATTAATATCCTCCATCTTTTTCTCACGTTTTTTGTTAGAAAGAGACATAGTTAGACTAAATTAGTTTAGTTTGTGAACAACAGAATCAGCACCACTGTGAGTTTTTAAATGGACTTAACTCCCTATTGACTTTTTGCTAGTTCTAATAGAGATTCATAATTTTTTTAATGTACCATTTGAAATTTTAAGCAAAGCGGACCACGATCATATTCATGACCTTATTAAGAAAAATAAAGTATGGAATTGAAACTAATTGATTTATTTTTTTATAACAATCCATAAACCATCCCTTTTCCGCCTCTTTTAAGATGCTTTGTTTGTCTCTTGTGTCAAATGTTTACATTAACTGTCCAACATTTCTATTCCCGAGCCCTTTTAGGGTTTATTGTACTCATCATTATGACAAATTTTTACTATAGGACCAACCACGAAATAGCGGAAAAAATATCAGCTGTTCCGTACACTTAGTCGAGTAATATTAAATTATTTGTATGGCACAGCTGTATTTTTTCTTTCGCGATTTCTATGTTGGTCCTATAGTAAAAGTTGTTCATAATGATAATAACTATGTATTATATTACCCCTTAAAGGGATTGGGACTATAAAGGTTGGAACATGTATATTTGGTGTAAAATAAAATATATCGTCAACGGAAACCTAAAATTACTAAAGCGCCAATTCGTTGCCAAACTAACTTAAACTTTAAAATGTGCTCCTGTAAAGTTTAAGTTTGTTTGGCAACGAATTGGCGCTTTAATAGTTTTGGCTTTCCGCTGACGATATATTTTATTTTACACCAAATATAGGAGTTCCAACTTTTATAGTCCCAATCCCTTTAAGGGGTAATAGTTATCATCATTATGAACAACTTTTACTATACTTAACTTTTACTAGTGTAATCACAAGAATTTTCATTATTTATTTATTATTTCATAGACATTATTTTAACTTATTATATTTTTATTGAAAAGACATCTTGAGGAAATCTGCCTCCCTGAGACAGCCTCATAAAGTCCTCGATGGTGTGTGTAGTCCACCAACCCGCACTAGGCCAGCGTGGTGGACTAAGGCCTAACCCTTCTCATTCCGAAAAGGAGGCACGTACTCAGCAGTGGGACAGTAATGGGCTGGATTTATTTATTTATTTTTATATTTATATTATAATTCTATTATATTATAATTCTATTATATTCATAATTATATTCCCGTTTCATTCCAGATACATGCCGCGTAGTTTCGACACTTGACATCCGGCGAACTCACACACACACACACATGAGACTGACGCAACTAGTATACTTACTGTAAGGTGAACGCACCAGTTGTCTAACCTACTATACTTATCTACTCGACCTATCACAGCCCACTGGTGGATAGCCATACATCATAAATTTTATATGTGTACGTGGTATAAATTCTGATAAGAATTGAAAACAACATATTTAGGCCTTGATCACACGAGCGTTTTTTGAAAGTCCGTTAATAAAGCGTTCTATGAGACGAATTATCGTTCCGATGAATGAATAATGTGATTAAAACACTCCTGTAGTTGAGGCCCTATAGCTGCTCCATATACAAGGCCCTACATCTATTCCTGAACCCATTAAGGGATTATTGTACTCATCATTATGAACAACTTTTACTATGCAACCAAACCTGAAATCGTGAAAATAAAATCAGCTGTTCCATATATTTAATCGAGTAATATTGAATTTTTTGTATGGAACAGCAGAATTTTCTTTCGTGATTTCAGCATTGGTCCCATAGTTAAAGTTGTTCATAATGATGAGTACAATAACGCCTTAAAGGATCGGGAGTAGAAAGGTTAGACCTTATATTTTAGTAAAGAACATTGTAAATAATTATTTATATTGATAATTATAATTATTTTTGTAAAGTATAACATTGTTTTTGTACAGCACATTTTTTAACACAGTATTTTCTTGCTTTCTCGTTTTTATTTAGTATAAATTTATATTCTGCTAACTGGTACTTTTACCCTAAGAATATGACTCGAATGTGTATTTATACTTAATTATACAATATTAACACATAAGGGTTGAACTCAGTGGCGTGCACACCATAAAGACAAAAAGACACTGCCTAGCCTAATAAATTTAATATTAAGTAATACAAACGTTAATGTGTCTGTAATATCAATTAATTTAAGTCCTAGGGTGGCTAATCACAAATATCATATAACTTGACAATACACAAAGTAGATTTTGCCTACCCTTTAAGAAATTTCTGTGCACGCCACTGGTTGAACTTCAAACTAAAATGAAAAACCCTACAAAAAAAGGTCTTAGAAGCGTGTTCAGCTCGTGTTCAACATTTTTGTGATAAATTCTTTAAATTTTATACTCCGTTCGAAATAACATTAGAAATTTTAATAACTCCATTTACACTTTATTCAACCGATTTTGACTTCTATTACGTTGGTGACATGACAAATTACAGCTGCAGTAAACATTTGTTATCGTAAATACGTTTTTGCTTTTAATGCCATCCTTATGCGTACGGAATAGAAGTCAAAATCGGTTGAATACACTGTAAAAGGGTTTGTTAAACGTGTCTAATCTTATTTCAAACGGAGTATATTAATGATAATTAATTTGACCTGCTTTCTCTGGCAAGATATCAATATCCGATTGTTTTTCGGAGTTTATTTATTTGTGGGTTCTTAATATCATAAAGGTGGTTTTACATTTGGGTAATGTTGGTCGAACTAGACTTGCGACTGTGAATCGACCGTGTAGACATTGTGTCATTCAACCGTCTTATAAAAAATAACGGTATTTGACGATTGGTTAGATTTGATCAGCCTTTGACAAACTGTGTTATCCTAAAAAGCGTTCATAAAACCTAATAATTTTAAAATTCTTGTCACAATATTTCTGCAGATTTTAACCGTATTTTTTTAATATTTAAGCTGTATAACTTTACTTTCCTATTAAGTAATAATATGGTTGTGTAATGTATGAGATACGAAATTAATGTAAGTACTATTTGACATCAATCAATCGTCAGCATAAGTCCCACTGTTGGGACTTGAGGCCAATATAGCGCAATATATCTCTGGGGCTATATAGCGTACTTAGACTTTGTTCAGACTGCTTTGGACTTACTTCATTAACCTTTTAAGCGCTTGGCTAAATATCAATTGCTGTGCCCCTAGCGCGCGGCTACAAATCGATAAAATAATACCTACAATAGAAATATAAATAAATAGAACGAAAAAGTCTTGCATTTTCTCTGTCGCAGAAATACGACACGAGCGGTAGGGGCACGGAAATATGTGTCGTATAAATGCGACACGCAGTTAAAAGGGTTAATAGACTTTTTAGCATTGACCTGCTATTACAATAGACATTGGGTCCGAGCTAAAAGAGTTCCAAAACGAAAAAAGAGTCCCTCCTCTTCTGTAATCCATCACGCTATTGGCTAGCCCAGTGTAAATTAATGGATGTCAGTCTTTCGAATTTTTGGTTCTAGATCATGCCGCTTTCCTCACGATATTAATTTCCCATCACCATTATAAAAGTGGTGATTAATTATTTTGGTAGATATTTGTACTTTCGATTCTGTTGCGAATTTTGACAGTAGGTACTAAACGCATCTGTCACTTTATTTTTAACCCCCGGCAAAAAAGAGGTGTGTTTTAAGTTTGTAGTGTGTATCTGTGTCTGTGGCATCGTAGCTCCAAAACGAAAAGACAGATTTCAATGGAGTTCTTTTTATTTGAAAGCTAGTTTAATCGGGAATCATCTTAGCTATGTTTCATGAAAATCTGTTTGGCCGTTCAAAAGTTACAGCTCTTTTTCTAGTTGGAGTCGGGGGATTTTGGACGGTAAGGTTATCTATTGAAACAGACCGAGACGAACGCCCATAATTGTCCGGTCAAACTACGGCACAGAATCGTCATAATTATTTACCAATTGAAATAGTTTTTAGTAATTTTAATTATACAGCTAGGTAATCGTGTCACTTTAATCATAAAGATTTTAGTTATTACTAGCGACCCGCTGGCTTCGCACGGGTACACTTTCTCTACTATCTTTTCAATAAATATGAAAATATTATACATATAAACCTTCCGTGAATAATTATCTAACTGATGATGAAAACCGCATCAAAATCCGTTGCGTAGTTTAGGAGGAGGTAGCGGATATACAGACAGACGCGGAAAGCGACTTTTATTTTATACTATGTAGAGATTCTCAGTAGTCACTAGTAGTTTCGCCACCATAGGTGGGAACTGGGAATTTTATTCCCGTTTTCCACCAGTGGCAGTGGTGGGAAATAAGAGGAAGACGTTACTGTTACTTAGCCTGTATCATCCCACTGCTGGGCAAAGGCCTTCCCCCTTGATTTCCATGCTGTTCTATCCTGTGCCAGTAATGACCAGTCCTTGCTGAATGTGTCTAGTTCGTCCAGCCATCTCTTTCGCGGTCTGCCGCGTCGCCGCTTTGCTGTGTCAGGGCTCCACTGCGTGGTTATTTTGGCCCACAGTTCAGACGGCATACGGCAGACGTGGCCTGCCCAATCCCACTTTAGTTTAGCGGCTTTTTGAGCTACGTCAGTGATTTGCGTTTTGGAGCACAGTGTGGTGTTTTTAACCTTATCCGTTAATTTAACACCCAGGATACTATGCTCCATTGCCCGTTGGCAAACCTTGAGTGACAGTGGAAGGTCTCCCTTCACGACGTAGCTAGTTTTATTTTATTTTAACGTTGTGGCAACGAGTAGTCTCCGGTATCGTGGGTACAGTTTATAAACATGTCATATGCACACACACCTAGACCAGAAACAACTATTCGTAGGCCATACAAATTTTGTTTCCGTGTGGGGTTCAAATCCGCGACACAGCACAGGAAGCCAGAGGCAAGGGGTGCTGCTATGTTAATGTGCAGCATTGTGACTTGACAGTATTCTCTATGTCAGCCACGGGCATATATTGGTACCTAGGAACAAATTGGTACGAACAGACAAATTTTGTTTGAAAATGACGGCGATCAGTGTTGGTAGTTTAACCGTAACACGTTATTGTCATATCTAATAAGGCTTACCACAGACGACGAGACTTTTTGTGCAATCTAGTCGGCGACACACATCGTTTGTAGCAGGTAGAGCCGCCTAATCGTCAAATAGGTACAAGTTTTCTGGTAGTATGTACTTAAAAATAATTCCCGTGGGCAGGTTAGTGTTATCGGAAAAAGTTCGCACAAATTTGTTACTTTTTATTCGCCACAGACTAAATCGCACAAAAAGTCTGTCGTCTGCGGTAGGCCTAAAGCCCCTGAATTGAACTCATACGATTAGACTTTTAGTAACTCGCCAGCTAAATTAAAGTATTATAAAATGTGATTTCCTACTGTACATAGAAGTCAAGCCAAGTTTATTTTGAATAATAAATATATTCTGTTATAAGTATGTTTGTTTTAATTTTTCTACCTTTGAAACTGAAATTATTCTGTTTATTCACTCCATAAAATCTACTCTAAGGGGGCGTTCAGACAACACGCGCCCGCTAAGCGCACGCCACGCGCGTCAGCACCTTCGTCTAACCAGCTTTGAATTTTTTTATATATAATTTGAGTCTTATGACACACCAATAGATCTGAAATTGCATTTATCGAAGTCCAAGCGCACACAGCACGCGCCTGCCTCGTGCCAACCCCGCGCCCACTCCGCACACGAGTTGCACCCACCCGCCCCGTACGCCTTGTGCTATTTACGCTGATTTTGCGCGTGCCGAGCGCGGGTGTAAGGCGGTGAAGCACAACGCCTGTGCGTGGTCGGCAAGTGTCGTCTGAACGCGCCTTAAGGTGGATACGCCGCAACGTTTTTCAGAGAATCTCCCTTATGTCAGAGTGGACAATCATCAATGCAGTGGCGGACTTACAAATTTGCCGCCAATAGGCTATTTAAATTTTGTCGCCCCTACCGACCTCTATAATCTGATACCCTAGTTCACAATCATAGGTAAATATTATTATTAATTACAATTAGATTGTCAATGAGATTGTAACTTTATGATTTGTGCTATCGTCGTAATTACACCACTTTTTCCCGTAATTAGTATGATTGTGAACTAGGGGATCGATGTGTCAGTTCCTAGATAATTTTTACAACCCAACGATTTAGTTAAGATTACACAAGAAATAGTTTTTGGCTAGGTATATTTCTGAGCTAATAAAAGCTTGCAAAGGTAAGGCAAGCCTTTAGGTAAGATATGCCTAAATTTTGAATAATTGAACGGCTTCGGGCGATCCACCGCTGCGTTATGCGAGTCACCAATCGAACGACCTCAAAATATCTATGACTCTATGACTAGCTAGTCATTGGTCGGTTGACAGCAGTGCGACTTTCACCTTACCTACTATTTTAAGGGGTGACCGGAGCGATCGCCCGACGACGTCCTCTCAAATAACTGAACGGTTTGGTGTGATCGTCCGGACGATCGGTGGGAACATTGATATCTATTTATTTACTTCCGGTTTGCCCCCTGGGCAATGTACTGGGCCCCAAGTACGCTAATTTCTGCTATATCAAGGTCTCATTATTGTTGGTATTTGCAGTATCGTTCAACCTATTTTGACTTCTACTGCGTAGGTAATAGAAGTAAAAGTCGGTTATTTGCCAGTTATTAAGTGTCGTTCTATAGATTTTGACTACTATTTCCTACGCAATAGAAGTCAAAATCGGTTGAACGATGTTGTAAAAACCAAAAATTACGAGACCATCCTGGCGCGAGATAACAGAAATTAGCAGACTTGGGGCCCAGTAGCTGTGCCAGTAGTTACCCATAGGTATAGACTATTAATAACCGGTTTTCCCCAGACCTCATTTTAGTGAGTCGTCCGCTTGTTTTCTGGTCCGTAAGCACGGTGAAACCTGGATTAATAAAAATGAAACAAAATATTTCTTGAAAATATAACTACATTTTTATCTCAGTAATAAAAATAATACTTATTAGATATACATTTTATGACATTAAGTAAAACAAACTTAACGAACACTCAGTTCAACTTCATCTTTCAATCCATATTTTTAATAATAATCTAAACCATCTAAATAATTTTACCATCCTTAACAGATATCACCTGATAACAGCATTGAAAAAAGTTTCATTAACTTCAGTAAGTTCAATTCTAAATCTGGTTTTTATACAATGTGTAATCAGGAACGCGTGGTCATATTGGGTGTGGATGAGACCATTAAACTTAACAACTTTCTCTATGGGACGAACATCGTAATCGCGAAAAAATTATTAGCCGTCCCATATGTTTGGGACAAGTAAGTAGGTATTGAAATTTTGTAGCTGATTATTTTTTCGCGACTACGATGTTGGTCCCATAGAGAAAGTTGTTCAGTTCGGTGGGCTGATCCACACCCTTAATTATGTCGTATATCTGGAATAATAATTGCCCCATAATTGAAAACTAAATGTACATTGTAAATAAATTATGTCCAACAGATTCATGATATTATATTAATAACATAAAAATAACTAAAATTATTAAATTACTTAGGGCCATTTTTACCGACAATATAACAGATGTTTATAATTAAATCGGATGATTACCCATACAAAAATTTATATTTATTATTAATATTATTAAATTATGGACGAGCAGCAGGCTTGCTGATGTGTCCACATCAAAGTACTGGAGTAAAGTCTATTTCACATGTAGTAGAATATTTAAATGCCTGATTTTGCTCTAATCATCTGTTATAATGTCGGTGAACTTGGGCCTTATTGTGGGAAGTGTGTGTAGACAAACTGAGATGGTACAAATCTATTGCCTTCTTAAAAAAATAGGTGTATTATTATTTTTTATACTATAGACTATAATTATTCATACTTTATCCAATGTGAAAAAGTAAGTTTGAAATAATTAAAGATTTTTTCATGATGTCCATTTCTTCCACATCATTGTGTACCAGAGTAAAATCACCATGGCTCACATAATTCATATTTCTCAAGGCTTTCTATCAACCACCCTATTGGCAACGCTTTCAAATGCTGCATATTGTACATCGGTTCATACATATCTTTGAAAATAATATAATGTGAACAATTCACCAGCTTCCCATCTTTCTGCGCATGATACGGAACTAATTTCTCATTTTCCGGTATCAATTCAGGGTTTGGTACTCTTCTTAGAACTATTCCACCTGCATCTGTGATTAATTTTGTGAGAATTGCTTTTGTTAAGACTATGGACTTTGAAATTTCATATTTAGTGTTGAAATTATGTAAATAGAAATGGCAGCCATTGAAAATGCCTGGCAACTGTTTGTACTTGACGTACCGCGAGTTTCTCGGTCCCTTATAAGATTTAGTTCCAACACCTGTAACTTCATATTGTTCAAAAGACTCCAATTTCTCTTCCGTAGACTTTATTGCCCATTCGGAACTTACAATCCAGATATGACTGACAATACCCTGTAGTACGTCTAAACTTGGTGTACACACACCATCCTCCGTGTCAACCATCAAATGTGTTACCTTTTTCGTAAACTTAGCTTCTAAATTAACATTACCATGATGTTTTGCTAACACTTTAAGCTTATTATGTACAGTGCGGTACTGAGAAACGCAGAAGATATGGATGTCATCATACTCTAATTCCACATACAAGGCAGCAATATGTGAAATATTGATACTTTGTGTGTGTAACACTTTATCGGCAGATGCACGTAATTTATTCTTCATATCAACCGAAGCAAGCTGATATGGGGTCTCTCCTTTACAATTTCTAGCATTCATATCTGCTCCATGTTTTATTAATTCTTCAGCTATTTCTACATGATTGTATCGAACTGCCTCATGTAATGGTGTCTCATTACTTTGGCCGGGTACATCTATCAATGTGTTATACTGTAAAAGTAATGTCACAAGGTCCAGTCTTCCGTTCTGCACGACTTCATGCAACGGTGTCCAGCCAGCGTTATCTTTTGTGTTAGTATTGGCACCTAGACTAAGTAATTCCTTAATTCTATCTATTTTACCAAGACGACAGGCAATATGGAGCGCTGTTTCACCTTTATTGTTACGTTTCTCATTATTTTTGTTGAATTTTGAGCTTAAATTAGAATTAATGGTCTCACTTAACTCTTGGCGAGAGTTTGTCTTGTCTGATAGAGGCTTTTTAAAGCTAGATTCGGCAGTAACACCTTTGTTTAGTGGAGTAACCTTAACTGATTCATCATTCTTCCTAGTTTTTTTACTGGATGCTACACTGGTATCCTTCGGTCGGAATTTCTCGAATATCCGATCTAACTCTACAGCGGAGTTGACACAAACTTTTACTCTTTCGTCAACAAACGTAGAACACTCATCTAAAAGTATTTTGCAGTTTGGGCAGTGTGTCAATCCCGTGTGTTCGGCGCAAACAATATGGAAGCATTTCTTCAATAGTACAGGATCTTTACACATTTCCTTACATACGCCACATATGTAGTCGTTCTTGACTGTATCCAAAGCTTTTATGAAATTGTTTAAGTCAGCCGAAGACATTTCTTGAGAAAACTTATTTTGTTTTGCGAAGTTATGATGTCGCGGGAAAATTATTCATTTAATAATTAGGTAATTGACAACTTTGACAATTCTGTGACAGAACATCAGCGTTGCCAGACGTACGAGAAATCTCGTAACTTTACGAGATTTACCCAGATCTGTACGAGATACGAAAAAAAAAACTCGTACACTTTTTTTACGAGATTTTAACAATGTTGACTGCCTGCGTCATGTACCTATAACCTAAAAACATTATAAAAAAGAAAAAAACGATCGCCCTAACACTTCACTAGATTCATTTCCTCATCGGCTCATCAAGTTTGTGGCACTATAAACTGTACATTGACATCGACATGATGCGACGCGTGCGTGAATCAAAAGCAATTTTTGAAAATCAGTAGCCCGTAATCCCCAGAGATAATGAGCAGTGAATTAAGAGTTTTATAAATAATACAGTAACTAAAAACAAATTGTATTACCAATGCAAATACGAAATTAATGTTCTCCAATGAAATTTTATGAAATATGAAACTCCTTTGAATATTTATATAAAAAGTGTTCTATACATAAAGTTATTATTACTAGTTCTATATTCTAAGTGAAACTCCTCAGAGAAAATCACTAGTCAGTTCGAGGCATAGAGATAATACATAGTACCTATAACCATCGATGTCTATAACTAGAGAGCTTACTGCTATATTTAGATGTACGAAATTTTGTGCCCACATGAAACTCACCCGAAAATCAGCGGTGTCCCTCTCGCACACATGGCCATTACTCATCAACTTAGTAATCTACTAAATTGGTATTTTCAGAATCGTTTTTATGTACATATTAGAACTAATGAAACTTCTACCCACGGCTATCAAAATAAACATAATAAAAATTACAATTGACGTGCTTTAAATAATATATTAAATATTATTATTTCCATACGTTATTAAATAAGATTGATTATTACAATATTTGGATACCAGTAATTAAAGAAGTTTGCATGCGGGCAACACTACATCATTCAAAATGGCTTACATTGTCAAATTAGTTGTCAACCTATTGTCAAAATTCGTGGTTTAAATAGTTCAGAAATAAACCTAAACGTGATCCAACGTTATTTTTGTGTCCAGAATAATTTTTTGGCAAAAGTATGGTAAATACATGTGCTGTGATTGGGTGCAGGCGAGAATATTATCCTGGTTGTGGAATATCGTTCCATAGGTAAGTTTCATTGAGTAATGTTGAAGTGTGACAATGTATTTTTATTTTGTGGGATATAGTTGCTCCAAGAAGAACTTTTAGATCGTTTCAAACACAAATAGCATATTTGACAGTCCACTAAATTAAATAATTAGTACTATAATATTATTATAGATTTCTTTTCCATAATCTGTAATGCGTAGCATATTTTCGAATTTTCGATGCAATGCAAAACAATATTTTGTTTATTTTGAGTGATACCAATGTGGATACCAAAGTATAAAAAATTGTTGTAATCATTTGTTGTTTGTTGTGCCGAATATTTTTGTTTATTGTTTCTCTCATAAATTGATAGACTTTGATAAAATTCCATGTTTTTTTTTTCAGGATTCCAGCTGATAATGATCTGAGAGGGTTATGGATAACAGCCATGAACCTTAATATTAGTGTGTCGAAGAATGCATTTGTTTGTGGCTTACATTTTAAGCCTAGTGATTATATATCAGAAGCAAGAACAAAATTAAAACCTCAAGCAGTTCCATCAATATTACAAAAGGTACTATTGTAATATGTTTAATTATCAGTTGTTGTGTGTGTCTGTTTAATGTTGTGTGTAATTGTCTGGTCTGATATTGTAATAGTTTATATTACTATAAAGTATAACACTTTGCACACACACAAGGCTGACACACTTTGCCTGTTTTATTTGTGTTTAATATTATCCTATTAGTATAATTGGATGGATTAGACTTTTACTAGATTGGATATTGTACTTAGATATTGTGCAATAAGATCTTTTTTGACATTACAGATAGTTCCAGAAAGAAAAAAAGGTACAGTTCCGATCATCAACAAAGCCAAAGTAGTGCCTTCCAGATATTCTACAACTACCCAAGAAATTGTTCGTGAAGAAACATTTGTTGAATTTGTTGATGTAGGATCTTACTGGGAAGATGTTGAAGTTTCGAGTGAACCGCCAAACAAGAAACTAAGGAAAGAGGAAACAAGTACACAAACACAAAATATAACAACGACGCCAAGAAAAATACAACTACGGCGGGAGGTTAAAGTTTTAAAACAAAAAGTTAAACATTGTGATACCAAAATTCTAAATTTAAAGTCGGTTTTAGAGTTATTGAAAAAGAAATGTGACAATTATCATGAGCTAGAGCCTGTTTTAAATAACAATTTCTTGGATATCCACAAACATCTTGTAACTCATAAAACAGGCAAAGGCGTAAGATATGATGATGAGATGAAGTCCTTTGCTTTAACTATTTGTTTTTATTCCGAACGAGCGTACGGTTTCTTAAGCAACTATATGTGTCTCCCACATCCTTCAACACTTCGGAGGGTTCTAGCAACTTTCAACTGCAATGTCGGATTCATGTCTGAAGTATTCAATTATTTAAAAAATATGGCGATCAAAACCATTAGCCTAAAAAACGTTGCTCTAATATTTGATGCTATGTCTATTAGGACGGAATTAAAATATGATATTAGCTCTGATAAGTACTGGGGTTATGTTGATTACGGAGGCATAATGTCAGAAGATGCTGAAACTTTGGCTACGGAGGTACTTATTTTTCAAATAGTGTCTTACACTGAAAAGTTTAAGTGCCCAATTGCTTACTTTTTTATCAATAAAATATCAGCAGAGGTGCAGGCGAATTTAATATTGACTGCTATTCGATTTTTAAGTGATATAGGAATAACCGTAAGGTCTATAACATGTGATGGGACGGTAACAAATTTGAAAACCTATGAAAGATTAGGATGTCAATTTACATATCCTGGCATGGTGACTTCATTTAAACATCCCCAAGAAAACTCAAACATCCATTGTTTGACGGATCCAGGGCATATGTTAAGACTCTCGAGAAATATTCTCGCAGAGACAAATTTAAGTTCTAATAAAGGAGATATAAAATTTGAATATATTAAAACACTTCATGAAATACAAGAAAAGGAAGGCTTAAAGTTTGCAAATAAATTAACTACCAGACATGTAAACTTCTTTAAAAAAAAGATGAATGTTCGGTTAGCAGCTCAATTAATGAGTTCATCTATTGCCGATGAAATTGATTTTTTGAGGTGTTCCGGGAATGAGCGGTTTTTAGGTAGCGAAGCCACAGTTGAATATATCAGGATAGTAGATTGGTTGTTCGACATGTTTAACTGCAAGAACCCTTTCGGTAAAGATTTCGATTCGCCAATGAGGCTTCAAAATACAGAGGTATGGCAAAACATTTTACAGGAGTCAAGGATGTACCTTGCAGGACTAAAAATTAATAATGAAGACATCTTGAAACATAGACGAAAAACTGCAGCACTTGGCTTCATTTTAGATACGTATAGTTTTTCGAACTTGGCTATAGATTTGTTAGAAAGCGGTATAGTAAACTACTTTTTGACATATAAATGTTCACAGGATCATATCGAAAGGTTATTTTCATATATACGGGCAGCGGGTGGACATAATAACAATCCCAGTGCATTGCAAGTCAAATATATACTGCGAAAATTGCTCTTTCGCAACAGTGTGACCCCAAGCATTAATACTAATTGTGTAGCTGAAGATTCCGAGATATCCTCAGAATTAATGTTGAGTAACCAAAGACAAGGACCCAAACTAGAATATGACAAAAATAATGAAATTGAACAAGTGGAATGCCTGTTGAAATTAATAGAGCGCACAAATTTGACAGAATATAAAAATAATATTCTTTACTATATCAGTGGTTACATAGTAAAAAATATTTTAAAAAATATTAACTGCCCACATTGCATACTTATGATCCTAACAAATAAACAGGCCGAAGAGAAAAGTTATGCTTTAGATGTAAATAAACAAGCCTCATTTACTTTTGTTGACAGAGGTGGTTTAAAATATGTATCCAAATTTGTTTACGAAATTATAGTTTACACTGAAAAAAAAATTCTATCACTGACAGCCGAAACATTTACCAAAGTACAAAAAAAAAAGATCATATTAATGATATTTCAATATTTTTATGATAAGCTGCATGTGCTAATTGATCCTCCTCATCCAGTCAGTTCAATCAATTGTGAAAACAGGCATGAAATCGAACTTTTAAAATGTATAGTAAACAAATATTTGATCCTCAGGATGACTTCATATGGAAAGCACAGGACGTTGAAAATATTGGGAAATAAACGACACAAGTTACACAAAACTATATTGTTTAATCAAGTTTAGCATTTAGTTTCAATAAACACAGTATTTTTTTTATATTCTTGTATCACCGCTCTTATTGGTCAGAAGTTTTATGTTAAATCTGTTCTCATATTTTTGGGCCCTAATTTATAATAATATCACATGATTAATTCATTTTATGTAACTCTTTATTTTCAGTGTAATATTTTTTTTTGAGTTGTAAGTAATTAATTTTCTGATGTAATTATTTTTTTTTGTGTTATTTTTCATTTATTAAATTTGTAAATTTTAAGATTTGTATGTAAGTCTTGTGTGCGTAAGTGTATTCATTGAGTTTCTTGCGGGTCTCTTCTCCATAGGACCCGGCCCACTTTGAAACAGTGCAACTAGAATCTACACGTTTCAAAAGTACCTTTATAGGCCCATTTCAAATAAAAAATCTTTTACTTTGACTTGAATTGAATTTAATTGTTTTATTGCTTATTGTTGTGTATGATAATATTCGTGTTTGGCAAACTCAAGTATCATACTTGAGTTTGCCAAACACGAATATTATAATAAGTGATATTTGATTCTGCAGCACTAAGCATGGGTTACCCTTTCTGCTATAATTGGAAAGATCTCATAAAGAAAATCGTAGGATGGTCGTAGGTTCTTACCGTAGTAGTGGATTGAACAAAGCTAAAGGAGAAGAGGAATTTAATCGGTTTCTTAAAATGAAATCTAATGTTTCCTATGACTAGAACTGCCATACGTCCGAAAATTTGGTTTTTAGTTCGGAATGCGAGGTGAATCCTAAGATGTCTGGAATTTTCACGCAAATGAGCGGGACGAGTACAGGTATCTAACTAATCATTCGTTAGATACTTCACCTATCCGTACTCGCATCAGACATGCATCGTTTCACGGAAGAAAAGGAAAAGTCGCGAAATTTAATATTTAAAGAAAATGTCCGGATATTTCCGGAATTTTCTTTTTTATTATCTGGTAACCGTGCCTATGCCCCACGTATATTAATTCTAAGAACGTTTCGATGTGTTGTATATCATGATTTAGTTAGATACACTGTACGTACCATGATATAAAATCACTACTTATTAGAAAATGAAAACTTCAATTCTTACAATTCGAATAAGTAGTTAATTACCTGATAACTATTCTCATAACTTATTTAGATACCTATTTCTATCATGTCCGACTTTTAACTAAAATTTATGGTTACCTTATTAGAAAAGGACACAACTACTTATAAGTTTTCTCTTTCTTGACCGATTTACGGCACTATTCAACATTCAAGGTAGGTACTATAAACAACTTCCATGAGTGAACCACAGGCAAGTTTTGAAAATCAGTCAGACAACTGAGTCATTGTTCTGAGGACAGCTGAGACAGCTCACCATAGAAATAAGTAGGGCTCCCCTACCAGCTAACTGTTTGTGTCAGTGTTGCCAGTGGGCTCTATTCAAAAGTTACTTGGATGTTCCTGAAAAGTAAGTTTCCATAAAGAAAATTAACATTTCATATTCATTTAAATAAATTACCCATGTTTTACTGTATAGTATAAGTTTGTGGCACTGTAGGTAAGTAGGTATATATCCACCTAATAAAGCAGAATATTTAAAGGAAAACCACAGTGTAATATATAAAAATATTTATTTATTTATATCACAATCATAAGATAACATAAAACATTAACTATTCGCTAAAAATACGACTAGAGTTACTAGCAACATGACAATAGATGGCGTTGTTTTGACACCAAAACCACAAGTGAAGTCCGTCATATTCGTGACCATAAGTTCAAAGTTAAAAGGGATTTTATCGTATGGATGAGTCTTCAAAACAGCGCTTGTGGCCAAACTTTTAGTATTGCTATGGAATATTACTTCGGCTTGATGGTTAAAAACCCCATACATTGAAAACATAGCGTTGTGGAAAGGAGGATGTTTGCCAAACAGTTGGTCCAACTTGGTGAAGACGTTTATTATTTCGTGTTTTCGTATGTCTGTTAGATTTTTGGCGACAAATATGTGGCCCAAGTTGGACCAGCTCACGAAGCAGTACTTCTGATTGCCTTCAGGGCAGAGAGGGACGATTTTCTTCATGTCGCTCGCTAACGGTTCTGCGCTATCTGTAAAAACAAAAGAGATTATTAAATGGTGGTAAAATTAGGAATAGGGAAGGAACATTTCCAAAGTTGTCATAATTCGAAGATGTGTGTGTTCGCGGATCCAATACGAGGGCGATTTTAATCAATCCAGTTTGGTTGGCTACATGTTCCATCCAAAGCCATCAAATATATTGGTCATACATATTGGTCACGGAAAAACATAGATAAACGTCTGTTAAATTCTATAGGTACGAGTAGATATTGTGATATAGTCCACTCAAAATAGATCTCTAAAACAAGTTGTATAAGGAACAGTAAGTATTGAACTCACCTTTAAACGCATTGAAAGTCGTCATACTAATAAACGCGACATCACTTTTGCCTTCAACGAGCGACTTCAGCGCCTCCGCTTCGCCAGCCTCATAACATTTCTTGCCATCCAAGCCGGGCGCGCAAATCTCTTTAAAATAATCTTCAATGAACTCTTTACACGATATTTTCTCGTGTTTCGTTATGTAATGCTTCACAGAATGCCACTCCGCGCCATCGAAGCGCGGGAAGGCAGCGCGTTTCCCGCGTAATTCCGCCATCTTAGATATTTGAGAGTCGCTGTTGACATAAGCGATTATAGAGTTTGTTTTTTCAACTATTGGTGTTATTTCGTGGAGGACTGGCGTGAGGGAGTAGTCCCTGGAACAATGAATAAGTTAGGATTAGATAGAAAGAAAATAAATCAAAAGAAAAAAGATTTACCTATTTCGGTTTCGTACAGGAAATTACAAAAACATACAGACAGAATTTTTATTTTAGGTTCTAAAATCTAAAACTAATAACCCTGCACGTCGCCAAAAATGGCCCCTATCTCAGCATATGCTGCGACAGATAAAATAAATGCTACAGTGCTGGTTTTCAGGTTGAGGGCAGGTTTCAGAAGTTGAGAAGTTTCTCCCGCCCGCACCGCTTGCAGACACTCTTCGGTGCTGCTCCTCATGTTTGTGACTCTCACTCACCTGATGCCAGCGACCAGCCAGTCGCTGTCTGCGACCGCAGCATCAGACTCTCCCGCCCGCACCGCCTTCAGACACTCTTCGGTGCTGCTCCTCATGTTTGTGACTCTCACTCACCTGATGCCAGCGACCAGCCAGTCGCTGTCGGCGACTGCAGCATCACACTCTCCCGCCCGCACCGCTTGCAGACACTCTTCGGTGCTGCTCCTCATGTTTGTGACTCTCACTCACCTGATGCCAGCGACCAGCCAGTCGCTGTCGGCGACTGCAGCATCACACTCTCCCGCCCGCACCGCCTTCAGACACTCTTCGGTGCTACTCCTCATGTTTGTGACCCTCACTCACCTGATACCAGCGACTAGCCAATCGCTGTTGGCGACTGCAGCATCACACTCTCCCGCCCGCACCGCTTTCAGGCACTCTTCGGTGCTGCTCCTCATGTTTGTGACTCTCACTCACCTGATGCCAGCGACCAGCCAATCGCTGTCGGCGACTGCAGCATCACACTCTCCCGCCCGCACCGCCTTCAGACACTCTTCGGTGCTGCTCCTCATAGCACACTGTAGCGGTGGTGCCACTCCATAAACAGCTCCGGCCTCGCTCAGCCATTCACATTTGTTCTTGGCTAACAGAGACGTAGTGCAAAGGGTGATGTGTCTGAAAGAAGATGAAAGATTTCTAAGACTTACAGTACTACCAACTTATCTGTGAAGTGGCAGAAAATGGAACTACAATAAATTCATACGATTTGACAGTTGAAGTCTTGTCAAAACTCGCACCCGCACTCATAGATAATAAGTTAAGTAGAGACTAAGGGGCGGGCTGAAAACCAGCGTTGATCCGTGCTGTAGCCATGCTGCACATGGATCAACATCCGCTGAGCCCACTCCTATTGCCATACTACATAATTTTAAGACGTGTATTAGAGTTGTAAGTTTTCTTTGTTTTTGTTAATGTGGCAATAAACATTTTTTCTTTCTTTCTTTCTTTCAAAAATGCTTTTTCTTAGCCAACAGCGCCATCACTCTGTTCACGGATAACGTGGTCGAAGTGTAGTTCAGCCTATCTCCAGACCGTTTGAACGGTATGACTGAATAAAACTGCGGGTCTACCGTGTAACTACAATGGTAATGAACATCGACTCTGGTAATAAATTGCAATACGATCCCGAGAGACAAAACTTTAAGCTCGCTTTTAATTTTTTTACCGATCATGAAGATGGGAGTCCTAACTTTATGATCGGTAACTTTTTTACAAGGTAGCTCGAAGTTTAGTCTCTCAGCATCATAATGAAGTTTATGACCAGAGGACTCCCAGTTCTATTTGGGATGACATTGCTTCACTGCACATATTTTGGTACCATGTACCAAGGTGTAGTTTTCGATTTTCAAGTCCCCTGCGAAACAATTTTTTTCTATCTTTACCGGAGTTTATTAACATCTAAATAGTTGACACATATTTTAATAATAACGGCACTTTGTCTGGCACTGTCTTTGGAACAAAAGAACATTGCGGGGTTCGAACCCGCGGCAGAAAGCTAATTGCTTAACCACTGCGCCAACCGTGTCGTCAAGTAAAGTTCCTGTATATTTAAGATATTATGATGAGTGCAATAAGCAAAAAAGCTCAATCACTCACCTTGGTGGATCACACCCAGTCTGACTGTACGCCTCTCTAAACCCGTCGGCTCTCGCCAGATAGTCCAGCGGCACTTTTGACGGCTGCAGAGGTTCAGGCAAGGCTTGGTTACTCTCTAACAACGCGGAGAGTGCCCCTCGCCAGCCGCGGTCTACGGTCACCGAGGTGTTGGTCAGAGACTGCGCCAGATGGCTTACTGCTTCTGAAGCTTTCCTGGAAGAATGGGAAATAACTTATTGAGACCTTGCTTTTGTGGTTGTCTTATTTAGCTCGCAAATGTCAAAAGCCGAATTTAAGCGGCTACTATTAACAATTGGGGGAGAAAATATACATACATGTAGGTACATAATCTTATTAGTAGATACCTATCCAAATTTCGAATTCTATGTCTGAAAAGCAAAACACAGTACTTAGGTACCTAATGCTAATCAAATCAAAATACAATTTAATCAATTTTGGTTAATATAAATAGTTAGGAAACATAGGTGGGTACATTATTTAAATAGATAACCTTGTATTTTAAGAGTTAACCTAATGCTGTTTGTTACAGAAGACTTAGAAGAGGAACCGGGAGACAACATGCGTCAGTCAGATCAGTTTTGGAGCGAATTTTAGTACTGCGGTTGCATTTGGGAACGGACACTGAATCATGCAGCAAATTTTGCGCACTACATAAAAAAATATCCTGTGTAACCATTGGTGGATTTTACAAATAAGCACTAAGGCGACGAAAAATAAAGGAATAATAATAATAAACTTTTTATTCGGACAGCAAGAGACACAATACACAAATTATACAATAAAAAAAAAATAAGAGTACAAGAAAAAACAACAAAAAGCAATTAAATAAAAAAGACATTAATCATATTGTACAACACGGGGCATGTGTCTCACTCTCACAGTTGCCCAAAAAGGTAACACATATTATGTGCTTGAAGCTGATTTTCATTTGGAACCTTGTGCTTGACAGACGCCAACGAAATCGCCGCGCCCATGCATCTAAATAAAATATTTAATTTTAATATATATAAAGGAGTGTCATACCTTTTAGCCACAATGACGTTCCAAGGTCT
Organism: Allophyes oxyacanthae; assembly: GCA_932294325.1. Classification (NCBI taxonomy): domain Eukaryota; kingdom Metazoa; phylum Arthropoda; class Insecta; order Lepidoptera; family Noctuidae; genus Allophyes; species Allophyes oxyacanthae. The sequence goes on from OW028638.1 coordinate 4,192,790, forward strand.
CCTGAGCCACACGCAGGGCTCCTGTGTGAGATCGCGCCACGTTCCATCTCGACAGAGATACGCGAAATTATTGTATCCTGTCAGTGACTCTCCGCCCTCTTTAATCTGGAACAAAGGACCATTTGAATGATAGCAGTTGAGATCAAAGACATTTTACAAATAGACGCGTTGCCCGCGCTCTATATTGGCAAGATAAATGCAAGGTAAATGCCCTGCACCGACTGAGAGAATGAGCATGCAGCAGCTAATGCCACGTAACTAAACGTCTATATTCATCTTTTTCTAACAACTGACATGGCGTATGGTGGCTTTCATTTTCTTTCTATTTCTTCGCGCACTGTATAATTATGTACTACTATGTAGCTATAGTAAAGTTTACGCCATTTTGTAGTGCATTAATGTTGGTGTATGGCCCGTCTATTTGTAAAATGTCATTGGTTGAGATGATCTGAGAACTTTCCTGTTGTGGTTATCAATAACCTAACCACACCTAACCGTCAAAAACCCCCGACTCCAACTAGAAAAAGAGCTGTAACTTTTGAACGGCTGAACAGATTTTCATGAAACATAGTTAGGAAAGCAGAGTTAGAACCCGGCCCGCACCTCTGACTGTAAGAATATTGTGCGGATCGCAATTTGATTATCACTTGCGTTAATGGTGAAAGAAAAACATCGTGAGGAAACCTGCACACCTGAGAGGGCCTCATAAAGTTCTCGGTGGTGTGTGTAGTCAGCCCGCACTAGACCAGCGTGGTGCACTAAGGCCTAACCCTAACCCGTCTCATTCTGAGAAGAGGACCGCGCCCAGCAGTGGAACAGTAATGGGCTGAATTTATTTATTTATTATAGTTAGGATGATACCCGATTAAACTAGCTTTTTTTATTTTTTTATTATTATTTTTGGTATATATTTTTATATCTCGGCAGAAAATTGCCGGACGTATGGGATATCACGGGCCGAAGCCAAGTGCTAACCCAGAGAATTGGTGATAACGGGATGATGAGATGAGTTGTTCTGACTGTGTGGTGTTTGTCCACTGACTGATTTTTGTGTGTGGGGTGTTCATGTTTGTGTCATTCTGCAGGAATTTCCTGACAATTCTGCATGTATTCAGTACAGCAGCTTTTTGTAGGTTTAGGTACGTGTAGGGTGCTAAATCTAGTGTTTTTAAAGATTGTATTATTATTATTACACCCCTCTTATCTCGGGGGTTAAAAACGGAACAAGAATTTGTATTACAATCATTCTGAAGAGTAAGTACCTTGAAGTATGAAGCCACGTCATCAGCCTCGCCCCACGTGACGTCACCAACTCCGTCAGTGAGGCAGGTGAGGGAGCCAGCGTTGCCCCAGTAGCGGTCACCAGCGGTACAAGACCTCGCACAGGCGGCGCACAGAGTAGGGAACTGACGTTCTGGAAATAAAAAGATGGGAGTCAATACAACAATTCACCTAACAAATAAAATATTATCTATAGTTTAAAAAAAAACTATAGAACACGCTTTAGTCATCCAAACTGAACGTGTAGGTATGCAAAATTTCAGCTCAATCGGAAACCGGGAAGTGGGTCAAATTTAACTTTCAAGATTTTCTTACAGAGTTAGGTACAGGTGAAGCTAATAAAAGCATTTTAACAAGAAAGAAAATATATTTATTAGACATCACGAAAACCAACATAAAATAAAATAAAAATCAATAAAAATGACTACGCACACAGAAAGGATATGACATAAACAACAAAGAAGTACAACAGTAGTCGAAGGTATCAGGCTACCGATAGTTTGTGCGCTGCGTGGCAGGCTCGGTGTGGTAATGCGTGTCTAATAGGCCTCAGCTCAGCATATTGCTGCATGTAACTGCAGCGCTGATTTTCAGCTGAAGCCTAATATTTTCTTCTATCGTGTATCGACACGGTAGGTACGACTGGATTAATTGATTTATTTATACTTTATGCACTATGTACAGAGGCGGACTTTTAATAAGTACCTTAGGTATTTTCTATCAATCTGTAATTCTGTATCTGTAGCGACACCTATCGCCACATAGAATAACTACTAGCAAGGCAGCAAACTAACTACAGTGGCGCCGGTGGCGCGTAAATATGAATCAACCAATCAGATTACGAGGCCTGCATCGCGAAAGGAAAAAGATAATCGGATCTAACACATACAACTGTCCGACATCAACCGTCGGGCTTCGGCCCGCCAGGCAGTATCACCTCGCCTGGTCGGAGGATCCTCCCTTTTCAATGGAGGAACACCATACCTCTTTCCTCCATATGTCAATCTAAGAGTGCTGCAGAGAAAAAAGGATGGTAGGCGCACGGACAAGATAAATAAACTGAAATAAGCATATTTAAAGTATGTCAATGTTAAGTACTTACTTAGTTCCGTATCCCTGGACTTGTCCGGCACCCACGGTCCAGCCTTGCAAGCCTTCCCATAGTAATCAGCTAGAGCTTTCAGTTTGTTCTGCGTGTTGGACAGGCTAGGGTCACACGACCTCTCCAGGACTAAAGACTCCAGGTACTGGAAACATAATAGATTATGGTTTAGAACTTTAGAAGATAATAAATAATTAGCAGGACCGGTTTACATATTTATGAAACATTACACAGAAAACATTAACAGACGGCTTGTGTGACATGGCGCCATGTTATTGATGTTTGCGCATAGAAATAATAAGTAGGGCTCCCCTACAACTAGATAATAAGTCTATGTGTTTGCGAGTTTTAGGAACGTCATATACCGAGACATGGTTTATTAATTATTATAGTTATTTATTTATTTATTGAATCGCCAACAGAGGCTACACAATTACATGCGTATTAACATAAACATGGACAATACAAGTGTGCGCTTCCAATTATAGGCGACCACATCATTCACTTATTATCTAGGTAGGTATAACAAGTTTAAAAAAAAAAACTAAAGAAAACGCTTTTGTCATCTAAACTAAACGTGTATGCAAAATTTCAGCTCAATCGGAAACCGGAAAGTGGGTCAAATTTAACTTCCAAGACTTTATTACATAGTTAGTTACAAGTGAAGCTAATAAAAGCGTTTTAAAAAAGACCACACTTGTGTTCAATATAAAATAAAATAAATAAAAATTTAAAATTAAATTAGTTTGCTACATTATTTATTATTGCGTTTAGATTCCTTTATACTGGCAACATTATGTGCCATTTTCCGTTACCTACATTAGTAAAAAAATGTCTACTTTAATGTGTTCTACTGTTCAACGGTGCTATGGCCGTCAGACAAATTGTGTAATTCATTTTTAAGGTTAATAAAACAATTTATCAATCATTCAAGCCGTTTTGCTAAACAGGCTTTGTGGTCCTTCGAGCCGGATGCGAACCAGCCTATGGATGCATGCACCTAAAATATGAACACATTAACAACCACTAAATTGACACCTTACCCCGGATAATGTATCGCTGAGAGGCCGCAGGTCATCCATGGTCTCTCCAGGATGACATAGCGTCGAGTTCTTCAGCACAGCGTGCAAAGAAGAGGAACTGTCCGGCAGGATGCGTCGGTTCACCACCGCTACGATGTTCCGAGCGAACGGTCCTGGAATTAAATGAAAAGAAAACTAAATATTTTGTATACCTATTTAGTTTACTGTCGCTTACAGTCGCTCTGTACAAAATACTGATATTCAGTCGTATCTGGTTAAACTGGGAGCCGACCCCAACATAGTTGAGATGAGGCTAGGCAGATGATTTAGTTTACTATAACCAAGAAACCACTGCTCCCGCCCTTTAAAATTCTAGTGTAGCTTCTGTTTAACTTCTATCTTGACGATGTAATTGACAATGGCCCATGGATGCCTTGATGAGATGATACCTATTGAGCGATGGCAAAACATTGACGACAATTCAATTTCATATATTTGACAACATAAAATCATACGTTTATTAAAGCAGCATCACAAGATTTGTTACAAGTAGACTTGGATAGCTCGTGAGCGAGTGATGAAAAAAAGATAGCTCTTTTCCATTGACGTCGCTCTCGCTCACTCACTCACTCTCTACATAGCTCAGTTGAGTAGCTCTCCGCGGCCGGCCCGTCTCACCGAGACACTGAAGTCACCGAACAGCTCATTCGGCTCGCTTCGGAATAATTACTTGTGACGCGCGTGAGTCAAATGAATAAACAACAGTTGGCGTCTGAGCTACTGAGCTATAGAAGAGCTAAAAGAGTGATATAGCTCTTTTCAGTGAGCTATTGTCGCCCATGTCTGGTTAAAAGTAAACTTTAGATTGATTATTAGTCTTTAATTTTGAATATCTTATTGTTGTTTTTTATTATAATACATACCTACTGTTATTTTTAAGCCTATTTTGCATACCATTTAAATGGTCAAATATGTGGTAACTTATCTGTATGTAATAAGAACTGTACAAACCCATATTTCATGCAAATAAAGAAATTTCTGATTCTGATGTCTCAGATTTATTTGCAAATATAGGTGACTGTGAAACACAGATGATGGTATAAGTATATATATGTAACACTCATGGTGTGCAAAGTTAGTACCTACAATGAAGGAAAAAAAATAAACCAAATATTCCGCATAATCATAGTCAAGCATTCCGAAGTAGGTATTCCAGTCTAGGAGCAGCGCAATTTCTCAGAATCATGATCAACGCCAAATGATACAGGAACTCACTCTTTCTAATCCTAAGCTCATTGGTGACTAGTACATCAATGTTCGCCCATTGCGCAGCCACCAGGTCCTCGGGGCTGAACACTCCGAAGTCCACCGTGCCTTTGCTGATGCGTCGGAGACAGTCTAACCTGGAAATAGACAAAGTTAGAGGTGATTACAAGAAACTTTATGGTCCTGTACCTATGTGTGTGACCTGACATATTTTTCCGTCCCTAATCATTCAAAAGAAGAAGAAGAGAGTCAATGAGAAGATACTAAGATAGGTAACCTAAACGTCAAAAACCCGCGACTCCAACTAGAAATAGAGCTGTAACTTTTGAACAGGTGAACAGATTTTCATGTAACAGCATAGGTTTTTTAAAACCCTAATTGGTGGACAAAATTATGGGCGGCGCTAGTTATAATGGCTACTTGCAAGCGATATTGACGACACGGTTGGCGCAGTAGCTAAGCGATTAGCCTTCTGCGCTACGTGCCGCGGGTTCGATCCCCGCACGGAACAAGTATTTGTATGATCTACAGATAGTTGTTTCGGGTCTGGGTGGTGTGTGCATGTGACATGTATGTTTGTAAACTGTACCCTCGATACAGGAGAAATCCTAGTGAGGGACAAAGTTTAAAAAAAAAAAATGTTTAGAAACTGAAAACGTGTAGCGTTTTTAGATACTTAGTAGGTAGATATCTACTGCAAATGTAATAAAACTGCATATTTATTATGGAATAGGTAGATTAGAAAGAACGATGCGTGCAGAGTCAATGACGTATAATCTAAATTGAAAATCGATTTTATTCACTTTTAATTTAAACCATAACCATGCGTCAAATATTATACTTACTTATTTGATAAAAAAAATAGCAGCATAACAAAGTAAACAAATGCACAAATCAAATCAAATATATCTTTAACCCCCGACAAAAAAGAGTGGTGTTATAAGTTTGTATCTGTCTGTGGCATCGTAGATTCAAAACGGATGGACCGATTTCAATGCAATTTTTTTTATTGAAAGCTAATTAATTAATTGGGATTCATCTTAGCTATGTTTCATGAAAATCTGTTCAGCAGAAGTCCAAGTCGGTCAAAAGTTACAGCTCTTTATCTAGTTGGAGTCGGGGGTTTTTGACGGTTAGGTTATTAATCATGTACACCAATTCAGGCACATAAGAATAGTCAGACTCTAGTTGCCTAGTTCCTAAGGGTTAAAATGTAATATCTAGATTTTTATTTCATGTACCTAAACCATATAGGTACAGGCACTTATGAAATGTCGAGACTCTAGGTGCGCGGTTCCAAATAGTACCTAGATCCTATGGGGAATAACCGTGAAGAAACTTCATGGAATTTATTTTCAAATAATGCATTACAATCTTGATTAGTACAATATTGTGGTAACAGCTGCGAGAATAATATAATTTTATTTAATGTCAATAAAAAATAAGAATAGGTAGGTACTAAAGATTTGGTTCTGAATAAAATTGCCATGGCAGTTACAGCAAGCTGACCAGAGTACCAATTCACGTACCAAATTTTAAGACGCGCCGAACATATTGGAGTGACGCTCGAACTTGACGCGAGCGTATCTCACTGAAGCTAAGAGAACAGGTAGGTACCAAATGTGTTGTTTTGATCAAAATTATATTGCAACTGCGCGGCAACTGCACTTCTTTGATTAAGTACGTGAATTAGCCTGCAGTCTAGTGTCCAGTGTTATTTCCAATGCAGAATAACAGTAAGAAACTCCACGGTAACCAATTTTTTATTCAGAATGTGTACAATATTAAATTGATCATAATTACCTGTCAGTTCCCAACACGCATTCAACGCCCGCCTTCTCCTTGTCCAACACGGGGCAATGCGTGGGCGCACGCTTGTATAACCCGCGACCTTCCACTATACAGAGGCGTACTGCAAATAAACAAATATTATAAATAAATCACTGTTGTTAGAAACATTTGTTTTCCAAGACGCGATTTTGCAGACGTACTGAAATTCAAAAATTCAATAATCAAAATCATTTATTCCCATTTTTTTTTTGACAATGGCCTTTTGCAGATTGCACCGGGAGCTCGATCTGCGTAACCGGACGATTTATTCCCATGAAATATTTTTACAATAAATACTAACAGTCAGATTCGAATCGAGATGCGAGTTGATTTGTAGAATAGATCCTAGTACATTTTGCTCGCGTTTCTATTCTATAAAATATATAAATTCAGCCCATTACTGTCCCATTTCTGAGCACGGGCATCTTCTCAGAATGAGAAGCGTTAGGCTGTAGTCCACCACGCTGGCCTGGTGCGGGTTAGCGGACTACACACACCATCGAGAACTTTACGTATACGTAAAACATCAGTTTCTAGGAAGAAGAGGACCGTCCTACCGTGATACAGTGATAACTAGTACGGAGGACAGTGTGGTTCAAATCCAGTCAAACTGTTTACACTTGTATTTGTCTCATTAACATTGTAAGTAGTCTCCTATTTGCACTTCCAGCATTGAGCTGAACAATAATTAAGTAATTGCTTAGCGTTGTATCTTTTTTTGAGATTGTACTGTGTGAAATTATAAATAAAATAAAGTTTTTTTTTTTTTTTTCTTTATGGGCCCTTTCAGGTGTGCAGGTTTCCTCGCGATGTTTTTCCTTCACCGTTAACGCAAGGGATAATCAAATTGCGATGGTCAGAGGTGGGCCCGGTAGGGTTCGTACTTAGACCCTCCTGTATAGAAGGCAAGCGTTTAACCGCTAGGCTCTCACTGCTTCTATTCTATAGTGATTATAAATTGTACACTTGTCTAGTGGTACTCTGAAGCTTTTTCAAAAGCCTACGTGAGGTAGGTAATAAGATAAAGTAGGCGAGCAATGAATAACGCCTACTCAATGACATGTTCTTGACCTAAATATACCGCGACAATAATATTATTATGTTTATTGTACTTAGAGATATTAATTAGCATTTAATTTGCGGTTAAGTATGTGTCATATAGGGCATGTGTATTGACTTCAAAATAAATATCCTTGATAGAGTTTGCAGAATTTAATTGGTGCTTGTTTTCCTCAATTCAGAACAAAGAATCACCTGAGGCCCAATTCTCGTAATTAAAAATGTTCAAAATATAGTTCGGATCTCATTCCGATCTACTACCAATGTAAATGTCACAAATGGTATTCTCCTACCCTAACAAACAACGTCAAACGTGACATTATATTGTAATGAGATCGAAAGTTGAATAAAAGGCAAATCGGTATTCTGCTAACATTTTGAACTGACACAGATAATAAAATTGTCACTGTCGTCTATACACAAACGTCAAAAATGAGATTGAAATGAGTTTGTAAGAAGATTGAATCCAAATCATACTGGAATCGGACTGAACTTTAAGAGGAGTAGAATACATGAGTTTTTGTTAATTCATAATATAATCTCAGTTCGGTCAACTTTCAGTCATATTATAAATTAATTACGAGAATTGGGCTTCTGAATTAATTCCTATAATGTGACTATTCCTAGCCACCCCAGGCTGATGAAAATTTGGTTTTTCCAATAGAAGTATTTAGTTTTTAATTTATACGGTTCCTTGACAATTTTAAGGATAAATTTATAACGGCTTCACGGTTCGACGAATTACTAGGCAGAGCTCTGTTGTACGGTAACATTTCGCTGACGTCATTATTGAGTCTCATTATAGGGGTCGAGTTACAAAACACTAAATAACATACGTCCCCAAATAATCAGAACCAGGGTCTACCGCGTAACTACAATGGTAATGAACATCGACTCTGTTAATAAACTTCAATACGATCGTGAGAGGCTTTTAAACTTTATGAGGCCCTCTCAGGTGTGAAAGAAAGAAAGAAAAGAAAGAAAAATAATTTTATTCCGTACGGGATAATGACGGCGCCACATTCACAATAGACAAAACACAACAAAAAAGAAATAGGTACACTAATTCTAATAAAAAATTGAAAACATGCCGTCGAGCATGCCCGTACCGAAAAGGTTACCAACTCAGCATATGCTGGATGTGAGACACCCAGCGCTGATTTTCAGTTGGCACCCCCTGCAGTGACACACGGACGTAGGTAAGTGAATAGATAATAAGTAGATATAAAATATAATATTCAGGTGTGCAGGTTTCTTCACAATGTTTTCCTTCACAGATAACGCAAGTGATAATCAAGTTCATTCTAAAGCCTTTGAAGAAGATAACCCACACAGACTTGGCCTTTATAAAAACAATACAACATACACATAAATTCAACAGAAGATAAATTACTTAGTATAGTAAGTAGGTACCTACGCCATTTGCATCTGTTAAGTTTAATAAGCTTTTAAAATATAATGCCAAGGCTAAAAATATTTATCATTTATTCATGGCAGCGGTTTTTAACTGTGTGAATTTTAGCATAGTCATCAACCTGCATAGTTATTCTGTAAGAACATATCGCATCTCGATTCGAATCTCATTCTGTCGGTTGATATTTTTGATGAATTGACATAGGTACGTTATTGAACGTGTGACTGAATAACGGGGCTATGAACATGCTCTCGTTATGTTCACGGCTCCTATTATTTGTTTACTTATTTTTATTTGAAATAACTTATTTAGAAATAATATTGTATTTCTTTTTTGAAAAGGGATATCATTTCGATTTTTTTTATCGAGCGTACTTTCTCGTGTCCGAGAAACCCGTGTCTCAAAGTCTATAAGTCTGATTAAAAAAAAACAGTACAAGAAAATAAAAAATTGTAAATAATCAGTTTTTGCGGAATTACCATTATTATTTATTTGTAGAGGTAGGGTACCAAGCCCCTTGGTCACTGCGACCTGCGAAGATCTATTGTGACGCATTAATATATATAATGGCATTACCATATAGCCTCGCCTGAAGTCTACACGTATATTATCGTTTGTCAATTCGTCAAATAATAACAACCGACAGAATGAGATTCGAATCGTGGTCGAGATGTTCTTACAGAATAGCTATATCGTTCTAAAGTTTACACACAATGCAAATACATTATGTATATAAAAAACTTGCTGTGTCCGCGTATTTTTTTTAATTATTTGTTTCTTTTCCTGGTTTCACGCCACCTCTCTACTCAATAGATACCATCTATCAAAATAGATTGAAACTTTAACAGATAGTTACTAACTGTTTTTGTATCTTGAACCTTGGTAGGTAATCTGAATAAATGACTAATTTATTATTATTAAATTAATCTGTGGTTCGAAGACGTGGCTAACAAAAAGAGCTGTAAAACAAACACTCATTTTCGCACTGAAATAGCAGTTATATTGTAGATACCTATCGGCTCAGACTAATAAAGCTTAAATCAAACTAAGCTTAATTAAGCTTTATTGGTCTTAAGTTTGTTTAACAAAACTATAGGTACTTGCATATAACGTAGATTTCCTAAGAAGTTGTTCTACCGCAGAAACTTGCAAATATCAAGAACTATAAAAAAAATACGAAACTGGTCAAATGCATGTAACATAACCTAACCGTCGAAAACCCCCGACTCCAACTAGAAAAAGAGCTACTTTTGAACGGCGAACCAGATGTTCATGAAACATAGCTAAGATGATACCCGATTAAACTAGCTTTCAACTAAAAAAAATCGGTCTTTCCGTTTTGGAGCTAAGATACTACAGACAGATACACAGATATTCACTACAAACTTATAACACCCCTCTCTTTGGGGGGGGGGGGGGTGTTAAAACGGATCTGAAAAGAAGAAATATTATATCGAGTATCGACCTCTAAATAAATAGTGAGTTGACAAAACTAAGATGTTTTGGTCACAGCAGCGGGTCTACCGCATAACTATAATGGTAATGAACATCGACTCTGGTAATAAACTTCAATACGATCGATCGTGAGAACATCAACTTGCTGATCGGTATTTTTTTTCAGGTAATTCAAAGTTGATGCTCTCACGATCGTATTGAAGTTTATTACCAGAGTCTGATGTTCATTACCATTTTGTTACGCGGTAGATCCACAGATTTGATCTGTAATCTGTGGTTTTGGTAATAAAAATGCAAACATACATCCACCTCTTGGAAAACGCCCTTGATAACGGCTTGGATTACGTCAATTTTGTCACAATATTACGTCAAGGCAGTTCGGCGGACCGGTTGTCGACGTTGCTTCATTGAAACACGACCGACATCTTCAATTAAATGTGTCTGGTTAACATTTTTTTTGACTAGCGATGATCTCGCACTGTTTTTTCGCAAAAACAGTTTAATTGAGAATCCTTGGTGGTGGTAAAGGTGGATTAAAGACTGTTTTAAACGACTTCGTGTCTTGTTATAACCATGTACCATTTTGGCAGTAGAAAAATAGAATAAGAAAATGCAAGGATAACATTCTAAACTTAGATTATTGTTTTTTTTTTTTTTTACTTTTTTCTGTGTCTGTCTTATTTTTTTATTTTTTAATGTTTAAAGGTTTAAGTTTAAAAAAAGAAATTCTCTCTCGTTTGTTGTCAATGTCCGTGCTGAATAAATTTATTTTCTTTCTTTTTTTTCTTCTTTCATTGATTGGTTGTCGCAGCCGCTCGCGACAACCAATCAATAATCTAAGATTCTAAATTATGTTTACAAAAACATCACAGTTTTTTTTTTTTAACTTTGCTTACTCGGGCTTCTCCTGTATTGAGGGTACCTACAGTTCACAAACAAATCTCACATGCACACACACCCAGACCCGAAACAGTTCTTTTTTTTTTTTTGAAAACGGAACTTTTGCAGGATACTCCGGGAGCTGTTTCTGCGTAACCGGGCTCCCGAAACAACTGCAGATCATACAAATATTTGTACCCGCGGCAAGTAGCGCAGAAATGTAATTTATTTATTTATTCTTTGGAAAGCTTACAGACTAATACAATTTATTAATTACAGTAGATACAATATGTAAAATAAGTTGCTA